>CM076583.1:748998775-749665084 GCA_034641835.2 Pinus albicaulis
CATGAGTAAACTAGAGGAGGCTTTTTCTGGTAAGAAACCTGATGTTTCATATTTTAAAATTTTGGCTCATCTGTCTATTGCCATGTGACAAAAGATTCTATAAAGAAGCTACAACCAACAATAGATATTGGGATATTTGTGGGGTACATTGATACTCCCCACAATTATCAGGTGTCTTTTTCGAACAACAGGATGACAGTTTTCAAACAGGATGTAAAATTTGATGAGGAGAAATCCATGCGATTATCCCTTGAGAGGGAGCTTGATTTGCATGTAGATGAGGAACTATTGGTTCCAAAGGATGAACCTCAAGATGTGGAGCAACCACATGAGGAGGATCATGAAGTGGCATAAAGAACTCATGTAGATCCATCCACCAGACATGGTAGGAGGCACACCACAGAGGCTGATAGATTGAGATTTGATGTGATAGAACATGTAGGAGCACCTACATCATAACGCAGACAGAGACAGTCACCAGACAAGTATACATGATACATGGCTCTTCTGAGCAAGTGTATTGTGACAGAACCATCCTCTTTTGAGGAAGCAGTGCATCAACCAACTCGGGATGATGCCATGGTTGAGGAGTATGACTCCATCGTCAGGAACAGTGCATGGGATGTTACCCCAAGACCATTCGGGAAGACGGTGGTTGGATCTAGATGGATCTATAAGGTGAATCAGGCAGCAGATGGGAATGTGGAAAAGTACAAGGCTAGATTTGTAGCCCAGGGATTCTCAT
Organism: Pinus albicaulis; assembly: GCA_034641835.2. Taxonomy (NCBI): domain Eukaryota; kingdom Viridiplantae; phylum Streptophyta; class Pinopsida; order Pinales; family Pinaceae; genus Pinus; species Pinus albicaulis. The sequence continues at coordinate 748,999,521 of CM076583.1, forward strand.
AGGTTGAGGGGATTTACTATGAGGAGAAGTTTTCACCAGTTGCATAGTACTCATAGATTAGATCTATCCTTTCACTCTCAGCACAAATGGGTTGGAAGATACATTATATGAATGTGAAGACTTCATTTCTCAATGGAGTTATTGAGAAAGAAGTGTACATTGAGTAGCTATAAGGTTTTGAGACCTTTGACAGGGAGTCGCATGTGTGCAGACTCAAGAGAGCACTGTATGGGATGAAGCAAGCACCTCGTTCTTGGTACACCAAGATTGACAACTATTTCACTGGGTTGGGCTTCTCAAAGAGTGAAGTGGATGCGAACCTGTACTAGATTGTGGTTGATGATAAGATTTTGATTATGGTACTTTATATTGATGATATTATTCTGACAGGTGATCAGTAACTCATAACTTCTTGCAAAGAAGATTTTGCAAGAGAGTTTGAGATGAAGGACGTGGGACTCATTCACTATTTCCTTGGTTTGGACATATGGCAGCGAGATGGGGAGATATTTTTTTCTCAAGGAAAGCATGCCAAAGATATTCTAAGGAAGTTCCACATGGAGAGCTGTAAACCCCTGGAGACTCCTCTTGTAGGAAATTTGAGGAAGGAGGATGCTACTTCAGGTGAGGTAGTGGATGCTACTATTTACAGGCAGCTTGTGGGTTCACTCATGTACTTGGTGAACACACGACCAAACATATGCAACCTAGTTAACCAGCTTATTCAAGCTACGGTTAAGCCGACCAAGCTCTTTTGGAAGGTGGCGAAGCATGTCTTGAGATATCTCAGGGGCACTACTGAGTATGGATTATGGTATAAACAAATATAGGGAGTGAAGCTTCAATGCTTCATAAATGCAGATTGGGTAGGCAGTTCATCAGACAAAAATACCACATCAGAAGGGATCTTAAGCATAGGATCGAAAATAGTTTCTTGGTACAGTAGGAAGCAAAGATCATTTGTACTCAGTTCAACCAAGGCAGAGTACATGGCATCCAGTCAAGCAACATGTGAGACCATCTGGATGAGGAAGATAATTGTTGGTTTGTTTGGTCATCAGATGGATCCGACGGTGATACATTATGATAACAAGATGATGCATGACCGTCCTGCTTGATTTTCATTAAAATATTGTGTAATTAGGGGGTGATTTCCTTTTAATTATTTTATAAATTATTATGCTCATTTTTAATAAATTGAGAGAAATATCTGAGTGTGAGGTTTATTGTAGATATTCTCTTAATAAATTGAGGATATGAGTGGAATTTGTTTGGGTATATATTTTAGGGATTATAAATTCCTTAAATGGAACTTAGTTGAGTCAAAGAAGGGATAAAGAAATTTTAGGATTTGGTTGAGATTTGTGTGGAGGAAATCATGGATTCAAATTAATCCATAATTATGTATAAATATGAAGCTTGTGTGAGGATGGAGGACACACAAAGAGACATATATAGCTAGAGAGGAATGGTTTGAGAACTTATGTAAAGGGGCGAGAGCCGAGAAGCCAACAATTGTTATATTCGTCCAAAGAAGGGCATTTATAAATTTCTAATGTATTTTATGCAAGTATTTTACTTATTATTCGGCTCTCTCTTCATTTATGGTTTTGAGTTGATTCTAAGTAATTTTTATAAAGATTATAATGAGGAAATTGATTGAGGGTTTCATGTAAAAGGGACAATGCAATTTTTTGTATGAGCAAGTGTCTGATTTATGTAGAATCTCTGCATCATTTGGTATAAGAGCCAAAATGCTGCATGTTCTACGTCTTGTGTTGAATCTACAAGTGTGTGTGTATATATATATATATATATATATGCAATAGACAAGTATGGTATTTGTAGGAATGTGAGTTCACTTGGAATCAACGTCGCTGTCGAAGTCAACTAAAGGACGAATTGACCAATGTATGAGACAATCCAATGCTATGTACTGGGTGTAGAGGCAGTCAATGTTGAACGTGTCATTGGAGTTGTAGAGATAATGCTGTAAGGCAAAACGAGAGCCTGAAACGTTCATGCTTGTTGATCATTCTGTGAAGATCTGTGGGAGATATGATACGTAAGAGTTGTAGAGGACATGAGCTATTTTCAGAAGGGAATTTTGAAGAATACAAGCGTAGTTCTATGTGTTACCAAACTCTGTGGGAGCTAGCTATAGAATTCAATTGCTAGAAGATTTGCATAGATTGAGTGACACCTACAGGAAAACATGGAGTTGCTTGAGACAGATTGTTTCCCAATTGTTTTAAATTATTGATATCACTGCCTCGAATAGCACATGGATATTCATTGGCTTTGATAAAAAGAGAAACAGGTTTTTTCCATATAATTTTGCATGGATAAAGATGCAGTGTGATCGAGCGTAAGGAGAAACATTTGAAGTGGAAACTGCAGAAGTTTTCATAGATGCCACAAACAAAAAAAATGTGGCTAACATAGATATGAGGAAGTTTTTTGCGTAGTGTGAGGTGGTTTTCTCTGTAGAGAAGCTCGACTAGTTGACTGGTTACCATATTGAAAGCTACATCTGCTCGCTGGTAGGTTGAACGTTGCATCTATTTGTTGGTTATCTTGAATATACAACTGTTCGAGGGTTGTATGGAGAAAAAAAATTGGATCTTAGATAACTTATTCTAGAGCAGAGGAGGAACTGAGCTAAATCTCTTCGCAGCGAAGAGAAGAGCAGATTGTAGAAAGCGTGGAAGACCCCTATTGAAGACTCGATATTGTGAAGCGTTGTTGAGTTCACGACATTGGGTAAGTATTGTGTGAAGATCCGTGGAAGCAAGTAAAGAGGCTTTGTAGAGCATGTGGACTGGAATTATGTGCAGTATAAGTCTGAACATGGAACTTTCTAAACGTAGAAACCAAAGACAAAGACCGGTAGTTGTTATCCAGCGAAATGGCGGAAAAGAGTTACAAAACCATAATTGGTTTTCATGTAGCTTTTAAGTGGTAAGGCAAATACATTGTTTGCATAATTTGTTTCAGTGTGTTGGTATGAAAAATCGGATTAAGAATGAAATAAATGCGGTATATTTTTTGCACGCATCTATCCAATATTTATCAAGGTATGCATAGTTTCACTGGGTGTGAAATTGCAATCGATTGTTGAGGTTGAGTGCTAAATCAAACAAGCAAAAACGGTATTGTTTCCTGCGAATTGTGTTATGCTTTCTGTGAGTTTTTTTAAAGTGATATGTTCACAATACCTGCAAATTATGAAGAAAAATGAATTGTTGAAGAAGTATTTTGACCTTGCTGATTGAGATATGATGGCAGCATTCGGGAGAAAGTGTTGTGGCTGCAAATGCTGGTAGTTGGTAATGGGCTAGTGTGGAACGTTGAAACAAGTGCAATACCAATACAAGCACAGGTTTTGTGGGATGTTGGTGCACGGTTTATAAAACCTTGTTTATTGATTGATCTAGAAGAAAACAACGTTTGTGGACAGCCTTATCTGTAATTTTAAAATTTGGATGATTAAATTTCCCTTGCCATATTTGAGAAGTTAATTTTTTGTTTTATAAATTTTATGAAAGAGTAAAATCAATCCAAAGTTTAAGGAATACATCTCAGAAATTGATATGAAAATATGGTTCGAGCACGGTTGTGTTTGTTTTTTCTAGAGAAATGTGTTGATGTCACCATATTAAAAGGAAGTTTTGGAAAATTCCTATGAAGGAATTGGTTTGTACACTGAAGAGAGACGGTGTTGCATGAGAACCATCACTGCAAGAAGAAGCTGCATGGAAGTGCAGGAAAACTGTCTGCACTAAGATGATGAGCGTGTTGAAGAGGTTACGATATGAAGGGCATGCGGATATTCACAGTGATAAGAACGACCGAGAAGAGTGGAATCAAGAGAGTTGAAATTGCGAAGAGAAGGTTCATTAAATAACCTTGAAGGGAGCATAAGGTATGATCATTCATTTCAAATACGTATTTTAAATGTTGAAGATTAAATGGTTTATTTATTTTCACCATAAAATAAATCTTGGGAAAAATGGATTGCATTTCGATTAAAGGCTTAAAAGCAAGTGATAATGGGAGATGATATAATTAGTACCTTATGATAGTTTCATAAGAATGGAGTATGAGAGAGAATTGGTAACAGGGAGATTTTACATCATGAGAATGTATTAAGGTTGGATGTTCATTGGAATACTGTATAACTTGAATTAGAGTCAAAATATCCACTATTGTAATTATTGGGTCAAGCTTTGAAGCCACATAATATGTTAAGGTCAATGAAGAAATTTGTATAACTTGAATCAAGTTAAACCATTGAGTTATTGTAGAAGAGGGTGCATTTTTTGTCCAAAATGAAGAGTTGATGTCAAATCTAGAGTCAAAGAATCGTAAGCCAAGTCAAAGGTTTGAATGTAATTGGGTGCATGATCGATGAAGCCTGACACCCAAAGAGTTTGGTCATTATAACACATGAAATACTGCAGTTTTTGTTTGCAACAAAGAAGAGCAAGAGAGTTTCTAGAAATGATTCCAAGGTAGAGAACTAAAAGAGGTCAAGTGCAAGAAGAGAGCTTGTATTGCTGAATGGAAATTATGGAGGCTTGCTGAAAAGGGGATTCGAATGAAATCCACACGTGAACAGATGAAGTTCACAAAGGAGGATTAGATGTCTGTTGATAGTCATTTCAGAGGTTCTGAGAAAGACCAAAACAGAAGAAAGAAGAAGGAAGATGCCAAGGAAAATGGCATATGTAAGCAGTTTACTGATGAAGAGTATGGGAGGGAGAAAGTTGAGATAGAAGTTCACCTTGAGTTATTGATGGAATTGTTGCAGAGAAATATGAAAGACCAGAGACAGGTTTAACCATGAGGAAGAAAGTGAAGTGGCAGAGGCTACACACAAAGAGGGAACAACAGGTAAACATACAGTTGACAGAAGAGCTGAGGAAGCTCGAGCAGATGATGAGTGTGAAATTGAGATGTGAAGAACTCAGAGAAGCTGAGTTGAAAATGGAAGTTTCCATTTGTGGCCCAGAACAGGGTGAAATTCTGGGTGAAGAGATCAATGAGAAATATCTCATGGACTATTAGAATAGTTCAGAAGAATTGGAAGATATGTTGACAAGAGAAGTAGATGAGGCTATGAAGCCTTGTATTTTTAAATCTCATAGGTTGTGTATGTTTGGAGGATGTAGAAGATGATGGATAGTCTGGTGAAACTGTCACAGAGATGAATGAAACTCTTGAGGTGAAGTATGATGGAGAATGCCTTTCAGAGAAGGAAGGTACTGATTTATTGAATCAGAACGAAATCATAGATGAATTCATGTTTGGCGTAAGACAGCCAGTTGAAGCTGTTATGGACAATAAGCATAATGAAAATGCCGAAGTGATATTCCAAGGAGATAAAAAAATGAATTTGTTTATTGAAATTGATGAAATAATTTTGCAATGTGATGATACAAAAAATAAGATAATCCAGGAGGATTGCCAGAGGAAGAATGAAACTAAGAATGAAGGTTGTGATGAAATGTTGGAAAAATTTCACATGAAAATAAAGCTCTTGGAATGATGGCTTAAGGGACCTGAAGGGAAGATGGAACTTAAAGAACCTAATATAGAAGAGATTACAGTTGTCGTGCATGATAAGGATGAAATGTTTTTAACATTTATAGAGTTGAGTGAATGTTATAAATTTTCAAATAATAATGTGGTTGTAGGTACAGAAGGAAACATAAATAAATATGATGTTGAAATCAGAGAAATTGAGCATAAAGTATTTGGAGATGAGATGAAATATCAACAATAGCAAGAAATTTATGTCCTTAGAGACATAAAGGAAACAAAAGTATTCATCCAGCATGATAAAGATGAAAGCAGCCAGCAATTCGAAATATGATCTACTGAAATCCATAAATTCTATGATGGGAGATTGGTGCTTGAAGCATCAAAAGACGTCGAAAGGTCTTGTATTTTTAAAACTAATAGTTTGTTGATGAATGCACGTACATCACCGGATGATAAATTGGTTACTATAGGAGAAATCAATGACTATAGTTGTGATCAAGAATAAGTTCTTGATTATTCTTCATTTCAAAAAGTTGAGTGTTCAACATAGTTGGAGACGGAAGCATCAAACAAAGAGGAATTACTCTGAGGAATTGGCGAAAGAAATTGTTGGAGAGGTCGATGGAATGAGGTTGATAGAATGAGTGATGTTGATGTACATCCAATTCGAGATTCTTTCAAATTTTGGAGACCAGAAGAATGGGTATCAGTGATTCTACACGAGTCTATAATTTTCGAAATAAAGATGATATGGTATGGAAAAGCGAGAGTTACATTCAATAGTATTCTGAAAATGCTATTTTGGAAATTCTATACAAAATTACAAAATGGAGTTGATACTTTAAAATACCAGCAGCAAAACCAAGTTTGGAATCCTGGAGGGAACAAGTCATCGAGACTTGTGGCTGTCGCATTATTACAAAAAAGTGGCAGACCTCATAGACAGGAGTCTATGGAAACTTCTCTACATGGGGAGTCTGATGCAGGAGCATCCTGCTTGATTTTCATTAAAATATTGTGTAATTAGGGGGTGATGTCTTTTTAATTATTTTATAAATTATTATGCTCATTTTTAATAAATTGAGAGAAATATTTGAGTGTGAGGTTTATTGTAATATTCTCTTAATAAATTGAGGATATGAGTGGAATTTGTTTGGGTAGATATTTTAGGGATTAGAAATTCCTTAAATGGAACTTAGTTGAGTCAAAGAGGGGATAAAGATATTTTAGGATCTGGTTGAGATTTGTGTGGAGGAAATCATGGATTAAAATTAATCCATAATTATGTATAAATATGAAGCTTGTGTGAGGATGGAGGACACAAAGAGTGACACAGAGAGCTAGAGAGGAGTGGTTTGAGAACTTATGTAAAGGGGTGAGAGTCGAGAGGCCAAAAATTGTTATATTCATCCAAAGAAGGGTTTGAATTTAGAAATTTCTAATGTATTTTATGCAAGTATTTTAGTTATTATTTAGCTCTCTCTTCATTTATGGTTTTGAGTTGATTCTAAGTAATTTTTATAAAGATTATAATGAGGAAATCGATTGAGGGTTTCATGTAAAAGGGACAATGCAATTTGTTGTATGAGCAAGCGTCTGATTTATGTAGAATCTATGCATCACCAGAGTTGCATAAAACTCTCGGTTAATCTAATATTCCATGACAGGTCCAAGCATATTGACATATGGTACCACCATCTCAGAGATTGTGTTTAGAGACACATTATGTTACTTCAGTGCATTCCCACAGCGGATTAGGATGCAGATATTCTGACGAAGGCCCTCGCCAAGAGAAAATTCGAATACCATAGAAACAGGATCAGGGTAGCAGATAATCCCTTTCTTGTTGAGAGGAAGGGTTGAAAATTCAACAAGAAATGTGTGTCTAATTTAATTTTCCCTTAATTAAATTGGACAATAAATTGTAATCTTATCTCATAATCACTTGTAATAGTTAATTGAGTGTGATAGACTCAGTTAGCTCATGAAATTCGAGTTGAGGGTGGTTGGTTAGGCATGCAAAGTGATTATATTTGTTTTAGAGTCCAAGTTGTAGTTAGTGTATTAGTTTAATGCATGAGAAATCAATTAACTCAATTAAGTGAGTTAAATTTAGTTTAATTAGTTGTAACTGATTATTGCACTAGTGAGAGGTCAAGTGAATTAAATCATAATTAATTTACATGCATGTCAAGTGATTGATGATTTACTATTAATAGTTTCATGCATGTCAGTTCTGATGAAGACCCATTTGAGACAGAGGTTAAAGAGATGTTATCTATCAGTTGCATTGTTAGTAAATTTTCGGCGTGCAATTAAACAACCATAGGATCGCTCGTGATGTATTCCGCAGTTTTGGAAGCTTGAATTTTCTAATTAATAGGGATTTAATTATTTAGGAATTGCGCAAGAAAGGCAGGCTGAGCAGAGGCAGAAAATTGGCTAAGTGTTGGTCGATTTTGTCTAGATCAGTGTGAGACAGTTGGTAGAGTGCAATAGACTCTTGTAAGAAGAGTGCATTGTATTGTTTCATGATTCGTTGGTTGATTATACAATAAATATAGAGGGGTTTTGAGCTGCAATCTTTCCCCTGGAAAATATCTGTGTTGTGTGATTGATTTGTTTCTTTCTCTTATTTGTTGCGATTGTGGGATCGTGTTTATTTTCCGAAAATATTGTAGAAGGATTCAGTATCTTGTTTTAGTATATTTCATGATCATATTGAATCCATTGGTATACATATTTTTTGTATAATTTCTACATAAAGAAAAATTTGGTGATATTTTTTAGTAGAAATTAAAACTAGACGATCATATGTGTCATTTACAACAATGTATGATTTTCGAAGGACGAACTCCTGAACTGGTGTTGGAGGAGGTATTACTTCAAACAAATTAGAGATATGAAGATAATAGGAAGAAATACTTTGGAGCTAGAAATCACGATTTTAGTAGCTAAAGGAGGGTGAAAGAAACTAAAAAAAAATCATAAATCCATGTTGTAGTGACGTCATTACAACATAATTTTTTCATTACTTGAAGAGATAATTTACAAAAACTAATTCACTTATAGATTGAAGAAGAATTGATTAATTATAATAGAAGTACTTTAACATGGTCTTGTTTTAATATAAAATCATAGATAAACAATATCGGCATGTATTCCCAAAATTATCAATAAGAAACGAAATATGGATTTGATGCATCTATCTCTTTTCAATAGGTTGAGGTTGTGTTGTTGGAGATTCCAACGAATAAATCGTCGAGATCAAATGGGCTCACCTCTAATTTTTACAAATCTTGATGGTATTTTTTAGGACATGAAATTCATGAGGTAGTGGAGGAGTCCATAAAAATTCAATCTTCGTTGGGGGGTCTAAATACCGCTTTGATCTCTTGGATTCCTAAAGTTGGGCAGTCAGAGGAGCCTAGTGAATTTCGTCCTATATCGCTATGTAATGTTATTTACAAAGTGATATCCACAATCATTGTCAATCATATGAAACCATTATTATTTGATCTTATCTCACCATAGCATTCAATTTTTTCTGAAGGAAGACATATCTTCGATGGTATTATCATAGTTCAGGAAATTATTCATTCGTTGAATACCTCAAAGAAACAAGGTATGTTGATAAAATTGGATATGTCTAAGGCATATGATCGAATCATATGGGATTATCTGTTACAGGTTTTGGATGCATTTTTTTTTCCTTAGCACTGGATCACATAGATTCATTCTTTTATCTCCTCTTTTTTCTCAATTTTAATTGATGGTTCTCCCTTCGCCACCTTTAAGTCATCATGTGGCCTTAGGCAAGGTGATTATATGTCTCCCTTTCTTTTTATATTAGCTATGGAAGGACTTGGTATATTATTTTCTAATTCTTTTGCATAGGGTTACATTAAGGTCTTATGAATTTTTGGCGAAGATATTCCAATGACCCATCAATAATTTGTTGATGATGTTTGTTTTTGGCACACCAACTCTTAGAGAAGTCAAAGGAATTGGTTCTGTGTTGTAGACTTTCATGATAGCCTCAAGAACCCTTGTCAATAATGAGAAGACTACCATTGTCTTCTTTAATTGTAAAGAACCAATACAATGTCATCTCACTTAGGTTATGGAGTTTCGAATAGATCAAATTCCCTCTAAGTACCTAAGGATTCCACTAGTGTTGAATCCCAAGTGTGCTTCTTGTTGAGAGGAATTGATGATAAAAATTTCAACAAGGTTAGGAAATGGACTTTTTGAGCACTGAATTTAGCAGGGTGTTTGATTTTAATGAAATTGATTTTGCAGGCTATCCCAGTCTATCAAATGTTTGTTATGTCGATTCCTAAAGAAGTTTGTGGCAAGCTTGGACTACTTTGTCGTTATTTTCTTTGGAGAGTTTCTAATAAAGCTAAGACATTATCATTATTGGCTTGGGGGACACTAGTGAAACCTAAATTGACTAGAGGGTCGGGTTTACGAGATCCTAAAATGTTAAGTGTGGCTTATGGTGAAACTTTATGATGGTGGTAGGTGATAGGAGGAAATGAACTTTGGAAAATAATTTGGTCATAGAAATACACTCACTTATTGTGACAGGAGGACAAACTACGTTAAGATTCTTTGATTATTGGATCAATCCTATGGATGTGGGCATAGGAAAGTAGAGCAGTGGTGAGAGCACATACAGGTTGATGGAGATTCTCAGATTATAATACAATGTGTTCAGAAACTTTTGAATCACCAACCAATTACGATTATAGTGAAGAGTTGGACATTGGAGGGGATTGTGGTGAACATAAATGCTTTACTTAGTAATATGGATTACATAATTGTTCATCATACTAGAAGAGCAGGTAACAAGGTTGTTGATTCTTTGGCCAATTTAAGTTATCGTCATAAGGATTTCGTTTTGGATGAATCATGGCCTTCGATTATATTGGAAGATGAAATGCAAGTTATCCATACTTTGACAGAGGCAGATAAATTAGTCCCTGATGGGGGTGTACAAATGGAGGTTATAGAGGCCTTGGGGAGGGTGCCTCTGTAACACCTGTATTAAGCTCAAAAAATGGTGGCAAGGAGGAGTTAATGTTATAGTGTTTGTTGTGTCATTTTAGTGTTTTAAATTCTAGTGAAGGGTGATGGATGCTCAACAATTAAGGAATTACTTGCAAGGATGTGGGGTTTTCACCTCGACCTCCATATTAGGTTGCCTCTTTTGGAAAATTAGTGTATGGTGGTGGTTTTTCAGACCGACATTTCTATTACTCCATATTTGGTTTCTCTCTGTGGTGTCCTAGGCTCTCTCTATTTTCTTGGGTGTATGTTGTTTGAGTTGATTGGAGGTCTTCTTTGCTCGAATATCCCAATCTCTTTTCAGTTTTGGGGAGGTCTACTTAGTTGGTAATTGACTTTAATCCCAATTCACTTTTCTATGGGAAGATTTTTGTTAAATTTATCTGTTATAGTTCTCTATGGGAGACTTCTACTATGTTCTAGAGGTTATTTCATAGTTTTGGGGATATTAGATGTTGGTCTTTTAGTGTGGCAGTGTTGAAGATATTTATTCGTCCATTTATGTTCCTTGGTCTATTGCAATTGGTAAAGTGTCTGGGATTTTTGAAGTTCATTGTGTTGCTACAAAGGTTTAAGTCATCATCTTTGTTTCAAGGCTCTATTTTTCTGGTGTCTAGTCCTGTTGGTCCAAGTCTGATAATGAAATTGTCATGTGGTGAGCTTGATAACTTGCTAGGTCTAGGGCCAATTGAGTGGTTTTATGTGGATGACCTGATTGTCTATCGCTTTGGGTTTTGAGGCTCTCCTCATTATCCTTCCTCATATTTTATTAACAAATGTATTGTTACTGTTTGTCCTCATTGTTTATATATAGTTGTGCTCATGGCTCCAAGACAATGTATGAGCAGTCGACAGAAAATTACAATATTTTCTCCTCAATAGAATATGTCAAAACAATTTTATGCAATTTGTGTTTCTCTCTAGATGACACTGATTCTTACTTGGAAAAGGTGGAGAGCTTTATCATCAGTTATTTTGGGTCGTGAGATCTGACTGATCCTCCAATAGACAATATGCAAACCCCTACATTGATTTCCCTAGATAATGATTAATGTGGTGATGGCAGGAGGCTTTTGTTTTTGGTTTTGATATGGTACCTTTTTCGGGATGTCCTTTTATGCCAATGGCTTGTCATATGTGTCAACAGGTGCTAGAAAAATGGCTATTGTCTTGTTTTGGGACATTATGAAGCAATCCTCTCGTTTGTCAGGTTGTTGGCATTGGTACAGGGAGAAATGTTTCAATGCCTTTGACTTTTGATGGGTGGGTTCTAGGAGTTTATAATGTTCGTAATGCTTTCAACTTTTCCGAAATGTGGTGATGCTTAGATTTAGTGGAAGCATTGTAAGGGTGTATGTTGGCTCATAACTTTTCATTGGGCTATGGTAAAAGTTTATTTTTGTGTCTACTGTGGTTTGTGTTGGTCTCCAATGGTACTTGAATGTAAATTTGAGGAATGGAATTATAGTTTGTGGTGACTTTGATGACTTGGGATAGCTCACTTATGTTTCTAGTGTAAATATTGTTTGTACTTACAAGTGCCTCAACCGTGTTGAATTTTGTAAACAGTCTTGCAGCTTCGTAGTTGTGCATAATGTGAAGTGTCTCAGTCCATGTCTAGTCTTGGGGTATAAGTTAAAAGTGATCTAATTTAACTATATCTAGAACCAATATTCACCACATAATATATATTTTTTGATATTAATATAAAGTTATATATATAAATTAAATCATCCATAATTTCTATACTCATAAACATCATTTTACTTCTAAATTAAATTAAACTAAATTAAAAAATAAAATAAAAATAATATAAATAAATAAATTATAACAGCTTGTCTCCGCTAAGCCATTCAACCTTCCAAACTTGGGAATGTTTTGAAAAACTCAGCTTTTGAAAAAAGGCCTTCCATTGCAAGCTATTGAAACCCATAAGCAAACATGAAGTAAATAAAAAGTAACTATATAAGTTTTTTGGATCTTGTTATTTTTAAACTATTGGTCAATTTTCAAAATTTTGGTTTAAATAATAGCAATAAATAGAATCTTTTCAATCTCATTGTACGCTTATATACACATATATTTGGCTATAAATATGAACAATTTAAAATATGATAATGCATAACAACATAATTATTCGATTAAAAATTAAATGGTTTTAATTACATGTTTTCTTTGAATAAAAAGATATGTTTTTAAATGTTAAACCATTTATATTACATATTTGCTTGTCATGAAAATGCTTATGCCTCTCCTACGTATTTTATGCGATTACTTTGTATCTCACATTTAAAAAGCAAAGACAATATGCATTTTACTTAACTGAAGATTTATTTTCAGTTTTTAAGATGTTTTGATAAGAAAGAACGAAAGAAAATATTTTTAATTTTATAAGGTTAAAAATAGTTTATGGAACAGATTGTTTCTCCATCTTGCTCTTGAATTGGGTCTTTTCTTGTGGAGCAATAATGCTCCCAACTTTTCTACAAAATCTTAGCTTAATAAATTATCAGCCACAAAATACCAGCATAATTTTCCCAACTGTCTTTGAAGACCTAGCATTCTAAAATGAAATGTTTTTCTGCTTCCTATAATGACCTATAAGAAAATGAAAACACGTTGAAATCTATAGACAACAAATTTTATTAGAGTTGTATTTACTGCTACTTTTTGAAGTCTTTTTGGTGTCTTTTTCCGGTCTAATTTTTGAAGCTTTTTTGGTGTCTTTTTCTGGTCTAATTTCTCTAAAATCTGGGAGGAATTCATTGAAATCACAAGTTTGATGGATAACCCTGTACAATTGTATACAAACTCTCAGTGAAAATCACATGTAATAAAATTTTGTGGCAATTGAACCAGCCAAGCCAATATGATTTACCATCAAAACAATTTTAAATAACTTAAACAAATTAATTAAACACCATCAATAACTCTGAAACGCCCAAAATCCTAAAAACTAAACAATTTTCACCACCTTTATAAAAACTTCTACCAAATTTTCTCAATATCATAGGTGGGTTCAAACGCTGAAATTACTTCAGCTGACGTAAGCACCATTATTCTACTTTCTTGTTATAAAATTGAGTAATCTGCATGCTACTGCAACGTTGCACTGTAAATATGCTCCACCTGTCCGATGCAGTGATAGGCCATATCCTTTCACCCCCATCTTTTCTTTATTTATCCCCACCTCTTGATTGTCCTGTCACCTGCTAGCCTGGTGTTTTACACTGCAGTGGAATTTTTAGTTGAGGCATCCGCATTTTGTTGCAGGAGTCTGAAATATTAATACAGATCATGGCAATGTTGTTTGCAAGATTGAGGCACTTGGGCATGTCCAAATCATCCAGATTTTGTATAAATGAGGGTGTTCTGAGAGCAGCAGGAAGCCAAAGAAATGATCTGGGTTACTTCACCACTGTGACTAGAGCTGGAGAGGTATGTTTAATGCTTCTATTTCAGTTCCTTTCTATTACAATCTCTATTTATAATCGATCTAATGCTTTCTCTCTGGTAGATCAACGTGATTTCATTTATTGTTGGGTTAGTTAATTTATGGCTGTTCTCGTTTTAATAAAGATTGTAAGTGAAATAAACCATAAACTGTATAATAAGGATGGTAAGTGAAATAAACCATAAACTGTATACTAAGTAAAACAAATAAAAAAATAAAAATAAAAACGGTATAGTTTAGTCTCTCTTTTTTTCCTTCCATAAATAAGATCTTTTGCTTGCCTTCAATAAAATGATTAATACTAATAGAAATAAATAAATTCAAATATAAAATTCAGAGTTATAGTGCTCTTCCTCTTTATATTTACTTTTTTATTGAAATTATATACCTTTTATAAATATATATTTATATTTAGATATATTTATTTATATTTAGATATATTTATGTTGTGCTTAATACTATTTAAAATTCAAATCAAATATTTTTACTATTGACAAATTCCATCCCATTCAAAATAAAACTAAGAGTTGTGGTGCTCCTCTCTATATTTATTTTTGCTTGAGATTATCTTTTATAATATATATCTACTTTGCCTTTAGTACTACTTAAAAAATTCCATCCCATTCAAAATAAAACTCAGAGTTGTAGAGCTCCTCTGTATATTTGTTTTTGCTTGAGATTATTTCTTATAATATATATCTACTTTGCCTTTAATACTATTTAAAAATTCTTATTATTGACCCATTCCATTCCAAATTCCGATTATTAACCAATTCCATTCCAAACTTCCAAACTCCACGGAAGAAGATCATTTTCCAATTACTAACCAATTCCATTCCAAACTCCAGGGAAGGAGATCATTTGCTTGCATTTTCTTTAAGGCATAAATAATATAAATAAATAAATTCAAAATAAAATTCACTTAAAATTTCTCATTATTATTGACCCATTTCATTCCAAAATCCAATTATTAATCAATTCCATTCCCATTATTATTGACCCATTTCATTCCAAAATCCAATTATTAACCAATTCCATTCCAAATCCCAGGGAAGAAGATCATTTGCTTGCATTTTCTTTAAGGCATTCATAATGATAATTAATAAAAATAAATAAATTAAAAATAAAATTCCATTCCAAATTCCAGGGAAAAAGATCATTAATAAATTTAAATAAATTCAAAATAAAAATTCCATTCCAAATTCCAGGGAAAAATATCATTTACTTGCATTTTCTTTAAGGCATTTATAAAGAAAATTAATAAAAATAAATAAATTCAAAATAAAATTCACAATAATTGTATGCTCCTAGTCTCCTCTGGTGACCACTCCTTTATTGAAAAACTCCTAGTCTCCTCTGTCTACAACTCCTTTATTGAACAACTCCGTCGTTTTTTAATCATTGATTTCCTGGGCCTAATTCATTGAATTCATTAATATCTAGTATTTTAATTCATTAATAACTATTCTCTAATTTGAATATTTTATTTTTGGGAAAAATAAAATAAAATAATTTAATTAGAAAATCTAAACCAGTTGGATAGCATAAACATGATCTCGTCTTGTATTTGACAAGATTAATATACAAATATGATGGGCTTGTATTTCACTAATATACAGAAAACAATCAAAATGGTTATTATGAGTTATTGAAATTTTCAAATCAAATTCTTGAAATTATTTTGAAATATCATAGAAAAGTTAATTATTTTTATTAAAGCTCTTTATAAACTGCAAATATGAAAATAGTATATAAATATATAAATATATAAATGCAATGTATAGTATATAAATATATAAATGCAATGTATTTGACTAATACAGAGAAAACAATCAAAATAGTTATGATGAATTATGGAATTTTTCAAATCAAATTCTTGAAACTATTTTGAAAAATCATAAAAATGTCTATTATTTTTATTAAAATTAATATGAAAATATTATATAAATATATAGATGCAAGTAAATTTTGAATACATCCATAAGATTGAAGTTTTTAAAAGTTAATTAAATTAATGTTATTGGAGATTTTGAAAAGTCAATTATTTTTATTAAAACTTTTTATAAACTCTAAATATGAAAATAGTTTATAAATATATAAATGCAAGTAAATTTTCAGTAAATCCATAAGATTGAAGTTTTAAAAAATTAATTAAATTACTTAAATTAAAATTTTTGGAGATTTTGAGAATGCCATTAAATATATCAAAACTGCAAATACGAAAATAGTATATAAATATATAATTGCAAGTAAATTTTAATTTAAAAAAATTAATTATATTGATGATGATGATGATGGTACTTTGGAGATTTTGAAAAGAAGTTATTATTAGTGCGATTTTTTGCATTTTTTGTGGTTAAATTAGGGTAGTGTTATTGATGATTTTGAAAAGAAGTTATTATTAATGTGATTTTTTGGATTTTTTGTGGTCATAAAAATTTGAGGTGAAATGTTGTGTTGTGTTATTTAAAATGGTTTTTTTTATTGTATATATGGATTTACCACTCTGATAAAATTCTGGGGCACTTCAATTGTGCAGGGGTTACTCATCAATCTTGTGATTTCAATAAATTTCTACTGGAATAAATTTTTGTTAGATTTTAGAGAAATTAAACCTGAAAAATCCACTAACCTCCAAAAAAAAATTTCACTAAAAACAACAATACAGTTTTGGAAATTAATTTCATTGCAGATTTTGGCAATTAATTTCATTGCATATTTTGAAAATGCAAGTCACACTTAAGTATTCACATTTAACCTCGAAGTTTGATGACTTTTTCCATTATTTTAGATTTTTCTTTTACAATGCATTCGAACCTGAACCTAGTCAAATTTCCTGGATAGTTATTTCGATTGTGAAGTCAGTTACCTATATTTTTATCCAAGAGGGCCAAACTAATTCAAATGTCAATTTTGAATTCTGCAGTATATATCAAACACTGCTGAAAAGACAAGAGAGTCCACCAAGGAAACTGCTCAGACTGCCAAGCAAAAGGCAGAGGATTTTGCCCATGAAACCATGGAGACTGTGAAGTCTGCAGCCCAACAAACTCAGCATAAAACTCAAGAAATTGGCGAGAAAGCCAGGTCTACAGCTGAAGAGTTCAGTAGACAGGCAGCTGAGAAGACTCGATCCATGGGAGAAGAGGCTAAACAAAAAGTGCAAGATGCCAAGGAAGACTCCAATAAGTAGACATAACAGCACAGTCCAAAATGCCAAGGAAGAATCCAATAAGTAGACATAACAGCAGAGTCCAGTGGAAATCTGAATAAATGTTGTGGTTCACTTATTGTTGGACAAAATGTTTACCTAGTAACTAGGTTAAAGTGATACTTAATTTCTGGTTGGGCTGGCTCAATGTTTGAGTTTATTTTTTTAATAAATGTGAAAAGGTAATTTGACTCTAGTGAGGGATACAAGAATCTGCACAGGAGCAGCTCTATGGAGTATGAAATTGGGAATTTGTCTGATTGAGGTTTAGTATTGAGTTATGTGAATGATTTCATGTAAGATGTGAACTGGTTTGACCCTGCCTTTGAAGGTACTGTTGTACAAATTTTAATTATTCAGTCTCTTTGTTTAATCAAAGTGGAAAAGTAATCTGATTCTAGTGAGTGATAGGACAATCTGCACAAGGATTTTCTGAAGATTCACTGTAGCAGCTCTGAAATTGGGAATTTGTCTGATTGATGTTTAATATTGAGACACGTGAATGAATTTTATGTAAGATGTGGACTGTTTTGGCCCTACCTTTGTAGGTACTATTGGACAAACTTTTCATTATTCAGCATTCATTAATTGTGCTCCATGGAGTATGGAATTGTAGGTACTATGGAATTTTTCATTAATTGTGCTCCATGTAGTATGGAATGGACAAATTTTTCATTATTCAGCATTCATAAATTGTGCTCCATGGACTATGGAATTGAGAATTTGTCTGATTGTTGTTTAATATTGGGCTGTGAGAATGATTTCATGTAAAGATGTGGACTGTTTTGGTCCTGCCTTTGGAGGTGTACTACGGGACAAATTTTCATTATTGAGAATTCAGAAATTGTGTGCTTACGATTTGTATTGTGTACGGTATGGAGAAGGTTGTTCCCGGATAGAAATAATAGTGGTTGGGACTGCCTGATTCTAAACAGTGGTTGATTAGAAGAAGCAGGTGATCTAGGAGTGTGTTGGTTAACTAATTTTGTCCACAGATGAAAATGACTAAAGAAGTGAAGACAGATCTACCATTGATTAGCAGAAGCAAGTGATTTAGATTGTGTTGGTTAACCAGTAGACACACTTAAGAAGTGAAAACAGATCGACCACATTAGAAATTTAACAATGAATTAATGGGACTGAACAATCCAACCAAAATAAATTAGAGATCAATTAGTCAAATGCAAGGGTAGAAATAGCTCCACATCTCTAAAGAGCTGTGTAAGACAACATATAATTTCTACTTTCGATCAAATCTTTGTCCCAAACATGTGGATATCCCCAGGTGAAGTGTGTTTAATTCCTCCTCTTCTTTGGGCCCTAAAATGTGCCATATGAGGTATGAATTTTGTTCATAATTAGTCAGCAAAACACTTACAATGCTATCCATGGTTGTTCACAATGCGAGTGTAGGGATTGATATTTCATATGATGATATCTTTATATTTATCTGGGTAAACTTTGTGCTACATTTCCATTTAATCACATTTCATTTGATAATCCCTATTCTCCAGTGCAATGGGGAAACTTTGTTCTCCATTGCTATTAAATCACATTTCATTTTATGATCTTTATACTCAGGTGGATAATGCTGGTCGTGCATTGTGCTTCACATTTCAGTTAAGGATCATTTTTATAATTCAATTGGCAATATACTATGACTCATTTTAGTTGACCATGATTTTTATAACTTATAAGTATCTTGCAATGCTATTTTGGTATTCACATGATCTAGTGTTGACAGTGCTTGAAATTTGTCAACCAAGGGGTTTGTGAAGTCTCAATTAGACCTCACACTATTTGGTGTAGCAGCCTCAATTGGAAATATGATTGGTTGCCATTGTCTTTAAGGATTTTCCTTGGCTGCAACTATTAATATAAGAGGTTATACAACATTCTTTGAAACAAACAAGTAATTTGACACTGTAAGGCATACACTTGCTATGTATACAATATACTTTCACGGCAAAGAGAAAAAGGGTGAACCTCTAGAAGAAAAGTAATACTACTATCCTAAAAGAGACACAAGAGCATAAGAGGATCACAAGTTAATCTACAAAGTAGTTCACAAGCCAACCATGATCATAAAACCAAATACAACACACCTTCAACAAGATAAGTACCAAAGCCACAAAAATACTTCAATTTCCTTAGTACATATGAATGAAACACATACCGCAAACATCTAAAGAATAGTCCTACGATATTCACCATACATGCATGAAAATGTGTTGCCTACGATATTAAGTGGAAGTGCCAGGCTATACAAGTACAATGTTGCCACACTAGCCCCAATAGTGGAACATTAAGTCACAACTTGCTTTTCTAAAGAAACATCTTCTCTCCTATGCCAAGCTAGAGAAGCCAAGGTGAAAGTTCAAGTCCCCAAAAGTCCCTCAGCTTGAGTTATGAGGGTGTATTTATAAAAAATGAGGTGACTCTTCACCCCCCATGTGACTCTTGACCTCCCTCATGACTCTCAAGATTCTACAATGACTTTTGGAATTCTTACATCACCTTTGAGCTTCTATATGACTTTATAGCGGCTCTTTATATTCCATGCGGGACCCTTGGTCCTTCAAGTATTTTACATTTTCTCATTTTAGAGCATGACATAATTACATTCCACAAATGATGTGGCAAGACACTATGCCACATGTGACTCTTAAGATGAATCTTGACAATGATGACATGGAACGTCACATTAATGTGGCATTGCCAAGCTGCTCCTTTTTATTTTTTATTTGCATCTTCATGATGGATCTTTCATGTGCTTTGTATTCATCCTCCAAGGGGTTGATTGATATGGATTCTTCGTGCGATCCATTGGAAGCTAGTGTCTCTTCATATTCCTACTCGATCATGACGTCTTCATGATTCCAGCTTCACAAGTGTCTTCTCATATGATCTCCTTCTCTTCCTCACTAAGCATCATCATCTTGTCATGTCAAGATATAATACCTACCACTGAAATTCACTCATGAAAATGCAACATTAGTCCGAAAACTCCTAGTCTAACATGCTTCATGAGAATCATTGCTTGAGATGGAACTAGGTGTTAGACTGAGGGACTGGCTCAAGGATCACATAGTTGCGCATCTCAAGGGGAGAGGAGCAAGGTCTGAGGCTTGATACTGTGTAGTACATAGTTCAAGAAGGTCAGGGCAGGGGAACTGCACAGTTGAGGGGCTCAAGGAGGTAAGCTTGAGGCTTGAAGTTTCCGGCTATGTAGTTCTAGAGAGAGAGGACTAGGGCTTGCATTGTTCAAGAATTCATGTTGGAATCTTGAGGCTTGAGACTACATAGTATGCAGAAGGAGCTAATCGGGAGGCTGAATTGTGCAGTTCTAGAGCTGAAGGGGTCAGGTTTAAGCACTAATATTGCGCAATGCACAACTCTAAAAGGAATGAATTTTGCATTGTGCAGTTCCAATAGGAAAGGGTTGAGCTTGAGGGCTGAGAGTGCGGAATGCACATTTTAGGAGGGTTGAGTGAAGGACTATTGATCAGAAAGGAAGTTTCAAAATTTGGCTAAGTGTGGGATCAACGAGGTAAAAGTGAACAAGAACAAGTCTTGAACATGATCACACACTCAGAAAAATCAACAACACAAACATTGATCACTCAGAACACAAGCACAACATAATCCCCTCAATGCGATGACAATACGACAACTCCCTCCAAGTGCGACACTTAAGATACACTTTGTGACAACATTGAAGACAATTGTGCGACAATGCATGAAACTTTGGGGATAAGTTTAAAGCATGTATATATGATAAATAGGACTCATTGGCACCAAATTTACCCCTTGAAATGAACCATAACTACGCTTATGCAATATACGACACTTTTTATGCCAAAAGACGACATTTGTGACGGTAGGAGAAAAGTGCAAACAACGCTTGCAAAATCTGAATGACATTGAAAGCAACACATGCCAGGGCGAAGATAACATGAAAACAACACCTATTAGAGTGAAAACAAGAAAAAGAAACAATCGTAAAAATGAAAGTGACACCTGCGAAAGAAAAGGTGCACAAAAGCGACAGTGTACAATCGCAACCAAAAGTGAGAGTCTATCAATGAAATTGCACACTGACCATTGACATAGATTAAATATTGCATAGGCATTTTCTTGTCGGAATTTGCTATGCCTGTTCAATATTGTGTAAAATAATGCGCTCATGAACTTGTTACGGACTGAACATGTGTATGCAAGTGACTTCGACACTGAGAAACAGAGAAGAAGACTTAAACACTTAGCATAACATTCATTGATCATGAAGTGAACAGATTGTTATATCCTCAGTAGGCTCCAAAATTCACATGTAGGAAATTTTTTAGAGGGTGTTGATCACAACGTCAATACTTGGCGGCACTCTAGTAGAACTCCAGCTTCTCTGTGTAGGTTTTATCCTTAAGTGCAAGGTCTCAGTCTTTCAGGAAGTATTTATTTTCCATAGATATTACCCTCACTTTTCCACTTATCTTGGTTAAAATTATAGTCTCCTCTATTCCTTGCTCAACTTCAAACACATCAACGTAAGACTAGTCATACCTCAACTATTTCGCTAGGGGAGAAGGATAATAAGTATGTTGAGCTTGTTTTAAGCACATTCCCTGGTGTTGCTCCATTTCCAGTGAGACTGGATAGTACTCCGACAGAGTCACCTCAAGGAACCACAAGCATTTCTTTGCTGCCAGTGAGCCTGAACAGTACCCCGATGAAGTTACTTGCTTCACCTCTTTGTGCAGGAAGCCTTTCTCTTCTTCAACTTTTATATAGTTATTAATATAATTTGCAAAGGAGATTATTTATTTTGATGGTGGAAGAAGGATCCCGACTTATTCGGAGAAGAAGAGGTTGGTTACTTTTTTAATGGATTTGAAAGATAACCATATTTATATGCTCGTTTAATTTTTTTTCCTTTCCCTTCTCTACTTGGTTGGGTTGACATGTCGAAACACTATTCAATAGAGGGTTGAGGTAGGAATTAAGATCCTAATAAATATATGAGCTTCATAGTTCGACCAAAGGCTTTCCATTCGGAACAAATCATATTTTCTATTCAGACATCCTCAACTTTAAATATATATAAACCAAAGATAAAGAAGAGGATAACAAAAAAGAAAAGCATTGTTCATCGTCACAATTTCCCTTTTCAATTTTTGCCACATTGTATTTTGAGCTAAGAAAAATTATTTTACATGCAAAGTATTATTTAATAAAATAAAGAAAGGCAAGGCATAACATGAAGACAAAAGGAAAAAAAGATCGAAAACAAACCTTAACAAACGAAGGAAACAAACCAAATGCCAGGACTAGTGCAAGATGATGCAATGACTAGAAATCTAAAATGCACCTAAACATACTCATATCCTACCCAGTTAAAAAGTTAGGGCTAAGTATAATGGAATTCCAATGTAGCCACCGTAACCTCTCCTAACCTACAATCACAAATATATAAGAAATCAAAATAAATATAAATAATTTTGGACAAGAAAAGACTACAACTTGACAAACTTGCACAATGAATCGAAGGTCTTACTTATCAACATAAAGATGTGCCATACTTACTAGCTTTAAACAATTTTTAGTTTTACCTTGTTGCTTAAAATGACAATCATACAAACCTTGAAGGCTACTTGCGTAATGACATTCATTCGTCTTTTCATTTTTTCCAAACATTAAGAAATATCGAAGCTTATTATTTGTGACGAAGCTTACAATGTAAGATTGCTCTAACCATTCGACGATTGGATCTTGATATTCAAAACAACCCATTTGAAAACCCTGAGGCTCATGAATACATTAAATTTCAATTAACACATTCGAATGGAAGAGAGAATCTTATGAGGGGAATTCAATCTAATCTTGTCTAGAAACTTTTCGAAGATGGTGAGAACCTGACATAACCATCAAATCACGATAAAGTGTCTTAACTATTTGACAAGCATCTGAATAGCGAAATGATGAACAAATATGACCATATTGTTGACTATAATATCCTCGATTCTCCATTGTTTCCCTTTGTATCTGATTAAACACCATTCCAACAATATGAAAGCTTAAGGTATTTAAAACAATAATTTACAACACAAATTCAAGGAAACCAATTAAGATACTAGGTTGGTGATAGATTTGAAGCAAGGGTCAAATTCAACTAGGAATTCATATCAATGCAAGGGTCTTGATTCATCGAATGACTCCAGCATTTTCTATCGTTCAAGAAGAGAGATTGTGCTAAAAAAATGATTAGGTTCATGACACACACAAGATGGATAAGAAGGTGATCAATCTCGGAAGTGTTAGACAAAGAGAAATCCTTCAACCTAGAATGACTTTTATATTGATAATCAGAATAAAAGGATTTGAAATGGTAGGGTTTTGTGGAAGATGTGTTCTCCAAACCTGAGTGTGATGCAAGGGATTCACATGATGATGCAGGATTAAGGAAACAAGAATCTTTCATTTGATTAGGATATCGAAAGTCCTTTAAGAATGAATTCACGACTAGTAGACAGATGTTAATGAAATAATTATGCGTGACAATTTGGATCCAAATTAGTTTGGAGATCTCAACATGATTGTGAGAACCTAGCATAACCATCAACGGGGGTTGAAGTGCCTCTTCTTCTTGACAGGTCTCTAAACTTTTTGATGGTGGAACATCAAATATTGGTGGCTTAGAAAAAAATTAGGTAAATATACACCATTTTCATCAAATGTATCAATGAAAATATCGTTAATTCCATTGATTTGATGAGACTCGATATTAAACATAACACATTCTTAATGGATAGAGAATTGACATGCATCAGTCTGAAAACTCCCTTGATAATTTAGAATTATAACATCTTCCTCCTGAAATATGAGAGATTTACAATTGAACATATCATGAATAATAGATTCAAACTTTTCATCCTATGATCGTAATACCACACCATCTTGAACCTGATTGCGACCATGACCAGCGAGACAAATATTTGCAGGTATAACAAACTAATCACACATATTTGGTTACAATGAGTAGTGTGCTATAAGTGATGAAATATGAAAAGAATCAGGAGGAGAAACACCAGTTGTAACTAAATCAGATTGAACTTGTAAAAAAAAAGGATCAACATGCACCCTATGCTCCATGATATTATCTTCATGATGATAATTATCAAACACATGCATACTGATGTAGCATTCAGATTGGTATCTCTTTTCTTCAATAGGGTATACCAAATATTCAAAATCCTAACAACTTATTTCTTCAGATGTGATATCTAAAGATGCATGTCTTGAAGAAATTTCAGAATAATTATGAAAGGAAAGAGAAACCCATTGAATAAATGAATTTTGCAAACTATGGAAAGAATATTGTTAACCGATACCGTACAAATCCAATAAATAGTTTGATGTACTTTGATATCCATCGCCACATGTGTTAATGGAAATGGGGATGTCATGGTGATGGTTGTCCAAAGTCTCAACTTGAATGAAGTATTTGAAATCACTTGACAGGTTATAAGATTGCAAAATCGGTGATTGGCCATAGATGTAAGATTGTCATTCTAAAAGAGGGAAGAAAGATGAAACTTGTAGTCAACACTTTGCTCCTCTACCTATGAAATGAAACTACCTTATTCTTGATTACTACTTGAAACAACAGGTGGAACATCATTAAAATTTGAATTAGGTTGATCAATAAAATCATGAAACAAGGAATCATGAGATGTATATTTCATAAAGGTTGAAAAGTATCCCTTGAGAAAATTATGCTTTCAATCAGATCAAATTCAAGATTAGGATTATGTACTTGAAAAACTAAGGGATAAACTTTTACTTTAGGCTCTGTGTAATTTCTAAACCATTCCAAGTCTTCCTCAATAGGATCTGAATCATGGGAATGGGATGAACATTGAACATATAGAGAAAAAAATCCATTTTCATATTTCCCAACTTTAATATCATCATCAGAAGGCACCCAAATTGGTACTGGAAAAGGTGGAGTACAAGGAACAAATGGAATAGCAGGTTTCTCCTCACAAATTTGGGGTGTCTCACAATCAACATAAGTTGGGAGAGAAGAATCATAGAAGGGTTCAGATGTGAATGGTTTCACGTAGAGAAGAACCAAGATTTGAAAATTTTCAATGAAAAAATATGAATCAATCACTCCCTAGGGAAATTCATAGCAAAGGTGAAAAAAATGAGTGAGAAAATCCTTTGCAAGTTCATCATATTTCATTTTGGGCTTATTAATCCTATTACA
Source organism: Pinus albicaulis (assembly GCA_034641835.2). Classification (NCBI taxonomy): domain Eukaryota; kingdom Viridiplantae; phylum Streptophyta; class Pinopsida; order Pinales; family Pinaceae; genus Pinus; species Pinus albicaulis. The sequence continues at coordinate 749,025,072 of CM076583.1, forward strand.
TACATCTTGATAATCATACTTGTCAAAGGTTTGATGAAGCTCCTTGATAAATTGATCAAATAAATGAATGGAAGAAAAAGGTAAATTTTGACACCACTTATTAACTCGACCTTCAAGAGTGAGGGTGAATAATATAAAAACAAAATTGATTTCATGAGACTTAAAATAACCAATAAAACCATATATATGATTGGCTATGAATGCACCACCCTCACCATCAAACCTAAATCGAGACAAGTCATGAAACTGCTCCTCGGAGATGAAAAGTTTACGAGGTGATAGGTTAGAAAAAAATTTTGAGTTTATGATTTAGGAAAGAACCATTTAAGATCAAAGATTCTAAAAAGACTCAATGAGCACAGCGTGTCATCTAGACCTCCTTCTAGTGCCAATTTTTGATGGTGCTCGAAATTCGTCAACCAATGGGGTCTCCCTGAAGCGATGTCCCAATTAGACCTCACACTATTTTGAGTAGGGCTCCAACCTGAAATACAGTCAATTTTCATTGTCCTTAAGGATTCGCTTTCGCTGAAATTATTAACGTAAGAGGTTATATAACATTATTTGAAACAAGTGAGTTGAAACTGTGAGGCATACAATTGTGATGTATACAAGATACTTTCATTACTGGGAGAAAGAGAGTGAACCTCTAGAAGAAAAGTAATAGTACCATCCTAAAAGAGATAGACAAGAGCATAAGAGGATCATAAGTTAGTATACAAAGTAGTTCACATGCAAACCATGATCATAAAACCAAATACAACACACCTTCAACAAGATAAGTACCAAAGACACAGAAATAATTCAATTTCCTTAGTACATATGAACGAAACACATATTGAAAACATCTAAAGAATATTCCTACGATATTCACGATACATGAATGAAAAATTGTTGGCTCATAGAGCTTTATATATTAAGTGGAAGTGCTAATATATACAAGTAAAATGCTGCCACACTAGCCCCAATAGTGGAACATTAAGTCACCACTCACTTCTCCAAATAAATATCTTGTCTCCTATGCCAAGCTAGAGAAGCCAAAGTGAAAGTTCAAGTCCCCAGAAGTACCTTTTCTAGAGTTATGAGTGTGTATTTATAACAAATAATGTGACTCTTCACCTCCCATGTGACTCTCGACCTCCTCATGACTCTTGAGATTCTACAATGACTTTTTGAATTCTTACATCACCTTTGAGCTTCTATCTGACTTTAGAACTCAATAGTGAATCCTCATATTCCATGTGGGACCCTTGGTCCTCCGTATATTTTACATTTTCTCATTTTTGGAGAATGAAATAACTACATTTCACAAATGATGTGGCAAGGAACTATGACACATGTGACTCTTGAGATGACTCTTGACAATGATGACATGGAACTTAATGATGATGTGGCATTGCCAAGCTGCTCCTTTTGTTGGTTTCTTTGCATATTCATGATGGATATTGCATGTGCTTTGTTTTCATCCTCCAATGGGTTGATTGATAGGGAGTCGTCGTGCGATCTTGATATTTCATCTTTTGTCAGAAGCTAGTGTCTCTTCATCTTCCTACTTGAAGACTTCTTCAAGATTCCATCTTCACAAGTATCTTCTCATATGATCTCCTTCTCTTCCTCTCCAAGCATCATCATTTCATGTCAATATTTAATGTTGAGATTCAGCAAGATGATGAGCTTAGTGAAAAGTAAGCACCTTCACTAAGTGGGGCCCGCGGGCTATTTTTAGGTGTATGTCTATTTTTAGACATGGTGAGCATATTCTATAAGTTGTAGGGTGCTATTTGTAGATGGTTGGTCAAATGTGGAAAATAGATGAAATTCTATTTTTAGAATATTTGGCGAAGTCTATTTATAGATCGTCGATCTAAAAATATATGCATGTCGATTATTATTAGCTCTTTATAATAATCCGATAATAAACATCAACTTATTCTCTTGAAGCACTTTATTTCAGTGAACAGATTTGGAAAATTAGTCGGTTGAAGGAATTACACAATTCCTAGGGTTATTGGTGGCTCATGCATGAAGGAATCAGTTAGAACTGAAGTGGCAAAGTTATGACAGAGTTGGAAGAGTATTTTATGGAGTTGTTATTTAGCTTAACTCAATTAAGTGAGTTAAACTCAGTTGAGCTAGTTATATCTAGTGTTATCACTCAGATTTTCCTTGAAGTTGTTAGAAGAGGAAAGGGGTTCGAGGTAACCACAAACCAACCTTCAGATACAGAATCTAGCCAATCTGTATCCAGAGAGGGCTCTCTCTATAAAATATAGCTTTGTTTTTAGAAGATATTAGGCTAGTTGTAAAGTCCAGGGGTTTTGATTTTGTTTGAGTTGATGGAATTCTTTAGCTGAGATTAAGATCAAGTAGTTTCAGTCCATTGGGCTAATGGAGTCAAAGGATTGGCTGCACTGGCTTAAGTTTTTTAAAAAAAGATGGTTTATCAGGGCAAGATAATCAAACTAGAAACAATTATAGATCTAAAGTGAATGGAATGGAATTCAAATGGATGAAAGGCAACGAAGAATCTTTCAACACATTCAAGAGAAGAGAAATGGATTGATTATCAATAAAGAGAAGTTAAGTATTCTTTACTAAATAACCAAATATGCATGAACTAGACAAACAGGAGCAATTAAGAATTCACTGTTTAAACTAGTTTAGAAGAAAACATTCAGAATAATGACTGAAATCAGATTACACCTAAGTACTTTCTGATTTAATCCTTTTCTTTAAATATTTAGATAATGAAACACAGATGATATTGCAAACAAATATATAACTTTAAAACATGGGATAGATATGACTTATTGATCCTTCATTTGACACATGAATCCTAAGAAAAGTCTTCTGCCTCAATTCCTTGTCCAGTTTTGCCACGAAAAATTTCTCCAAAGCTCTTTATTCCAAAATATTCAATGTTACATCAAAGTATAAGAATCCACCCTCAATAATTCAATTGAGGGCTTATTTATAAAAAAATCATACAAAATATCTCTTAACAAAACGAGATATAATCTAAGATGACTCATAAATAAGTTACAATAAAATAGAGATAGATGGTCTCATAGATAAGACAAGAAGTAACCGATGTTGTGTTGTTTCCTCCTTTCGAGAATGTGCTGGAGGCCGGACCTATATTTTGGCTCATCGTTGTCTTCTTCAGCAATTTTTTTCTAACTGCCTTGCTTCACTGATACTCTTTGTTTTTACTGATACAATTTTAATTGAACTGATACTCTTTGACCTTTGTTTGTTCCTTTATCCTTTATACTGTGGTAAATAGGAAAAATTTCATATAAGGATAAATTTTACAAAAGTTCCAACAAATCTTCCCACCATTTATCTTCTGCTATTCTTGTTCGTTGAAGCTTCCTTAATGTTTCATCAGCCTCGGTATATTTGAAGAAATTAGGCTGATTAGGAAACAAATGTTTCACTTCATGTTCAAGATAAAATAAATTCTCTAATCTGTCATGAAGATTCCTTCCTGTAGGTAATGTTTCTTCTGATGAAATGGTTGAGGAACTGGCAAGATTGTGAGCATGTATATCCAATTTCTTAACATAATTTTCCAGGTCCATTATTTTATCTTCTGAAATCATAGGGATGGGCAACCCTTTATTCAATAAAACATCAAACCTTTCTCTGAAAGCAATGATTTCACTTTGCATTTCAAAGCACCTTCTTTCTAAATTTTGCATAAGAGTTCTTTTAGTAAAAACTCTTTTAATCTCTAAGATTGTTGCAGTCCTGTCCTGAATACCCACATCTGCAAGTTGTTGTCTGGTTTGGGTGTTTAGGAATTTTATAAGCTGATTGGCTTCCTCGGGCCTATTTCCTAATTCTGCTCGTGTATTCTCAACTTCATCCAGAGCTACTTTGACCAAATCATTCTGCTCGTATATTATCTGGATTGAGGAACATATATCTTTTATTGAATGAATAATATCATCCCAAAGAATTTCATTTATTTCTCTTAAAGGTTTCTCCAATGTGAGATCCCTTTCCAAAGCTTTAACTAATTTTTCCAACTTTTTGACTTCTCTTGTTTTGTCAGCAACAGTCATTTTTGAAAGATCATATTTCTGTTCCAGATTACCAGGCTGTAACTTTGTGTGCTGAAGTTCTGTTACTTGAATTTTCAAGTCATTCATTGATTTTATTAGTTCTTCTGTACTCAAAGTTGAAGTATTTACCTGTGATGGCTTTGTTGATTGACCTGTTGGTTGACTTGTTGTACCTGTGATAACCACTGCTGTAGATACTGGAACATTGGACTGCTTGTCTTTTAAAGATTTTTCAAGCTCTTTTTCTGTTTCAGTTAGTTGCTCATTAATTTTCAAGAGCAACTCCATCATTTCTTCTTCAGAATTCTTCTTTATTACTTCTTCAGTTTGAGGATGTCTGGAGGCTGGCAATTTCAACTGCTTTCTCAAAGCTGCAATGTCATCATATTCTTTCTTGATTAGAGCTTCTATACCTTTGACATCCTTTGGATTGTGACCTAATCCAATTATTATTTCCTCCAATGTTTTTATCCTGTTATCTTTGGCTTGAGAAGAAGCCTTTTCAAGCTGCAATTGTGTATTAGTGTTCTCCAAATAATCCTGTAACCTGTGAGCTGCCATTGCCTTATCAGTCAAAGTATAATAGATCATTTCACCAGTCTTCTTATGTAACTCAATCTGATCTAAAGGATGGATATCCTTTTCTAGGACTTCAAAGTTTGTCCTAAAATAATCAGCAACTGTTTGGGGTTGTTGCACCTTGGGTTTGAAATGGCTCATTATCATTTTGCCCTGTTGGATGTCAAAAGCTGACATCAATCTTTCTTGATTATTTGGAGCCATTTTCAGATATTGATTATATACTTGAATTCTCAGTGGATCATTCCTGGCCTTGATATTGATAAATGTCTTTTTGATGTCCCAGGCCTCTTTTACTGGAGGCTTGACAGAAGATATCTCTGTGCCTTTTTGTTTCTGTAGTTCTTTTCTTTGAAAAGTAGTGGATGCCCCACTACCTGCACCTGTTTGCTGACTGTCTTCTCTTTCTTGGCTGTCAGAGATTTCTTGAAATGATCCAATTTCTGGAAGAGGATTCAATCTTTTCCTTTTAGTACCATGTTGCTCTGTAGATCTACCAAAAGGGGTGGATGTTTCAGCCTCTCTCTTTTTCCCCTTTTCCACATTAAGAGGAGTTTGTAGATTGGAAATTTCTGGCTCATTGATCTGAACTGGAGGGATTTGTACCTGACCTTGTTCTTTAGATGTCTCTGGTTGCTTTGTCATTGTGAACTTTTCAAATACTTGTATGTCAAGTTCCTTTTCTTTTCCTTTTGATTCTACTGCCACTGTACTGATCTCCTGCAAATGTTGTTGTGAAGTTCTTGTTGAATAAGGTCCTGCTGTCTGTACCCGCCCAAGAGAGTCCAAGTCAAGTATCTTTTCAAGTTCTTTCATTACATTATCAATATTGACCTGCTCACTATCTTGCTCTACCAAAGTTCCTTCCACCCATTCATCTGTATTTTCATATTGTTCAATTTCTGGCATCCTAAAATGAATGTATGGAGACAATTTGTTTTTCATTCTTCTATCACAAATAAAGCTATATGGATCATAGGGTGCACAGTAGAAACTCTTTTGTAATTTGAGGTAGTCTTCTAAAATCCTTTCGGCTTCTTTTCCAGCCTCCCTAGAATTACAAACAAAGGGACCTAATTGGCTCTTTATCCTGAGTTGCGCCTTCTTGTTGGCATTACAGAAATGAACTATATCTGGATTTTTCATCTGTCTGAAATACTCAAGTGCAAAAATTCTCATTGGAACATATCTGGGCAAGTTGAATGGACACAATTCACATCCATAAATCCTAATTTCAGTATAATTATGACATAAGTACCAATCTCCCACCTTATATTGTTTTGAGAGCTGAAGGATTCTCTTGATTTCATTACTGACTCTGGGAGGAGAAATTCCAGTTAACAAAGTGGTTGCTGGATGTAAAAACAGATCAATAAACTCATTGTAGGAGTAAGGAGAATAAGAAGAATTATGGGTGATAGCAGACCAAAAGATGACTGACCTAGGGTTTCATTTAGCATCAAGTTTCTGAATATGGAAAGGAAAAATTTCTTACTGATAGTATATCATGAGATGATATATGAAGGAAGAATATTTGAATACTCTCTCATTTCCAAATCTCATGAATTGATCATGGATTTTGTCAGCAATATAGGATGCAAAGTCATACTTAACAACAGGAGGCTGTCCAAGAGTAAAAATAGACAATAATACTAGGGTCAATTGGTCAACATACTCACTAGTATTAAAACCCATTATTGAAGATATCATGTTTAAAATAAGTCTGAGCTCATCAGTAAAATAGGTGTGGCCATAAGGGGGAGGGCCTTTAGGCTGATGCTGTGGCAACATAAAAGTCTGACAAAGACGGTTTAACTCTTCATGGGACAATTGGGTAGACTTCTCAAGTAATTCAGCCATGTACAGAGGAGTGAGGGCTTGACCAGGTTGGAAATGTAGCATCTCATTTATGGATTGAGCAGTTATTGGGAAGAGGACATCTTGACTTGCGGATAAGACTACTCTTTGATTAGGATCATAGTTGGCATGGAAAAGATGGATAATTTCAGGAAAAATACGGACTGCTGGGAGAAGGTACATGGGCATATTGGATTTCCAGAGTCCAATTATGTCAGAACCATTCAAATAATTGTCTCTGCAGCGACAAAATATTCGAAGGGGATTCTCACTGAGACCCAGGTCTTTAATTTGAAAATCCATATCGGCCAAAGGTAAATAATCCAAGTCTTTATGAGGAGCGTTTAGAGGTGCTATGTTTAAAACCACATGAACTTCCATTTTTGGTTCTTGTGGATTCAAAAATGGAAATTCGAGTTTTGATGGGAAAAACAGGTGCAATTGCAAGTTTTGGGAATATAATTACACTTCTCAGGATTTAGAAATGAACTAACAATCAAGTCTGAACCTGCTTTATTGAAAGAGTACGAAAATCAGGTTTATTACAAAGTTTAGTGGGATTTTCTAGGGTAAATACCCATTTTTTTGAGGATGACTTTGGTTTCAAACAGGTACTGGATAAGGCGAATGATTTCTCGAATGCTTGACTACAATTTTCTTAGACGAGACAAAGGTTGGCGGTCTTCAGCTATGAAAATTTTGAATTTTTGTGCATGGAGGTGTAGTCGTTCTCTGCAAATGAAAAAATGAAAAACGCGGGCTTATTTTTTTTTATTCACAAAGTCAATGGGTGGCGGAAAGGCAGCGATGCAATACAACGACTGACACGTAGCACGACACTGTTTGAAAACCGCTTGGCCATCGCGCATTATCTTTCATACGCGGATGGCCAGCGAAATGGATGAGGGTCGTAGATCTTTGACGGGGCGATCAGATGGCTGACGGGACAGGAAGATGGCGGGGAATTAACGGCGCGGGCCCAACGTAATTAACTGTTAATTAAACCCATCGGGTGGAATTCGATTGGCTGGGGTCGGTTATTAATTAATCGTGTGGATTAATTAATCCTTGGTACGGTGGATGGCCGGGAATTATTTTATTTTTATTTTTAAACATATATATATATATAATATGTTTAAACGCTTTTTCATATTTTTATTTATATAGCAATTAAATCAATGCGATTTATTTACTATAGGGGGCGGAATAATTATATAGATATATTTAGCCAAAAGGGATTGTAATGTGGGTTTTTTATTTGAATAAGTGGGAATTAAGTACTTTTGGCTAAAGTTGTAATACATGGGTTTTTGGGATATTATATTCAAAGGAGTTATACATAATAGGAGAATGGGATTTTTATAAGGAGTTAATATATAAATTAGAGTTAGCATGACTAGGGGACAATGTATACTCAAAATACTTTACACAACTAGGAAAGTGAAGATTTCTGAAGCAAATTTCATTATAACCACTTCAACACTTAGGCTTAGAATAACAAGTAATTTTGAGGGTTTTTTTATGAAATATGGCATGATTTTCCTAAGTAAAATGGGATTTTACTTAGGAAAAGATTTTTAGGAAATGAATGAATGTTAAGTACTTAGACTTTTCCAATTATTAGGCCAAGGTTCCGGTCCCTTCAAAAGTCAAGGAAATGCCTTAAGCCCCTTTAATCTTTAAATACCTTAGTGCTTAGGGAAATTAATGAATTCTTTAGGGAAAAATGAAGGGGAAGTTAATAATCTTGACTTTGCTTTGATGTGAGCTTTTTTCCAATGTATTATCTACCTTTTTTCTTGTGATGAAAGTAAAATTGAACATATTTAGAACCATCATTCATCACATATAATTCTGCAACAACATCTACCTACCCTACCTACTTTACTCTACCATTTTTTCTTCTTTATTAGGGTGCACTTAGACTGGCAAACCCTTATCAATCTTCTTTTTCTTTTACATGGAAAACCTATCTATGTCTACGCTTATTACATCCAAGGGCTTAGATTAAACTGTTGAGCACCTTTTATTAACTCTACCTATCTACTTATCTACCAAGATTAAACTGTTTGGCCAGATATTTATTCTCTATTCTACAACATGAAATTAAAAAATGAATGAGTCAAGTTTAAAGAGTTTGACTCTTCATAAATTGTGGCAAAAGTTTGACAAGCTGCACACAATTTCTTATTACAGAAAATGAAATAATAGTGGCATTTAGACTTGCACACTTTCCTGGTCTATTTTTGTTTGGGGTTCATTTTCTTTCACTTTTTGGCCAATTTTATTTTTTCACCCTTTGATTTTTCTTTTAGGGTATACTCTCTTTACATTTTTTAAATTTTTTGATTTTTTGAATAATATGGAACACCTTTGCAACAAGAAAAATGTTTGACATATTGCATAGTTCAACAAGTCAATCATGAAAAATGACACCTATTGGTATAGGAGTCTAACACTGGCTCCACTTGGGGATGGCTTTTCCTGGTGAAAATTCAAGAACAGCAGGTTAGATGCCTTAAAATGTCTTTAACTGAACCATGAAATCTTCTTTTTCAGGTGGCTTTATTGTATATATGATAGTAAAAATTCTGAAGCTTAGGGCCTTCACTTCGGGCTTCAACTTCAGCAAGTCACCATCCAATCAAAACTGATGCATTAGAAAGGATATAATATATACATGTCAAAAATCAGAATATCCTAATAGATAGGATCAAAGTATTGTTTTAGCATTCGACCATTGACTGGTCCTTCCTCAGCTTCTGTACCATCCAAATTCTTCAAAAAATATGTGTTGTTTCCCTGCAAAGCATGAATAATGTATGGTCCCCTCCACAGGAAATCAAAATTTCCATGTTTACCCTTATCTTCTCTTTTGGAATCCCACCATAAAACTTTGTTTCCCAGTTGAAAATATTCTGCCTTAGTCCTTTTGTCAAATATCTTCTTTAATTTTTCCTGCAAAACTTGGGATCGTTGATACACTTCTTCTCTGGTCTGCTGCAAGTGAATTGTTTGATTTATTCTTCTCTGAACATCATTTGGTTCTACTTGAGCCTCCTAAAGTAACTTCATTACAGGAACTCCTAAATATGATGGAAATTTAGCCTCAATACCATAAACTAATTCATATGGACTGGTCCCAATTGATTTTTTGGTAGTAAGTCTGTCTGCCCACAATGCATTGGTAAGTTTCTTATGCCAATTCTTCTTATTTTCTTCCAATAATTTTTTAATGATATTAATGAGGCTTTTATTGGAAGATTCAGCCAATCCATTACCCTGAGGATAATAGGCTGTTGAATGGCCTAAAGTGATGTGATATTTATTGCAGAAACTAATCATTTTCTTAGATTTGAAAGCAGCAGCATTATCAGTTATAATTTTCTCAGGAAAACCAAATCTTGAAAGTATATTGGTTTCTAAGAATCCTATGATCACAGAATCATTGGCTTGTCTGGATGGGATTGCTTCAATCCATTTAGTAAAGTAATCTATAGCAGTGAGGATCCATCTATGTTGCCCAGAAGAAGGAGGATGGATTTCTCCAATAAAATCTAGGCCCCATTGTTGAAAGGGTTTCTCGGTGGAAATTGGTTTCAATGGTAAATGTAGTAATTTTCTCTTGCCCTCAAAGATATGACACTTATGGCAAGAAGTTACAAATTTCTTAACATCTGAAAACAAGGTTGGCCAATAAAAACCAGCCCTTAAGATCTTATCTGCAGTTGACTTCCAGTAGAGGTTTCCACCACAATATCCTGCATGGAATTCATTGAGAACCTTATCAGATTCATCTTTTAATAAAAAATTTAATAGAATTCCATCATGATTCTTCCAAAAGAGAACATTATCTAAAATACAATACTTTAAAGATGTCATTTTCAAAAACCTTTGTTTCGTTCTGGATAACCCTGGAGGAGCTTGTAGGTTTAGCAATACATAAATTATATCAGCATACCAGAGTGAATCTAAGAAGGTCTGGATGATTTGTGGAGTCGCCATCTCTTGATTGTCATCCAGTTCATTAATATCTAAGGCTTGGTAATTGGTTTCAGTCATGAGTTGAGCCAAACCTTGTCCTTTTATGAGTTTTGTAGGTCTTATTTCAATATCATATTCTAATATGGTAGCTGTCCATTTACCTCTTTTTCCTTCAATTCCATCTTGAGTTAAGATGTCTTTAATGACAGCATTAGGTACATAAGCTATCACATGAGAATACAATATATAAACTATGAAATCTTTAATTGCTTTCACAAGTGCAAAAGCTTGTTTCTCCATGATGTTGTATTTTAATGATGCATCTCTAAGTGCTTTACTAAAAAAGTCTATAGGTTTTTCACATCCTTGATCATCCTTTTGTAATAAAACAGCTGCTACTTTATGTTCAGAAGAAAATGAAAAAATTATGAAATCTCTATCAAATTTTGGACTGGTAAGAACTGGTGTTCTGGTCAAAGCCATTTTGATTTATTCAAATGATTGCCTGGCTTCTACTATCCACTTAATACCTGAATCCTTTTTTAACATGTTAGTAAGAAATCTAAGTAATTCAGCTAAACTAGAAATGAATCTTCTAAAAAAATTGATCTTTCCTATGAAAGCTTGAAGTTCTTTAATGTTCCTGGGATGAGGTATCTGCAATATGGCTTGTATTCTTTCAGGATCAATTCTAATGCCATATTTTGAAATGATATTCCCTAGGATTTTACCTTCTTCAAGACCAAACAATGAATTTTTCGGATTTAAGGAAATACCATATTTTCTGCATTTTATGAACACCTGTCTAAGATGATCCAAATGTTGTTGATCTGTCTTGGAAAAAACAGTCAAATCATCCAAATATATGACCAGAAAATCATGAATTTCTTTGGCAAAGGCAATATCCATTGCTCTTTGGAAGGTTGCTCCTGCATTTTTAAGTCCAAAAGGCATCTTAACATATTTGAATGTACCCCATGGTGTTGTAAAAGTTGTTTTGTCTTGATCGTCAAGATGAACTAGAATCTGGTTGTATCCTGAGAATCCATCCATAAGAGAAATCCTTGAAGATCCTACTACCCTTTGTAAGATGTGGTCCATTTTAGGCAAAGGATAGTTATCTTTTAAAGAAAATCTGTTTAAATTTCTCAAATCAACACATAGTCTAATCTCTCCATTCTTCTTCCTTGTTGGTACCAATTTAGAAACCCATTTAGAAAACCTAATAGGAGAAATTATTCCTGCTTCATACATTATTTTAATTTATTTTCAATTGAAGGCAGCAATACAGGGTTGATTCTTCTTAGTTTCTGTTTAAATGGTTTCTGATCTGGTTTCAAAGGTATTGTATGTTGAATTATTGAGGTGTCATATGATTTCAGATCTTCGTAACTCCAGGCAAAAACATCCTGGAATTATTTTAACAGTTTACCATATTTAACCTTCTGATCTGCTGGCAGAGATTTAGATAATTTAACCATCTTAGGATTTTCTTCTGTTCCCAAATTGTATTCTTCCATATCAGCTTTTAATGGTTCCATTTTGGGTTTCAGTGGAATGTCATTAGAGTCAAAAAGATCTTCCAAAGGAGTTAATCCTTTAGGTAAATGATTATCTTTCAGATTAATAATTTCAGATTCATCTTCTATAATCTCATTGATTTCCATTTGTTTCAAATCTTGCATATCTTTTTTGGTGAATTTAGTTGGGTGAAGCATGTGAATTGCAGTTTCTTCTGAAATATCTGTTTCTTGTTCATCTGTTTGATCAGATTCATTAATTGTTGTATCTTCATCTATACTACAGTTAGAGAATTCATTTTCTAAGGTCAAAAAATTATTAATCTGGTTATTATTTACAAACACTTTCCAATTCATAAGATTATACGATATAGCAGGTCTATGTCTAATCTCAGCTTTGAACTGATGATTAGGTACACAAGGTAATTTACAAGTGCTAGCGAACATTGCAAGACTGTGAGCATGCAAATTTTGTTTTCTGGGAATTTTGGCAAGTTGAGCTTGTAGAAAAGTGTTGAGAATTTCCACAAATGTTCCTCTGTATTCTCTTAATTTGGGGTCTTTTGTCGAACATTCACCATTGATCTGTTGAATAATTAACTCAGAGTCTCCTATGATTGATACTCTAATTGCTCCTAATTTTTTGACATGTAAGCCCTAGTAAAAGAGCCTCATATTCTGCCATATTATTAGTGCATCTAAAATTCAATATATAAGCATGGCCTTCAGCATGATCATTTTCAATGTTGTGAATCCAAATTCCAGCTCCTGCTCCTAACTTATTTACTGAACCATCAAATTCTAAATGCCAAATAATTTCATGTCCATAATCTTCATCGACTGTTTTAACAACTTTCTTAACAGGAAGAGCTGGTTTTTCAGTTTGTTCTGGTATTTCTTGAATGTCTGATGTTTCTTTGTTTTCAGAAATTTCTTCGATTTGAACAGTAGATTTATTTGCAGTTTCTGTTTCTGGTGCTTCTAATTCAGTAGGAAGGTCAAATTCAGCATTATAAAGGATGAATGAATCCATATCAGAATGTACTGAGTAGACAGGGAAGTTTTCAGGCTTCTCCTGACTACTAACTAAATATTTCATCAAGGTTTCTCTGTATATTCTTTTAGGCTGGCCAAACACTGAAATAGTAGCATATGACATATCTAATTGAAGAGATCCTCCGAGTTTGGCACCCCAGGATCTGGACAAAAACATACCATATTTGGGAGGAATATCTGCTACTACTATATCCATCAGAATAGATTTCGCAGGGTATTGCACCAAAGTAACACACAGATCTTTAATCAAACCTAAACATCTTACCTGACTTGAATCAAAAGAAAAAAGATCTTTATATGGTCTGGTAATGTGTAGGTTTAATCTTTCCATCACATCTTTGGGCATTAAATTGTGAGACGCTACAGAATCAAGCATGGTGTTATGAAGTATTTTGTCATGTACATTCAAACTCACATAAAATGGAGGAGTTCCTCCACTTTCTGGTTTTCCATTTACTTCAGGGCCAAAAAGTAATTTGGGTTGATCATCAAAAACATTTACTGAATCATCCATTCCAGTAATGTTAAGGGATCTGCTGATTTGGATTCTATAGACATCATGTTTAGCTAATTCTACCAATGGAACAACTATCTTTAATTTGCCTATTTCAGCTTCTAGATTGAAATATTTTTTTGTTTGAGCTCTAGTATTTTGAACAGTTGGATTTTCTCTATTTTTTGTGTTTTCAGTGTTTTTCTCTTTTTCAAGAGTTGGATTATGAGTTGAAGGTGTTTCTGAATTAACTTCTGCTAGTTCTTCTACGTTTCCTGTAGGTGGAAAAGTATTGGAAATTTGTTTATTATTTAGTTGATTATCAGACACATCTTCAATTATTGGGTTAGCAGGGTTAGGACTTGTTCTAGAAAGAATTTATACAGAAGAAGTGTTAGTTTTACCTTTGAGGTTTTGTTTTACAACTTTCTGTTTGCTACTCTCTAGCACTTCAATCCGTCTACTTCTCAAGTTGTATTGTTTATGAACTTCATAAATTGCTGAGTCATATCCTTCCTTGAAATCAAAAGTTTCTCCTGAATGGGTTTGAAATGTTTCAAGAATGTGTTTTTCTTGATCATCTTGAGATAGGAAAACCTCCAGTTCATTCTTGTTCTCAGTCAAGTTATTTATTTCAACATCCTCAGTTGGTTCCTCAGAAGATGAACCTTCAACAAAATTCTCCTGGAATGGTGGCCTGATGTTTTGGTCAAGAACATTTTTCCTAGTGTTTTGGTTTTGATTTCTTCTGAAGTTTGGGTTTCTAACAACATTTTGACCATCGCCAAAAGACTTTCTTTCGATTGTCTCTACTCTGTCTCCCAGTCTTTCCATCCCTTTAATAATTGCATCCATCTTTCTTTCAAAAGCCGAAGGCTCTTCGTTTATAGGCATCCTTCTTTCAGCTCTAGCTCTAGCTCGTTTTTCTATCAAGTTAGCTTCAACACTAACAACTATGCTTTGCATCTCTTCTAGTGTTTGAGGAGCTCTTTCCCTAAGTGAATATGCTATGTCAGAGTCAAACCCATCAGGGAATTTGACCAATACTGAATCCGGAGGAGGTCTAAGGTTTTGAGGAACAGCATTGTAGGCTTTGTTGAATCTAATGATATAATCTTGCACTGCTTCATTAGGTCCTCTTTTCAATTTTCAAAAGTCTGATAGGATTTGAAGAGGGTCTTTCTTCTTCTCCCATCTATTTAAAAATAATCTATAGAGGGTTGGTAAGTCAACAACACTGTTTGGAGTAAGAGCCCTAAACCAAGTCCTGACTTCCCTAGTAAGACTCTGGACAAAAATTCTCATTCGAACATCATCAGCGTCTATTTCATAAAATTCAAAGTAATCAGTCATCCTTTTGGTATGTTGTTGAGCAGTGTAAGTACCAGAACCATCGAAATGGGTGATTTTACTCTGATAATCTTGGGGCAAAGCACCAGGGTTGCCTGGCAATCTTAAAGGAGAATATATGTTTGCCATCGGAAGGTGTAATGGAATAACAGGTGATGTTGGTCTATGAACGATGGGTGGAGGGGAAACAGAGGTAGTTTGTGTTTGAGAAGTTTGGAGAAAAGTAGATGAACTTGGGGAAACTGCAGTAATCACAGAAGTGTTTGAGGTTTCTTCAAAGGTCAGTTCAGATTGGATGGAATTTTGTAAATGCTTGTCAAGATGTGAAGTGATAAATTCAAATTGTAAATCGTCAAGAAATAATGGATCAGGAACTAAATTGGACAACTCAGATTCAGAAAAATTCACGAATAGAGAAGTTTCAAAATGTTCATCAAATGGTTCGTCTTCAAGATATATAAACTTCACAGGACAAGAGTTTGATCTAACAAGAGGTTGAGAACTCCTTGAGCTTTCTTGACTTTCTTGTCTTCTCAGAATTCTGGGAATCAAATTTGGATTCTCAAATATTGGTGGTGGATTAGGGTCAGGATTTGACCTGGTATAGCGAGTCCTTTCTGAAGCCAGTTTTCTGGATGATTTATATATATATATATATATATATATATATATATATATTTTAAATGAAAGTACAACTTCGACAAACTCTTTAAGAAATTTAAGATTTTGGGTTAAAATTTTCTCAAAGATTTATTAAACTAGAGAAATTGATTGAATGTCTGAAACTAAAGTTTATTCTATAAACTAGACCAGAGATTGATTGAAGTAGCATTTACTTACTATGCAATTGCAGAGCAAAATCATTTCAAAGGCTACCTGGCTAATCTTCAGGCTCCGTCTGTAGTTTATAAATCAAACAATAGTAACAATAAAATGATTCATAAATCCCCAGTATGGTCGTCACTATGTTATCACTTAGATTTTCCTTGAAGTTGTTAGAAGAGGAAAGGGGTCCGAGGTAACCACAAACCAACCTTCAGATACAGAATCTAGCCAATCTGTATCCAGAGAGGGCTCTCTCTATAAAATATAGCTTTTTTTTTAGAAGATATTAGGCTAGTGGTAAAGTCCAGGGGTTTTGATTTTGTTTGAGTTGATGGAATTCTTTAGCTGAGATTAAGATCAAGTAGTTTCAGTCCATTGGGCTAATGGAGTCAAAGGATTGGCTGCATTGGCTTAATTTTTTTAACAAAAGATGGTTTATCAAGGCAAGATAATCAAACTAGAAACAATTATAGATCTAAAGTGAATGGAATGGAATTCAAACGGATGAAAGGCAACGAAGAATCTTTCAACACATTCAAGAGAAGAGAAATGGATTGATTATCAATAAAGAGCAGTTAAGTATTCTTTACTAAATAACCAAATATGCATGAACTAGAAAAACAGGAGCAATTAAGAATTCACTGTTTAAACTAGTTTAGAAGAAAACATTCAGAATAATAACGACTGAAATCAGACTACACCTAAGTAATTTCTGATTTAATCCTTTTCGTTAAATATTAAGATAATGAAACACAGATGATATTGTAAACAAATATATAACTTCAAAACATGGGATACAGATGACTGATTGATCCTTCATTTGACACATGAATCCTAAGAAAAGTCTTCTGCCTCAATTCCTTGTCCAGTTTTGCCATGAAAAATTTCTCCAAAGCTCTTTATTCCAAAATATTCAATGTTACATCAAAGTATAAGAATCCACCCTCAATAATTCAATTGAGGGCTTATTTATACAAAAAATCATACAAAATATCTCTTAACAAAACGAGATATAATTTAAGATGACTCATAAATAAGTTACAATAAAAATAGAGATAGATGGTCTCATAGATAAGACAAGAAGTAACCCATGTTGTGTTTTTTCCTCCTTTCGAGAATGTGCTGGAGGCTGGACCTATATTTTGGCTCATGATTGTATTTTTCAGTAATTTTTTTCTAACTGCCTTGCTTCACTGATACTCTTTGTTTTTACAGATACACTTTTAACTAAACTGATACTCTTTGACCTTTGTTTGTTCCTTTATCCTTTATACTGTGGTAAATAGGAAAAATTTCATATCAGGATAAATTTTACAAAAGTTCCAACAAATCTTCCCACCATTTATCTTCTTCTATTCTTGTTCATTAAGCTTCCTTAATGTTTCATCAGCCTCGGTATATCTGAAGAAATTAGGCTGATTAGGAAACAAATGTTTCACTTCATGTTCAAGATAAAATAAATTCTCTAATCTGTCATGAAGATTCCTTCCTGTAGGTAATGTTTCTTCTGATGAAATGGTTGAGGAACTGGCAAGATTGTGAGCATGTATATCCAATTTCTTAACATAATTTTCCAGGTCCATTATTTTATCTTCTGAAATCATCGGGTTGGGCAACCCTTTATTCAATAAAACATCAAACCTTTCTCTGAAAGCAATGATTTCACTTTTCATGTCAAAGCACCTTCTTTCTAAATTTTGCATAAGAGTTCTTTTAGTAAAAACTCTTTTGATCTCTAAGATTGTTGCAGTCCTATCCTGAATACCCACATCTGCAAGTTGCTGTCTGGTTTGGGTGTTTAGGAATTGTATAAGCTGATTGGCTTGCTCAGGCCTATTTCCTAATTCTGCTCGTGTATTCTCAACTTCATCCAGAGCTACTTTGACCAAATCATTCTGCTCGTATATTATCTGGATTGAGGACCAGATATATTTTATTGACTGAATAATATCATCCCAAAGAATTTCATTTATTTCTCTTAAAGGTTTCTCCAATGTGAGATCCCTTTCCAAAGCTTTAACTAATTTTTCCAACTTTTTGACTTCTCTTGTTTTTTCAGCAACAGTCATTTTTGAAATATCATATTTCTGTTCCAAATTAACAAGCTGTAACTTTGTGTGCTAAAGTTCTGTTACTTGAAGTTTCAAGTCATTCATTGATTTTATTAGTTCTTCTGTACTCAAAGTTGAAGTATTTACCTGTGATGGCTTTGTTGATTGACCTATTGGTTGACTTGTTGTACCTGTGATAACCACTGCTGTAGATACTGGAACATTGGACTGCTTGTCTTTTAAATATTTTTCAAGCTCTTTTTCTGTTTCAGTCAGTTGCTCATTCATTTTCAAGAGAAACTCCATCATTTCTTCTTCAAAATTCTTCTTTATTACTTCTTCAGTTTGAGGATGTCTGGAGGCTGGCAATTTCAACTGCTTTCTCAAAGCTGCAATGTCATCATCTTTTTTCTTGATTAGAGCTTCTATACCTTTGACATCCTTTGGATTGTGACCTAATCCAATTATTATTTCCTCCAATGTTTTTATCCTGTTATATTTGGCTTGAGAAGAAGCCTTTTCAAGTTGCAATTGTGTATTAGTGTTCTCCAAAGAATCCTGTAACCTGTGAGCTGCCATTGCCTTATCAGTCAAAGTAGAATAGATCATTTCACCAGTCTGCTTATGACTCAATCTGATCTAAAGGATGGATATCCTTTGCTAGGACTTCAAAGTTTGTCCTAATATAATCAGCAGCTATTTGGGGTTGTTGCACCTTGGGTTTGAAATGGCTCATTATCATTTTGCCCTGTTGGATGTCAAAAGCTGACATCAATCTTTCTTGATTCTTTGGAGCCATTTTCAGATATTGATTATATACTTGAATTCTCACTGGAGGCTTGAAAGAAGATATCTCTGTGCCTTTTTGTTTCTATAGTTCTTTTCTTTGAAAAGTAGTGGATGCCCCACTACCTGCACCTGTTTGCGAACTGTCTTCTCTTTCTTGGCTGTCAGAGATTTCTTGAAATGATCCAATTTCTAGAAGAGGATTCAATCTCTACCTTTTAGTACCATGTTGCTCTGTATATCTCCCAATAGGGGTGGATGTTTCAGCCTCTCTCTTTTTCCCTTTTTCCACATTAAGAGGAGTTTGTAGATTGGAAATTTCTGGCTCATTGATCTGAACTGGAGGGATTTGTACCTGACCTTTTTCTTTAGATGTCTTTGGTTTCTCTGTCATTGTGAACTTTTCAAATACTTGTATGTCAGGTTCCTTTTATTGTCCTTTTGATTCTACTGCCACTGTACTGATCTCCTGCAAATGTTGTTGTGAAGTTCCTGTTGAAGAAGGTCCTGCTGTCTGTACCTGCCCAAGAGAGTCCAGGTCAAGTATCTTTTCAAGTTCTTTCATTACATTATCAATATTGACCTGCTCACTATCTTGCTCTACCAAAGTTCCTTCCACCCATTCATCTGTATTTTCATATTGTTCAATTTCTGGCATCCTAAAATGAATGTATGGAGACAATTTGTTTTTCATTCTTCTATCACAAATAAAGCTATATGGATCATAGGGTGCCCAGTAGAAACTCTTTTGTAATTTTTGGTAGTCTTCTAAAATCCTTTCGGCTTCTTTTCCAGCCTCCCTAGAATTACAAACAAAGGGACCTAATTGGCTCTTTATCCTGAGTTGCGCCTTCTTCTTGGCATTACAGAAATGAACTATATCTGAATTGTTCATCTGTCTGAAATACTCAAGTGCAAAAAGTCTCATTGGAACATATCTGGGCAACTTGAATGGACACAATTCACATCCATAAATCCTAATTTCAGTATAATTATGATATAAGTACCAATCTCCCACCTTATATTGTTAAGAGAGCTGAAGGATTCTCTTGATTTCATTACTGACTCTGGGAGGAGAAATTCCAGTTAACAAAGTGGTTGCTGGATGTACAAACAGATCAATAAACTCATTGTAGGAGTAAGGAGAATCAGAAGAATGATGGGTGATAGCAGACCAAAAGATGACAGACCTAGGGTTTCCTTTAGTATCAAGTTTCTGAATATGGAAAGGAAAACTTTCTGACTGATAGTATATCATGAGATGATATATGAAGGAAGAATATTTGAATACTCTCTCATTTCCAAATCTCATGAATTGATCATGGATTTTGTCAGCAATATAGGATGCAAAGTCATACTTAACAACAGTAGGTTGTCCAGGAGTAAAAATAGACAATAATACTAGGTTCAATTGGTCAACATACTCACTAGTATTAAAACCCATTATTGAAGATATCATGTTTAAAATAAGTCTGCCCTCATCAGTAAAATAGGTGTGGCCATAAGGGGGAGGGCCTTTAGGCTGATGCTGTGGCAGCATAAAATTCTGACAAAGACGGTTTAACTCTTCATGGGACAATTGGGTAGACTTCTCAAGTAATTCATCCATGTACAGAGGAGTGAGGGCTTGACCAGGTTGGAAATGTAGCATCTCATTTATGGATTGAGCAGTTATTGGGAACTGGACATCTTGACTTGCGAATAAGATTACTCTTTGATTAGGATCATAGTTGGCATGGAAAAGATGGATAATTTCAGGAAAAATACGGACTGCTGGGAGAAGGTACATGGGCATATTGGATTCCCAGAGTCCAATTATGTCAGAACCATTCAAATAATTGTCTCTGCAGTGACAAAATATTCGAAGGGGATTCTCACTGAGACCTAGGTGTTTAATTTGAAAATCCATATCAGCCAAAGGTAAATAATCCAAGTCTTTATGAGGAGCGTTTAGAGGTGCTATGTTTAAAACCACAGGAACTTCCATTTTTGGTTCTTGTGGATTCAAAAATGGAAATTCGAGTTTTGACGGGAAAAACAGGTGCAATTGCAAGTTTTGGGAATATAATTACACTTCTCAGGATTTAGAAATGAACTAACAATCAAGTCTGAACCTGCTTTAGTGAAAGAGTACGAAAATCGGGTTTATTACAGAGTTTAGTGGGATTTGGTATGGTAAATACCTGTTTTTCTGAGGATGACGCTGGTTTCAAACAGGTACTGGATAAGGTGAATGATTTCTCGAATGCTTGACTGCAATTTTCTTAGACGAGACAAAGGTTGGCAGTCTTCAACTATGAAAATTTTGAATTTCTATGCATGGAGGTGTAGTCGTTCTCTGCGAATGAAAAAAATGAAAAACGCGAGCTTATTTTGTTTTATTCACAAATTCAATGGGTGGCGGAAAGGCAGTGATGCGATACAACGACTGACACGTAGCACGACACTGTTTGAAAACCGCTTGGCCATCGCGCGTTATCTTTCGTACGTGGATGGCCAGCGAAATGGATGAGGGCCGTAGATCTTTGATGGGTCAATCGGATGGTCGACGGGACAGGGAGATGGTGGGGAATTAACGGCGTGGGCCCAATGTAATTAACTGTTAATTAAACCCATAGGGTGGAATTCGATTGGCTGAGGTCGGTTATTAATTAATCGTGTGGATTAATTAATCCCCGATACGGTGGATGGCTGGGAATTATTTTATTTTTATTTTTAAACATATATAATATGTTTAAACGCTTTTTCATATTTTTATTTATATAGCAATTAAATCAATGCGATTTATTTACTATAGGGGGCGGAATAATTATATAGATATATCTAGCCAAAAGGGATTGTAGTGTGGGTTTTTTATTTGAATAAGTGGGGATTAAGTACTTTTGGCTAAAGTTGTAATACATGGGTTTTGGGGATATTATATTCAAAGGAGTTATACATAATAGGAGAATGGGATTTTTATAAGGAGTTAATATATAAATTAGAGTTAACATGACAAGGGGACAATGTATACTCAAAATACTTTACACCACTAGGAGAGTGAAGATTTCTGAAGCAAATTGCATTATAACCACTTCAACACTTAGGCTTAGAATAACAAGTAATTTTGAGGGTTTTTTATGAAATATGGCATGATTTTCCTAAGTAAAATGGGATTTTATTTAGGAAAAGATTTTTAGGAAATGAATGAATGTTAAGTACTTAGGCTTTTCCAATTATTAGGCCAAGGGTCTGGTCCCTTCAAAAGTCAAGGAAATTCCTTGAGCCCCTTTAATCTTTAAATACCTTAGTGCTTAGGGAAATTAATGAATTCTTTAGGGAAAAATGAAGGGGAAGTTAATAATCTTGACTTTGCTTTGCTGTGAGCTTTTTTCCAATGTAGTATCTGCCTTTGTTCTTGTGATGAAAGTAAAATTTAACATATTTAGAACCATCATTCATCACATATAATTCTGCAACAACATCTACCTACCCTACCTACTTTACTCTACCATTTTTTCTTCTTTATTAGGGTGCACTTAGACTGGCAAACCCTTATCAATCTTATTTTTATTTTACATGGAAAACCTATCTAAGTCTACACTTATTACATCCAAGGGCTCAGATTAACTATTGAGCACCTTTTATTAACTCTACCTATCTACTTATCTGCCAAGATTAAACTATTTGGCCAGATATTTATTCTCTATTCTACAACATGAAATTAAAAAATGAATGAGTCAAGTTTAAAGAGTTTGACTCTTCATAAATTGTGGCAAAAGTTTGACAAGCTGCACACAATTGCTTATTACAGAAAATGAAATAGTAGTGGCATTTAAACTTGCACACTTTCCTGGTCTATTTTTGTTTGGGGTTCATTTTCTTTCACTTTTTGGCCAATTTTATTTTTTCACCCTTTGATTTTTATTTTAGGGTATACCCTCTAAATTTTTTTTAAATTTTTTGATTTTTTGAATAATATGGAACACCTTTGCAACAAGAAAAAGGTTTGACATATTGCATAGTTCAACAAGTCAATCATGAAAAATGACACCTATTGGTATAGGAGTCTAACATCTAGTCTAACTGAAAGATACACTAGTGAGAGTTTAGTGAATTAATTAGTTAATTAATTTACAACTAATAACTCACTAACAACTGAAAAAATACAACAGTTAACTACAATGCATGTCAGTTCCATTGGAGACCCAGTGGAGAGATAGGTGAAAGGGTAAGATGGAATATCTGTTGTGACTATAGTGATGCATTCAATGCATTTGACACACATTGGAGTTTCCAATGAGGATTGTGCAGTCAAGGCAAGGCCAATTCGAATTCATTCAGGGGTCTTCTTCAGTAGGGATTGCGCAGTGGAGGCAGGCTGTCAGGAGGCAAGAAATTGGTGCATAGATATGCAATTTCTGCATGACAGTGTGTAATGATTGTTGATTGTACTGAGAGCTTGATGTACTAAGCTTTGTATGATATTATTACATGATTCCATTGATATAAATAATATATTATAGTTGTGGTTTTTAGATTTAAGATTTCCCATTGAACAACTGTGTTATGTGCGATTGAATTTATTCACATGTGTTTGCAATTGAGTTTTAAATTTCCACAAGTTTAACAGTGGAAGGATTCTATATTTAGCAAGAAGATAAATATTGTTAGATCAGGAGAATCTGGTAATACATCAGTAATAATAAATTTCTACATGGTATCGGAGCAGTATTGATCATTGGAGATTACAATTGTAAAAAATTGTTGAGTTTTGTGCTGGTGGAAAATTCGAATTTGTTGCAGAAATTTCTTGGTGTGACAGTTGAGTATTCATTGAAATGTCTTTCAATGGGTTGCGATTGGAGTATTCCCTTGAGGGTAGCTCGAATAACATAGCCTGGAAGGATAGGATGGAGGCGGTGCTTGAAGACAATGGCCTAAAGGACTTCATCAATAGCGATGTTCCTAAGCCTGCTTTTAGCGATGCTGTAGGACTTGACGCATGGAAAAAGAAGGTAGCAAAGACAAGAAGAATTATGTTGGAAAGTGTGAAGGACCATATTGTGTCAAGCCTTCACATGAAAGCCACTCCATTTGCAATGTGGAAGGCTTTGACATATATTTTCCGAAGCAGCAGTGACTAGAGGAAGTTGGCACTGAAAGATAAACTCAGAACAATAAAAATGGAGAAGGGCGATAGCATTCCAAAATATCTCACAAATTTTGTCCGATGTAGGGATGAACTGGGAAGTGTGGGGATTACAGTTGATGATGATGACTTGGTGAGGTTGGCTCTCCTTGGGCTTCCGAAGAGTTGGCATAGCTACAAAGACTCTGTCAATGGACGGGAGAAACTGCTGGGTTGGGAGTGATTTTGGTCGGATCTTGTGCAGGAGGAGATAAGGCGAAGTACCAGGGATGACTCTTCATCGAAGAATGATGATGTAGAGAATTGCACTTTGGCGGCGAAAGAAAGGAAAGGAAAGGGGAATAAATTCCATCCAAAATCCAAGGCTAAAGGCAAGAAGTTGGATTTGTCCAAAGTGAAGTGTTTTCATTGTCACGAACATGGGAATCTCGCCACTAACTGCCCACAGAAAAAGAAGAAAAAGAAGGTTGCTAGAGTTGTAGCTATAGAGGCCTTAGCCTTGCAATTTGAACTTGATTTCTCTTTGATCACATGATTGGTTTCAAGCTCAATGGGATCAGTGTGGTATCTTGATAGTGGTGCGTATTTCCATATGATGGGAGACAAGGAGTTGTTTAGTTACTTGGAGGAGAAGGATCTCCAAATGCATATAGAGATAGGCGACGATGGAAGATACAATGCTACCGACATTGGAATGATTACCTTTGAGAGGGAGCCAGGTAAACCATTTCTGTTGAAAGATGTCATGCATGTCCCAGGTCTGAAGAAGAACTTGGTCTCGATCGCAATGTTGGAAGACAGAGGTTATGACGTTGTTTTCAGTGAGGGAAAAACTTTCCTATGACATAAAACAACAAGTCAAACCAAGAGGATAGGGATTC
This sequence comes from Pinus albicaulis, assembly GCA_034641835.2. Lineage (NCBI taxonomy): Eukaryota > Viridiplantae > Streptophyta > Pinopsida > Pinales > Pinaceae > Pinus > Pinus albicaulis. The sequence goes on from CM076583.1 coordinate 749,049,655, forward strand.
AAGTTAAGAATATCTACAAGCTAGAGGTATATGGTTCCACTGTAATGATGGGAAAAGCAGAAGAAGTGGTGAGCTGGGATGAGGGCGAATTATGGCACAGGAGATTGGGCCATCTTCGCCATGGTGCCTTGAAGATTTTGCAGCATATTTCTACTGGACTTCCCAAGGGCATTCTTGCATAGTCAGATCAGTGCAAGGGATGTACTATGGGTAAGTTTGTGAATACCACCTTTCATGAGAAGGAGAACCATGTTTCGGTGATCCTGGAGAGAATTCACACAGACGTGTGTGGACCTTTCTCAGTTGCTTCAACAGAAAAAGACAGGTATTATGTTATATTTGTTGATGAATATTCTCGTAGATGCTGGATCTTCTTCATGCAGAAGAAGAGAAAAACATTCTCAAATTTCTGTGAGTTTAAAGCATTGGTGGAGAAGGAGTCAGGGAAGCAAGTGAAGGCTCTGCGGAGCAATAATGGTGGTGAATATATCTCGAACGAATTCAAAGTCTTCTATAGTAAAGAAGGATTTTGAAGAGAACTCATAGCGCCTCACAACCCATAGCAGAATGGGGTCGCAAAGAGGAAGAAAATAACGATCGTGGGTGTTGCATAAGCTATGCTGCATGACTAGGGCCTACCGATGCACTTATGGGAAGAAGCATGCAGCACCGTGGTTTATGTGCAAAACAGTTGTCCTCATAGAGTACTTGGCATGAGTACACCTGAAGAAGATTTTACTGGTAAGAAGCCTGATATTTCTCATTTGAATATTTTTGGCTCATCTGTTTACATTCATGTGACAAAGGACGCTAGGAAGAAGCTGGAGCCGACTGCAGAAGTTGGGATATTTGTGGGGTACACAGAAACACCCCAGAATTATCATGTGTATTTTCCAAATAGTTGAATGACTGTGGTGCGATGGGATATACAATTCAATGCGGTGAAATCCATGAAGTTGTCTTTTGAGAGGGAGCTACACTTGCATGCAGAGGAGGATCTTCTTGTTCCCAAATATGAGCCTTTAGATGTGGATCAGCCACAGGAGGAGATTCATGGAGTGGAGGAGTCCACTCATGCAGAACCAAACATCAGATATGGCAGAAGGCATACCACAGAATCTGAGAGACTGAAGCTTGATGTGGCAAAGAATGTAGGAGTCCCTATATCACAGTGCAGACAAAGACAGTCACCTGACTGATTTACTGGATACATGGCTATTATGAGCAAGTGTGTTGTGACAGAGCCATCTTCTTTTGAAGAAGCAGTGCAAGAGCCCACATGGGTAGATGCCATGGTGGAGGAGTATGACTCCATTGTCATAAACAGTGCTTGGGATATTGTTCCAAGGCCAGTGGGTAAATTAGTGGTAGATTCGAAATGGATCTACAAGGTAAAGCAAGCTGCTGATGGGAGCATTGAGAAGTATAAGACAAGATTTGTTGCCCGAGGATTCTCACAGATCAAGGGGATTGATTATGAAGAAACCTTTGCACCTGTCACATGGTATTCTTCCATAAGGACCATCCTTGCTCTCTCAGTGCAGATGGGCTGGCACATTCATCAGATGGATGTGAAGACTGCGTTCCTTAATGGGATCATTGAGGAAGAGGTGTATATTGAGCAACCTAAAGGATTTGAGATCTTCAGCAACGAGCCGCATGTCTGCAGACTCAAAAGAGCATTGTATGGGCTGAAGCAAGCACCATGTGCTTGGTACACATGGATCGACAGTTATTTCACTGGACTTGGCTTCACCAAGAGTGAGGTGGATGCAAACCTGTACCAAATTGTGGTGGAGGGTAAGCTTTTAATCATTTTTATTTATGTTGATGATTTAATACTAACGGGTGATGAGCAGTTGATACACTCATGCAAGACAGATATTGCAAAGGAGTTCGAGATGAAGGATTTGGGCCTCCTTCATTATTTCCTTGGATTGGAAATAGGGCAGCGAGAAGGTGAACTATTTGTGATTAGGTGATCATGTCCTATTGGAGAAAATGCTCAAAATTTTATTTGCTCAAAATTGGTTGGGACTTGAGCGACCGGATAGGCCTCGGCAAACAGAACTCAAATCCGCAAACAGAACTCAAATCTGTTACCGTATGAAGAAGTTATTGCACTTTGAATGCTAAAGTGAAACTGCCAATAACCTCCAATGTTGAATGGGTATTCATAAATTTGTGTTGGAAAATTATTTTATTTTAATTAAGGTTTAATTAATAAATTAAATTATATATCTATTAATGTTTTATATGGTTTAAAAATATATATATATATATATATATATATATATATTTTATTAATATTTAAAATCTTATTAAAATAATTCTAATACCACACATTAATTAAATTCGAATTATTGAAAAAAAAAAAAACCCAAATGAACATTAATCAAAGGTTACATGGTATGTTTCAAATGTCAAAGGTTGAAGGTCACGTGCATGGTTTACGTTATTGGGAGCGGAGTTTTAAAGGGGCTACCCGATTCATATGACCGCAAGCGCTAAACCTTGGCCTTAAGGCCTTCCAAACTGGTGGGAATTCAAACAGTGAACCGTTAAACCATAACCGCCCGCCCAAATGTGACATGTGGCCATGATCTAAAAATTTAATGCCATGTTTTGTTAACAGGTTATGTGGACCGGTTTTCTCGGCGGTTCCAATGGTTTGGTCCATGTGACCACCTATACAAATATTAAATTCCAAGCTAACCACCCACCAAATTTGGAGCGTGTCCACCAGTTTAGGTGGATTTTCCAATTTTAACTGCAGTTAACTAAAGTTGGCCCACCTTTTGTGGGATTTTTGCCTAACATTGGACAAAACACTGTTTGGGCCATATATTTCACATGGGAGATCCTTTCTGAGCAATTTTTTTTTTGATTTTGGGTCTTCTCAGCATTTTGAAGCCATTGAGATAGGTTTCAGAGCCATTGGAGCAGATCTTCAGCCTTTTTAGCTTTGGAGAATATTTTTGAGCCACTAGGGCCTTTTTGGGGTTGATGTTGTGCTGAGCTGTGGTTGACCATTTGAGGTGAACCAAGAGTCTACTTTGGATAATTTGAGCATTCCAAAGCCAATGGTGTAGGTTGCAGAGGCAACAGAGATCATCTTCAGGTACTTTTTTAGCAGAGAAGCTTGGAGAGCGATTAGGGCCTAGGGAGTGTTGGAGCTGTATTGGGCTATGGTTAACCTTTGGAGGTGAAAAAAAAGCCTATATTTACTGTTTTCTATGCTTTGAACTCATTTTCACAGTTTTTTTTTCCTGTTTAGGCTTTCTGATAACTGTATTAACAAATTTGAGCATAATAAGAGCAAGGACATGCCCATTTGGGGGCCTTAGACCCGACAGATGTAGCCCAGGAGGGGTGAAATGCCTTATCATATGTTGTGTTATATTCTGTGATTTATTTTCTGTGTTTTATCAGAGTTAAAGATGTTAAATAGTAAAATGAAATAAGCCTCCTATACAAAAAGGACTCATAAATTCACCAAAAGCATTTTGTTCCAATTTCAGAACACATTAAATAGTTTGCACACATAATTTTATGGATAATGAATACCTTGCACCAGCAAACAAGTAGTTTCATGATCAGATCATTAGTGATTACTTCTATTATTTCTTTAGGCAGAGTCTGTAAAGGGCCAACAAGCTTCAGAATCTCATCCTTTCTTTAAAGGTGACATATCTTGTAAATGCCCCTACAGTCCATCTCTGTATTAGAAATAAGAATTTCTCACATTTTCAGATCAGATTGTGTCTCAAGGAAAGTATTCTTGGGAGATACTTGGTAAGTTTCACATGGAGGACTGCAAGCCCATGGATACTCCTCTTCCAAGAAATTGGAGGAAAGAGGATGCTACATCGGCAGAGGTAGTGGATGCCACTGTTTATCAATAGTTGGTGGGTTCGCTCATATATTTAGTTAATAAAAGACCGAACATATGTTGTGCGGTGAACGAGCTTTCACAAGTGATGGTTAACCCTACCAAGCTCTTTTGGAAGGAAGGAAAACATGTCCTGAGGTATTTCAGGGGCACATCTGAGTATGGCTTATGGTACAGATAGACGGATGAGGTGAAGTTGCATGGCTTCACGGATGCAGATTAGGCAGGAAGCCCAACGGACAGAAAGAGCACATTAGGAGGGGTTTTTAGTATCGGATATACAACAGTTTCTTGGTATAGTAAGAAACAAATATCCGTGGCACTCAGTTCAGTGGAAGCAGAATACATGGCAGCAAGTCAAGCTGCATGTGAGGTTATCTGGATGAGGAAGATCCTGGTCATTTTGTTCGGTTCACATTTAGATCCTATAGTGATACATTGTGATAATCAGAGTTGCATTAAACTCTCGATTAATCCTATGTTTCATGATAGATCTAAACATTGATATCTGGTATCATCATATCAGAGATTGTGCGTAGCGGAAGATCATGTTTCTTCAGTACATTCCTACGGAAGATCAGGATGCAGACATTCTAACAAAGGTGCTTGGCAGGAGAAAATTTTAATACCATAGAGGTAGGATCGGGGTGAAGGATAATTCCTATATTGTTGAGAGGGAGTGTTGAGATTCAACAAGATGATGACCTTAGTGAAAAGTAAGCACATTCACAAAGTGGGGCCCGCAGGCTATTTTTAGGTGTATGTATATTTTTAGACTTGGTGAGCATATTCTATAAGTTGTAGGATGCTATTTGTAGATGGTTGGTCAAATGTGGACAATATATGAAATTCTATTTTTACAATATTGGGCGAAGTCTATTTATAGATCATCGATCTAAAAATAGATGCATGTCAATTATTATTAGCTATTAATAATAATCCGACAATAAACATCAACTTATTCTCTTGGAGCACTTTATTTTAGTGAAAAGATTTGGAAAATTAGTGGGCTCAAGGAATTACACAGTTCCTAGGGTTATTGGTGGCTCATGCATGAAGGACTCAGTTAGAACTGAAGTGGAAAAGTTATGACAGAGTTGGAAGAGTAGTTTATGGAGTTGTTATTTAGTTTAACTCAGTTGAGCTAGTTGTATCTAGTCTAATTGAAAGATACACTAGTGAGAGTTTAGTGAATTAATTAGTTAATTAATTCACAAGTAATAACTCACTAACAACTGAACAAATACAACAATTAACTATAGTGCATGTTAGTTCCAGTGGAGACAAAGTGGAGAGATAGGTGAAAGGGTAAGATGGACTATCCGTTGTGACTATAGTGATGCATTCAATGCATCTAACACACATTGGAGTTGCCAATGAGGATTGTGCAATCAAGGCAAGGCCAATTATAATTCATTCAGGGGTCTTCTTTAGCAGGGATTGCGCAGTGGAAGCAGGCTGTCAGGAGGCAAGAAATTGGTGCATAGATATGCAAATTTCTACAGGACAATGTGTAATGATTGTTGATTGTACTGAGAGCTTGATGTACTAAGATTTGTATGATATTATTACATGATTCCATTGATATACATAATATATGATAGTTGGGGTTTTTATCTTTAAGCTTTCATGTTAAACAATTGTGTTATGTGCGATTGAATTTATTCACATGTGTTTGCAATTGAGTTTTAAATTTCTGCAAGTTTAGCAGTGGAATGATTCTGTATTTAGCAAGAAGATAAATATTGTTAGATCAGGAGAATCCGGTATTACATCAATATTAATAAATTTATACATTTAATACCTGACCTTGAAATCAACCCATGAAAACACAACATCAGTTTGAAAACTCCTAGTCTAGCATGCTTAACGAGAATCACTAATTGAGCTGGAATTGGGTGCTAGACTTAGGGAATATCTTAGGGATTTTATAGTTGTGCAACTCAAGGGGTTAGGAGCAAGGAATGAGGCTTTATATTGCACAATGCATAGTTCAAGAAGGTCAAGGTGGGGGAAATATGTAGTTGAGGGGCTAAAGGAGGGAAGCTTGAGGCTTGAATTTTCCCACTGTGCGGTTCTAGAGAGAGAGAAGATTAGGGCTTGTACAGTTGTGTAGTTAAAGAAGTTAGGTTGGGAGCTTGAGGCTTGAGACTATGTAGTGTGTAGAAGTATTTGACTGGGAGGTTGAACTACATAGTTCTAGAGCTCAAGGGGCTAGGGTTGAGCACTGATACTGCATAATGAGAATTTTTAAAAGGTAGGAATTGTGCATTGAATAGTTACAAGAGGAAATGGCCAAGCTTGAGTACTGAGGCTGTGCAATGCACAATTTAGGAGGGTTGAGTGAAGTACTACTACTTAGAAAGGAAGTATTCATAATTTGGCTAAGTATGAGATCAGTGAGGTCAAACTGAACAAGGACAAGACTTGAACATGATCACACACTTAGAAAAATCAATGACGCAACATATGTCACTCAAAGAACATGAACAAAATAATAATCTCAATTCGACAACAATACGACAACTTACTCTAAGTGCAACACTTAATATTCACTTTGTGATGACAGTGACGACACTTGTGTAACAATGGATGAGTGTAAAGCACATATATCTGATAAATACAACTCACTGGAACCAAATTTCCCCCTTGAAATGAATCATAACTATAGTTATGCGATATAGAAAACTTCCCATGCCAAAAGATGACATTTGTGACGGTAGGATAAAAGTTCAAGCGACCCTTTTAAAATTCAAACGGCATTGAAAGAGAAACATGCCAAGGAGAAGATAACATGAAAATGACACCTATTAAAGTGAAAACAAGCAAAAGAGATAGTCATAAACATGAAAGTGACACTTGCGAAAGCGAACGTGCACAAAAGTGACAGTTGGAAAAAATCATTGAAATAGAAGTACGGTCGCAGCCAAAAGTGAGAGACTATCAATGTAAGTGTGCAATGACTATCGACATAGTTTGAACATTGAACATGCAATGTATTGATGGAATTTTCTATGCCTGTTCAAGCTTGTGTAAAAGAATGTTCCCCTGAACTTGTTACAAATTGAACATGTATATGCAACTAACTTTAACACTGAAAACTCGAGAAAAAGAGTTAGACACTTAGCATAACATTCATTGATCATGAAGTGAACAAATATTTAGATCCTTAGTAGGCTCCAAAATTTGTGTGTAGGAAAAAATTTGGACGTTGTTGATTGAAGCTTCAACATATAGTTAAGGGAATTTGTTAAAGTGATTTTCAACAAACTTCAAACTTCTCATCTTAGTATTCACAAAGTTGATGGTATTCACATAGTACAATGAAGGGAATTTTTTCAAATATTTTTCAATGATATTTCACAAAGGTTGTTGAGGGGTGAAATATTCATACCTATCTTACGGTACCATTTTTGCATCCACATATTCTAGAAAAGGGAATTTGGATATGAACTTGATGTAAATTATCACCATGGTTGTTGAGGAATGAACTATTCATACCTATCTTGCAGTACCATCTTGGCATCTGCTAGACTCTTGATGCAATTTCTCACCATAATTATTGAGGAATGAACTATTCAGGCCTATATTGTAGTATTGTCTTGGAATCCACCTATCTTTTAGTACAGTCTTGGCATCTACATAGTCTACCTTAAGAGAATTTTTTAAAATAGTTGTAAAAAAGCTTCAAACTTCTCACAATGTTTGTTAGAGGAATGAAACTCATGCATTGAGATATGTTAAGAGGAATGAACTTTACATTGTGATAAGTTGAGGAATTATCATGCATTGTGATATGTTGAGAGGAATGGACTGTATATTGTGATATGTTGAGGAATAAACTTAGTGCACAATGATATTATTTCAACAAAGACATAATTCCAGTTAAATGTATATTATATGAGTTGATTTCAAAGTAGACATAGATCCACTAATTGTACATATACTATATATATAATTTTAAATATAGAGTTAAATGTATATGATCTACTTTTAACCTAAATTAATGTATATAATATAACTTCAAATTCATATATAGAGTTCATACATGCAGTATTTTAATAAATATATATAAATATATTATCTTGATTATTAAAAAACATGTCATTTGGATATATATAAATATCTTTATCTTCTTTATTATTATTATTATATATATATGAAAAAAATATGTGATTTAGATATATTCATGTTTTGGGTGATTTTATATAACTTATTTCTATTATTTTTTAGAGTTATTCTCTATGCTCTCATATAATGTATATTGTATATGTTTTGGTTTCTTACGATACTTTAGGCTTTGTTGCAAAACATTTTGTTTTAAATTATACAATCTTTTGTGTGCTTTTTTTAAATTGGTCATTTTTCTTATCTATGTTATAAATTTTTTATCTAAAAAGTTTTATACAATGAATTAAATAAAATATTAAGGAGACATATTATAGTTGAAATAAAGGATTAAGGTGAGATAAAAAAGTTATTTTTCAAATATTTTTTTAGGAGATTAAAGAAATATAATTAGGGTAAAATTTATAAGTGTTGAGTGGTTAATTTTAGAAAACATGGCATGTGGAAATAAAGATTTTTGACTAATTTTGAATTGACTGTTAAGAAAATGTTATTAATAAAAATGTCATGTTTATAATTAGGAAAGTGAGAATTGAGTACTAACAATATCATTAAAAAGAAGATAGATAGTAATTTTTTAGGTCCAAATTTCACAAGCATATTAGAAAATTGGACTTATGACATGTTGTACAAGTTATCTCTCTAAAAGAAACCAAAATCAATATTTTTTTTAGAAGGTTACCATAACATTCATATGCTACCTCAAAATTTGGTCAAATATATGACATTGTAAATAAAATACATCAAAATAATATAGGTCAAAATTTTAAATGCAAAAGTGTAAATTTTTGTAATATACATTAGAAGAAAGTTCGATGAGTAAGATACTCTTCATATCAAGTTTGAAAAGGTATGTTACTTAAAATCTCAAAACTTTTGAAAGAGATGTTTAATTAAGGGAATTCAAAAATCAATTGGAAACATAAAATTGACAAAAATATATTAGAAAAATGATGATATTAATAGTAATAAAATGGTAAGGTTGTAAGTGGAGGGTTTGAGTCTTACCTTTATTAAAAATCAATGGAAATATCTAAATTTAACGGATATAAAGATAAAGGTGAAATCAATCCCATGAAATGGTTAAGCCTATAATAAATAAGTATCTATATATTTTTTATAATATTTTTTTAATACGTTAGGTGTTTTTCTTAGTGCTGGAATAGCTTTGATAATGTTGCTATTTTTTCTCTTTGTGAGAAAATTTGAACAAATATTCTCAGATAAATGGATCAATAATACAAAAATGGAGGATATGCATTAAGTTCAAGTTGATTGGGAGAAATAAAAATGAAATTTCCAAATTGCAAAAGGATACGAAGAATTAAGTATATATTATAAAGAAGAGTGATAAATTTTCTAAGATTTTATCTCTTGATTAATCACTTAGTAAAGATGTTGATAACTTAAAAAAAGAAATAATAGCAAATGAAAATTAGAAAAAGATGATTTTTATCACCTAAAATGTGATCAAATGCACCATGTTGGTATGAGTTTTACACATTAAAACCTACTTTCACCTTATGAAGTAATTTAGTGAACCAATTTTCCTAAATTATTTTTATTTTATTATTTACCCATATGAGAATAACCCATAAATTTATTTAATTTCATATTATTCTCGTATATTTTACTCACATCAAAATAATCTAGAAATTCATTTAATTTCATGTTATTTTCATATTTATCCATTTGTTATGAAAATAACTACAAAATTCACCCACTTTTACCATTTCTATAGGAATAATTAAATAAATAATTTTTCATTTATTATTCCTTAATCATTTCACTTTTTTCTTAGGAAATAAATATTAAACCATATTTAATAATTATTTCTAATTCATGTTACCATATCACATAGAAGTAATTAATAAATCCATTTGTATTTATTAATTATTTCACCCACTTCTCTTAATCATCTCTATTAATCATTAAATTTTGAGTTAGTTAAGTAAATAAATATTATTAACCACTTCTTTAATATTTTCATCTCCCAAAAATAATAAAATACTCATAAAGGTTAGATCTTGATTTGGTCTACCAAATATTTTATTATTTGACCATATCAGATATAATCTAGCATTTTATTATAAATAGAGAGGTCTTTCTTCACCATTTATCACATGATTACCTCTCATTGTGGAACTTATGATCTAAAACCTTTCAAGCTCACCACTTTAGTTCATCCTCATCCTTTTCCCACTCACATACTAGCAGGAAGAGAGAAATCCATAGCAACAAACATCGAAGGGAGTAAAAAATGCTCCCACAAAGAAGGAATTAGTGGCCCAAAGTCACTTCTTCCTTTTCTATAGGTGTTTTTACATATTGTAAATAAAAAAGAATTTGATTTTTTCATTGGGTGTATGATTGTGATGTTTAATTTATGTGTTTCAGATTCTAATTTATGGTGCAGGATTTTCCTAACCAATTTTATGCAGATCTGAAGAATTATGTCTCACATTGCTATCTGGGGTTTTATCTATTTTTTATTCTTAGCCTTCCCAAGTCACTAGTAGTAAGAAAAGATATTTTGTCTCACTTGCTCATAAATCTGCAACTAAAAAATGGTGACTCCACTAAGTTGAACACATATCCCTGTTGACTTTGTTGTTTTTTCTACAATTTATTTTATTTTATTTTATTTTTATTTTCAGTTTTCATTTAATTTTTTTGGGATTTTGTCGAAAGACTATTGTCATTGTGTTTATGTCTATTTTCCACAAGTTAAAAGTACCATATGACCAAGAGACGATGAGATTTGGAAAATTCCATGGATCGGGAGTGCATAAACCCTAATACACCTTTTTGAGAATTTTTTGTGTTAGCCAACGGAGGTTTCAGGCCAATATGTACACTCCAATGCAGGAACAAGTCAACTTTCTGCCACAAATAAAAAAATTTCTATTTTGTAGTTTTTTGTTAATTTATGGTTTTGTTTGTTTATTAGGGGTTCTGGGTACCATATTTTACAGTGCACAACATGGTTGAATATTTTCATTTTCCAAATATTTTAGAGGAAGGAAATAATCCTTAGGGTTTTAAGTACACCTCTTACTAATAAAGAGTGGGATTGTGAATTCCGAGTCCATTGTGCATAAATAGAAACATTTGTTAGCATAACCTGATTCAAGAATGGACCATTTTCATTATTAGAGTTAGAAACTAAAATTGTGCCCATTTCGATCCATTTTTTGTTTCCCAGTATATAAGTCTTTTAACTCTCTCCTTTTTTTTTTATCTTTCAGTAGGCTTGTTTCTGGTATTTTTATGTTGAGATTCAACAAGATGACGAGCTTAGTGAAAAGAGTCACCTTCACTAAGTTGGCCCGCAGGCTATTTTTGGTGCAAGTCTATTTTTAGACATGGTGATCATATTTCAGAAGTTGTAGGATGCTATTTGTGGATGGTTGGTTAAGTTGGAAAAATAGATGAAATTCTATTTTTAGAATATTGGGCGAAGTCTATTTATATATCGTCGATCTAAAAATAGAAGTGTCGATTACTATTAGCTCTTAATAATAATCCAACAATAAACAACAACTTATTCTCTTGGAGCACTTAATTTCAGTGCACAGATTTGGAAAATCAGTGGGCTGAAAGAATTACGCAATTCCTATGGTTTACTGGTGGTTCATGCATGGAGGACTCAATTAGAACTGAAGTGGCAAAGTTATGACAGAGTTGGAAGAGTAGTTCATGGAGTTGATATTCAATTTAACTCAATTATTGGAGTTAAACTCAATTGAGCTAGTTGTATCTAGTCTAATTGAATGATACACTAGTGAGAGTGGAGTGAATTAATTCACAAATAATAACTTATTAATCAACTGAAAAATACAACAGTTAACTACAGTGCATGTTAGTTCCAATGGAGACCCAGTGGAGAGATAGGTGAAAGGGCAAGATGGATTATCTGTTGTGACTATATTGATGCATTGATTGAACCACACACACATTGGAGTTGCCAATGAGGATTGTGCAGTCAAGGCAAGGGTAATTTGAATTCATTCAGAGCTATTCTTCAGCAGGGATTGCACAGTGGAGGCAGGCTATCAGGTGGCAAGAAATCGGTGCATGGATTTACAGATTTATTCTGATTAGTGTGTGACGATTGATTATACTGAGAGCTTGATGTACTAAGCTTTGTATGAGATTGTTACATGATCTCCATGATACATAATATATGATAGTTGGGGTTTTCAGCTTCAGGCTCTCCCGTTAAACAACTTTGTTATGTGCGATTATTTTTATTGCTTCATGTGTTTGCAATTGATTTTAATTTCCACAAAATATTAATAGTGGAAGGATTCTGTATTTAGGAAGAAGATAAATATTGTTAGATTAGGAGAATCTGGATATATGCATGCATCTTGTATATAATTTCTACATTTTACAACTAGGAATTTGTTTTTTCTTTGTTGTCATTTTCTACAATAGATTGGCTTCATGAATATAGATATGATCCCATTTTGATTAATGATCCACTATTCCCCATAGTTTAACCTCCTCTTTCCATTTGTTGAGCCTCTCTTGTGATACTTTTAAGCCTTTTTGTGTGGGAAATAGTTTGCTATCAAATTTTGTTTTACTTTATGTTTATTTACAATTATTTTTCATTTTTATAATTTATTTTCCAGCAACCTCATTTAATTTTCATGCAAAGTAGCATCAACATACTCACATGCACATGTTTTCACACCCTTAAGTGAATGAGTTCTTGGTTCAAACCACCAAGCCAAGGCTTTAAAATAAACCAATGATATAACTCACATAGATTTAAGCCTACTTGGGCACTAGGAAAAACAATCTATTAGTTTAGTTAGGATTGGTGGGGTGGATATCCAAATAATTCCCACCAATCACTATGCATCTAAAACATAGTCAATTGACAAACTAGGGAGCTTGAAATCCTCCACCATTTAGTGATCCAAAGTCAATGATAAGAAGAAACCTATGAATGGGGTAAGGCTTAGGCCAAGGATATTGGAAGTTCCCTTTGAGCCTCCCAACACTTGGTATGAAATCCAGTTTCGTGAATGATACCTAGAGGATAAGATTCAATTGATGTCGTTGGATGTATGTAACCTTAACAACCTATCATTCTAGGTTAAATCACCCTATAGGTGGTGGTTTTTGGAGGATATAATACCTATTCCATACCTTCACTCAACTTGTTTTATATCCCTAACCATATAGGAGTCGGGTTGTTAGGGAATCCATCAAAACATAGCTTAGGGATTGTATGAGGTGTAGTATATTTTTTAGGCTAGGAGTCATTTTTATTTTATAGGATAAGTTTTCTTGATTTAGATTAAAATCAAATTATAGTTAGAATACACTTTGCATTATAATATTTTTCACCTTTATTAACCTATAGCCTTTTAGATCCATTTTTGTCTAGAAAAAAATGCACCCTTTCGGTGTCAATCGTAGAGACTACATGGTCTTCATCCTGAATTTTCGTTATGACATCTGCTAACACCTGCTAGACGTGTCAGGGTCCCTCCTCCTAGTACACCTTCAAACTCTAGTTCTTCCTCATATTTTTAAACCTATGAACCCCAATCCACTATCGTGGCTACTATTAATGTTGGAAAAAACATCGATCCCAATGAGGGTAGTAACACCAGAGGAAATTCAGGTGGAAATGCTAGTAATAATTAGGGTCCCTTTTCAAGAGGTAAAAAAGGAACCTGTCAAGTAAATATTTTAAATCAACCTTTTCTTCCCTACATGGTTGGCTTAAATTTATCAGATTTGAGTCAGCTCAGGAATAATATTCTCCCCCATGATCCCAATTGGCCCCATATGTGAACTCAACTTCCATAAGGCATCCCTAAGTTTGAACGAAACCCTGGAGAAGATATCTCCAATCATATAAGTTCCTTCCACATGTGGTGTTACTCAAACTCTATTACGAAATATTCCATTCGTCTTCAATAATTTTAGCGTAAGCTCACAGACACTGCTACGAAGTGGTATGTTGACCATCCCCATAGCTCACACCAAGTGTTCGTGAATATTTTGAATGATTTCTTATCCTATTTTTAGTTACTCATTTGTCATGGTACTACCACTAAACTCTTGACCATGTGTTGCTAAACCTATGCTACTCATATCTCCTATCGCATTCAAGAGTCGTGTAGAAGGTGAAGCTTGTGAAAAGCTCCAACATTCAATGATTGTGTCCTTCCTGAAATATTTACTTTCCCCAATCACTAAGGATGTTGCATCCACCTTAATAAGAACTAAAGAAGAGGCCATCTATAAGTCCATGAAATTTTATCTAATTTGTGCCTAGTTGAGTTAGCTTTACAATGTCCTTCCTAATGCCCCTCTCCTTGGTGCTTCTTTTGCGTCAAGCGAATCTCATGCAACTCAAAGTGTGATTGAGTCAGTTTCTTACTAGCATCATTCCCCATATATACATGGAAAAATGGGATATAGATATCCCTAGGGAGTCCCAGTACCACTTACACTTATCCTCCCCTAGATCCTTCGTGAGTTACTTCCCAACAAGGCCTGAGTACCTCTCATGTATATACCCATTGAAATCAACATGTAACAAGGCTGAATAGTACTAAACATGTTTACCAGAATGTGACCACAAATTCATTTTATCCTTATGCACCTCCAAGTGCTATAGTCCCTATGAAAACAAAACTTCAACCTCCCATGCCTTAGCCCCCTCTTCCTCAAAAACCACTGCCTCAATAGGGTCAAGTGTATCCTCAAAAAAATGTTTCCAATCCCATTAATCAAAAGAAGAGGAACAAAGAGAAAGGCAAGCATAATCAATAACCTTAAGGGAACCTAGGAAATTAAGGACAACAACCTAATGCCAATAAGGGTGATAAGTATAATACCACAAAAAAAACAATAGGGAACTTAACCTAAGCAGAAAAATCCACTTCGTATGAATAATATTTTCACATGTAGTGGTACATACGGTAATTACACACAAGATTTTCCCCTCCCTCAACATCGAGCATGGGAAAATGAAGAGGTTTCATTTATAGGCAAGCAACATGTTTCTTCTTTTTCTCCTTCCTTTTTGCAACCGATAGTGCTTAGAAATCCATTCCCCACCTAAGGATATATGGCCACCTAGGATGGCCAAAATCCTCTAGTTCCACCCTCCCTTTAGCTTGGGAATGGATCTTGTCAAATCTTAATGATGAATTCTCACAAAGTAAACCTTCAAAATCAGTCGCATTAATATGATCCTCCTCTTGAAATGAAACTGAAAGAAACCACAAAGCCTCTATTATCATCAAATGGAACCCTACAGATCTCTCCACCTAAGGTTGAGGTACCTCAATATATCACCAAGGGACAATTATGTTGAAATGCTACCAATTCTAGGGCCTCCTACCATTATAGCATAGTATATAACTTGGCACGGTCTCTTATTGCCATGTCAGTGCTGGAAGTTCTCCAAATGTGTCCTTCAAAATGTATGTCTCTATTATCTACTCTAGTTACTGTGGATCCTTTAGACGATTATATGATTGTATTTGACATTGAAAAGGTAGATAATCCTTATTGGCGCGAGGTCAAAATAGACACAGATTGACATGCAGTGTCAGACAAAAAACCCACTCCAACAATGGCCTTTTTAGCGTCACCCACTGAGTGGATGACATCTCACCCGATGTGCCATGGTGGAATGATGGAACAAGGTTTCCTTAGTAAAATGGAATTTTTGTGTGTGAAATGTTAATTTCCTAACTCACTATGTGAAATCAATGACATTCAACAGAACAGAGTACAACAATCATGCTTACTCCTATGCCATGAAATATATTACATAAATATATTTTAGCTGCCTAATTTACTATTTGATTTCCATGATATTAACACAACAAGAGTACAATAGTCATGTCAAATTGTCACGCTGTAGAAGTCGTTATAGAATTCTATGTTGACACTACCCAACTAAAATGACAACAATGATAAAGACAATACACACATTTAATATCGATTGTAGGGGGGAATCCATTCATTTTCCATTACTTCAAAAAATAAAATTATGCAATGCACTATAGTAGAGGGTATTCCAAACTGAATCATTAGCCTAACATTGTAAAGCATAAAGCATTACATTCTTCAACATCATAGGGGGTCAACAAATTTATGCAGGCTATTCACTTAAGAATAGACTTAGTCCATAAACTCATTCCTACTGATGAGTTGAATAAACAACCATTAACATACAAAATTAACACATAACAATAGGAAATCGGCTAACAACAAACACACTAGTGAACTATGACATTGTTGATTCTCGAACTCACTAACCAACCTTGAAATGGAGAAATCATGCCTTCTTATCATCCCTCAATGGTTCCTTTGTCATCATGTTACACTAAAATTTGTCACCATGAATGTCAATTTGGATATCTCGCCATTCAATGGTGTGTCTCAAGTGAATCCCTTATGAAGCTTGAAGTAAAATAATACCAGGGACAAAAGGAATTTTGGTTTTGACTGCTTAAAAACCATTTTGAGCACCTGCACGGTTTTCCTGAACAAAACCCGCACATGTGCAGTTTTCCTTAACAAAAAGTTTTCTATTCGTTCATGCACGTAAAAATAAAAAAGTAATTTCTAGAAGCTTTGTTTGAGGAATCTTATCCAAAATTAGAAATATTGAATTGCTACATACATGCACCTCATCCCTTGGTATATGGATCTAAACTCCTTTTCTTAAGGATCATATCCCTTGAGAAGTGGAACTAGAAACCTCCTAATCCTCCCTATAAATTCGGCATAGGATTAAAAGAAAGGGGGAATTTTTAAAGAGACTTGGATTGGTAAACTCATGCTGTTGGTTTTGGGTCTGAAGAAATTGTCATCAAGGGAAGGAAAGGAGACCATTGGGAGAGGCTTGTGACATCAAGGCACCAGGTTGTAAGCTTCTTTTCCCTTTTTTATTTTTATACAAAATAATTGTTCTTTCCTAATTGCGCCTATTTCGATGTTATTTGTGGGATTCCTTTATCATTCACATGGTTTATAACTAATTATTGATTCATTTATATGTTGTATGCTATACTAAGGGATTCATGTAATTTTTATTTTATATGTGAGATTCTTTGATCCCTTTGATTTTTTTTGTCTATGCAGATTTCTTTTGGCGCGTCATGGAGAAGCTGTGGAAAGCATTTGGAGAGACCATAAAGCATTGAGGAAAAGTTGGTTATGGAAAGTGTTGAAATTAATTCTACAAGAACTTCGTTAATATGTAAGTGATCTTTCACAGACTACATGTTTCATGTTTCAGTTATAGGCTAAGGAAAGCACCATTGGTTTGTCTGTTTGTTTCTAGCTACTCATTGGAGTACTAGGGAGATTTCTCTTGTCCGCAAGAGGGATTAATCCTCATAAAACATCATTCCCTCGATCCCCATGCAATTCATCCAATATCGACATCAACTTAATGACCATGGTATTTCCTGACAACCTTTCCCAACCGCCCCATGATTTCTAACTAAAAATTGGCCCTTGCTCAAAATATCTTCTATCAACCTCTCCTCCACTTTGCCAAATTGCATCTTCCTGAAAATACCTTCGATGGCTCTCATCATGATGTTCCTTCTCACATTTGTTAGATGCATTCAGATCTTAAATACCAGCATGTGTCCTCACCTAATTGGAACTTTTTAAACTGCGTGTGATTCCCTTATACCCTAGACCTTCTAGTCTCGTGCCATCCTCTCTTTTGCACATTTTTTTCCCTTCTTCTGCATAATTATCCTCTACTTGTGATCTCTCAAACTTATGCAAAATTTCAAAAAATTTGGCCTCCACTAGGCCCCCAACACAAAATTATGGCTCGTCCCGAGCCACTTAGTCCTTTTTTAAAGATGGAGACTTAGCCTTACCTGAATCCTTCAACATTTATAGTTCCTTGTGCATTGTTTCCACTCCATTCGTTATCCCTTCCCCTTTACTAATTAAGTCTCATGTTGTTCTGGTGGTCATATCCACTACGACTACACTGACCCCCTCGCTTATTTCCTTCTACACTACTTGTTGCAATTTATTTCAACAATTAGTTAATTTCATCGTGTAACCTTAGAGGTATTCCCACTGCTTTTTTTCTTAACGAATTCAAACAATCTAGAGGATAGTATATGTATTTTCCTATGCAGTGTTTCTCATGTCTATGAAAATCATCCCACCCATGCTTTGCATGATTTTTCATACTCTTTCTTCTTCCTTTTGTATCTTATCTATTATTTCTACTACTCCTAGGGTTTCCAATAAAGTAAACCATAATTTTGATACTTCTTCCATCATATGCCGACATCTTTTCTCATACTTGGCTAACTTGTGGTATTGATCTTTGACATGCTTCTCCAAGTATTTTCATTCTCTTTCCTCCAGCGGCATTGATGGCTTTTGGTGCACCAAGAGATTTTTCACTTGTGTTTTTAGCCCCAAATGGCCTCATGATTTTTTCTAACCAACCCCTCAGCTGGTATAGTAGTATCAATAGGATCAACTACAACCTCCCTGTAAACTACTCAAACATTGTGCGCCATTTTCCCTCGTTATCCACTGCTAGCCTTTCTGCCTGCTATAGGTGCTCTTGTGTCACTTTCGCTTGGCCCAATTCCTTGACAATCGTCGCTATCCTTACTTGTATTTCATGCATGACACTATGTGCCAATTGGTGCAGGTTGTCCAAAGTTATCTAAGAAAGAACTAGGTTGACCTATGTGACAACTATTGTGCATTGCTACATCTCCTCGGTAGATATTCATAAGGTCCACTTGTTTTCCAGTTGTGCTGACAATACCTACATCATATCGAGTGATTTTGGTTTTTTTTTGTTGTAGTATGTACCCCTAGTTCTGACAGAATTTTCTACGCTTTCAACACCTAGCACAACTCACCCAATGTCTGTTAAAATTTTTCCAACTTTTCCTTGGTTGCCTCTTCCACTTTCTCATTGATTCTCTCAAAATTATCTTCTGATAACACCGTTTGAACCAGGGAAGTGCACATCGCCTTTTTCGTCTTTCTAGCTCAAGTCGTAGACACACTCCCTACTCTACTACCTAATGTCCTTTCCTCCCCATGGGTACTTCTTTTGGCTATATTGGTTATTCCTCTTTCTACTCCTGCTTAGGAATGAGAGGGGAGTGAGCCCCCTACACTAGTTGGTTGAATTGTGACCCCTTTTTTTCCTCGTTGCTCAATATTTCCTCTACCTCTAGTTTCGTGTCCATAGGCACCTTTCAGGCCACATCCCATCTGTCTACAATGTCCCGAACCTCATGTGCTATGAGTCTATAGTTTTTTTTGTATCCATTTACGGTGCTCATCCTTACATAAATTAATCCAAATATAGTGTGCTTCAGCCTTGAATGTTGCAAGGCCTTTGAATTGTGCCACCACTTCTTTAGAAAGTCACACTCTATTTCTAATAATGTTCCAAAACATATCACCATACAAGTAAAACATAATAGTGTTGGGAAATTTTCTGTTGGAATCATTGGAGGCACATACATTCTGGAATTTATCCGCCTTTATGGGTCACATCAGATTCTCTATTGGCTGAAATGATTCTAGGAAATCCCATTCTACCAGAGTAATTAGTATCAAGAGCCAAGCGTAATGGAATTTCAAAATAATTTCCTAAACAACCATACAATACTTTTGCTGGAACTGATTTAGTAGATAAGGTGCCCAACTCAAATCCTCTCCTTTTGTGCAATTTATTGCAATGATAATAGTCCCTGTTGTTACTTCCTCCTTTTAGCACTTCCGTAACAATTTGCAAGATAATTTCTATGTAGCAAATATGGTAGCCCTGTAATTAATATGGGAAAATTTATAACCTCTGCTAACTTTATAACCTCTGCCTCCCCTAGTCATGCCAAATTGTTTCGTCACATTTTGGGTGAGGGTGTATTTGTTGGCTGTGTTAAATGATTCTAGATCTTATCCCTCAATGGGAAATCCAAAATTCTTATGGATGAGGTCAGGGGTCAGTGCTACTATTTTGTCCAACTAAAGGTAGCCTCCATGTACATAGGCCAGTAGGAATTTCATAGTTGCATTAACCTCAACCCCCCCGAAAGTGGGGAATACCAAACATATTTAGAATTTTTCTATGCTCCAACTTGTGAGACCACTTTTGTTCCCCCACTTTAATCACCATGGGGTCAGTTATGTCTACGCACTGAAGATAATCTTGTAAGTTTGAAAATTTGGTAGCATCACAAATATCATGGTTAGTAAATTTCATTCTATCAATGCGACCTCTCATGTTCCCTTCAATTCAAACACTAGGTGGTAAGGGAGGAAAATCTAGTAGATACTTTGTGTCACAGGGTATTTGAATAGGTGGAGCTATAATCTTTCATGGTGGGACATATTAGGGTTCTTCTCTGCAACATGGTGTCGCTGATGGTCCTACTATTTTGGAGCTCGAACCCACAATGGTATCTTCTAGGTTTGTCTTTGTCTCTTCTACCTTTGGAAATGTAGCCTCCTCTTGTGGCTTTTTGACCTCGACCCTTCGTGGGAACAAAGGTTCCTTGGTTTGTGGTCTTCGTTCTCCATGTGATCCTCTCTCCTTCCTCATCACTCTACAGTGGCTGCTCCCATATCAAACACACCTAAATTTCTGAACCTTGGCCCTGTATTGTATCCACTTACTTGACTTCTATCTCTAGTTCACAACCCTCCCTTGAATTTTGGCTCACAAAACTTCCCAAGTGTATAAACGGGTCTCATGCAAATGGCTCCCCACCGTTAAGCCTCTCCTCATAATTACTCCATCTTTGACCATCATTTTGGTGTAGCAACATGATCCTAGGTGATCAACCATTTAACTCATTATCCTTGCCTTGTGGGTGAGTTTTAAAAGCATGAGTCCCCATTTTGATTATTCCATGATGGTGACAATTTCCCTAATAATTACACTCCCCCCTTGGTAATGTTAGCCACCTATAAATTATGATATACCTAGTGGTGGATAAATTCTTTTTCAAGCCTTCAAGAGATATATTTCTTTTGAAAATCTATCATCCTTGAAGTCTTATGTTTTTCCTGTCCTGGAGGTTCATTTTCACTATTGTTTCCATCTTAAACTTTGCTATCTACACAGAAAAACTGCTTCCAAGGCCTAAATTTCCATCTATCAATCGCCCCCATTTAACCCCAAAGGCCTCAAAACCCCGTCAAGCCTTGTGAAATCCCTTTATGAGGTTTAAAACCCCATCTTTACCCATATCAGAACCTCCAAATTCCTCAGAAAACCCTTTAAAATCCTTGAAAATCTTCATTTTCCATTTAGGCCTTAAGCCCCTTTCGGCCTAGCCCTTAGCCCCTTTCTCCCCATATGACCTGGCACCCAGGACCAAGCACTAAGCCCCATCACTCATCATGATAGGAGTTTCTTTCCCTAGCCATTCCTTTACTTTTCTAAACTTCCGATGCGATAAGCGCCTTTCTCTCTGCCTTCGGTCCTTCCACTTTCCACAGAACCACGTCTTTGCCTTATGATTGGCCCCCGCCATCGCAATCGCAAAACGTTGATCCCCTTTGTTATTTTCCCCTTCTCCTCTGATCCTCCAATGTAATCTCGACCATCGAATCCATAAGAATCGATGGCCGAGATTCAATCGCGCTCTGCTCATAAGCCCTTCACAATCGCGCCCGTCGATTTGATCTGGATCGTTGAATCCACAAGAACCAACGGCCAGGATCTCATCGCACTTCGCTCGTAACCCTCTGTCATTGCACTCCACCGATTTTTCCTCCACCGTCGATCTTCCTTCACATCAGACGGTCCTCCCTCCATCACATCGCGCTTTCCACATCGCATCGCCGATCGTGCATTGCATCGATGTGATGCCCCGATTGCATCTCCACCATCGATCTTGCTCCCATATCGGATGGCCAGCGTAGCATCGCACATCGCAGCTCCAACGCCCAAGTTCCCCCGGTCCTTCACTACTCCCCAGATGCGATAAGTACCGATTTAATCGCTACCGTCCATTCATCCAGATCTAACGGTCCACATTATACTTTACTCTCTTTTCATTTGATCGCCCCCCTGGCTAATAAATCCTCCAAAATATCTCGACCGTTGATCCTGCAAGATCCAATAATCCTGGTTCTTCTGCCCACCCAAAAGGTTTGAACCTGGTTTGTCCCTCTGCCATGGTTTTTCCGCTTCCACGCTGCATACACTTACCTTCTCACTGCTCCTCCGCCTCCGCATGAGCCTTCTGAAGCATTCATAGCCCAAAAAACACAGGTTTTCATAAAATGTGTATTCTGTGTGTGCAGGTTTTCTCATGGCCGATAAAGCATAATCCTCTTCACAGTCACTAGAGGTGACACAGAGGCTTCGATAATTATCTCAGGGCCAAGAATCAACATCAAAGGGAACCAAAACAAAGGGAGAGGTCATGTAAATCGATGGATCAGATCCATGAACCCTCACTGAACCATCCAGCTTAGCGAAACCTGCCACCTGTACACAGAAACTCAGAAATGGTAAAGGTTATATATCAAGTGGTAGGAAACAAAGGTTGAAGATTAAATGAATATCAAGGACACAACACGTTAAAGAATGAAGACACATAGGAGTAGAGAAACTCTCAGGAACAACAGGTGTGAATAGTTCGAGCAGACCAACAAAGAAGAAGCATAATTAGGCTCAAAACAGGCCTAAGTACAAAGGGACAGAGCAGTTATTGGTGCAGAGTGTTGACTGACACAGACATAGGCCACCTCCATGCACAAAAGTATGTCAAGCAGTTATTACATCAAAGGAAACTACCACAAATTGTCAGTGCAGTTATTTGAAAGTATGGGAGGCTTCTAAACCCATTCTTGCACTCCAACTTACACCAAAGAAGATCACAGTACCACTGCAGATAGTATTTCGTCCCAAAGGACACTCCATGGGTTATTACTGTCATGTCAAGAGGGCCTCAACAAGCAACGATGTTACTAATTCTGTCCAGAAATTAATGTAATATTTATGGCTCAGGATGGAGCATTCGAATGCACTCCTATCTCTGATGATCATTAAAACCTCCTTCACCTAATTTTCCCATTTTCTCTATAAAGACTCTTGGAAGTATTATTGTAAAAGGTTGGCATTTGGTGATTTCAAAGGTAATACATAGATTGCTGCTTTGAAGAAGCATTGGCATTTTGAAGGAGTGTGGAAGTCTCTGTTTTCTCTGTTGAATGAAGGAGGCTAGACCATTGGATCCCTGAGCCTGGTTTTGGTGAAGTAATATCTTATTGTTAATATTATTTCCTTGTTTATCACTTTGTTCCATTATTCTTAACTTACAGTAGGATAAAAATTTTAGGTAGAGAAATGTATCTTAGAAGCACCTCTGACCTGTTTATCCTTCACTTTTTATATGTTTTCTGCTACTGAATGTGACAGGGTAGTTTGACAGCTCTCTTGAATACTCATTTTGTTTTATTTCAGAAATGGTTAATTCAGTTGTGCTAAAGATTGTTTAGGCATTTCCTCTTTCTTTGCCATTGAATGTTGTATCTGCAATCTCCCTTTAATTATTAATTCTTTCAGTTTGACAGAGAGGTCTGTTTCAATCATACCCTTTGTTCCTTACTGTAATTGTTGTGTTAAAGGTCTCTATAATTGCAGTCCTAGATGTCTAAGGCATTCCCTCTTCTTTGAATGCAATTGTATGTCTTTGTTGATTAAGCCTCAACAGTGAAATTATAGGAGGAAATAGGGTGTTCCCCAAATCCTGTAATTCATTTAGAAGGTGTTAGTCTGCATTTCTCCTCTTCTTTGAGTGTTTACGTTGATTAAGTCCATAATAGTGAGCTTACTAGGGCATTCCCCGAATCCTTTAAGTCATTGTGAAAGGGTTTAGTTTTCTTTTCACTCTTATTCCTTAATGTTCATCTCATTTTCACCTATATTATTCAACAGATCCTTGAACGAGTTAGATTTTCCCTCTGGTTTCCCTTCATTCTCAATCAGAACTATTTGGACTTTCACATGACTCCATTGCCCAATGGCTTGTAGATTTCCATTCTCTATCTATACTGCATGAAACATATTTTTCCAACCAAACAAAACAAACAAACCTGCACCTCATAACTAGCCTAAAATCAACTTCTAAACCATTCAAGACACATCCTTAGAAACATATTGAGAGATCCCTCTCTGAGACTAGGAGGGCTAGATCCTAGAGCTCTAAAGCTTGGTTTGCATGTTGCCTTGTCACTTGGCATGCCAATCTGCCAAATCACAGGAACCACCAACATAATGGCGATAACAGTGGGACCTATTGAGTATATAGTTGCTTGAATACCTCTTAAAACTCCTAGGCCCTTAATTTGACCAAGAATACCCTGGGAATTGTTATCCCACTTCATCACCAACATAATGGCGATCAAGGTGGGACCTTCTGAAGGAAGCGCTAAACATACACATCTCTGAACATTCAGAAGTCCCAGTACTAAAAGAACACCCTGTGGACTTAACCCACCACTCACACCAACATAATGGTGATCGCGGTGGGACCTATTGAGTATATATTTTCTTGAATACCTCTTAAAACTCTTTAGGCCCTTAATTTGACAAAGAATACCCTGGGAATTGTTATCCCACCTCATCACCAACATAATGGTGATCACGGTGGGACCTATTGAGTACATAATAGTCTAGAAAAATCTTGTAGACTCAGTAATTCCTTAGATAACAACATAAAACTCAGAAAGCCCAAAAACATTTTAGATTGGCTTCATAATAAACATGGTGGTGGACCATAGAACATTTTACCTCCAAGGGAACTAAACTTCCACTTGGCAACTTCACTGGCCTCCAGTAGGCCTATTACTTTACCAGTCCTTGTAAACTCCCTTGGGAATGCATTTAGAAAACCCCAAATCATACTGTTGGTGGACAGTAAAGTTCAAATCTTCCACCTGGCGACTCCAAAAATTCCAAAAGACCAAATGACTCCACTCGCAGAAGACTCTGAACTGGTTGAATAGACACAGTGACCTCTTTTCTGATTTACAAGCATGATTCCAAGGATACAACAATGATATGCCCCAATGAGTAGAGAACATATCCCTGGGTTCCCACATAAGATGCCCCAGGTGTTTTGGGATGATAACCTTCCTATTTTTCAAGGTGAAGATTTTGATGACCCACTGCTACATCTCATCAAATTTCACATACATGTATGGAAGGTAAAGACTGAATGGCATGAAGACTGCCTTATGAAATTTTCATGTTAACATTAGAAGGAAAGGCAAGGGATTGGTATGAATGGTTAGAACCTAGGAGTTTGTTTTCTTTGAAAGACATGCACCAAGTATTTTATGAGAAATACAAAGAAAACCCCTCATCCATACCATGGATTGCAAACTGTTGTGACCAATCTCAGAACATCATACAATACCTGTTGGATATTGATGAGAATTTGGTAGACATGCACCCTGAAGATCTGTTGGAAGCCATTCAAGAGTTTCATATGCATCCTAGCTATCGCAAGAACCTAGATAGATCAGTTGAGGAAGAAATCAGCCAAGAAATAAAATACATCCCTCAAGATATCCCTAAAAACCCGAACACTGATTTATCATCCCTTGTAGCTAAGGCCCAAGAAGACATCCAGCCTCAAACTCAGTCTTCACAGGAAATAGAGAGCTGTTGCACTTCTGCTCAAGGAAGCACAAGAGCACCCCCTCCTTTGACAGAAGAGGAAATTGACCAAATTATAAAAAAACAGCCAGCCCTAAAATCTTCATTAGAACAAAATACCTCTGCTCATCTACCTACTAAACCTTGTTGTCTTGAAGCAGAAAACAAACTTGTAGATCAACTCAAAGAAAAGCCAACTGATAACCCAATATGCTTGATTGGTGAAAATGTTTTTTCTAATGACTTTCCAATTTTTGATCAATCTGATGATGACGATGAGCTCCATATAGAAACTAATCATGCAGGGCAACCAACAGTGGATTGGTGTCATGAATTTCGTTATCATAAGCTTGAAAGCAGTAATCAAGCAATGCATCCCATCAGAAACAGCTTTCACATAATTGGGAGTCAACAATCTATCAGTTCTGATGATGAGGTTTAGAATAAAGAGGAGTTTCTTGAGTAGGATGAACATAAGGAACCTTATCCTGAAAATATTGAGGTAATAGAAGATACCCCTGCTCAAGAATGTGATGATATCTTCATAGATCACAATCCACTAAACCAAAGCTTACCAGGACTACAAGAGGAAAACCCTGCAATATATGATGAGTCCTCCAGTTCAGATGATAATGAAGATGAGGAAGCTTTTCTCTCTCAAGAAAATATTTATCTCGATCCAGTGAAGAAAGAAGAGGTAATCTTGGTTGAAACATATCTTCCAAAAATTCGCAACCAAGTATTATATCAAGATCCCTATGCTCATTTCTTGAAAATTTTTGAAGAAGGGATGAAGGTTGTTAGCAGCAAGGTGTTATCCGAAGTAAGAAGATTTTTTAGCACTACTGCTAAGAAACAAAAGGAATGGGAGTGGCCTTGTTTGTCCAGCCTGCCCAAAGATATGAGGGAGGGCCAACCATGGAATCATTTACTTGATTGGTTGTACTGGAAAAGAGAGTTCATCATCTAAACATGTAAATATTCCAAGTTAGATTAGGGTAGGTAGGAATGTCAATAAAGCTCAACTCTTGAGCATCTAGTTAGTATTTTTGTTTATTTCTTTGAAGAATAAAAATGGAAAGAAAAATAAAAAAAATAATAAAAAATATAAAAGAGGGCAGAAATAAAACAAGAAAGGTACAACCCCATACCAAAAAGAGAGATAAAAATATGAAAGTGTGCAAGCTCAAATGCCACTACTTTAAAGGAGCACTATTGTCCAATCATACAACCTAATCATGATTGGGAATATTTCGATTTACTGTTGATAGGATAGTGAAGAAGATTTTCCTAACTGTTTAATCTTGGCTTATCAGTAGAACAGATTAGGATAGAAGAAAGAGAATTGGTTCTAACATGCTCAAAACTTGAAACAGCAAAGGAGAAGAAAACAACTCTAATAAGATCAAAACCATAGCTGAAATGAAGAAAGAAAGGTGACTCTAAAAGTTCAAAATCTGAGTCACAAGAAGAAGGAAGGATGCTCTTAATTTTTAGAATTTCAAGCCTTCCCAATTTTGTTTCAATTTTCTGCAAAATTTCAGTTCATGTGCAGCCTGTCTTTATGCCATGGACCCAAAGCAAATCAGACAGTCTAACCTTGGTTTGTCTATATTTAAATTTATGTTTTAGAATGTAGAGAATGAAATCTGTCAGACAGTTTAATCCTGGCAGATAGTAGTTTAGGTAGAGAATTAAGGGTCCAACTATTTAATCTGGACTCTTGGAAGAAATAAGGGTAGCATTAGATAGGTTTATTTTTCTGTTTTCAAAATAATATGTAAAGAGATGCCAGTCCAAGTGCACTCAAAGGAAGAAAATGTTAGGACAAGTAGCATGGGGTAGGTAGAGATGTTTGTTCCAAAGAAGTTTCATGTTGCAGGTCACTAAAAAAACTGCCAAATTGCAAAAAGTACCAGCAAGAAAGTAAAGAAAATTTACCCAATGGATGAGGCACTGGACTACTGAAATACAGAGATTACTAAGGTTCTGGACACCTAAAAGGAAAGATTTCCTTCCCAAGTGGAGCCACTGTTAGCCACCTATAAATTCTGATATACCTAGTGGTGGCTAAATTTGTTTTCAAGCCTTCAAGAGATATATTTATTTTGAAAATCTATCATCCTCGAAGTCTTATGTTTTTCCTGTCCTGGAGGTTCATTTTCACTATTGTTTCCATCTTAAACTCTTCTATCTACACAGAAAAACTGCTTCCAAGGCCTAAATGTCCATCTATCCATCACCCCCATTTAGCCCCAAAGGCCTCAAAACCCCTTCAAGCCTTTTGAAATCCCTTTATGAGGTTTAAAACCCTGTCTTTACCCCTATCGAAACCTCAAAATTCCTCAAAAAACCCTTTAAAATCCTTGAAAATCATTATTTTCCATTTAGGCCTTAAGCCCCTTTCGGCCTAGCCCTTAGCCCCTTTCTCCGCATATGACTCGGTGCCTAGGACTAGGAGCTAAGCACCATCGCTCATCGCGATCGGAGTTTCTTTCCCTAGCAGTTCCTTTACTTTTCTAAACTTCTGATGCGATAAGCACCTTTCCTTCCGCCTTCGGTCCTTCCACTTTCCACAGAACCACGTCTTTGCCTTATGATTGGCCTCCGCCATCGCAATCGAAAAACGTTGATTCGCTTTGTTCTTTTCCCCTTCTCCTCCGATCCTCCGATCTAATCTCGACCGTCAAATCCACAAGAACTGACAGCCGAGATTCAATCGTGCTACGCTCATAAGCCCTTCACAATCGCACCCGCCGATTTGATCTGGATCATTGAATCCACAAGAACCAACGGCCAGGATCTCATCACACTTCGCCCGTAGCCCTCCGTCATTGCACTCTTCCAATTTGTCCTCCACCGTCGATATTTCTTCAGATCGGATGGTCCTCCCTCCATCGCATCACACTTTCCACATCGCATCGCCAATCGCGCATCGCATCGATGCAATGCCCCGATTGCATCTCCACCATCGATCTTGCTCCCAAATCGGACGGCCAATGCAGCATCACACATCGCAGCTCCAACGCCCAAGTTCCCCCGTCCTTCGCTGCTCCCCAAATGCGATGAGTCCCGATTCAATCGTTGCCATCCATTCATCCAGATCTAACGGTCCACATCATACTTCACTCTCTTTTCATTTTATCACCCCCTGCCTAATAACTCCTCCAAAAGGTCTTGACCGTTGATCCTACAAGATCCAATGGTCCTGGTTCTTTCACCTGCCCAAAAGGTTTGAACCTGGTTTGTCCCTCCGCCATGGTTTTTCCGCTTCCCTGTTGCATACACTTACCTTCGCACTGCTCCTCCGCCTTCGCCTGAGCCTTTTGAAGCAGTCATAGCCCAAAAAATGTAGGTTTTCATCACATGTGTATTGTGTGTGTGTAGGTTTTCTCATGGCCGATAAAGCGTAATCCTCTTCACAGTCACTAGAGGTGACACAGAGGCTTTGATAATTATCTTAGGGCCAAGAATCAGCGTCAAAGGGAACCAAAACAAAGGGTGAGGTCGTGTCAATCGATGGATCAGATCCATGAACCCTTAGTGAACCATCCAGCTCAGCAAAACCCACCACCTATACATAGAAACTCAGAAATGGTAAAGGTTATATATCAAGTGGAAGGAAACAAAGGTTGAAGATTAAATGAATATCAAGGACATAACACATTAAAGAATGAAGACACATAGGAATAGAGAAACTCTCAGGAACAGTAGGTGTGAATAGTTCGAGATGACCAGCATAGAAGAAGCATAATCAAGCTCAAAACAGGCCTAAGTACAAAGGGACAGAGCAGTTATTGGTGCAGAGTGTTGACTGACACAGACATAGCCCACCTCCATGCACAAAAGTCTATCAAGCAATTTTTACATTAAAAGAAACTACCACAAACTGTCAGTGCAGTTATTTGAAAGTATGGGAGGCTACTAAACCCATTCTTGCACTCAAAATTACACCAAAGAAGATCACAGTACCACTGCAAATAGTATTTCCTCCCAAAGGAAACTCCGTGGGGTTATTACTGTCATGTCAAGAGGACCTCAACAAACAACAATGTTACTAAGTCTGTCCATAAATTAATGTAGTATTTATGGCTCAGGATGGAGCATCTGAATGCACTCCTCCTGTCTCTGATGATTATTAAAACATCCTTCACCTACTTTTCCAATTTTCTCTATAAGGACTCTTGGAAGTCTTATTGTAAAAGGTTGGCATTTGGTGATTTCAAAGGTAATACATAGATTGCTACTTTGAAGAAGCATTAGCGTTCTAAAGGAGTGTGGAAGTCTTTGTTTTCTCTGTTGAATGAAGGAGGCTAGACCATTGGATCCCTGAGCCTGGTTTTGGTGAAGTAATCTCTTATTGTTAATTTTATTTCCCGGTTTATCACTTTGTTCCATTATGCTTAACTTATAGTAGGATAAAAAGTTTAGGCAGAGAAATGTATCTTAGAAGCACCTCTCACATGTTTATCCTTCACTTTTTATATGTTTTCTGCTACTGAATGTGATAGGGTAGTTTGACAGCTCTCTTGAATACTCAGTTTGTTTTATTTCAGAAATGGTTAATTCAGTTGTGCTAAATATTGTTTAGGCATTCCCTCTTTCTTTGCCATTGAATGTTGTATCTGCAATCTCCCTTTAATTATTAATGCTTGTAGTTTGACAAAGAGGTCTGTTTCAATCATACCCTTTGTTCCTTACTGTAATTGTTGTGTTAAAGGTCTCTATAATTGCAGTCCTAGATGTCTAAGGCATTCCCTCTTCTTTGAATGCAATTGTATGTCTTTGTTGATTAAGCTCTCAATAGTGAACTTATAGGAGGAAATAGGGTGTTCCACGAATCTTGTAATTCATTTAGAAGGTGCTAGTCTGCATTTCTCCTCTTCTTTGAGTGTTTATGTTGATTAAGTCCATAATAGTGAGCTTACTGGAGGAAATAGGGCGTTCCCTGAATCCTTTAATTCATTGTGAAAGGGTTTAGTTTTATTTTCATTCTTAGTCCTTAATGTTCATCTCATTTTCACCTATATTATTCAACAGATCCTTGACCGAGTTAGATTTTCCCTCTGGTTTCCCTTCCTTCTCAATCAGAACTATTTGGACTTTCACATGACTCCATTTCCCAATGGCTTGTAGATTTCCATGCTCTATCTATACTACATGAAACATATTTGTCCAACCAAACAAAACAAACAAACCTGCACCTCATAACTAGCCTAAAATCAACTTCTAAACCATTCAAGACACATCCTTAGAAACATATTGATAGATCCCTCTCTGAGACTAGGAGGGCTAGATCCTAGAGCTCTAAAGCTTGGTTTGCATGTTGCCTTGTCACTTGGCATGCCAATCTGCCAAATCACAGGAACCACCAACAGGTAATAATGAACGTGTCTTATCGCTTAATGTTGGTACCTATTATCCTAAATGGTCAACCGAAATTTTCCCCTCTCGACGTTTTCCAGCCTTTTGCATGTTCATCCAGCTATCATCCACTATTGATTGGAAATGCCCCCACACTGCACGCTACACACCCTTGCGCCGATACCACAAAGAACTTCCTTGGTGTGTAGTGGTCGTCCACATTGCGTAGTGTATTTATTTGATGGTGAAACAAAAACTTCTACCATCGATAAAAAAATGTTAACTGCTAAAATATTACTCTAACAACAACTTATAACTGAAATTTAGAAAAGTATATAAAATACTTTATCTATGTACAAAGGTAAAAGTATTACTGTCCTTTTATGAATGGTGCATAGGAACTAGACTATCCTTATACAAATTCAACCAACTCCCGTTGACAAATCCTTCTCTTAGGGTATCTTCCAGGTTCTCCAACTGCACAACTTCCATATTGGTCACTTACTTGATCACACATGGTCCCATACTAATGCATCTAAAATTTTTATGGGAGCTTCAAATATTTGTTTTCATACAACAACATTAAGTCACAAATTTGAAACATATTTTTTTAAATTCTTTTTTCGTGCCATGCTTTCTCTCTTGCTTTGTGCACATCCTAATGAAACCCAACTACTGTGTGATCTTCCTCTAACTATAGTAGTTCTTGCAATGTCTACTCCACCACACTAGAATTTTCTGTATAAATTATCCAAATGATTCACTCTGACCTTGTAATGTACTAAAAAAAACACTGAATCACTTCTACAAATTTATGGAGACCAAATTTTATCGCATAATCACATAGCAAGTAAGGGAAAGAAATAATCAATCACACAAAAAAATATTTATATGGGGAAAAAAACTACTCAAAACCCTGCTATTTGTATATTGTACAAAGTAAATACCATGAAACAATACAATGATTTTTCTCTCACTAAGAAACCTATGCACTATGTTGGTTATATCACTCTGATCTAGGTAAAATCAGTTAAATACTTAACCAATTCTCAACCTATGTTTGACCAGCCTTGCTCACACATTCCTGGAGGAATTTTGGCCCTATTAATAAGGAAATTCCAAATAATTGATTGCGAAATTACTTCAATGAAACCTTGTATAAATTATACAACATATACGTATATCATGGATTCAAACTGATCTAACAATGTACTAAAGCTAGATACTGAATCGCTTCTACAAATCAATTGAGGAAAATAAACATAATCGCCAATCACATGAATCAAAGAAAGAATAAAATCAAACCACAACACAGATAATTTCTTGGGGAAATCTTGCTACTTAAAACCCCACTATCTTCTATTGTATATTCAGCATGGATACATGAAACAAATACAATTCCCTCTTCTCACAAGAGTCTCTAGCACTCAGCTAAATGTCTCACACTGTCCTAAACAAAACTAGCCAAAACTTAGCCAATTCTCAGCCTCTAAACAGCCTACCTTGCTTGCACAATTCCTGATGAATGCAATCCCTAAAGAATAAGAATTTTGGCCTTCCTAAATTGTGCAAGGATCATGGGAAATCCAATGGGTGTTTGGTTGCATGGATGCAACCCAATAATCCTACAACTGATAGTTAACGTCCCTTTCACCCTTGTCTCAATTGGGTCTCCACTGGAACTAACATGCATATAGATAATAATAGTAAATCATCAGTTGCATATTAGATAACTTATTGTGAATTAAATATGATTTAATTAACTTGATCTCTCACTAGCGCAACAAATAGTTACAACTAGCACAACTGACTTTAACTCACCTAGATTGAGTTAGTTGATTTCTCATGCATTAACTAATGCACCAACTGCAATTCGAACTTAGTTACAACTAGAATTTCTCTGCATGCCTTACCAACTACCCTCAACTCAAATTTCATGAGCTAACTGAGTTTATCACACTCAGTTAACTTTTACAAGTGATTTGAGATAAGATGACATTTATTGTCCAACTTAATTAAGGGAAAACTAAATTAGACATTGCACCAAATTTATCCCACACCAGTGTAGGTGCTGCTAAGACTTGTTGGTCCCACACTAGTGTAGATGCTGCTAGGACTTATTGGTCCCACACTAGTGTAGGTGCTACATTTTCTTGTTGAAATTCAACACTCCTTCTCAACAAGAAAGGGATTATCTGCCACCCCGATCCTACCTCTATGGTATTTGAATTTTCTCCTGGTGAGCACCAGCTTCGTCATAATATCTACATCCTGATCCTCTGTGGGAATGTACTGAAGTAACATTATGCATCTCTGGACACAATCTCTAAGATGGTGGTACTGGATAATAATGTGATTGGACCTATCATGGAATAACGGATTAACCGGGATTTTAATGCAACTCTGGTTATCACAATGTATCACCGTTGAATCCATCTGAGAACCAAACAAACCAACCAAGATATTTCTCATCCAGATGGCCTCACATGTAGCTTAAATTTCTGCCATGTATTATACCTTGGATAAACTGAGTGCCATGGATCGCTACTTCCTATTGTACCAAGAAACTACTCTCGATCCTCTGCTGAAGATCCCTCCTGATGCGCTCTTTCTGTCTAATGGAACTCCTGCCCAATTTACATCCAAGAAGCCTTGAAGCTTCACTCCATTTTTCTATCTGTACCATAATCCATAATATTTCGTTCCCCTGAGATATATCAAGACATGCTTCCCCTCCTTCCAAAAGAGCTTGGTCAGATTAACCATAGCTTGACTCAACTGGTTAACTGGGTAGCAAATGTTTGGTCTAGTGTTCACCAAATACATCAGTGAACCCACTAACTGCCTGTAGACAGTAGCATCCACTACTTCTCCTGCAGTAGCATTGTCTTTCCTCCAATTTCCTGGAAGAGGACTTTCCATGGGTTTACAACTCTCCATGTGAAACTTACCCAGTATCTCTTTGACATACTTTCCTTGAGAAACAAAAATTTCACCATCTCGCTTCCATATTTCCAAACCAAGGAAATAGTGAAGGAGTCCCATGTCCTTCATTTCGAACTCTCTTGCAAGGTCCTCTTTGCAAGAATGTATCAGTTGCTCATCACTTGTCAAGATTAGATCATCTACATAAAGTACGATAATCAAAAGCTTACCATCAACCACAATCTGGTATAGGTTTTCATCAACTTCACTTTTGGTTAAGCCCAACCTGGTGAAATAGCTATCAATCCAAGTGTACCAAGCACGAGGCGTTTGATTCATCCCATACAATGCTCTCTTGAGTCGACACACATGCGACTCACTGTCAAATATTTTGAAACCTTCTGGTTTCTTTATGTATAGTTCTTCCTCAATAACTCCATTGATAAATGAAGTTTTCACATCCATCTGATGAATGCACCACCCCATCAGCACTAAGAGTGAAAGGATAGATCTAATGGAAGAGTACCTCGCAACTAGTGCAAAAGTATATTCATAGTCAATCCCCTCAACTTGTGAGAATCCTCGGGCCAAAAATTTGGCCTTGTACTTCTCCACACTCCCATCAACAACTTGCTTCACCTTATAGATCCATCTAGATCCAACCACCAATTTTTTGACCAGTCTTGGGACCACCTCCCATGCATTGTTCTTGATGATGAACTCATATTCATCTACCATAGCATCAACCCAAGTTGTTTTTTGCACTAATTCCTGAAAGAAAGATGGTTCTGTCACAATACACTTTTTCATAAGAGCCATGGATCCAGTAAACCTATCTGGAGACTGTCTCTATCTGCGCAGTGAAGTAGGGGCTCCTATATTCTCTGCTGCATCAAGTCTCAATCTATCAAATTCTATGGTGCGCCTTCTACCATTTTTGGTGGATGGCTCTTGATTGATTTTTTTCTGCCACTCCATGATCCTCCACACATGGCTTCTCCACATCTTGAGGCTCATCGTTTGGAACCAAGAGTTCCTCCTCTGCATGCAAATCCAACTCCCTCTCAAGGGACAATCAGATGGCTTTATGCTCATCAAATTTTATATCCTGTCAAACCATAGTCATTCTGTTGTTTTGAAAATACACTCAATAGTTGTGGGGAGTTCTAGTGTACCCCAAAAATATCCCAATCTCAGTTTTTGGTTCAAGCTTCTTCCTGGCGTCTTTGGTCACATGCACATAAACAGATGAGCCAAAAATATTAAAATTTGAAACATCAGGTTTCTTACTGGTAAAATCCTCTTCTCGTGTACTCATACCAAGTATTCAATGAGGAAAATAGTTTTGCACAAATACCGTTGTGTTGCATGCCTCCATCCACAGATGCAATGGTAGGCCCTAATCATGCAACATCGCTCGTGGTGCACCCACAATTGTTCTGTTATTTCTTTCTGCAACCCCATTCTGTTGTGGGTTATGAGGCACAATCAGTTCTCTTTGAATTCCTTCTTTGCTGCAGAAGTTCTTGAATTCATTAGAGATGTACTCATCACCATTGTCGCTCCTAATATCTTTCACTTTCTTCCCCATGTATTTCTCCATCGGTGCTTTGAACTCAAGAAACTTTGAGAACGTCTGATATTTCTTCTGCATGAAGTAGATCTAGCACTTAAAAGAAAAATCATCAACAAATATCACATAGTACTTATGCTTTTCTGTCGAAGCAATAGAAAATGGTCCACACACGTCTTAGTGGATTCTCTCAAGTATTCCCAAAGCTCGGTTCTACTTCTCATGAAAAGTGGCCTTTGCATACTTTCCCATAGTACATCCCTTGCATGTGTCTGATTGCGCAAGTATACCCTTGGGAAGACCCATAGAAATCTGTTGCATGTCCTTCAAGGCTTCGTGGTGAAGATGGCCCAATCTCCTGTGCCATAACTCACCCTCATCCCGACTCACTGTTGAGTGATGGAAAAGGTATGAATTTTCCATTTATTTCTTTATCTTTTTCTTTAATCATAACTCCTTTATATTCTAAAATGGTAATGTTGGGGTCCTGTGTTTTGATAGATTGGCAAATCAAAAGACAAGGCAACATCAAACCAATATTTATAGTTCCAGGATCTAGTCCTCCTGTTCTCAGAGAGGGATCTCTCAAAAAGTATTTGTTTTGCAAAGGTTTATCTTGTTTTCTTTTGAGTATTGGTTTTAGACTAGTTATTAAGTGCAAGTGTTTGTTTTTTTGTTTGGTTGAATGACATAGCAGAACATGAAAGGTCTAGGAAAGATAGGTAGAAAGGAGAAATATTAGATTCATTGGGAAATGGAGTCAAGAGGAGGTTATGAAAAACTTATCAATGGATATGGGATATCAAAGGGAAAATCTAACTTGGCCACAGGATCCTTTGGTTTTGTGAATGAGATGGACATCAATGATTTGGAAAGAGAGTTTGAATTCTCAACAAAGGGAATTTGAAAACATAACTTGAAAAATAAAGAGGTATTTGATAGACAGGGCTAACCATGAATTCTAGAAACCACACTTTAAGCAAATAATGACTTCAAAACAACTTTCAAAATGAAATCTAAGATTCAGGAGCACATCCTATTTCCTCAAAGATTTTATTTCAAATGACTTAGAAAACATAAAAGATTCACTGATAATTGCAGTCATAGAAGAGGGAACACCTAAAAAAATCTATGATTACGACTATAAATACCTTTAAAACATTTTTTCAAGCAAGGACAAATGGCATGATCAGAACATACCTCCTTGGCTAACTACAAACAATGGTACTTCAAAGCGAGACTTCAATAACAGCTTTTAAGTGGCAAAAGACAAGTAGGGAAAACCATAAATCATGCTGAAACCAATTATTTGAACCATTAGAGAAATAAACAAGCATGAGGACTAAAGAGAGAGATTAAATACTCTAAAATACCTCAGCAAAAGAAAACATAAAACAGTGATGGGTGAACAGGTCTAAGGTCCTTCTAGGAGTCATTTCTTAGCCTAAAACTTTCTTCCTACTGTAGTAAGCATTTATGGAACAAAATGAAAACATGAGAAAACATTAAACAGTTCAGAATACTTCACCAACAACCAAGCTCATGGATCCAATGATAGAGCCTTATCAAGAACAAGCATGCAACAACATCATCAGGTTTCCAGGACTTCAATTTCTTCCTCAACTTCAGACAGACTATGTATTATTTCAGAGAGTTTCAATATTACAACTAGTGAACAATCAACCAAAAACTTCTCATCTTCTTCAGAAGTATTTATAGAAGAAATGAGGAGGTGGAAGATTTTTAGGATTGAAGTGTAATAAATTCTAGACTAAATGCAACTCCTAGCCTTGAAAACCATGCAAGGCATAAGGCAGGAATGCATCGAATTACAACTCTGTATCACTTACTCTGTTTATGCTTTTTAGGGCTTAATGGGTAAAAAGATTGAATTTAAGGCACTTTCTTATCTTTTCAATAACTTCTACTGACAGTTGGGATATTTGTTTTGCTTGTAATAACTGTTCAGCTGCCTTTGGCCTTAATGTTTCGGACTGAGATCTGATCTGGGTATTCCTTTGAGGCAGAGAGCTACAAGGTGGAAATATAGTAGCTGGGGACCATTTAGCCCCTTTAATATGGCTCTGAGATGTTCCAGATCTTATTCTTTGTTTCCTAAACACAGTGATTTATATTTAGATTGGTGTTTAGGCTTGATTAAAACATAATCTTTGTCTTTGACACTGATATGCTTTCATGATTGATGTTGACTGTGTTTTTCTGTTTGTAGGTGCGCAGAGGGTTTGTGACCTCACACATGCTCATGAGGCATAGGTGGAATCATAATTTGAATTGCATAGAATCACCTTCTTTAAGAATAAATGACCTGGGGATCGTCATCCCTGACCTTTGTTTCATTTTAAAATAGTGGACCAAACCTACATAACCTGCAAAAAAACATATAAAAGTTAAGAAAATCCTACGAAAATGGGTCGATAAATGTTGTGGAGGCTTTGGGAGCACGGTTAAATCAAAGCCGTCAGATTAGAATATCCAACGGTCGAGATCTTTCAGCGGGGTCAACTTGGGAGGCGGTTGGATGAACGGAGGGAAGATTAAGTCTGGGCCGTTGGATCAGATTGATCAACGGCTGAGATCAATCTGTAAAACCTTTGGGAGCAAAGTGAAAGGGCAATGAGTTGGTGGGGAGATTAAAGAAGGGCTGTCGAATTAAAACAATCGACGGTTGGGATTAGAATGAAGGAGTACACTGTGGAGGGAAGGTGGTTTGGTGGAAAACCGACAACGGTTTTCACATTGTGTTTGGGTGGTAATGTGGTTTTAGCTTTTGGAACGCGATATAGGTCTGTGTTTGACACGTGGATTTCTAAAACCGCCTATATCGCGTAAAAGCTACACACTGTGGGACAGGGTCAAAAATTACGCGATATGGATTATAGGCCGTCGGATTGGATGATCCAGATCCAACGGTGCAGGTAGAGCACGATATATGAAGAGCTACGGGATAAAAAGGTATGCGGGGTCCTAGTGATGTCAGAAAAAATTGGCACACAGTGGATAGTGAAATAGGCTATCCGAACATTGAATTTCTTTGATAAATAGTTATAACTGAGACAAGGAGGGGATATGAAGAAATGAAAAGAAATGGAACGGGTGGAAAAAATAAGGCCTGATGGCCTTGGATCTTTGAAGATCAATGGTCAGGATTCATTCAAAAAAAATTTCTGTCAGAAAACAAAACATATAGAAAGGTAAGGTCTTCAAAGGAAAATGGCGGAGAAACACGAAGAAGAGAGGGCCCACCATTTATATAAGGGCGGAAGGAGGATGAATGTGGGCCATCTAATCTAGAGGATCGACGACTGAGATCTGACGATAGAGGAAAAAGAGGGGGTGGGGTTTAAAACAATGAAATCATTGTGGGCCATTGGATCTAAGAATGATCAACGATGGATATGCGATCACAGGATCGCATCGGCGGAGGTCAAAAGGTAAAGTAGTGAGGAAATGTGTCGATGCAATTTAGCGCTGACCGTCAGATCTAGGAGAGATCAACAGTTAGGATTTAATTGGCGGGTTTATGTGGGAGGGTTTATGGAATGGATGAGCGCGATGTGATGAGCGTGGACCATTGGATCTTGGTGGAGCAAATGGTCAAGATTCAATCGCATCGGAAAAAAGGAAAGGGGTCACAACTTCGGGGCTTTTGATTTTGTGATGCGATTAAACGCTAACCGTCAGATCTGGGAGTAAGATCGATGGTCAATATTCAATCGGAGGGGTAATGGAGGAAGGTTATGGGCGCGATGCGAAGAAATCTGGGCCGTTAGTTCTTGTGTTTTTCAATGGCTACGATTTAATCGCAAGATCGAAATCGGAGGAGGTCAAGGGACCTTGTGATTTTGCGATGGGAAAAACTTGTGATTGCGATTGGCCAATGGAGCGAGAACCATTGATTTAAAAACTATATCGATGGTGGGGAAATGATCGCAGGATCGCATCGGTGGAAGGGAAATAACAAAGGGGTGGGATGAATATTTGCTATGCGATTATGGATTGATCGTTAGATCGGAGGGATGATCGACGATGGGGATTTAATCGCATCGAAATTTTTTTAAAGGACATGAAGAAAAGGGAAGACTTGATGCGGACCTCTGATGCGATGAGCCGATGACCGCTGATCGGTTTAGATTGATGGTCAAGATTTGTTCCGAATCATTTCGTCGGGTTTTATGAAATAACGAAGGAAAGTCGGGTTTTTCAGAAATACAATGGAAAGTAAGGTTTATGAAATGGTTTTTAAGTCCTTTAAGTGCCTGATTGCGGGGCTAGGGTATTTTTAAGTGGAGGTTTATAGGAGTTAAGCCCTCGGGGGCTAAAATTCTATATATGCAGAAAAGAGTGTTTTTAGGCTAAAAAACAGGGTTTTTAAGCCAATTTGAGGGTTCCGGTAGGGGAAAAAGGAAATTTTAAACCAAATGAAAGGGGACCAAATGGTTTAAAAAAGGGGGTTGGAGTATATTTTGAAGGGCAAATGAAGCTTTATGGAGAGATTCTATGAAGAAAATGGGATGAAAATGGTGTTTTTTTATGAATGAAAGGAGGGGTAAAAATGAGGAAAAATGGGGTTTTTCAGTAGTCTTTTCTTCAAGTAAACAACAGATTTTTTAGGTTTAAAAGGGAAACAACAGTGAAGATTAACTAAAAGGTTAGTTATCTCCATAAAAACTTCAAATATGATAGGTTTTCAAAGGGAATTATCTCTTGAAGTTTTGAAGAACAAAATTAGCCACTTCTTGGTATAACAGACTTTATCAGTGGCTAACAGTGGCTCCACTTAGGGAAGACAGGTGGTTCTTTAGGTGTCTAGAACCTCAGCTGCAAATATCTGGCTTTCTTTGAACCAGTGCCTTGATCCATTGGGAAGCAACCTTTCTTTTTGATGATCTCTGCAACAATTTTTAAAACAATGGAATTCTATCAAAACAATAAGCCTACCTACCCACTCCTAATGATCCTAACATTTTTTGTTCTTTTCAAAGTGCACTTAGATTGGAAAAATCTCTTCAACAACATTTTATTCTTTTGAAAAACAAAAAACTAATCTAAGTCTAATATTATTTCTCCATGAACTCAGTTTAAATAGTTGAGTTCATAAGTTTCTCTACCTAACTACTATCTGTCAGGATTAAACTATCTGACAGATTTTTATTCTCTAAATTCTAAGACAAAAATTTAAAAACAGTCAAGCCAAGATTAAGTTGTTTGACTTGCTGTGATCTATGGCATGAAAACAAGCTGCACATAGATTATTATTTGCAGAAAATTTAAAACAAAATGTGAAGGCTTAAGATCTGAAAATTAAGAACATCCTTTTTTTTTTCTTCAACTCTAATTTTGAATTTGTTTGAGCTATCTTTCTTTCTTCCCTGATTCAAGTTTTGAGATTATTAGAATCAGTTCTTAATCAATCTCATAGGTTCAGATTTTGAGCTTGTTTGAACCTTTGTTTTTCTATCCTAATCTACCTTACTGATAAGCCAAGATTATGCTATTTTGCTGATCTGATTCACTAACCTATCAGCAATAAATTGAAAAAAAACTAATTAGTCATGATTAGGCTGTATGACTAACTAGAAGTGTGTTTTTAGGAGTGGCATTTGAGCTTGCACACTTTTAGATTTTCTTTTTCTTTTTTGGTATGGGGCTGTACCTTTCTTGTTTTACAATCTGCCCTCTTTTCTCTTTTCTACT
Source organism: Pinus albicaulis (assembly GCA_034641835.2). Lineage (NCBI taxonomy): Eukaryota > Viridiplantae > Streptophyta > Pinopsida > Pinales > Pinaceae > Pinus > Pinus albicaulis. The sequence goes on from CM076583.1 coordinate 749,090,932, forward strand.
GTTTTTGTATTTTTTATTTTTCTAACTTTTAATGCAATGTTCAGACAACGATAATTTACAATGGAAAGTAAAAAAGTTTTAAAACTCATGATTCTTGGCAGAAGTAATGCTTGAGCATCCTACCATTGACAGGACCTCCATATAAATCTTCTCCATTAAATTCCTTTAGGAAAAGTGCATTGTGACCCCTCTCAGCATTAATAATATAAGGTCCTTTCCACAAGTTCTCAAACTTTCCATGTTTTCCCTTCTCCTCTCTTCTTGAATCCCATTTAAGAACAACATTTCCAACTTGGAAATTGTTTGCCTTAGTCCTCTTGTCAAATAGCTTCTTGATATTTTCTTGGACTAACTGCATTCTTTCATAAACTTCTTCTCTGGTCTGTTGTAAATGAATTTTTTGGTTGATTATTCTCTGCATATCATTCTCTTCAATTTGCACTTCTTGAAGGAGTTTCATGACTACAACTCCTAATGAGGTTGGAAATACTGCATACATGCCATAGACCAGCTGATAGGGGGACATATTTATGGATTTCTTTGTAGTTAATCTATTAGCCCATAAGGCATGAACCAACTTACTGTGCCATGACTTCTGATTCTGCTCCAACAACTTCTTGATGATATTGATGAGGCTTTTGTTGGAGGACTCAGCTAATCCATTTCCTTGGGGATAGTAAGTAGTAGAGTGGCCCAAGGTAATGTGGTATTTTTGAAAAAAATCAACCATTATTTTAGATTTGAATGCAACAACATTGTCTGTTATGATTTTTCTAGGACAACCAAATCGGGATAGGATGTTTGTTTCTAAGAACTTGATAATGACTAAGTTAGTAGCATTCCTAGATGGTATGGCTTCTATCCACTTGGTGAAATAATCAGTGGTAGTGAGGATCCACTTATGCTAGGCTGAGGAAGATGGGTGAATTTCTCCAATGAAGTCCAAGCCCCATTGTTGAAAGGGTGACTCAACATTGATAGGATGTAAAGGTAAGGGAAAGAGTTTTCTTTTGCCATAAAAAATTTGACACTTATGGCAAGACATGACTAAATTTTGAGTGTCTAAGAAAAGGGTGGGCCAGTAGTGACTAGATCTAAGGATTTTTTTTTTCTGTGGTCTTCCAGTAGAGGTGTCATCCACATTCTCCTTCATGCAGCTCATGCATTATTTTTCCTGCATCATCTTCAAGTAAACATTTAAGCAAAATTTTAACAACATTTTTCCAATATAATACCCCATCTAAGATGCAATAACTCAAAGATTTCTGTTTCAAAAATCTAGCTTTAGTTTTAGACAAAGAAGGAGGGGAATTCAAATATAAAAGTACATAAATGATGTTAGCATACCAAAGAGAATTTAGAAATGTTTCTTCAATGAAAGGGGAAGTGAATTATTCTACTTCTTCCAACACATCTACCATATTCATATCTAGTGCTTGGAAGTTCGACTCAACCATGATTTTTGCTAATCCTTGCCCTTTAACTAGTTTGGTGGGCTTGATTTCTAAGTCATAGTCAAGAATAGTTGCAATCCATTTTCCTCTTTTACCATCAGGGTCTTGACTTAGAATATCCTTGACAACAGTATGTGGAAAAAAAGAAATTATGTGAGAGTGTAAAATGTAGACTCTAAAGTCCTTTAATGCTTTCACTAATGCTAAGGCTTGCTTCTCCATGATGTTATATTTGAGAGGAGCATCTCTTAAGGCCCTAATAAAGAAGGATATTGGTTGTTCTTGCCCCAAGTCATTATTTTGAAGTAATACTGTAGCTATTGTATGCTTAGATGCAAAAGAAAATATATAAAAGTCTTTGGTGAAATCTAGACTAATCAAGACTGGTGTTTGAGTGAGAGCTTGTTTAACCAGTTCAAATGATTGTTTAGCTTGTAAAGTCAATTTTACACCCACCTCTTTTTTAAGCATGTTTTTAATGTTTTTTAATGTCTCAACAAGGTTGGGGATAAACCTCCTTAATAAATTAATCTTCCCAATGAAATATTGTAATTCTTTGAGGCTTCTTGGATGGCTGATTTGAAATATGCCATCTATCCTTTTAGGGTCTACTTTGATTCCTTCTTCTGAAATTATATGACCAAGAAGTTTACCTTCTTGGAGACCAAAGAGTGTCTTCTTGGGATTCCAAGATAAGCCAAATTTCCTACACTTCTCAAAAACTTTTCTCAAGTGAATCAAATGTTCTTCATCAGTTTTTGAGAAAATGGTTATGTCATCAAGGTAAATGATTATAAAATAGCCAATATCTTCAGAGAAGGCTATGTCCATGGCCCTTTGGAAGGTGGCTCCTGCATTCATCAAACCAAAAGGCATTTTGACATACATAAAGGTGCCCTAAGGTGTAGTAAAAGCAGTTTTGAGTTGATCACTCGGGAGTACTAGCACCTGATTGTAACCTGAGAACCCATCCAACAGTGATATTATTTTTGACCCAAATACCTTTTGAAGTATATGGTCCATCTTGGGCAAGGGGTAGTTTTATTTTAGGGAGGTTCTATTTAGATTTCTGAAGTCAATACAGAGCTTGATTTCCCCTGTCTTTTTCCTAACAGAAACTAAGTTTGATACCCACTCTGAATATCTAATGGGTACTATAATCCCAGCATTATACATCTTTTCAATTTATTTCTTAACTAAAGGTAGTAAAACAGGGTTTATTCTCCTTATTTTTTGTTTGAAAGGCTTCTGATTTCCTTAAGAGGAATTTTTTGCTGAATGATGCTAGTGTCATAAGATTTCAGATCTTTGTATTCCCAAGCAAACACATCTTTATATTCTTTGAACAACTCTATGTATTGCAATTTTATGTGAGTTGGGAGAGTGCTGGACAGTTTAATCATTTTGGGTTCTGCTAGGCTGCCTATGTTATGTTCTTCTACATTGGTTTCCACAGGCTCCATTCTTGGTTCTTTGGCTACATCATTTAAATCAAAGAGGTGTTCTAAAGGTGTGAGACCCCTTGGAATTGTATCATTCTTGCATTGTAAAACTTCCAAGTCTTTTTTGTCTGCGTTGTCAAATAATTCTGCTTCAAAAGGATTCTCATATTGATTTACATCAGCAGAATATGTCATTTCTATCTCTGGGATTTTTTTCATTGTCAAAACAGTCTTCTTCATGGCTGGTTTCTGATGTTGGTATGTCAAAATCATTTTCTGATTTTAGGAAATCATCTATGTGTTTGTCAGAATCAAACACTTTCCAGTGATCCTCATTATCAGGCACTGTAGGCCTGTGTTTTACCTTTACACTAAGATTTTCATTTACTTTAGGTATTTGGCAGTTACTGGCATTGAAGGCAAGTTCATTTGCTAGATGATTTTGTGATCTTGGAATGAAAATGAGTTCATATTTTTCAAAAGTTTTTAATAAATCAAGGGCAGCATTTCGATATTCTCTAAGTCTTGGGCTCCTAGCTGAATATTCTCCTTTGATTTGTCTTATGATGAGTTCAGAATCTCCTAAGATTGATATCTTTTGGGCTTCTAATTGTTTGAGAAATTGTAAGCCAACGAGAAGGGCTTCATATTCAGCAATATTGTTTGTGCATGAGAAATCCAATTTATATGAAAAAATTTGATTTGTATTTTGAATCCATACACCTACTCCTGCACTTGTTTTATTACATGACCCATCGAAGTTTATTTTCCAAATTATATCTGCCTCATTCTCATTCTCTTGTTGCTGTTGATTGCCAATGCTTTGTATCTGATTTGAGGGAAGTTCTGATTGTTCTGGTAAACTGATTGGGTCTATTTTTTGCTTTTCTTGTTGAGTTTTTTCATCTTCATTGTACAAGATAAAATAATCTAAACTTGATTGAATAGAATATATTGGAGAGTTGTTTGGTTTATCTATGTTGCTCACCATGTATTTCATGTGGGATTCCCTGTATAATCTTCTGTTTTGGTTAAAAACTGGGATGGTGGCATAAGACATGTCCATTTGAAGGCTTCCCTGAAGTTTGGCTCCCTATGATCTTGATAAAAGCATGCCATACTTAGGGGGAATGTCAGCTACAACTATGTCCATTACTAGACTCTTAGCAGGGATATGAGATAAGTTAACACTAAATATTTGATTAAACCCAAGCATTTGACTCTGCTTGAATCAAAGGAATACAAATCTTTGTATGGTTTAGTAATTTCTAAGCCTAAGCTTTCCATTACTACTTTGGGCATAAGATTATGTGAAGCTCCAGAGTCTAACATGGCATTGTGTAAAATTTTCTCATGTATATTCAAACTAACATAGAAGGGAGGGAAATCCCCTTCTTGGTATTTTCCTTCAAATTCTGGACCAAACAACAACTCAGGCTTGTCATCTGTCAAGTTTAAGGTGTCAGTATCACTTCCTAAGTTCAAGGCCTTTAAAACTTGGTTTTTGTACACTTCTTGGGTTACTAGTTCAGCTAGGGGGATGGTAATTTTTATCTTTGCAATCTCTCCCTCAAGGCTGAAAGGAACAATTGATTTGGTCATATTTACATCTGTTTTTTCAATTGAATTCCTTTTAGCAATTTTGATTTGCTGAAATTTGTTTGGACTACTAATTGGGACAGTTTTATTAGGTCCACTAGCTGAAGTGCTAGGGATACTTTGATCCACATTGGGATGGCTACTTTTCTCTTTGTTTGAATCTGATTTCTTAGCCAAAATGTTGGGTTTCTCTGCTGTCTTCTTAGGCTGACTTTCTGTGTTTTTCTTGATACCAGTGCTAGTGTTCTTATCTTTTGAATTGTCTGTGTTCCCTTTGCTCCTAAGATCATATTGTTTGTGCACCTCCATGATAGCATTTTCAAACCCCAATCTATAATCATCAGAATCTTCATAGGTGTTTGTATTTTGATCAGAGGAGAAGAAACCTTGTTCTTCTTCAGTGAGGAAAGAATCATCCCCATTGTCTAATCCAATCAAGTTCACATGACCTTCTCCCAACCTTTCAATCTCCCTATCTTCCTCATATTGATCTACATAGTTTTGTTGGAAGGGAGGCCTAATCTGTTGGTCGTTTTATTTTTTCTTATCTTGATTGTTTTCTCTTCTATAATTCTGATTTCTATTTCTATTTTGGTTGTTTTGAGGTTCTCTTGGTGGCACTCTATCACTCAAGTTGATCTTTTCGAGCATCCTCTCCATTACCTTCACTAGGTTATCAATTTTGGTGTCAGAAGTTGAGGTTGAGGGTACAATGTCATCTTTATAAGTTACCCTCTTCTTTGATCTCAACCTATTTCTTTTCTCAATTATGTTTTCTTCTACATGTTAGGGTCCCGTGATTTGGCTAATTGGCAAGCCAAATGACAGTGTAACATCAAACCAATCTTTGGAGCCCAAGGACCTAGCCTTCCTGGACTCAGAGAGGGCTCTCTCTATTTGTGTAAAGGATATCTGTGTGTGTGCTTATTGTGTTCTGATTTTAGGCTAGTTATGAAGTAGGTTTTTTTGTTTTGGTTTTTAGGTTGTGAGGGATGAAACTGATCAAAGATATGAGATAGGTAAAAAGGATGTTAGATCAACTGGGCTATGGGGTCGAAAAGGTCTAGAAAGCTATCAGACGGTGATACAAGTCTGTTGAAGGGCCAATTTGATTCGAGGTAGAAAGGATCTTTGGGTAACATGGAACAAAATGGACATCAAGTTTGGGAACAACAAAGGATTTCAAGCATAACTAGTTTAATAGCTGACATAAACATGGTAGGGAAAACCATTAATCATGAGAAATGTAACTATAAGCTAATCAATACATAGAAATAAACATTCAAGCCATGCATAGAGATATATCACCCTCTAACTTTGGGAAATGGCTATCAGACTTTGGCGAAAACAACTAAGAGAGAAAAACAACTTAACTTACTATGCCAGAACACCTAAACACAGTACTTCAAGTTATTGGGCACTTTGAAAACAAGATTTTCATAGTTTTAGACAAAGGGCTAGCTTAGAACTAGGCCTCCTTGGTTCAACAAAATGATAATCTAATCAGTTAAAGAGAAATTTCATGGATGGAGCTATCACTAGCCATAGGTAAGCAGGGCATACTGTAAATCATACTTAGCATGTATAAAACCACGAATGAAATAAGTAAAAATGTCCTTAAGTTATTAAAGAGAAATCAAGAATTCTTTAATGTGACTAAGGAAGAGGAAAACATGAAAGCTATGAAGAAACAGGAAATTTGAGGTGCCTCCAATGGCATGTCTCAAATATGTTCTCTACTGATCTATAGAAAGAAAGAAACATGTATTCATGAATGAAAACTAGAAGACAAAACAAAGAAAGAGACACTATACCATTCTACCAAGTCATGGAATCCAACAACAATCCTATTTCATCATCCAAGAACATCCAAGAGGCAATCCAAAAGCATGAGACAAGTATTTCTTCCAAAACTTATATGACCATATATTGCTTCTATCATCAAGTTCAGCCTGTTTTACAATGAAAGCCTTTGGAATATATAGGCTCAAGTGAGGAAAACCTCTTGGTTCAATTTGCACTCTCATTGGCCTATTCAAAATATCTAAACTTGTCCTTGAGGCTTTGCAAAGCCCAAGGAACAAAATATCTCATAAAATATCTAAAAAATGCTAAAAGAGGGAATTAAATTGACTTTTCATAACTTCTCATGTGCAAAAATAGCTAAACGCACATGAGGAAAAAGCAGATTTTAAAAGTTCAAATTTTACAAAAATACTCAAAATTTACATCAGCAAAAGGTCCCCTGACTTGCCGGCCACTTTTGGCAGCCTTCCTGATGTCGAAACGAGGCTCATGATAGCTCGTTGGAAATATCTAAGTGTCTAATTTCTGGAACGACTGAAATTTTCTCAATTTGATGCCTAGAAGTTCACCAAAAATAGGACTGTGTGTAAAAAACCAGAAAATAAAGTTTGCTGATAGAACGGGCAAAGTGTAGAAAAAGTGGGCATTTTTCGCCATTTCGGAGGAGTGAATGATCTTCAAATGTCTTGAAAATCGCTGAGTGTGTGCTCTTGAAATTATGGCATCCAATGATACCATTCTCCTCCATTTACGATTCCCCAAACTGAAATGGCGAAGCCCATGAGTTTTGTGCAAAAACCCAAAAATGCCAAAAAACCAAAACATGTCAAAAATCGCTCAAAATTGGTGAGCATGACCCTCAAGGGTTCTCAGCAACATGCTGCAAAGCAGAGGCCAAAATCTGAAGCCCTAATGTTTCCTTTCTCACTTTCCATGCCGAGAGCTTCCCTTTAACCTCCTTAAGCTTGTCTTGAGCAACCTTTAACTTGCACCGGGGAAACTGATTTAACTTTTTGTAATGCTTCGTCATTCTCCTTTGAAGGTCTAGATCTCTGTTTGCCCTCTCCAAATTCTTTTCCAAATGGTCATTGACTCTCTCAAGCCACGCCTCCTTATTGTTTTCTATCTCCTATTCAAACAATTTAGTGAGAGGAGTGGATTGGAGAAGGGCATTTTCCTCTTCTTTTTTCTTCTCAAGGGCCCTTTTAAGCCCCATGGTTCTAGGCCTCTTTTGCTTAGGCTGATCATCACCTTCACTTTCATCAAATTCGCCCATGAGCTCTTCCAACCTTGTTTGGGCTTTGGAGGCCTCTTACTTGAACTTAGTCACTCGTGTCTCATAAACAGCCATATGGACACTCATTTGCCTATTTTGGATTACTAGAAATTGATTGAAATTCCTTGCCCTATGAAGATAATCCTTCAATGCATCATTTTGGCCTTCTCTTTGGATCAAGAAGTTTTCTAGAATGCGGGCCTCATTATCACTATCATCGCTTTGGATAGGGATGATATCAAATGCACTTTCTTGTTCATGACTTTCTTCCATCTTGCCCTTCCCCTTGCTTTGGGTGGCTATTCTTGTGCTCTTCCTCCTAGGAAAATCAATGATGGGCTTCTTTGGAAATTTCCCTTTACTTCGAAGAGCTCTTGTCACATTTGGAGTGACTACCCTTGGCATTCTTTTCCTAGCTGTCCGGGACTTGACCTTTTTAGGAGAAGAGGGCATGGCCCTTTTACCTTTGTCACTTTGCCCCTTTTCTTCTTGAAGCTGTTGTTCTTCTTGAGAATGCTACCCTTCTTCTTGAGGAGGCTGTTGTGCATCTTGAGGAGAATGTTGTGTGTCTTGAGGAGACTGCTGTGTGTCCTCTTTAGGCTGCCCTTCATCATCAGTCTGCTGCCTTTGATCATCATCCTTATGCTACTGCCCTGTCTCATAGGACTGCTGTGTGTCCTCTTTATGCTGCCCCTGTTCACCCCTTTCCTGTCCTTGCTGTTGTTCAGCACTTTAATCCTCTTCCTCGTGCTGTTGTTCATCACCACTATGATTTTGCTGTGTGTCCCTATAAGGCTGCTATTCATCCTCATCATCTGTTTGCTTTTCAAGCTGCTGCCCTTCATCATAAGGCTACTCACCTTCATCATGAATCTGCTGCTCACCCTCATCACTGTCATGCTGATGCTCAAAACCTTTTTCCTCTTGCTGGTCACCTCCTTCTCCTTGTTCATGTTCCTTTGTTTGTTTTGCAGTAAACTTGAGCTTTTTACGAGTAGGCCTGCTAGAGGAAGGGGAGGTGGGATGAGTAGGAGATGTAGGGGATGTATGGACTGGAGGGATAGTGGAGAAATCAGGATGAGTAATGAAAACATCCCAAGGGACCTCTCTCTTTTCAAGCTAATGGAGAATGATGATTTTGACGAGCGAGTGATGGAAGAGACAGGCTATTTACTGAGAGGGAGGCCTCTTTTGGACAGTGGAGGCCATTTTCTCAATGCTTTTGTGCAAGAAGAAAGGAAGATTTAGCTGCTTGGTCCTTGTGAAATGCATCAGCAGTCGAATGTGATAAGCATAGATTTGGGAGAATCTTCCCTCGCAAGTAAAGTACTTCATGATAATCTTCAAGAGGGGGGTGAAGCTAGCTAAAAGGTATGAGAAAGGGAAAATAGCAGGACAAGCATCTCTGTGTTCATGCTTTAGAAATGGCTTGTAATCATCTAAGTCCAAATGGCTTTGTTTAAACCATTTCTCGCCAATATAGGGGATTTTAGTGGCCTTGGAGATGGATCTTGGGGAGAACTTGAAATCAAGGCCAGCCAACTGGAAATGTTTGTCTCTGAACCTCAAAGCGCAAAGGTGTGTTAGAGGAGAGAAAATTTTCACCTCTTGCACCCTTTGGCAAAAATATAAGCATCCCACCTCATGGAAATTGAACAATACTGAGGGGTGGGCATTCACCTCTTCAGTGTAAATAGGCTCATACCTCTTGTGCAATCCACTCCTACTGTCCTGCCTGGGAGGCATCTTGTCTTGGATGCGCTTCTGCAAAAACAAACTACCTCAAAGGTTCTTGAAATGTCTTCTTCAAACAAAAATCTGCCTCCCCTGTCAATCACTGTTTGATAAGGCAACAATGGTTTCAAATGATGTGTAAAATGTTTCCTTTGGTATAAGATCCCTGCTCCTTCAAAACACTGTCCTTTCTTCTTGGTATGCCACTCATCAAGTAGATTCAAGAACATAAACACAGTCAATAAAAGATACACAGTCAGTAGGTCACTATGTTATAGGATAAGGCGACAGAGCTTCTGATGTTTTTTATGTGATCACAAAAGCCCTGTAGTAGTCAAACAACAAAAAAAACTCCTCTTAACCAAAGCACTGCCCTCCTTATACTTCACTGTTCCTCATACCCCAGATTTTGATAATACCTCCAAATGGTGATTTTACAGCTTCACACACTAAATTTTGTTTTATGAAGTAAAAGGGAAAGCATTTGTGTTTTTCCCCTTTTTACCACACAGAGGATATCTTTGAAATGACAAGAATCCTTACACCATAATCACTGTTATTTGAAGATAGACCCACTGCGTCACCTTTCTAAACCTTGTCTCTCCTTTTGGACACTATTTTGCACTATTTCAAAACTATTCAAAGGGCATTTTATAGGTTTTTCACATTAATAAAACTCAACACCCTTACTGTTTCACTTCTAGTAAACAAAAAACAACAAATCTTGAGTCGAAACAAAACTATCAACCCTCCCAAGCACAGTTTTCTTCACTACGTAAGGCTGATAAAGGTTATGTTTTTTCATCTCAGTTTTGATATCAGTTTATAGGTTTTCAAACATTAACAAGAACCCAAAAAATCTTTCAACAAAATAATTTGAAATTCCTAACCGAGACCTTCACCCCTTTCACCAATTATTTAGCCTTTCGAAAACACACAGTATTTAACACTTTTTAGAACTGTGACAACACCAAGGAGGCACTTGGAATACCTCGAGATTTTGGTGGAAAAATTTGGTTGGGAGTTTGAGTGGCTTTGAAAAACCTTTGGAGGTGTTTAAATGCTTTGACATATGCGCGGCACGTTTGGAGGAGAGAGCGCCGCGCAGACAATCTGTCGGGTCACCTGTCGGGCCGACGGGACCAAAGCTTACAGGCGCGCCGCATGGATTTGTTTTCCTGTGTAAAATATGTGCCTGAACACGCCATGCAGTTTTAAAGGCACGCCGTGCAGTAAATGAGCTCAACAAATATGTGAAATTCGCTTAAAACTCCTTTCTCCGATCTCGAGGGTAGCAAGAGAAGTATTCCCTTGTGTTTTTGAAAAGAAAAAAAAAACATGGGCCATGATCCCTTCAGCTCTTTAAGTTGATCACCCTTGAGTTACTTTTGTGGGGCTTTTTGTAAATCTCCTTTTTGATAAAAAAAAATGTTGGATTTGAAGCAACAAATGAACATTTTATCATTGGTGTTTTTCTTAAAAATTAAACATACCCAAACTTTGACCAAGCTATTTTGAAAAAGCTGTGGGTGACTGTTTTGGAGGTTTTTAAGCTTGTGACCCTTTCTTTTACTGTGAGCAGACCACTCTGAAGGCTAATCATTCCTTGGCGAGGGCCAATGATTTTCAAAACATCTTTGTCATTTTGCAAGGAGATAGATTTTACCCTTTGAACTTTGAATTAATAGTGCCTGCTCTGGATGCTTTAAAGGTGATAAAGCTCACTACGAAACTGATTTAACTAGGTGTCTTTTAAGCTCATTTTCTGACTATGGGTGCAAAAATGCAGTTGCATTTGCTCATGCTCTACCCATCTCTATTTATTTAAAGGGAACTTCTTTAACACCTCTCTCTTTACTCAAAATGCATCAGTAAGGTACTTTTGACCTTTTTATAAGGAAGGTGCCTTTATTTGCTTTGAAAGTTTCTCCAGAATCTAAAAAACATGCCATAATCCTTCTTGTATTTTTACGAACAAATGTGTTTAGTTGAAATACCTCCTTTGGAAAACTAAATATAATTTTCCTTCTTGTCCCCTGTGATGAGCTACTGGCAAGACATTCCCTCATGAATAGGAAGAAAAAGTACCCTTTGACAAATAATTATCATCACTCGCCTGTGTCATGACCTGTCCCTTAATCATCAGCAAAATTGTTTTAATTGGGCTCCAGACTGCCTTTTTGAAGGAAACCTTGATAAGAGACAGGTTTAACCTCTTGGATTACAGTGGTACCCCTGTTTTCCTTCTTTGTCTTTTTACATCGTTTCTCTGTTTCAACTGTCTCCTATTGTTCTTACAAGTTGTCTCTCAGTCAGTGAAAACCCTAGAATTAATCACTGCTCTGGCCCTCTGCTTATGAATGAAGGAGGCCCTTTACTTGACAAAATGTCTGATGTTCTTTCAACCTTCAGTCTCAGCCATATGAAGGCTGTCTGATGAACATATTGATGGTGTTTTCTCTTATACATGATGAGAGAAGTTAGTTGGCGCCCAAGACTATTTGACCCTTTTGGACATCTGTCTTAACAGTCTTTCTTCAATGATGCTGAACCAACTAGCTTCTCATTGTAGCTCAAATAATAATGAAACTCATGCAAACAGATCTTTGAAGCCTGCTGCTTTATCTCTGATTTTAATCATCATTTTCATGCAGAGACCTTCATTTGCTGTCTCACTGTGCTTCAAAGTTTATCTTCACAGTGAGTGCAGCTCTTAGAATCAAACTTTGTCCATCTGCCCTCTGCTTATAGATGAAGGAGGTGCTTTCAACCCTCTGCTTGTAGATGAAGGAGGTTCTTCAGTCTTCAAAAACCCTCTGGTTATGGATGAAGGAGATTTTTCAGTCATGTTATATCATCAGCTCTGTGACAGTGCTATTTTTCCTTTTACTGTCCTTTCAGGCTTTGAATGTGATCGCAAGAGCTTAATGAAAAAAATCTATGCTCTGTGGCTGCATCCCAGGCTCAAGATCACATTGAGAAGCAGTTGTCTTCTCATGTGGAGCCAAAAATTGTCTTCTGAGATGCTGGTATGTCTTTGTCCTTGAAAGATTCATCAAAACACTGTAAAAAAACACCTAACATCAGCTTGACTTATGGTCTATGTATTGCTGAGACTTGAGGGTGTATTAGTAGCACGACCTATGGCTGTAACCAACTTTATTTGCAGAATGGGGATGTCTGTTATGACTGGTCTATAGCAGATGGAGGTTCTTTGGCTTTTGGATAGTTCGCCAAGGGAGAAATGCCTAAAGCACCACTTCCTAACTTAGGGGAGGCTTTTTGGATAGATTTGGATAGTTTCTCTAGAGCTGATGGGCAGACTAGTATGGCTAAGGCTAGGAAGGATTTGAAAATGATGTTTCACCTCGTCATGGGCAGGCTAAAAGGTAGGAAGGCAGAAAAGTTTTATGGATGTTTTCCTGGCTGGAAAATATGACAAATTTTTGGATCAGCTGCTAGAAAACTCGGCTGTCAGAACTAGTCATCACTAACAAGTGAAAAATACTGATGACTAATAGTGGCTCCATTTGGGGAGGGCAGCTCCATTTTAGGAGGTGTCCAGAATTTTAGATCTTTGGCTTATGAAGACCAGTGCCTTACCCATTGGCGCAAAATTCATTCTTCCTTGATGCTACTTCTGGAAAGTGACAACATGATTAGCATCAATGATATTTCTACCTACCCCACTACCTTTCCTAACATTTTTTCTTCCTTTTGGCGCATTTGGACTAGCAGCCTTTTGAAAATATATATATTTTTTCTTTTTGGAAAATGAAACTATCTAATTATACACTTATATCTGCTGGGAGTTCAGATTAAACTGATGAACTCCTTCATTACTCTACCTATGCTAGATCAAATGTCAAGATTAAGCTGTTTGACAGGATTTTGTTCTCTAATCTAAAACATGAATTTGAAAAGATGATCAAATCAGGGTTAGACAGTCTGATTTTTCATGTATTTGCGGCATGAAAGACAAGATGCACACAAATATTATTTTGCAGAAATGGAAACTAGGAAAAATAGGGCTAAGATGCACAACTTGTTTTTCATCCCTACTTCCCTCTTTGGTTCTGTTTTGGGCATGTGGAACCAATATCCTCTCCTAATATACTCTCTTTGATAAGTCAAGCTTACACAATGTTGACCATATTTTTCACTCACTAACTTATCAGCAAATAAATTTAAACATGTTCATCTATGATTATGCTAGATAACTGAACAAGACATTTGAGTACTAGTAGTGGCATTTAGACTTGCGCGCTTTCTGAATGACTATTTTTTGGAACTTGGGGCCTTTTTTCCATTTTCAACTGCCCTCTTTTCTATTCTTCTATTGTTTTTGACTTTTCTGTGTTATCTATTTTTCAAACAGTGGTATATACAATGATTGAAAATGCCTTAAACTCAGAAATCTTGGAAATGGAGAAACTTAAGCATCTTATCCTCGTAAGGATCTCCTACCATTCTTGGTCCACTCAACTCTTGAAAAGAGAAATTTGGAAAATTCTCTCTTTCGAGCATGACATAAGGATTCATGCAATAATCTCTGAATGAACCCGTATCTTCCCGATGTACCTCTTTATACCTATGATTTCCGCTCCTTTCTTTACTGTACATCTTCCTTAAGTAATGCATATACTCTTGGTCATTTTTTAAATAAATAATGACATCATCAAGGTATGTAAAAATGCGGAAACTTAGGATTGGAAGCATGGTTCTCATGAGCATATTTTTTATATCCGGTGGTTTTGCAATTTTGAGTCTGAAACTAGAACTACTTCCAGCATATTGAAAAAAATCTTTGAGCTGTCTACTTTGCAAGGGAATCATTTGGCTATAACCTGAAACATCATCTTGCAAAGGCATATGATTAAAAGCAATTTTCATCGGTATATCATGGTCTTGGGTAGGAAGGATAAAATTTTTGTTATAGGGATGTGCATTAGTTTTTCTAAAATCAAAACAGAGCCTATGACCAGCTATTTTATCTCTGATTATTATTGATTGGTTCAGATTGTTATATTTCCTTTTGTCGAAGTTGTTTCTTGGAGTAATGTTAGTGGCATAGTGTTTTCCCCTGTTTTCCCTGTATGAAGTGGTATTCTGCATGAGATTTCCAATTCTAGCATTTCTAAGATTTTGGTGGAAAGACAGAATATTAGCCAATTTAAGTAACTCCGGTGTATTTGGACTGCAATTATCATGTTTTCTCATAAGGAGTTTATCAGGTAATTTTTCTGGATTTTGAGCTGTTATGGCTGCAGTCAAGGTTTCATTTGTAGAGGAAGAGTTGTGTGATGGTAAATCTTTGAGGTATGGTAAAAACATAAAGCTTCCCTACTCCTGAGTTCCGAAAAGGTTTGTGATATGTAAGTCTTCTAATGCCTTCATTCTGAAAACATTTCTTGAAGTTACTACTGAGGTTTGACTAAGGTTCGAGCAATTTGCTTGATAATACATAATGGTTTGTGCTTCTTGCTCTATTCCTAATTTAGAAGGAACGTTCTTACTTTCCTCAAGACATAGCTGTTCATGATCATGATATTTTTGAGTGTCTAGTTCGTCATAGAGAACTAGGGGCAGCTCATGTGATGGATCTAAGTTTGTTTCAGTTCCTTCTGACTGTTCTTTAATGTCCTCATCAGTATATAGAATAAAAGAGTTTAGGTCGGAATGCACAGAATACATTGGAATGTTATCTGGCCTCTCTTGGCTACTGATCATGTATTTCATGTGTGACTCTTGATAGAGTATTCTTGTTTGGTCAAACATAGGAATAGTGGCATAAGACATGTCAAGTTGAATATTCCCTTGGAGCTTGGCTCCCCAAGATCTGGATAGAAGCAATACTTACTTGGGAGGAATGTCTGCTACCACTATGTCCATGATCATATGCTTTGTGGGTATTTGGGCCAAGCTAAAAAATAGATCCTTGATCAAGCCTAGACATTTGACTCTACTAGAATCAAAAGAGTATAAATCTTTGTATGGTCTTGTGATCTCCAGGCCTAATATTTCCATTACAACCTTCGACATAAGATTATGCGAGGCACCGGAGTATAGCATGGCATTGTGAAGGATTTGGTCATGGATATTCAGACTGATGTAAAAGAGAAGAGTGGTTCCTTCCTGGAATTTCCCTTCTATTTTCGGACCAAACAACACTTCAGGAGTGTCATCAGCTAGATTGAGGGTGTTCGCATCACTCCCTATATTTAGGACCTTTAACACTTGGGATTTATAAGAGCCTTGGGTGATAATTTTAGTGAGAGGCATGGTAGTATTTATTTTGGCGATCTCTCCCTCAAAACTGAAAGGAATTTGTAGTTTAGATAGGTTTGTTTCAGCCTTTTCAGCCATGACCTTCTCTATGTTCTGAGTTTGTTGGTTTTGTTTTGGGATCTTGTTCGACATAGCCACCTCGAGAATCTTTGTGGAAGTACTAGGAGCATCTGAGTCAAGACTAGTTTGGGTAACTCTATCTTTGTTTTGGTCACTTTTCCCGACCATGATTTTGTTGTTGTTTACAGATTTCTTAAGGATGGAATTAGGGGTTTTAGCAGTGTCTGAGCTACCTTTCTTGGAGTTGTCTTGATTTTTTCTGCTTCTAAGGTCATACTGCCTGTGAGCTTCTATTATGGCATTCTGAAAATCTATGGCAGGATCGTCAGAATCTTCATAGTTGGCCTCATCCTGACTCTGAGAGAATAATTCTTGTTCTTCTTCTGTGAGGTACACGTCACTCTCATTATCAGACCCTATGAGGTTCAAGTGACTTTCATCAATGGGTTCTGTATCCCTATCATCTTCTTCCACATAATTTTCATTAAATGGTGGCCTAATTTGCTGGTCATTTTCCCTTGGTCTATTTTGAGGTTGTTCCCTCCTAAACTTTTGGTTCCGGTTTCTGTTTGGAGGGTTTGGCTAATTGTCCCTAACAGGGACCTTCTCACTTATCTTTTCCCACATTTTGGCCATGGTCCTGAATAAGTCATCTATTCTAGGATCTAAGGGAGGAGCTGAAGTGGAGACCTCATCTTGGTATATGACTTTCCTTTCTGATCTAGTTCTAGCTCGTTTTTCTGCTAAGTTGGCTTCTGCTTTTATGGCTACTTGTTGCATTTCCTCTAGGGTGGGGGGGTCTTTTTCTCTTAACTGATAAGTCATGTCTGGGTCAAAATCCTCGGGGAACTTTGCCAAGGCTGAACCAAGTGGGGGTTTGAAGTGAGGTGGGAGGGCGTTATACACACTGTTGAACCTAGTGCAGTATCCCTGGACACTTTCCCCATTTTCCCGTTTTAGATTGTTATATTTTGACAAGATTTGAATAGGGTTCTTTCGGACTTCCCACTTGTTTATGAAGGTTTGGTAAAGTTCTGGGGGGTTGTGGATGCTATTTGGAGTTAAGCTCTTAAACCATTTTTTGGGTTCTCCGCCCAAGATTTGGGCAAACATTCTCATTCTGACGGTCTCGTCTTCCACTTCCAAGTATTCAAAGGTATCGCTAATCCTATTTACATGCTATTGAGATATGGAAATCTCTTCTTCGGTAAAGTGTGGGGTTTTGGTTTGATAGTCATGTGGTAAGGGAGCCAAGGGCTGTGGCAACAGCAAGGGTGCGTACCAGGCTGCCATGACGGGAGATAATGGATGATGTATAAGATGAGGGCTTGTGGGATGAGATGAGGTGGTTTGAACAGTAGTGGTTTGGATGGGTGTCACGGATGTACTTGGACTAGTGACCTGGTTTTGAGCAGACCTGGGATGGTATAAGCCAAAGTGATGGAGAAGCTGAAAATCGGGAGGTGTGGTAGGTGAGGCTTTTCTACTAGGACTCTGTGGAAGATCTAAGGGCTCAAGAGTGTCAAAGTCTATCTTACTTTGTGACTTGCTTCTAAAAAGAGTTTTTGCTAATTTCAAGTCAAAGGGGGAATCATGCAAGGCAGTGAGATGTTCGGGTACTGTGTTGTGTAACCAGCTCCAAAAATAGAAGAAAAAAGATATAAACACCTTAGAAATAAGCCACTTCGAGGGGGAAACCTCCAATACATTACATAAATGAACAATTCTTGGATGATACAAATGAACAAAACCTCCTTCTATATATAGGAGTCCATGGGGCCACAATATAATCCTAGTGGGCCACAATGTAATCCTAGCCGACCTGACAATAATAATGTAAGGACACAATAATAACAATATGGGGGTTACAAGGGTACAACAATAAAAATAAGTGGGGCTACACTAACATAATAAGGGACTACACTATTAATATAGGGACTTAACATGCTCCTCTCCTTCAAACAAGTGTTGTCCTCAACGCTTGATTATTTCTTGATGCTTCTGTATAAAATTCTCATCCTCCCATGTGGAATCTTCTACAGGAAAGTTCTTCCACTTGCTGAGATACTCTGAAATTGATCGTACTTGTCGATTTATTTTCCTTGTGACTGCTTCAGAACTTCTTTTGATGTGATGTTGATATTCCCGTTGTTTCATTAGATTCTGCACCAAGGTTAGGTTATCCTTTAAGAGTTGGAGAACTTGTTGTTGATGCTCGATGTGATCTTTCATTAATTTATCATCAATATTTGCTTCCATGCCTTTCTTCAAACCGTCCATCTTCACTTCCTCGCCTTTCTTCAAAACTTCCATTTCATTTTTTGTTGCTCTTTGCGAGAGTGAAATTTGTTGCACTTGCTCTTGTAATTTTGATAGATCATGTTGCAATTCTTAATCTTCATGAGTCATGGTAGAGCCCTCTGAAGGCTTAATGGGTGTTGAATTCTTTTTAGGGGCCATTTTAGAATCCAATATTGATACCTATTCTACAATATGCCATTGGAATCAATTTCAACTTGATTCTTCAAACAAGACTTATGCAATTCAGAAAAAAAATACACACCTTTTACTTGCTTTGAGGAGCTCAATATTGAAATTGAATTATATCTAGAATTGAAAATTTTAAATATATGAAATTCAGCCCTGTAGTAGCCCTCTGAGGCTTCTTTCAAATGCCATAGGTCTGATCTAATTTGGATTCCCCAAGACAAAGTTGTGTCCAATCTCCCACAATGACCTTATTCTGAACTGGTTCAGTAGAGCAAACTTGTAGGACTTGACACGTGTCACTGTTTTGTCCTTTGTCTCTGAAATTGATAGCCAAGAAACTAAAGTCCGTGTACTTGCGACCACTTTTAACAGCACTCAAATCCACTGCCCAGAGAGAGATTTATTGAACTTTTCCCACGATCACCTATTTGAGATGAAATTCGGGAGCTTAAAAAATCACTACCTTCCACAGATCATATATCCAAAAATATTGTGAACCAAGCTCTGAAATTTTTTGACGAATTTTCTTAGGATTTCAAATTTGCACCCTATGAATTTCAGATTCTGAACCTTCGTAGAAAAAAATTTATAGAGAAAATTCCACAATGACCTGTTTAGGAGCCTGAAAAAAAGACCTAACTTCCACAGATGATATCTCCGAAAATATTGCGAACCAAGCTCTGAAATTTTTAGAAAATATTCCTCAAGATTTCGGCTTCGCACCCTAAAAATTTCAGCTTCTGAAATTTTGTATAAAAAACTTATAGTGAAAATGCCACGATGAACTGTTTGGAGCAGCGAAACCCTAGAATCCAAAGCTCTGATACCAAATGTTGTGTAACCAGCTCCAAAAATAGAAGAAAAAAGATATAAACGCCTTAGAAATAAGCCACTTTGAGGGGGAAACCTCCAATACATTACATAAATGAACAATTCTTGGATGATACAAATGAACAAAACCTCCTTCTATATATAGGAGTCCATGGGGCCACAATATAATCCTAGTGGGCCACAATGTAATCCTAGCCGACCTGACAATAATAATGTAAGGGCACAATAATAACAATATGGGGGTTACAGGGGTACAAAAATAACAATAAGTGGGGCAACACTAACATAATAAGGGACTACACTATTGATATAGGGACTTAACATACTGATCTTGCTTTACGGATGGACCTATCGGTAGCTAAATCTCCAGTCTGGGAAGCTTGCCACAGAATCTTCTCTGGGTCATCTACTATGATAGGGGGATTTGGGTCTGGATGAGATCTGGTGTTTATTCTTCGTGAAGCTAGATTTCGGGTTTAGAGATGAGAGAGGATGGTATTTGTGGATGTTTTGGATGAATGGCCTCTCTAAGGTTTTACTAATGTGAAGGATGGTCAAAAAAAGAAAGATGGACTAGTGGAGTCGCCAGGTGGATTTTTATGAGAACTATGGTACACCACCAACACTATCAAAGATGCTTGGAAAAAGTTTTGTAGCAAACTTTGAGATGAAAACTTGCAAAGAAGAGTGATTCAATTGGTTTCAACAGTTTGCTAGGCTGTATGGACAAGCTAATGATTCTCTTGGCAAGAAGGTTTCTGTTGATCTCCTATGTTTAGGTGAGGTTTTTTTGAATCACTAAGTTATACTTAGTTTGTCACTGATTGCAGAGCTTCTACCCTAAGTTTAAGTTTTTGGAAGGATGAGTTAGCAGAAGGGTATGGTTTGTGAATTTTTTGGTCTTTATGGAGTTTTTAGGCCTACTGGAGGCTAGTGGAGTCGGCAGGTGGAACTTGGTTGTTTTTGAAAAGATGTAGCTATGGTCCACCACCAGTACTAAGGAAAAAACCAATCTGGGAATGTTTTGGGGTTTTTCTGAGTTTTTATGTGCAACCTATGGTTTATTTAAAGTATTCTAAACTTGTTTCATCACTTTGCTAGGGTGGCGAGAAGAAAAAGAGTTTACTCTAAATGGTTTTATGGACTGCTTGCCTGTGAGGTTTGGAAGATTTTCCTATAAATGAATCATCATTTTGCTAAGATGGTGAAAGAGCTAAATTCTATTCTTCTAAGTTTGTTTGAGATTTTGAGCATTCCTAAGGGATACTTAGGATGTTTTGACTCAAAGTCCCACCGTGATCGCCATTATGTTAGGGAGCGGTGGGATAGGTCGATCGGATAGTAGCCTAGAGTTTAGTAAAGCAGTAAGGCCTACTAGAGGCTAGTGGAGTCGCCAGGTGGATTTTTAGTTGTTTTGAGGTATATGTATATGGTCCACCACCAGTACTGACAAAAACCAATCTAAGGGAGTTTTTGGGGTTTTTCTGAGTTTTTTATGTAGTCCTAAGGTTTGTAAGAGTGTCCTACAGTAGAGTCATCATTTTTCTAGGATGGTGAAACAACCTGATTCTACTCTTCAAAGTTTGACTGAGATTTTGAGAGTTCCTAAGGGATACCTAGGATGTTTCGACTCAAAGTCCCACCGTGATCGCCATTATGTTAGGGTCCTATGAGTTGGCTGATTGGCAAGCCAAATGACAGTGTAACATCAAACCAATATTTGGAGCCCAAGGACCTATCCTTCCTAGACTCAGAGAGGGCTCTCTCTATTTGTGTAAAGGATATTTGTGTGTGTGCTTATTGTGTTCTGATTTTAGGCTAGTTATGAAGTAGGTTTTTTGGTTTTGGTTTTTAGGTTGTGAGGGATGAAACTGATCAAAGATATGAGATAGGTAAAAAGGATGTTAGATCAATTGGGCTATGGGGTCGAAAAGTTCTAGAAAGTTATCAGACGGTGATACAAGGCTATTGATGGGCCGATTTGATTCGAGGTAGAAAGGATCTTTGGGTAAAATGGAACAAAATGGACATCAAGTTTGAGAACAACAAAGGATTTCAAGCATAACTAGTTTAATAGCTGACTTAAACATGGTAGGGAAAACCATTAATCATGAGAAATGTAACTATAAGCTAATCAATACATAGAAATAAACATTCAAGCCATGCATAGAGATATATCACCCTCTAACTTTGGGAAATGGATATCAGACTTTGGGGAAAACAACTAAGAGAGACAAAAAACTTAACTTACTATGCCGGAATGCCTAAACACAGTACTTCAAGTTATTGGGCACTTTGAAAACGAGATTTTCATAGTCTTAGACAAAGGGCTAGATCATAACTAGGCCTCCTTGGTTCAACAACATGATAATCTAATCAGTCAAAGAGAAATTTCATGGATGGAGCTATCACTAGCCATAGGTAAGCAGGGCATATTGTAAATCATACTTAGCATGTATAAAACCATGAATGAAATAAGCAACAATATCCTTAAGTTATTAAAGAGCAATCAAGAATTCTTTAATGTGACTAAGGAAGAGGAAAACATGAAAGCTATGAAGAAACAGGAAATTTGAGGTGCCTCCAAGGGCATGTCTCAAATCTGTTCTCTACTGATCTATAGCAAGCAAAAAACATGTATTCATGAATGAAAACTAGAAGACAAAACAAAGAAAGAGACACTATACCATTCTACCAAGTCATGGAATCCAACAACAATCCTCTTTCATCATCCAAGAACATCCAAGAGGCAATCCAAAAGCATGAGACAAGTATTTCTTCCAAAGCTTATATGACCATATATTGCTTCTATCATCAAGTTCAGCCTGTTTTACAATGAAATCCTTTGGAATATATAGGCTCAAGTGAGGAAAACCTCTTGGTTCAATTTGCACTCTCATTGGCTTATTCAAAATATCTAAACTTGTCCTTGAGGCTTTGCAAAGCCCAAGGCACAAAATATCTCATAAAATATCTAAAAAATGCCAAAAGAGGGAATTAAATTGACTTTTCATAACTTCTCATGTGCAAAAATAGCTAAACGCACATGAGGAAAAATCATATTTTAAAGGTTCAAATTTTATAAAAATACTCAAAATTTACATCAGCAAAAGGTCCCCTGACTTGCCGGCCACTTTTGGCAGCCTTCCCGATGTCAAAAAAAGGCTCATGATATCTCGTTGGAAAGATCTGAGTGTAGTATTTCTGGAACAACTGAAATTTTCTCAATCTGATGCCTGGAAGTCCACCAAAAATAGGACTATGTGTAAAAAACCAGAAAATAAAGTTTGTTGATAGAGTGGGCAGAGTGTAGAAAAAGTGAGCATTTTTCGCCATTTCAGAGGAGTGAATAATCTTCAAATGTCTTAAAAATAGCTGAGTGTGTGCTCCTGAAATTATGGCATCCAATGATACCATTCTCCTCCATTTACAATTCCCCAAACTGAAATGGCAAAGCGCATGAGTTTTGGGCAAAAACCCAAAAATGCCAAAAGACCAAAACATGTCAAAAATCACTCAAAATTGGTGAGCATGACCCTCAAGGGTTCTCAGCAACATGCTGCGAAGCAGAGGCCAAAATATGAATCCCTGATGTGTCCTTTCTCACTTTCCGTGCTGGGCGCTTCCATTTAACCTCCTTAAGTTTGTCTTGAGCAACCTTTAACTTGCGCCGGGCAAACTGATTTAAATTTTTGTAATGCTTCGTCATTCTCCTTTGAAGGTCTAGATCCCTATTTTCCCTATCCAACTTATTTTCCAAATGGTCATTGAATCTCTCAAGCCACGCCTCCTTATTGTTTTCTATCTCTTGTTCAAACAATGTAGTGAGAGGAGTGGATTGGAGAAGGGAATTTTCCTCTTCTTTTTGCTTCTCAAGGGCCCTTTTAAGCCCCATGGTTCTAGGCCTATTTTGCTTAGGCTGATCATCGCCTTCACTTTCATCAAATTCGCCCATGAGCTCTTCCAACCTTTCTTGGGATTTGGAGGCCTCTTTCTTGTACTTAGTCGCCCGTGTCTCATAAACAACCATATGGACACTCATTTGCCTATTTTGGATTACTAGAAATTCATTGAAATTCCTTGCCCTATGAAGATCATCCTTCAATGCATCAATTTGGCCTTCTCTTTGGATCAAGAGGTTTTCTAAAATGTGGGCCTCATTATCACTATCATCTCTTTGGATAGGGATGATATCAAATGCACGTTCTTGTTCATGACTTTCTTCCATCTTTCCCTTCCCCTTTCTTTGGGTGGCTATTCTTGTGCTCTTCCTCCTAGGAAAAT
This sequence comes from Pinus albicaulis, assembly GCA_034641835.2. Lineage (NCBI taxonomy): Eukaryota > Viridiplantae > Streptophyta > Pinopsida > Pinales > Pinaceae > Pinus > Pinus albicaulis. The sequence continues at coordinate 749,114,196 of CM076583.1, forward strand.
CAATGATTGGCTTCTTTGGAAATTTCCCTTTACTTAGAAGAGCTCTTGTCACATTTGGAGTGACTACCCTTGGCATTCTTTTCCTAGCTTTCTGGGGCTTGGCCTTTTTAGGAGAAGAGGGCATGGCCCTTTTACCTTTGTCACTTTGCCCCTTTTCTTCTTGAAGCTACTGTTCTTCTTGAGAAGGCTACCCTTCTTCTTAAGGAGGCTGTTGTGCATCTTGAGGAGACTGTTGTGTGTCTTGAGGAGACTGTTGTGTGTCCTCTTTAGGCTACCCTTCATCATCAGTCTGCTGCCTTTGCTGCTCTGTCTCATTTTCCTGTTGCCCTTGATCATCATCCTTATGCTACTGCCCTGTCTCATAGGACTGTTGTGTGTCCTCTTTATGCTGCCCCTGTTCACCCCTTTCCTGTCCTTGTTGTTGTTCAGCACTTTCTTCCTCTTCCTCATGCTGCTGTTCATCACCACTGTGATTTTGCTGTGTGTCCCTATAAGGCTGTTGTTTAGCCTCATCATCTGTTTTCTTTTCAAGCTGCTGCCCTTCATCATAAGGATGCTCACCTTCATCATGAATTTGTTGCTCACCCTCATCACTGTCATGCTGCTCACCCTTATCACTGTCATGCTGCTCACCCTCATCACTTTCATGCTGATGCTCAAAACATTTTTCCTCTTGCTGGTCACCTCCTTCTCCTTGTTCATGTTCCTTTGTTTGTTCTGCAGTAAACTTGAGCTTTTTAGGAGTAGGCCTGCTAGAGGAAGGGGAGGTGGGATGAGTAGGAGATGTAGGGGATGTATGGACTGGAGGGATAGTGGAGAAATCAAGATGAGTAATGAAAACATCCCAAGGGACCTCTCTCTTTTCAAGCTGATGGAGAATGATGATTTTGATGAGTGAGTGATGGAAGAGACAAGGTATTTGCTGAGAGGGAGGCCTCTTTTGGACAGTGGAGGCCATTTTCTCAATGCTTTTGTGCAAGAAGAAAGGAAGATTTAGCTGCTTGGTCCTTGTGAAATGCATCAGTAGTCGAATGTGATAAGCATAGATTTGGGAGAATCTTCCCTCGCAAGTAAAGTACTTAATGATAATCTTCATGAGGGGGGGAAAGCTAGCTAAAAGGTATGAGAAGGGAAAATAGCAGGACAAGCATCTTTGTGTTCAGGCTTTAGAAATGGCTTGTAATCATCTAAGTCCAAATGGCTTTGTTTAAACCATTTCTCGCCAATATAGGGGATTTTAGTGGCCTTGGAGATGGATCTTGGGGAGAACTTGAAATCAAGGCCATCCAACTGGAAATGTTTGTCTCTGAACCTCAAAGCGCAAAGGTGTGTTAGAGGAGAGAAACTTTTCATCTCTTGCACCCTTTGGAAAAAATCTAAGCATCCCACCTCATGGAAATTGAACAATACTGAGGGGTGGGCATTCACCTCTTCAGTGTAAATAGGCTCATACCTCTTGTGAAATCCACTCCTACTGTCCTGCCTGGGAGGCATCTTGTCTTGGATGCGCTTCTGCAAAACCAAACTGGCTCAAAGGTTTTTGAAATGTCTTCTTCTAACAAAAATCTACCTTCCATGTCAATCATTGTTTGATAAGGCAACAATGGTTTCAAATGATGTGTAAAATGTTTGGTATAAGATCCCTGCTCCTTCAAAACACTGTCCTTTCTTCTTGGTATGCCACTCATCAAGTAGATTCAAGAACATAAACACAGTTAATAAAAGATACACAGTCAGTAGGTCACTGTGTTATAGGATAAGGTGACAGAGCTTCTGATGTTTTTTATGTGATCACAAAAGACCTATAGCAGTCAAACAACAGAAAAAACTCCTCTTAACCAAAGCACTACCCTCCTTATACTTCACTGTTCCTCATACCCCAGATTTTGATAATACCTCCAAATGGTGATTTTACATCTTCACACACTAAAGTTTGTTTTATGGAGTAAAAGGGAAAGCATTTGTGTTTTGCCCCTTTTTACCACATAGAGGATATCTCTGAAATGACAAGAATCCTTACACCATAATCACTGTTATTTGAAGATAGACCCACTGCTTCACCTTTCTAAACCTTGTCTCTCCTTTTGGACACTGTTTTGCACTATTTCAAAACTGTTCGGAGGGCAGTTTATAGGTTTTTCACATTAATAAAACTCAACACCCTTACTGTTTCACTTCTAGTAAACAAAACACAACAAATCTTGATTTGAAACAAAACTATCAACCCTCCCAAGCACAGTTTTCTTCACTACGTAAGGCTGACAAAGGTTATGTTTTTTCATCTCAGTTTTGAGGGCAGTTTATAGGTTTTCAAACATTAATAAGAACCCAAAATATCTTTCAACAAACTAATTTGAAATTCCTAACCGAGACCTTCACCCCTTTCACCAATTATTTAGCCTTTCGAAAACACACAATATTTAACAATTTTTAGAACTGTGACCACACCAAGGAGGCACTTGGAATACCTCGATATTTTGGTGGCAAACTTTGGCTGGGAGTTTGAGCGGCTTTGAAAAACCTTTGGAGGTGTTTAAATGCTTTGACATATATGTGACACATTTGGAGGAGAGAGCGTCGCGTATACAATCTGTCGAGTCACCTGTCGGGCCGACGGGACCAAAGGTTACAGGCGCGCCGCGCGCTCCTATAGGCACGCCGCACAGCTTTGTTTTCCTGTGTAAAATGTGCGCCTGAACGCGCTACGCAGTTGTAAAGGCACGCCGCACAGTCAATGAGCTCAAAAAAATCTGTGAAATTCGCTTAAAACTCCTTTCTCCGGTCTCGAGGGCAGCAAGAGAAGTATTCCCTTGTGTTTTTGAAAAGAAAAAAAAAACATGGGCCACGATCCCTTCAGCTCTTTAAGTTGATCACCCTTGAGTTAATTTTTTGGGGGTTTTTGTAAATCTCCTTTTTGATTAAAAAAAACGTTGGCTTTGAAACAACAAATGAACATTTTATCATTGGTGTTTTTCTTAAAAATAAAACATACCCAAAATTTGACCAAGCTATTTTGAAAAAGTTGTGGGTGACTGTTTTGGAGGTTTTAAAGCTTGTGACCCTTTCTTTTACCGTCAGAAGACCACTCTAAAGGCTAATTATTCCTTGGCGAGGGCCAATGATTTGCGAAAAATCTTTGTCATTTTGCAAGGAGGCAGATTTTACCCTTTGAACTTTGAATTAATAGTGCCTGCTCTGGATGCTTTAAAGGTGATAAAGCTCACTGCAAAACTAATTTAACTGTAAGTGTCTTTTAAGCTCATTTTCTGACTGTGGGTGCAAAAATGCAGTTGCATTTGCTCATGCTCTACCCATCTCTATTTATTTAAAGGGAACTTCTTTAACACCTCTCTCTTTACTCAAAATGCATCAGTAAGGTACTTTTGACCTTTTTATAAGGAAGGTGCCTTTATTTGCTTTGAAAATTTCTCCAGAATCTGAAAAACATGCCATAATCCTTCTTGTATTTTTAAGAACAAATGTGTTTAGTTGAAATACCTCCTTTGGAAAACTAAATATAATTTTCCTTCTTGTCCCCTGTGATGAGCTACTTGCAAGACATTCCCTCATGAACAGGAAGAAAAAGTACCCTTTGAAAAATAATTATCATCACTCGCCTGTGTCATGACCTGTCCCTTAATCATCAGCAAAATTGTTTTAATTGGGCTCCAGACTGCCTTTTTGAAAGAAACCTTGATATGAGACAGGTTTAACCTCTTGGATTATAGTGGTACCGCTATTTTCCTTCTTTGTCTTTTTACATCATTTCTCTATTTCAACTGTCTCCTATTGTTCTTACAAGTTGTCTCTCAGTCAGTGAAAACCTTAGAATTAATCACTGCTCTGGCCCTCTTCTTATGAATGAAGGAGGCCCTTTACTTGACAAAATGTCTGATGTTCTTTCAACCTTCTGTCTCAACCATATGAAGGCTGTCTGATGAACATATTGATGGTGTTTTCTCTTATACATGATGAGAGAATTTAGTTGGCGCTCAAGACTATTTGACCCTTTTGGACATATGTCTTAACAGTCTTTCTTCAATGATGCTGAACCAACTAGATTCTCATTGTAGCTCAAATAATAATGAAACTCATGCAAACAGATCTTTTAAGCCTGCTCCTTTATCTCTGCTTTTAATCATCATTTTCATGCAGAGACCTTCATTTGCTGTCTCACTGTGCTTCAAAGTTTATCTTCACAGTAGTGCAGCTCTTAGAATCAAAATTTTTCCATCTGCCCTCTACTTATAGATGAAGGAGGCGCTTTTAACCCTCTGCTTGTATATGAAGGAGGTTATTCAATCTTCAAAAACCCTCTACTTATGGATGAAGGAGATTTTTCAGTCATGTTATATCATCAGCCCTGTGACAGTTCTATTTTTCCTTTTACTATCCTTTCAGGCTTTGAATGTGATCGCAAGAGCTTAATGAAAAAACTCTATGCTTTGTGGCTACATCCCAGGCTCAAGATCACATTGAGAAGCAGTTTTCTTCTCATGTGGAGCCAAAAATTGTCTTCTGAGATGCTGGTATGTCTTTTTCCTGGAAATATTCATCAAAACACTATAAAAAAACACCTAACATCAGCTTGACTTATGGTCTATGTATTGCTGAGACTTGAGGGTGTATTAGTAGCGTGACCTATGGCTGTAACCAACTTTATTTGCAGAATGGGGAGGTCTGCTATGACTGGTATATAGTAGATGGAGGTTCTTTGGCTTTTGGATAGTTCGCCAAGGGAGAAATTCCTAAAGCGCCACTTCCTAACTTAGGGGAGGCTTTTTGGATAGATTTGGATAGTTTCTCTAGAGCTGATGGGTAGACTAGTATGGCTGAGGCTAGGAAGGATTTGAAAATGAGGTTGCACCTCGTCATGGGCAGGCTGAAAGGTAGGAAGGTAGAAAAGTTTTATGGATGTTTTCCTGGCTGGAAAATATGACAAATTTTTGGATCAAATACTAGAAAACTTGGCTGTCAGAACTAGTCATCACCAACAAGTGAAAAATACTGATGACTAATAGTGGCTCCATTTGGGGAGGGTAGCTCCATTTTACGAGGTGTCCAGAATTTCAGATATTTGGCTTGCGAAGACCAGTGCCTTACCCATTGGTGCAAAATTCATTCTTCCTTGATGCTACTTTTGGAAAGTGACATCATGATTAGCATCAATGATATTTCTACCTACCCCATACCTTTCCTAACATTTTTTCTTCCTTTCGGCGCATTTGGACTAGCAGCCTTTTGACAATATATATATGTTTTCCTTTTGGAAAATGAACCTATCTAATTCTACACTTATATCTTCCAGGAGTTCAGATTAAACTGATGAACTCCTTCATTACTCCACCTATGCTAGATCAGCTGTCAAGATTAAGCTGTTTGACAGGATTTTGTTCTTTAATATAAAACATGAAATTGAAAATATGATCAAATCAGGGTTAGACAGTCTGATTTGTCATGTATTTGCGGCATGAAAGACAAGTTGCACACAAATATTATTTTGCAGAAATGGAAACTAGGAAAAACAGGGCTAAGATGCACAACTTGTTTTTCATCCCTACTTCCCTCTTTGGTTCTGTTTTGGGCATGTGGAACCAGTATCCTCTCCTAATCTACTCTCTTTGATAAGTCAAGCTTACACAATGTTGACCATCTTTTTCACTCACTAACTTATTAGCAAATAAATTTAAACATGTTCAGCTATGATTAGGATAGATAAATGAACAAGAAATTTGAGTACTAGTAGCGGCATTTAGACTTGAGCGCTTTCTGAATGACTATTTTTTGGAACTTGGGGCCTTTTTTCCATTTTCAACTGCCCTCTTTTCTATTCTTCTATTGTTTTTGACTTTTCTATGTTATCTATTTTTCAAACAGTGGTATATACAATGATTGAAAATGCCTTAAACTCATAAATCTTGGAAATGGCGAAACTTAAGCATCTTATCCTCGTAAGGATCTCCTACCATTCTTGGTCCACTCAACTCCTGAAAAGAGAAATTTGGAAAATTCTCTCTTTCCAGCATGACATAAGGATTCATGCAAGAATCTCTGAATGAACCCGTATCTTCCCGCTGTACCTCTTTATACCTCTGATTTCCGCTCCTTTCTTTACTGTACATATTCCTAGATTGAGTCACCTAATTCTTTACTGATAGAATTATAACTCTCTCTTATATACCTATTATATACTGATAGGTCAAGAGAGAGTAAAGAATTATAACTGCAAATTCGAATTCTATTCAGTCACAAACTACGCTTCTTCTTTACTGCAGTAATTTCCCATGCTCTGATACCTTTTAGAAATTATATAGTATATATGTATATCATGGATTCAAACCGATCTAACAATGTACTAAATCTAGATACTGAATCGCTTCTACAAATCAGTTGCAGAAAATAAACACAATCGCCAATCACATGAAGCAAAGAGAGAATCAAATCAAACCACAACATAGATAATTTCCTCGGGAAAGCTTGCTGCTCAAAAATACAATCCCTTCTATTGTATATTCATCATGGATACATGAAACAAATACAATTCCCTCTTCTCACAAGAGTCTCCAGCACTCAGCTAATTGTCTCACACTGTGCTGGACAAAACTAGCCAACACTTAGCCAATTCTCAGCCTCTAAACAGCCTACCTTGCTTGCATAATTCCTAATGAATGCACTCCCTAAAGAATAATAATTTTGGCCTTCCTAAACTGCACAAGGATCATGGGAAATCTAATGGATATTTGATTGCATGGGTGCAACCCAATAATCCTACAACTGATAGTTAACATCCCTTTCACCTTTGTCTCAACTGGGTCTCCACTGGAACTGACATGCATGTAGCTAATAATAGTAAATCATCAATTACATGTTAGATCACTAATTGTGAATAAAATATGATTTAATTCACTTGATTTCTCACTAGTTCCACAAACAGTTACAACTAGCACAACTGAATTTAATTCACCTAGATTGAGTTGCAGTTATAAAAGGACAGTGCTTGTAGAAATCAGAGAGAGCAAGTATTGCCATTATTCAGATTTCCCTTTTGTGTTTTCACTTTGATCATTGACTCTCGTTGGTTAAAACAGAGTGTGATTTCTTGTAAACTTCTTTACACATGATTAGTATATAATTCGGTTGTTGTCCCATTATTTGATACTAGAGTAGTTCGACAGTGCTTCAACAGTGGCAAAGGGCCCGACCCTAGTGGATCCACTTGCTATTTGTACCATTAATTTACAATTCTAGTCGTGTGATGGTTTGCTTTATTTTTCATTTCCCTTAATCGCTTTGCTTTACAGTTCCCTATTTTATAGTTTATTGTTTCAATATTTTATGAAATCGTTTTATTGCATAAGCTATGATTGAACCACGTTGTTGTTCCCTTCCACCATAACAAGATTACTATCCTTTGTAGCTTATATTGTTATGCTATTCATTTCAAGTATAAAGCTTCGTTTTTCATTTCATATTTTGCTGTTCATTTCTATTAAATAGCTTTTCTGTTCATTACTACTAAATAAGCTTCGTTGTTCATCTCTTTCCTACAAGTATTTGGTTTTACTTTAGAATATTATTGCAGTGAGCGTGTTTATTCCATTTCTATTAGCAGCATTATTAATTTACTTCAGTTATCATTTCCAATTAGTTGTTTTGGTGTGGAGTGCAAGATCAAAAACTGTAAAGGACATTGGCTATTACTGTCTAAATTATCAAATTGAGGATCTTGTTTATGTTTGATTTCATTGACATCAATTGACAGAGGAAAGATTTATTACTACTACATCCTTGACTCATGATTGTTGTAGTTTCCTGAGTGAGTGATCTAGTTTCAGAACATTAAGTTTCTTGTAATTGGAATTAGATTTTATTTTCAAGCATCCGTTTAATCTTGTATTTGGAACACTATACTGCAAATTGGAAAACATTACTCTTGGATTAAATTTCCACCTCCGACTGAGCACACTCTTGAAATAAAAAAGCGTACCTGGATTGATAATTAATGTGGGATAAATAGGAGTTAAAAAGACACCTTTTATACCTCAACATTTTGGCGTTGTTGTCGAGGAGAGTGTAGCCATTTTTTTTTTCCTTTAGAGAGTAGTGTGATGAGTGTCTGCTAAGGAAGAACTGGGTATTAAAAACGAAAGGTAAGAACCTGCGTAACGAATGAGGAACATGCTCGTTCACCTGCCCGCTTCATAGCAGAACTACATAGAAGTCTAAGGTAGGACTGAATGCTTACGTTTTTTGAATGACTAGAAAATATAAACAAAACAAAATTCCTCCTAGACCTGAAAAAACTAAGGGACTGGGGACCCTTGCGCGAACAACCTTTATCGAAGAAATCATAAGAAAATCTGAGTCTCAGTCATCTGTAAGACCCTGAATTATTACTGCTAGACGTCCTATTGATTTCCTTCAAACCACGGGATCACCATTCGTGGCTAACATTGAGATTCACAGTGAAACTGAAGGCATAGAACAAAGTTTGCAGGGAAATCCGCAAACAAGCCCTTCACAAGGAGAAAATTCTAGTACCCTCTACGAAGGAGGAGGAGAAACAGGGGAAATAGAAGAACAAATATCCCCTCTTGGAGTAGTCCAAACACTAAGTAGCCTAGATAAGGGAAGTGCTACCAAAATCATCCAAAACAAAGCTGAAGAACCTGAAAAACCAAAATCCCCTCAGATAATAGTTCAGCAAGGAAAACTCATTATCCCAGACCAAGGAAGTGCTGTTAAGGTCATCCCTACTCCTTCTAGTCAGCCTAGGAATAACTCCCTAGAAATCCAAGAAGGATATTGGCACATATTTGATCAGATGGCCCAAAACCAACAAACACCTCAAACTTCCACACTGAAATATCCCATTGTGGACACTGCAGTTAATGCACCTATGAAGGCCATTCCTCTCCAGCATAATCCTACATTCCATGGCTTGACATCGAAAGATCCAAATGCATTTCTATTTGAATTTTATGTATTATGCTGGGGGTATGACTATACCACCGATCCCCAAAAGCTAAAATTATTTCCCTCCACATTAAAAGGAGTAGCTCTACGATGGTTTATGGGGTTAGGTGGAGGTGTTATAAATAACTGGGATGAGATGAAAGCTGCTTTTCTAAAGAAATATCAGGATTATTGTAGGTCCAGGGAATTAAAGGATGAAATATTTCAAATGACAGCAAAAACTAATGAAACATTGGAGGAATATGTAGAATGATTTCGATACAACCTCTAGAGATCACCTTATGCATCTTTACCCTTACCTGATAATGTGTTAAAAACTACATTAATTAAAGGGATGAAGGAAAAATGGGTTGAAACATTAAACATTATGGGCAAAGGTGACATATATTAGGAAAATTTTGCTGACATCATTGATTTATGTATCAGGAGCTCGAGAAGCAGCACAAGACTAAAACCAGCAGAACATGACGTGACCGCAAGGGATAGCAAGATCTCCAGTGGAGGTATAACCCGCACAAAAATTGTCAATCTACTAGAAGATTTCAAAACTAATATTATAGGGACTCTGACAATGCAACTCGACATCATGCAAGCTAAAAAAAAGCAAGCAGAAGCAGAACAAAATTTGGCAATATTCTTCCCTAGATGCGGAAAGAAACACAACCATAAAGAATGCCCGCTGGATACAATCCAAGTCTGTGCCATCTGCATGAAAGATCACTCCACGGGAAGTTGCCCCTCACTCTCAAGATTGAAAGCAGTATACAAGGAAGCGAAAGAAGAAACATAACTGATGTACCTACTTAATCAGCGCCATCAATGGTAGCCATGACAAACAGGTATGCCCATTGATCCATCCTCTTATTTTCAGTCTCCTCAGTATAATGCTCAGAAATATAATGGAATATGGAAAAATCAGCCACCTTTCCCCAGCTGGTCACAACAGCCATTTCCTACATCGCCATGGCCAAATCAAACCAATTGGCCGAAATTTCCTTATTGTCCACCATTTTGGAAAAATAATGCATATCCAACACAATGGTCCCCCTCCACCTCGTAGAGTCAAACCTTGTAGTCGAATTGGCAAAGATCTATGAATCAGCTAGCTGGAACAATTCCTCTCCCTCCACCTACACTACCAGCACCATATACATTGCAACAAAATCCCCAGACCAACTTAAGACCGCAACTCCTAGCCCAACCCAACCCTAACCCTAATAATAGACCGATTCAATCTGTTCAAATAATTGAAGCACCAAAACTAGAAATCGAGGTAAGGGAGTGCAACGACCTTTAATTAAGGTCTGGGCGCATAATAGAATCAGAGGGAGACAAAAATGTTCGAGTTAAAAATTCATTACCTTTAGAACAAACATTACAAAAAGAGAATGTGGTTAGACAACAAACTCATGAGCAAGCAACCACCTCTTCTCCACCATTCCCAAAACGACTAATCATACCTTGCCCAATAGAACATCCTGATTTTGATCTTCTGGGAGAACTAAAAAATTTGTGTATAAAAATTCCACTCCTCCAAGCTATCCAAGATATTCCAATTTATGCAAAAACCATCAAATAATTATGTATAAAAAATCCAAAGAGGAGAATAACAACTAATCCAACCGTCCAAGTAGTCGGCACCCTATCTGACTTACTATTAGGAAGAGAAGCACCTGCAAAATATGAGGACCCAGGAAATCCTATAGTTATGGTGAAAATCAATGGAAAATCATTTCCAAATGCCTTAGTTGATTTAGGAGCTGTAATAAATATCCTAACAACCACCACTTGTCAAAAAATTGGAATTACATCATTAGATCCAAACACAACCTTATTGGAATTGGCTGACCGATCGGTAGTCAGGCCAGAAGGCACACTACATGATGTAATGGTATCTATAGAATCCTGGGAATACCCTGCCAAATTTCTAATTATTAACCCCAAAAACCGGCTAGATGGACACCCTTTAATCTTAGGTAGACCTTGGCTAGCAACTGTTGATGCTTACATTGGCTGCCGACAAGGTAGCATGACTATGACTAGAGGGAGTAATGTCAAGAATTTAGCCTTATACCCTCTCTCCCAGCCAAGCTTAACAATGATGAAAACAAAGAAACAACCTGTATCATACCTCACAGAAAACATTATATCACCATTAACCATAGAAGATGCCCTCAAATTTAAAGACCAAATAGAGGACGACATCATTAAAAGTTTCATTAACCAACCAAAAACCAAATCCCATTTGCAATGTCACATGATTGAGGTAGCATTTGATAATGAAGAAGAAGAAGATCCCTTGAAAGAAACTCATGATCAATCAATACCTACCACCTCTGTTTACAATAGAAAAACTATAGAAATTGAGCCAGGAAAAACTCTGAACATTAACAAAAACCTGACTGCTAAACAAGAAGAGAAGATGGTCCAACTACTGAGAAAATATAAGGAAGATTTTGCATGGGATTACCCATACATGAAAGGAATTGATCCCCAGTTATGTACACACCACATATATACAGAAAAAGATGCTAGACCCATTCGCCAACCCCACAAAGATTAAACCCTCATATTAAGGATATTGTGAAAGATGAATTACAAAAACTTTTGGATGTAAACTTTATTTATCCAATATCTGATAGCAAGTGGGTCTCTCCACTAGTAGTGGTGCCAAAGAAGAATGGAAAGTGGAGGATATGTGTAGACTACAGATAATTAAACAAAGAAACCCAGAAATACCACTTTCCCCTTCCTTTCATTGATCAAGTATTAGATACATTGGCAGGAAAGAAATTATTTTCTTTCTTAGATGGCTTCAGTGGATACAATCAGATTCAGATTGCCCCTTAAGATTGGGATAATATTACTTTTACCTGTCAATGGGGAACATTTGCTTACAGAGTTTTACCCTTTGGCCTATGCAATGCCCCTGCCACATTTCAGAGGGCCATCCTCAACATCTTTTTAGATTTAATAAATGAAGGGCTCAAAGTATATATGGATGATTTCACACCTTATGGAGATGATTTTGAGCCAGCATTAGAAACATTGGAAAAGGTGCTGCAAAGGTGTATTACCACCAAGCTCTGCTTGATCCATGAAAAGTGTCATATGATGATTACCGAGGGACTCATCTTAGGTCATTATATCTCAACAGCTGGAATACAGGTAGATCCAGCTAAAATTCAGATAATTTTGTTAATACCTGCTCCTACCACAAAAACAGAGGTACGCAGTTTTCTGGGATTTTATGGTTATTATAGAAGATTCATAGAGAATTTTTCTCAAATAGCTGCACCTCTATACGCACTAACAGGGAATGTTGATTTTATTTGGACAGATAAGTGTAACCATGCTTTTGAGGATCTGAAAAAGCTTGTATCAACAACCCCAGTGCTAAGGGGCCCAAATTGGGATTTGCCATTCCAAATTTCATCTGATGCCTCAGACACAGCTATCGGAGCAGTCCTTGGGTAGGAAGAAGATAAAAAACCATATGAAATTTATTATATTAGCAATAATCTATCTCCTGTTGAATTAAACTATACCGTGACTGAAAAAGAATTTTTAGTTGTAATACATGATGTAAATAAATTTAGACATTATATAACTGGGTATCCTGTAGTTTTATATACAAATCACTGTACCATAAAATATTTAGCAAATAAACCTATTACAAATGGTAGAGTAACAAGATGGTTGATTCTATTGTAGGAATTTGACATCACAATAAAGGATCGACCTAGAAAAGAGAATCCTGTAGCTGATTTTCTCTCACGAATGCCAAAACCAGCAGATGCAGCAACAGTCGAAGATCAGTTTCCAGATGAACATTTGTTTGTTGTTACTATCAAAACACCATGGTATGCTGATGTTGCAAATTATTTAGCAGTAGGTAAATTACCCAAGCATCTAACGCCCAATGAACGAAAACAAATAGTGCAGCGCAGTACTCGATTCTCTTGGATTGGGGGCTACCTATTTCATACAGGAGCAGATATGCACATAAGAAGATGCGTCCGAGAAGACGAAATATTTGAAATTCTGAAAGCATGCCACAACGGGCCGTGTGGCGGAAATTTCGCAAATCGCAGGACTGGTCACAAGGTTTTGCAAATAGGCTATTGTTGGCCTACAATTTTTAAAGATGAAAAAAAGTTTGTACAAGCCTGTGATAGTTTCCAAAGGGCAGGACGCCCTGGACAGTCTGATGAAATGCCTTTGAATCCACAATTAGTAATTGAGCCATTTGAGCGTTGGGCGCTTGATTTTATTGGTCCTATTAACCCATCATCAAATCAGAAAACGTACATACTAGTTGCAACAGAGTATGTTACCAAATGGGTTGAAGCAAAGGCACTTCCAAGAGCTACAAAGGACTTTGTAATACATTTCCTTTTCCAAATATTTGTGCGATATGGCCTCCCGAGGGACATAATTACAGATGGAGGACCACAATTTGTAGGTAATAAAATCACTGCAACATTAAAAAGTTACCACATTCAGCACAAAATTACAACCCCATACCACCCACAGGCAAATGGCTAAGTAGAGAGAACGAATAAGGTGATAGAGGAAATACTTACAAAAACAGTTGCATCACACAGACGTGACTGGGCTTCAAGATTGCTAGAAGCCTTGTGGGCATACCGAACAACGTGGAGAAATACCATCGGGTATTCACCATATCAATTAGTATTTGGAAAAGAGCCCATATTTCCAATGGAATTTGAAATTCAAACATTAAGGACAACGGAGGAGGTGGGTTTGAATTTAAATGAGGCCCAGGTTAGCAGATTACAGCAAATCAACGAGTTAGATGAAATTAGGCTCTCAGCCCTTCAAAAAACTGCATTAATTCAATAGCAGAGAGAAAAATGGCACGATGACCTTATTAAAAAGAAAATCTTCCACAAAGGAGATTGGGCACTCCTATACGAACCCAGGTTTCAGGATTTCCCCGGAAAATTCCAGAAACGATGGCTTGGCCCTTATGAGATAAAGAAAGTGCATGAAAATGGCACCATTACATTAACTACCATTGACAGATCTGGACATTCTTTTAAAGAAAACGGTCATCGAGTACGACTTTACCACAAAATGCTTAATCGGGAATCCTTTTACCAACAATTACGGGGAGATTCCAATATGCAGATTCTTGCTGAGGAAGATAACTCCTCCTCAGCATTAATTCACTAAACAATTCCTTTGTTTATGAAATTTGTACCTAAGCTTTTCTCTTTAATTTCGCTTGTGTGAACTGTTTTTTTTTTTTGTACAGATTTTTTTTTCAGTGCTGTTCCTCTTAAGGAACCACTGTTGTTCCTCTTAAGGAACAACAGCCGTTCCCCTTAAGGAACAACAATCTTGCGTGCTTATATTTTTTTTCTATTCCTCTTAAGGAACATCAACCATTCCCCTTAAGGAACAACAATCTTGCATGCTTATATTTGTTTGTTGTTCCTCTTAAGGAACAATAGTCGTTCCTCTTAAAGGAACAACACTTCTGCCCAATTGTTTTTTCTGTTCCTTTTAAAAGGAACAACCCTCTCGCCATTTTTTTCACTTTCTTCCATTCCTTTTAAGGAACAACAGTTTCGATTTGGAATTTTTTAGGCTATTCCGCCGAAAGATCATCATTTTATTTTGCGCTTTATTTATTTGTTGTTCCGCTTAAGGAACAACAATTTCGTGTGTATATTTTTCTTTTATTTGATTTTCCTCTTAAAGGAACTGTAGTTTTGAGTGCAGATGTTCTTTTTGCTGTTCCTCTTAAGGAACAACAGCTATCCCTCTAAGGAACAACACTTTTTGAGTGCATTTTTTTTGTTGTTTCTCTTATGGAACAACATTTTGAGAATTTTTGTGAATAATGTTTCATTCTTCATGATATTTTTCTTTTATTTGATTTTCCTCTTAAAGGAACTGTAGTTTTGAGTGCAGATGTTCTTTTTGTTGTTCCTCTTAAGGAACAACAGCTATCCCTCTAAGGAACAACACTTTTTGAGTGCATTTTTTTTGTTGTTTCTCTTATGGAACAACATTTTGAGAATTTTTGTGAATAATGTTTCATTCTTCATGATCCTTTGAAGGCAAAGATACAAATTTATGCAGGGACATAAAAATTAGAGGTTACTGAAATCAGAAAATCAAGGAAAAATTGTAATCTTTAAAGAAATTGTTTTGTATTGATAAGAAAAAAGGAAAGGACACGACTATCTATATCACTTTGTTGTCTTTATCTTCACTAAAACTAATTTGATTGATTATTTTTATCATGTTGGTTCTTCCCTAATCCTCATAACTCTCTTTGACTTTTATTATTGAATAAGGATATTATTGAATAAGGATAAGGGCATATTTTCCTCTATTGAGATGTTTAGACTTTTTCCACCATCCCTACTCTTAATGAGTGTTGAGCCATCCTCTACAGATAAATATGAAAGTGCTATATAAAATAAAAGAAAAAAAAGAAAATATCTATATGATTACTAACAATTCTATGATTTGTCAGATGGAGGATAGGGGGTCTCATCAAGAGCCAGCCTACCATGATCATAAGGAAGCAGTGAAGTGGCATTCCCACTATGGCCACCACACCAGGGATATGATCCAATGGGCACATCAGAAAAATAAAAAGTCCTTGGAACAAGAGGTCTCATCACAAGCCGGCCTGCCCACCTTTCACTCCTTCCTGGTGAATGGCATTGTGATTCATCTGGTTACCAAGCCAGCACTATGGCCTCCATCCTGACATTACAGAGCACTTTCCTAGGCATATATAAAGGACTATGGTTCCAAAGGTGAAAAATCAACTTTTTCAAGGTTCTAAACACCTGTGGGAAACGGAGCTCTGCTGATGGTATTGGAGTCATATTTTTCACAAATAAATAGTAATTATAAACTCTTTTCTTATATCTTTATCTTGATTTCAAATGAGATTATGCTCCTAAACCCCTTTTTTTTTCGAACCTCTTATACATGAAATATTGTTTAAAAACAATCATAATGGCTCAAGTGAACACTGACCGCGTAAGAATTTTTACTTACGTTAGCTGTCCTCTTTCCTATTTTCACATCATTCCATAGCATTTCCATATCTATTCACGATTTCATCATAAGCCTCGATTTGAGTAATTCGATACTTTTTGGGATCATGTCATGGATATGTATGCCTTTCTATACTATACGATTGTTGTCCAATATGCTGCTCCTCCATTTTCCCGATCGAGGACGACCTATCATATTTTAGGGGGGCGCAAGTGACTTATAAAATATGCCTACATATGTGTCAATTCCTTATTTTCATCAGATCCCAGAAGTAGCAAGTTTAACAGTATTGATATTTTCCGATATGCACGGGTTGCTATTCCATTTCCATTTCTGTGTATTGCTGTGAAAAATTAACAGTGTGTAGAGCTTAGACAAAATGGGAGGTCGACCAATACGCAACGAACCACAAGTACTAACAGTTTTCGACACTGCACGAGAAATATTGGTAAGAGAAGTATGGATTACCTACCTTACACGACTCCAACAGCCCCATGAAACTGTGGCCATCAAATTTTTGCAGAATTTGCAGGAGGATCATTCCATAATAAGTGGAAGAAATTGAGCACACCAATGAAGAAGAAAGGGAGGAAGCGGAACCTCCTGTAACCTATAGTGCAATTCCACCACAAAGGCCATTGCAGGAGGACGAATTGGCCCAAATTTTGGCCAATATGAGTGAGTATATTCAACCCCAGAGTCCACTCAACCTCACTATTGAGGCAAAGCAATCACAGGAAAACTCTATCCACAGAAAGGATACATTTGAGGAAATGCATAATGAGGAAGAGGCAGAAGCAGAAGCCTCTCAGGAAGGGCAGATCAAAATAGGGTTACCTCCCCTGAGGAACCTAGTCAGGATAACACAAACAATGAAGAAGTGTTCCAAACAGAGAATATGGTAACAAGCCAGGGCAAGGGCACAGTCCCTGAAGAATAAAACCCAGCTGACCAAGGCCAGAAAAGGAAACAACTATTCCTCGCAAGAAGAAGAAGACAAATGAAATTAAGAGGCTGTAGAAGGAACAACAAAAGCTGCTAAAATTAGTAAAATAGCTCAGACAGAAGATAAGGGTTTTGAAAAGGTGGAAAATCTCTAAAAGAACCCCGAAAACACAGATTGTAGGAACTTGATATCGTAAGAAGGAAACCCAGGTAGATCTTAAACCCATAAGTGTTTTGATGGACAACGACCCTAGTGTAGAAAAACTCTAAGAGGATCTGGCATAGGCTCAGTGGGCTAGAGAAAAGCTCGAAGAAGGGACTGTTCCTAAGAAGAAATACCAAGAGTTACAACAACAATTAAGGGACATCAATGCATCAGAGGTAGAAACCCTCGATAGATGTCGGAAGGTAGAAGAACAAGTTGAAAAGGTAAGGAATAGAATAAAAATAGTCACGAGTCAAATGGATACTCTCTGTTCTCTATATATAGACGTTTTATCATGTAGGTCCCCTGCCAAAAATTATGCTTTGTTTTTGTTAGAAAGATATTTGTAGTTAAAAATTAAGGCTGTTAAGGCAGGGAAACTTATAGAATTAAAAAATGTTGATGATTTTATAAACTGCTGTAAAATCTATGGAGTAAAAGTTCAGCGGTTACTCTATGAATTTTATTTGCATAATTTTATATTGAAAGAGGAAA
Organism: Pinus albicaulis; assembly: GCA_034641835.2. Lineage (NCBI taxonomy): Eukaryota > Viridiplantae > Streptophyta > Pinopsida > Pinales > Pinaceae > Pinus > Pinus albicaulis. The sequence goes on from CM076583.1 coordinate 749,131,867, forward strand.
TGGAGACGAATCCCAGTCCTTTTGTGGGTGATGTCTAGTATCAAGCATTCATTTCGTTTGCTGTTAAACAGTTAAAATGGCTCAAGGCCTATAACACTTTCAGAGACAAGAAAACGGGTTAGACCTTTGGGTTAGGGGTGAACTGAGACACCCATTACAACTATGGGCTAAGCAAAAAAGCTTAATGAAAAATGAGGGTATGATCCAGACATTGGGACCCATCCACAAAGATATTGTCCAGCAAGGGGTGGAATATTTTCTGTCCATCAAAGACCAGGCCATAGTAGAAACTAAACTCCAATGGAAGATTTCCAATCAGAATATTCAGGATAGAGAGCCATTCAATTACAAAAATTTTAAGTTAGCTGTCGACCGCCTAGTTACCTATAGTAACCTCATCTTGCGGGAAGGCCCGTATTGGCTAGGATGGAGATTTCGAAGCCCTATTATCTGGTATCCTGTAGCAGGATATAAGGCCATATATGAATTACCTGAAGGGCAGACATGGAATATTTTTGAAGCTTTAGCTGCAAATCATGGTTTTAGACCACTTCAAAAAAATCCCTCTCCAGCCTATTCTCTAACTGCTTTGCATGTAAATTACATGGTTTTCATGAGGGCATGAAAAAGGGTAAGCAGGGGGGTGTGTTGAGCGATGGAAAAGGTATGAATTTTCCATTTATTTCTTTATCTTTTTCTTTAATCATAACTCCTTTATATTCTAAAATGGTAATATATGAAATAATTATAGTAGAATTAAGGAGATTTGTGATCGTTGCAAATTGATTAAATATTGTCTTTTATTCTATATAGAAAATAGAAAAAATAGAAATCCACCATTCGGGAGGAAAAGAAAAAGCATAAGTAACTGTTGTCCCTTCGCCAGGAAGCCATATCCAGACAAGAATATTGAGATCAGAACACACAGTCAAGGAAAGAAAAGGAAAATCGTGGCATCAACGCAAGAAGACAAAAAGATGACTGGAGATAGAAGATAGAGCGAATCCCTGAGGATCTTTTGATTCTGAGGGATCGCTACTTCAAAGCTCATCTATATTCTCGTTTTTTCCGCCTGGATATTATAAAAGGACACCACTTGTAGGAATAAGAGAGAGCATGTATTGCCATTATTCAGATTTCCCTTTTGTGTTTTCACTTTGATCATCGACTCTCGTTGGTTAAAACAGAGTGAAATTTCCTGTAAACTTCTTTACACATGATTAATATATAATTCAGTTGCTGTCCCATTATTTGATACTGGAGTAGTTCGATAGTGCTTCACTAGCGGCAAAGGGCCCATCCCTGGTGGATCCACTTTCTATTTGTACCATTACTTTACAATTCCAGTCGTGTGATGGTTTGCTTTAATTTTCATTTCCCTTAATCGCATTGCTTTACAGTTCCCTGTTTATAGTTTACTGTTTCAATATTTTATGAAATCGTTTTATTGCATAAGCTGTGATTGAACCGTGTTTCCGTTCCCTTCCACCATAACAATATTACTATCCTTTGCAGCTTATATTGTTATGCTATTCATTTCAAGTATAAAGCTTCGTTGTTCATTTCAGATTTTCTTGTTCATTTCTATTAAATATCTTTATTGTTCATTACTATTAAATAAGCTTCATTGTTCATCTCTTTCCTACAAGTATTTGGTTTTGCTTTAGAATATTATTGCAGTGAGCATGTTTATTCCATTTCTATTAGCAGAATTATTAATTTAATTCAGTTATCATTTCCAATTAGTTGTTTTGGTGTGGAGTGCAAGGTCAACAACTGTAAAGGACATTGGCTATTACTGTCTAAATTCTCAGATTGAGGATCTTGTTTATGTTTGATTTCATTTACAATAGTTGATAGAGGAAAGATTTATTACTACTGCATCCTTGACTGATGATTGCTGTAGTTTCCTGAGTGAGTGATTTAGTTTTAGAACATTAAGTTTCTTGTAATTGGAATTAGATTTTATTTTCAAGCATCCATTTACTCTTGTATTTGGAACACTGTACTAAAAATTGGAAAACATTACTCTTGGATTAAATTTCCGCCTCAGACTGAGTACACTCTTGAAATAAAAAATCGTACCTGGATTGATAATTAATGTGGGATAAATAGGAGTTAAAAAGACACCTTTTATACCTCAACACTCACCACTTTTTCTGCCTTACCATCAATGTTGTGCATCCATCTACATCAAGTTTATAGATATTCTTAACTTGAATCCCAATCTTCTTGGCTTGTTGTTGTTTTATGTCGCAGGAAAGATTTTCCTTCACTGAAAACAACATCATAGCCTCTATCCTACAACATTGCAACTGAGACTAAATTTTTCTTCAAGCCTTGTACATGCATTACATATTTTAATTGAAAGGGTTTACTTGACTGTCTCTGGAAGGTAATGGTACCAATATCGGTAGCACTGTACCACCCATCATCACCCATTTTGATATGCATCTAGAGGTCCTTCTCCTCCAAGCTACTGAAAATTTCCTTGTCTCTCGTCACGTGAAAGGAATCACCACTATCCAAGTACCACACTAATCCCATTGAACTTGACACCATGCATGCAATGAACAAGAAGTCAAGCTCGAATTGCGAGGCCAAAGCTTCACCAGCTGTAGATCCTGAAGCCTTCTTATTCTTCTTCTTTTGTGGACAATTTGTGGCATAATGTCCATGCTTGTGACAATGAAAACACTTCACTCTAGACATGTTGTGCTTCTTGCCATATTTAACGAACTCAGATTTGGAATGGAATCTCTTTATTTTCCCTTTCTTCACCTTAACAACGAAAGAAAAATATTCTTCATTTTCATTCTTAGATGAAGATCCATCGTTGGTGTTCCACCTGAATTCTTCTTGCACCAAATCCGACCAAAGTCATTCCCAATATGGCATCTTTTCCCTTCCATTGATAGAGTTTTGATAACTATGCCAACTATTAGGAAGTCCTAGAAGAGCTAGGCTCACCAAATCATCCTCAGCGACAATAATTCCAATGCTCCCAAGCTCATCCCGACGTTGGACAAACTTTGTTAAATATTTTGGCATGCAGTCGCCTTTCTCCATTTTGATCTTCTTGAGTTTATCCTTCAGTGCCAATTTCCTATAATCACTGCTGCTCTGAAATAGATCTGTCAAAGCTTTCCACATTGCATATGGTTTTTCTTTGCCATGGATACTTGAGACAATGTGGTATCGTACTCCCTCCAGTAAGATCTTCCTCGCCTTTGAAAACTTCTTTTTCTAGGCATCAATATTTGCAACATTTGTTACAACGGGTTTGAGAATGTCATTATCAAGGAATTCCTTCAAGCCATTGTCTTCCATTACTGCCTCCATTCTGTCTTTCCAAGCAATATAGTTAAAAATTCCCTCGCATGCATACTCCAATCGCAAGCCATTGAAAGCCATTTCGATCCTGAATCGCCTGTCGCACCAATAATGTCTTCTGCAAATTCGAATTCTATTCAGTCACAAACTTAGCTTCTTCTTTACTGCAGTAATTTCTTGTGCTCTGATACCTTTTAGAAATTATACAATATATATGTATATCATGGATTCAAACCGATCTTAAAATGTACTAAATCTAGATACTGAATCGCTTCTACAAATCAGTTGCGGAAAATAAACACAATCGCCAATCACATGAAGCAAAGAGAGAATCAAATCAAACCACAACATAGATAATTTCCTCGGGAAAGCTTGTTGCTCAAAAGTCCACTACCTTCTATTGTATATTCATCATGGATACATGAAACAAATACAATCCCCTCTTCTCATAAGAGTCTCCAGCACTCAGCTAATTGTATCACACTGTCCTGGAAAAAACTAGCCAACACTTAGCCAATTCTCAGCCTCTAAAAAACCTGCCTTGCTTGCATAATTCCTGATGAATGCACTCCCTAAAGAATAATAATTTTGGCCTTGCTAAACTGCGCAAGGATCATGGGAAATCCAATGGGTATTTGATTGCATGGGTGCAACCCAATAATCCTACAACTGATAGTTAACATCCCTTTCACCTTTTGTCTCAATTGGGTCTCCACTGGAACTGACATGCATGCAGCTAATAATAGTAAATCATCAATTACATGTTAGATCACTAATTGTGAATAAAATATGATTTAATTCACTTGATTTCTCACTAGTTCCACAAACAGTTACAACTAGCACAACTGAATTTAATTCACCTAGATTGAGTTAACTAATTTCTCATGCATTAAATAATGCACCAACTGCAATTTGAACTCTGTTACAACTAGAATTACTCTGCATGCCTCACCAACTACCCTCAACTTGAAATTTATGAACTAGTTGAGTTTATCACGCCCAATTAACTTTTACAAGTGATTTTGAGATAATATTACATGTATTTTCCAACTTAATTAAGGGAAAACTAAATTAGACACTGCACCAAATTTAGCCCTGTCACCAGTGTAGATTCTACTGAGACCTGTTGGTCCCACACTAGTGTAGGTGCTACTAGGACCTATTGGTCCCACACTAGTGTAGGTGCTGCAATTTCTTGTTGAAATTCAACAAACCTGATGACCTCATGCACGACTTGTACAATTTTTTAATTATACAACTAATAGTTATCTTCCCTTTAACCTCAATATCAACTAGGCCTTCCTTAGAACTGACATGCAAAAACTATTTATAGTGAATTATCAGTTAATTCATTGACCACTACTTGTGAATTAAATCAGATTTAATTCACTGGACTTATCACTAGCTCATCTCTTAGTTCGAACTAGTTAAACTAATTTTAACTCAAATAGTTGAGTTAACTAATTACAACTCAAAATAAACTGCAACTTGACCCCCTAAAACTTAGAGTGACCTCTACATGCCTCCAGTTTAACCCCAAACTCAAATTTACTGAGCTAACTAAGTCTTCTTGACTCAATTAAATTGTAAAAGTTTCCATGTGATGTGGAATTATAATTTACTTCTAATTTAATTAAGGGGAAATTAAATGAGAAGCGTCATGGGTGTCATCATTCAATATTTCTTGTTGCCATTTTCAACACTCCCTCTCAACAAGAAAGGAATTCAATTCTATCCTGATCATGTACCTTTGGAATGTTCTACATGCAACACTTCTGTAGTGTTGTTTTCTATTGAAACTTATGAAGCTAAAATAAACATCCAAATTGAATTAGTATGATGCATTTGTCTCTAGAGTCTCTAACTACTGCTAGCTACTGCACTGTATACTGAAAACTCCGCGCTATTGTTGACTCTGCATCTATATCATCTGCACTACTTCCAACTATGATATAAGCTCCAGTATTGACTTCTGTTACTTTGACATATGACTGCATCAATCGCCACTGGTCCATCTTGCTGTTGTGTACTGTGGGCCCCTGTAGCCAGGTAATGATCCATGAGACAAAACATCTCAATGAACCCTGCCCAATTTTCTTCTCTTGGTATTATGAATTCACATCGCCCCACCTCTCACCTGTAGGTATGGCTGCATGTGCTCCCTCTTCCCACTTGGATCAAATTCCCCCCCCACTGGAGGTCTGTGCTTGAATGGATTCCTCCACTCGGTCTCCTCTTCGCTTCTCCAATTGTGGCTGCTCCACAACTTTCTAAGACTGGTTCTAAGGCTGCATGTTGGAGGTAATTTATGTTCTCTCTCAAGCACCAAGTCTCTAACCTTTTCATTGATCCTCAAAACTTTGTATGCATTTGGTACCTCAAGTGCATATAGGTTCTTGGCTCGTGCACGCTGTAATTTTCTCGTCGTCACAAAATTTTCTGAAAAAAAAAAAAAAGAACTGATTTTAAATCGACGATATCTCCCTCATCCAAATTCCGATTCGACCATTTTTTTTTTTTTGAATTTGGGTATTTTTTCGTAAGGAATCCAGATCTCCTATTTGTTTTTGAATTTTTTTCACAAAATTTTTCATATCTGCTCTGCAAACTTGCTGCCCAAAAAATTCCTGCTTCAATACCATGTAGAAATTATCCAAAGGATTCAATCTAATCTTGTAATGCACTAAAACAAAATACTGAATCACTTCTACAAATTTGTGGAAACCAAATACGATAGCATAATCACATAACAAGTAAGAGAAAGAAATAATCAATCACACAACACAAGATGTATGCGGGGAAAGCAATTGTCCAAAACTCCAATATTTGTATATTGTATAAAGTTAAGACCATGAAACAATAAAATTATTTTCTCTCACTGAAAAATTTGCACTCCGTTGACTGTCTCACTTTGATCTAGGAAAAATCCATCAAATAATTAACCAATTCTCAGCCTTTGTTTGACCAGCCTTGCTCACGCAATCGAAGGAATTGTGGCCCTATTAATAAGGGAATTCCCAAGAATTGATTATGTAGTTCCTTCAAAGCAACCTGATGACCTCATGCATGACCTGTACAATTTTCTAATTATGGAACTGATAGTTATCTTCCCTTTAACCCCAATCTCAACTAGGCCTTCCTTAGAACTGGCATGCAACAACTATTTATAGTGAATTATTAGTTAACTGATTGGCCACTACTTGTGAATTAAATCAGATTTAATTCGCTGGACCTATCACTAGCTCATCTCTCAATTAGAACTAGTTAAACTGATTTTAACTCAAATAATTGAGTTCACTAATTGCAACTCAAAATAAACTGCAATTGGACCCCCTAAACTTAGAGTGACCTCTACATGCCTCCGGTTTGACCCCCAACTCAGGTTGACTAAGCTAACTAAGTCTTCGTGACTGAGCTAACTAAGTCTTCGTGACTCAGTTAACTCATACAAGCTGTCATGTGATGTGGAATTACAATATACTTCTAATTTAATGAAAGGAAAATTAAATCAGAAGCCTCATGGATGCCATTTTCAATATTTCTTGCTGCCATTTTCAACATTTTCCAGCTTCGTAGCTGCCGCAATGCACATACTAGGTACCATGAACTATATGGGAATTACTACTTCATGCCCATAAAGTGTGTCTCTCCTGTCAACTTCTTGCATGTGGTTCTATATGCTCACAAGACCACTGATATTCTTGAATCACAATCATCACACTGCACATTACATAGCTTAGTGAGCATGGTCTCCAAGATCTTGTTAAAGACCTCCATGGTACCATTGGCTTGAAGATGGTAAGTAGTGTTCATTTGGCAGTAAATATGAAACTCTATCAATGTTGCAATGGTCTTGTTCATAAAATGAGCGCCTTGATCACTCATAAGTATCCACGAACAACCAAATTTGGTCACTAAGTTATCAAATGGAAAACACAAAGCTTTCTTTGTGTTGCAGTCCTTGACTAGCATGACTTTTGCCTAGCGTGTCAAATAATCAGTAGCGATGATGATGTAACGCACGCGAGTCATCCTTGCTAGTGGGCTAATCGAGACATGATTAATTTGCAAGGATTCAATAGCTTATGGGTTTTTCAAAAAATCTATTTATGCATTTAAAAGTGTATTTTAAACAACAAGAATCACAATCTCACTATAAATTATTTTTCCTAATTCGACACTATTTTGTTTATTAATTAAACTAAACCTATTCTTGTATAAAAATATCAAGACTATAAATATGAATGTAATATATAAATATATAAATGCAAGTAAATTTTAAATACACCAGATGAGATTGAAGTTTTAAAAAATTAAGTTAATATCACAGAGATTTTGAAAATGCTAGTAAATAAACACAAACGGGTATTCAAATTTAACCATGAAGTGTGATGACTTTTTTCCTTGTTACTTTATATTTTTCTTTTACAATGGATTCGAACATGAACCTTCTCAGAAAAATTGTCACCAACAAAATTGGAAACGACAAATTGTTCTAGTCCAAGCTTCTTTTAGGACTGTTATTTCATTTGTGAAGGCACTTACATGTATTTTTATCAAGAGGGCCAAATTAATTCGAAATGTCAATTTTGAATTCTGCAGTATATATCAAATACTTGTAAAGAGACTTCTAAGAGTTCATCAAGGAAGCTGCTCATACTACCAAGAAAAAGTCAGAGGATTTTGCCCATGAAACCAAGGATACTATGAAGTACGCAGCCCAACAAACTTAGCATAAAACTCAAGAAATTGGCGAGAGGAATGAGTCATGAATAGTGTTGAGTCATGTGAATGATTTTATGTAAGATGTGGACTGGTTTGGCCCTGCCTTTGAAGGTATTGTTGTACAAATTTTAATTACTCAGTTTCTTTGGAAGTCAAAGTGGAAAAGTAGTTTGATTGTAGTTAGTGCTAGGACAAGCTGCACAAGGATCTTCTGAAGATTCATTGGAGCAGCTCTATCCAGTGTGAAATTGTGAATTTGTTGAGACACGTGAATGATTTTATGTAAGATGTGGACTGCTTTGGCCCTACCTTTGTAGGTGCTATTGGACAAATTTTCCATTATTCAGAATTCTTAAATCTCTCCATGGAGTATGGAATTGGGACTTTGTATGATTGCTGTTTGTTGTTTAATATAAATATGTGAACTGTTTTGGTCCTGCCTTTGGAGGTGTACTATGGGACAATTTTTCATTATTCAACATTCTTAAATCAAGTGTGCTTATGATTTGTATTGTGTATGATATGGAGAAGGTTGTTTCTGGATAGAAATAATAGTGGTTGGGACTGCCTAATTCTAAACAGTGGTGGACTAGCAGAAGCAGGTGATTGTTGATTAGTAGAAGCAGGTGATTTAGGAGTGTGTTGGTTAACTAGTTTTGTCTAGAGATGAAAATGACTAAAGAAGTGAAAACATATTTAGCATTGATTAGCAGAAGCAGGTGATTTAGCAGTGTGTTGGTTAATCAGTATTGTCTACCGATGAAAATGACTGAAAAAGTGAAAACAGATCGACCACATCAGAAATTTAACAATGAATTAATGGGACTGAACAGTCAAACCAAAAGAAATCAGAGATCAATTATGAAATGTCAAGGACCAAAATAGCTCCATAACACTAGTAATGAGCTTGAACTGACAAAACAAAATACAATCTAAGCAACTTGAAGCACATTAAACTTTTACTTTTAGTAAAATCTTTGTCCCAAAACTGTGAAGTGTGTTTACTTCCTCCTTTTCTTGATCCCTAAAATGAACTATATGGGTTATGAAATTTGTTCATATAATAGCCAACAAATTACTCACAATGCTATCCATGGTTGTTTACAGTGCGAGTGTATTAATTCATATTTCATATGATGATATCATATCCTTATACTTCAATGGGTAAACTTATTCCTCCATTGACATTCAATCAGATTTCATTTGATCATCTCTATGCTCCACTGCAATGGGTAGACTTTGTCTTGCATTGCTATTCAATCACATTTCGTTTGATCATCTTTATGCTCCGGTGGATAATGCTTGTCATGCATTGTGCTTCACATTTCAGTTAAGAATCATTTTTATAATTCAATTGACAATACTTATGATTCATTTCAGTTGAGCGACATTTTTATAATTCACAAGTATTCTACAGTGCCATCTTGGTATTCACATGGTCTAGTTAAGTGATTTTGTTCAAATAATTGTCAACAAACTTCAAAATTTTTATCTGGTATTCACATAGTCTATAGTACTCGCATAGTCTAGCAAAGTGAATTTGTTCAAATAGTTGTCAACGATCTTTCACTATGGCTATTGAGGAATGAACTATTCATACGTATCTTGCACTACCATCTTGGCATCCACATAGCCTAACAAATGGAACTTGGATAAGAACTTGATGCAACTTCTCACCATGGTTGTTGAGGAATGAACTATTCATACGTATCTTGCAGTACCATCTTAGCATCCACGTAGTCTAGCAAAGAGAATTTCTATATGAACGTGATGCAACTTCTCACCATGGTTGTTGAGGATTGAATTATTCATACCTATCTGGGAATGAACTATTCATACCTATGTTGCAGTACTATTTGGGAATGAACTATGCATATCTATCTTGCAGTACCATCTTGGCATCCACATAGTCTAGCAAAGGGAATTTGGATATGAACTTGATGCAATTTCTCATCATGGTTGTTGAGGAATGAACTATTCATACCTATCTTGCGGTACTGTCTTGGCATCCACATAGTCTACCTTAAATGAATTTGTTCAAATAGTTACCAACAAACTTTGCAGTACCACATCTTGGTATTTGTTCAAATAGTTGCCAACAAACTTTGCAGTACCATCTTGGCATCGACGTAGCCTAGCAAAGGGAAATTGGATATGAACTTGATGCAACTTCTCACCATGGTTGTTGAGGAATGAACAATTCATACCATCTTGGCATTTTGCTAGACTCTTTTGCAACTTCTCACCATAATTGTTGAGGACTCTTATGCATACCTATCTTGCATTACCGTCTTGGTGTCCACACAATCTAACTTAAGGGTATTTGAAACTACCTTAAGGGAATTTGTGCAAATAGTTGCCAAAAAACTTCAAACTTCTCACCATGGTTGATGAGTAATGAACTTTGTGCATTGAGATATGTTTGAGAGGATTGAACTTTATATTGCAGTATGTAGAGAGGAATGAACCTAGTGCACACTGATATGATTTTAAGGGAGACATAGATCCAGTTAAATCAGTTAAATAAATGTATATAATATGATTTTAAATTTAAAAGTTAAATAATTTAGAGTTATATATATATATATATATAACAATGGTGGGTTGAAGTTAAATGTATAGAAAATAATGATTGGTTAAAGGAATATAAAAATTTTATTTTCATTATTGTTAAAACATTTCATTAATATATATTAATGTTTTGGACCTATTTATAAAATGTTTTATTTTTTATTTTTTTAAAATGTTATTATGGAATTTATTTTTATTTTTTTGATTTATTTTCTATGCTCACATATATGTACATTGTATGTGTTTTAGTTTCCTTTTATACTTAAAGGTTTTGTTGCAAAACAATTTGTTTGAAATTATACAGTTGATGGGTTTGGTTTTTTTTTTTTTTTTTAAATCATTTTTTTATTTTTGTTATAAATTTTTTATCTCAAAAAGTTTTAGACATTTAATTAAATAAAAGATTAAGGATATATGTTGTAGTTGAAATAAAGGATTAAGGGGGTGGTAAAAACATGTTAAGGTTTGAATCAATATTTTCAAAAATTGAGGTTTTTTTTACTTATCTTGAAATAAGTCTTAAAAGAGTTATCTTAATTTTTTTTTTTCTATAATTTTTGAGAATTTTCAAATATTTTTCTTAAGAAGATTAAAAAACATAGCCAACTAACTATGATAAAATTTATAAGTTTTGAGTGGTTAACTTTAAAAAGCAAGTCATTTGGAAATTAAGATTTTTGACTAGACTGGAAACTAGTGTTAAGGAAGTGTTCTTGGTAAAAATGCCATGTTTATAATTATAAAAGTGGGAATTGAGTACTAGTAGTACTATTGGAAAGAAGATAGATGATAGTGTTTTAGGTATAAATTTCATAAGCATATAAGAAAAATTGGACATTTAACATGCTATACAAGCTATTTCTCTAAAATGCGTCAAAATCAGTAGTTTTTCGAATGTTACCATAACATTCATTTGCTATATCAAAATTTGGTCAAATCTACGAAATTGAAAAAAACATACATTAAATTAATATACATCAAAATTTTAAACTCAAAAGTATGAAATTTTTTATATACATTAGAAGAAAGGTCAAAGAGTCACAATACTCTTCATATCAAGTTTTAAAAGGAATGCTACTTAAAATGATCACAACTTTGGAAAGGAATGTTTAATTGAGGGGATTCAAAAATCCATTGGAAATAGAAAATTGACAAAAATATATCAGAAAAATGATGATAATCATTTGAGGTTAATAATAATAAAATGTTGAGGTTGTAAGTGGAGGGTTTGAGTTATACCTTAATTAAAAATCAATGGAAATACCTAAATTTAATCAATATAAAGATAAATGTGAAATCAATCCCATGAAATGGTTAAGGATAATAAATAACTAATTTGATACTTTTATAACTATTTTTTTTAATCCTTTAGGTGAATTTTTTGAGTGTTCGAATAGCCGCGATAAAGTTTCTAGTTTTTTCTCCTTATGGGGAAATTTGAACAAGTATTCTCAAACAAATGGATAAGGATACAAAAATGGAGGATATGTATTAAGTTCAAATTGAATTGGATAAATAAAAAAAGAAATTTCCAAATCACAAAAGGATAAGATGAAATAAGTAAATACATTATAAAGAAGGGTGATGAGTTTTCCAAGATGTTATCCCTTGATGAATCACTTTGTAAGAAGGTTGATAAATTGAAAAAAGAAAAAGTAGTAATTGAAAGTTCGAAAAATATGATTTAAGGGAAGATTTGAAAAACAAAGATGACTTTTATCACCTAGCCATATTTTACTAGGTTGATCGAAATGCATCACGTGGTATGATACATTATAAAGAAGGGTGTTGAGTTTTCCAAGATGTTATCCCTTGATGAATCACTTTGTAAGGAGGTTGATAAATTGAAAAAAGAAATAGTAGTAATTGAAAGTTGGAAAAATATGATTTAAGGGAAGATTTGAAAAAGAAAGATGACTTTTATCACCTAAAAAGTGATCACCTAGCCATATTTTACTAGGTTGATCTAAATGCATCACGTGGTATGAATTTTACACATTAAAACCCACTTTCACCTTAAATAATTTACTAAACCAATTTTCCTAAATTATTTCCATTTAATTGTTTACTCATATGAGAATAACCCAATAATTCATTTAATTCAAGTCTTTTCATATTTACCCATTTATTGTGAAAATAATTACAAATATTTTCACCCACTTTTATGGTTTCCATAAGAATAATTAAATAAGTCATTATTTATTTATTATTCCTTAATCATTTCACTTTTTTCTTAGGAAATAATTATTAAATCCTATTTAATAATTATTTCTAACTCATTTGACCATATTACCTAGAAATAATTAATAAATCCATATTTATTTATTAATTATTTCACCAACTTCTCTTAATTAACTCAATTAAACATTATTTTTTGAGTTAGTTAAGTAAATACAAATTATTGACTACTTATTTAATATTTTCCTATCCATTCTGAAGCATCCATTATGAAATAATAAAATACTCATAACAATTAGATCTTGATTCGGTCTTCCAAATATTTTATTATTTGACCATATCAAGTATAATCTAGTATTTTATTATAAATAGAAATGTTTTTATTCACCATTTACCACAAAAACACCTCTCATCATTGAGCTTATGATCTCAAACCTTTCGAGCTCACCACCTGAGATCATCCTCATCCTTTTCCCACTCACATATCAGTAGAAAGAGCGAAGTCCATAGCAGCAGACATTAGAGGGAGTAAAGAACCCTCCTATGGAGGAGGAATTAACAACCCAAAGTCATTTCTTCCTTTTCTACAAGTGTTTTTACACATTTTAAATATATATATTTTTTACGTGTATGATTGTGATGTTTAATGTGTTTCAAATTCAGAGTTATGTTGCATGATTTTTCTAACCATTTTTATGCAAATTTGAAGAATTATGTTTCATATTGCTATCTAGGGTTTTAACTATTATTTGTTGTTAGCCTACCTAAGTCATCAGTATTAAGAAAGAAGATTTTGGATCACTTGCTCATAAACTTACAACTAACAAATGGTGACTCCACTGAGTTGAACACATATTCCTGGTGGTTTTTCTATTTTTTTCTACAATTTTCTTTTTTTTCTATTTTTATTTAATTTTCTGGTGATTTTTTCAAAAGACTATTGTTATTATGTTTCCATCTGTTTTCTACAAGTTACTAGTACCGATTAACCAGGATATGGTGAGATCTGGAAAATTCCTCAGATCGAGAGCACAAAAACCTTAACACGCTTTTTTAGGAATTTTCCAAACTGGCCAACACAGGTTTCAGGCCAATATTTGCACTCCAATGTAGGAATAAATCAATTTATGCCACAACTTGAAAAAATTTTGTTCCATAGTTTTTTGTTAATTTTCGGTTTTATTTTTCTATTAGGGGTTATGAGTACCATCTTTTACAGTGCACAACATGCCTGAATATTTTCATTTTCCTAATATTTTGGAGTAAGGAAAAACCCTTAGGGTTTTAAGCACACCTCCTACCAATAAAGAGTGTGATTATGAATTGAGATTTCATTGTGCAAAACTAGAAAATTTATCACCATAACCTGATTCAAGTATGAACCTTTTTCCTTATTAGAGTTGGAAATTAAAATTGTGCCCATTTTGGGCCCTTTTTTGTTTCTGAGGATATAACTCTTTTAAGTCTTTTTTTCAGTAGGCTTGTTTATGGTATTTTTATAGCCAAGGATTTGTTGTTTCTTTGTTATCATTTTCTGTAGTAGGTTGGCTTTGTGACTATGCATATGATCTCAATTTATTCATTAATCCCCATAGTGTAGCCTCCTATTGTAATTTTTTGAGCCTCTCTTGTGTCGCCTTTAATCCTTTTTGGAGTGGGAAATAGTTTGTTGTCAAATTTTGTTTATTTACAATTATTTTTTCATTTTTTAAATTTATATTCCAACAACATCATTTACTTTTCATGCAAAGTAGTATCAACATATTCACATGCACGCATTTGCACACCCTTAAGTGAACGAGTTCTTGGTTCAAGTTGCCAAGCCAAGACTTTAAAATCAAACACTAACATAACTCACATAAATTTAAGTCCATTTGGGCACTAGTAAAAACAATATCTTAGTTAACATAGGATTGGTGGGGTAGGCATCCAAATAACGCCCCCCAATCACTATACATATGAAACATAATTAGTTGGCAAACTAGGGATCTTGAAATCCTTCCCCATCTAGTGCTACAAAGTCGATTCTGAGTAGAAATTTGTGAAGGGTATAAGGCTTAGGTAAAGGAAACTGTCAATTCCCCTTGAGTCTCCCATCTCTTGGTATGGAATCTAGTTACGCTGTTGATAACCAAAAGCTAACATTCAATTGCTCCCATTGGACGGAGGTAACCTTAGCGACCTAACATTTTATGTTAAATCACCCTATAAGTGGTGGTTGTAGGAAGCAACCATACCTCTTCCATGACTTCACTCAACCTTTTTTGCGACCCTAACTATCTGGGAGCCATGTTGTTTGGAAGGCCATCAAAACATACCTTAGGGATTGTATGATGTGTAGCATATCTTTTAGGCTAGGAGTCATTTTTATTTTATAGGAAGAGTTTTCTTGATTTATATTATTATTAGATTATAGTTAAAATACAATTTGTGCTACTACACATAGTGTTCTACTTACTATTTATTAATATTTTTCACCTTTCTTATCCTCTAGCCTTTCAAAGCCATTTTTGTCTAGAAATCATTACATACCCTAGCATCAGTCACAAATACTACATGGTTTTCATCATTAGTTTCCATTAGGACATCAAATTACACCTGTTAGAAGAAACATGACTCCTCCCCCTAGTCTTCCTTTAGACTATAGTTTTTCCTCGACTTTTGAAACCCCTGTACCCTGATCTACTATCATGGATGGTATTAACACTAAAAACATCAATCCTAATGTGGGAACCAACAACAAATGAAATGTTGATGGAAACAATGGTAAAAATTAGGGTCCCCTTCCAAGAGGTAACATAAGAACCTATTAAGGAATTAATGTAACTCAACCTTTTCTTCCCTACATGGATGTCTTAAATTTACCATATTTGAGATAGATCGTTAATGATCACATCGTCCATGATCCCAATTGTCCCCTTATGCCAACTAAGCTTCCATCAGATATCCCTAAGTCTGAAGGAAACCCCATAAAATATCTCTTCAATCATATAAGGTCCTTCCACATGTGATCTTCCTTGAACTCCATTATGGAATATTCCATTCATATTTGACTATTTCAATGTACCCTCATGGACACTGCTACGAAGTGGTATGTTGACCAGCCCCACAACTCAGACCAAGTGTTTGTGACTATTGTGCATGATTTCTTATCCTATTTTTAGTTCCCCATTCACCATGGCATTAGCTCTGAAATCTTGACCACTTGTTGCCAAACCTCTGCTACCCATATTTTTGAACACATTTAGGAGTGGTGGAGAAGGCGAAGCTTGTGAAAAGCTATGAAATTTAATGATCGTGTCCTTTTTAACTGGTTCTTGAAATATTTATATGCCCCAATATCTAAGGATGTTGCATCCACCTTCTTAAGAAATAAATAAGAGGCCATCCAAAAGGCCATGCAATTTGATGTAATCTATTCCCAATTGGGTTATCTTTACATTGTCCTTCTTGATGTCCCTTGCCCTAGTGGTTCTTCTACAGTGGGGGCATCTCATGCAACTAATAGTATGATTGGGTTAGTTTATTACTAGCATCCTTTCCAATATCCACATGGAAAAATGTGACATGTTCATCCTTGGGGGGGCTCAATACCACTTATGCTTATGCTCCCCTGGATCTTTCATGAGTTACTTCAAAAAAAGGCATGAGTACCTCTTATGTTATACTCATTCACATCAACCTGTGCTAAGTAAAATTAGTATTCACTATGTTTACTTGAGTGTGACCACGAATTCATATTATCATTATGCATCAGCATGTGTTCTAGCCCCTATGGAAACAACACCTCCACCTCCCATGCCTCATCCCCCTCTGTCTCAAAAATCACCGCCTCAACAGGGTCAGGTGTATGCTCAACAAAAAGTTTCCAATATGTTAGTATGAAAATTCTTGGAAGGTGTACCAAAAATATTTCACTTAAGTCACTGGTGACAAGTGACCCTACCAATAATATGTGGTTGTTTGTGCTTCAAGTCTGCAATAATAAAAACACCGCAACAAAAAGATATATGTGATCCAAAAAGAAAAATAGATATCCAATGTAATAACCCAATATGGAAAGACTTTTTTAAAATGAATAATATTTTATTAATAGCACCTATTGCAGGATATCTACAACAAGGGTTTGCAAATCCCCCTCCGTTGGATGGGTCCTTTGATATCCTTGTGCTTTAGTGATTGATTCTCTCTCTCAATGTGTGAAAAACCCAAAACAATTAATAAAAATCTTGTGGGAGATCGAATACTGGAAGACGATAGTGGTGACGATGATAATGATCATGGTGAAGAATGAATAGAAAACCCTCTTATTTAAAAAAAAGTAATGGGTTGATCTTGAAATTGGGAAATAATAAAATATTGTTGACCAAATCAAGATCTAACCGTTAGAAATATTTATTATATTACTTGGAGAGGGAAAAGATATTCAAAATGGTCAAATATCTTTATTTAGAAATAATTAACAAATAAAATGATTTATTAATTATTTCGTGAGTATTAAGAAATGTGTGAAATTGAAATAATTATTAAATAATGATTTAACAATTATTCCAAAAATAGAATTAAGAAATAATAAATAAATAGTGATTTATTTAATTATTGCCAGGTGATTTAGTCAAATGTGACAAGAAATAATTATCAAATAATGATTTGATAATTATTCTTAGATAAAAGTAAATAAATAATGATTTATTCAATTATTTTCATGGGTTATTTTTAATTTTAATCAGAAATAATTTAATAAAAATGGTTTACTAAATTTTTTCCCATGGTGAAAGTGATTTTTCTATGGTAAAATTAATCCTACATGGTGCTTTTTGATCCACCTAGTTAGGAATGACTAGGTGATCATTTTTTGATGATAACACAATCATCATAATCAAAAGAAGAGGAACAAAGGGAAAGGAAAGAAAAATCAACAACCTTAAGGGAATCTAGGCAACCAAGGCCAACAACCTAATGGAAATCAGGTTTACAAGTCTAATACTATAATTGAGGAATACGGAACTCAACCTAAGCAAGACAAGGCTCTTTGTATGAATAAGCCTTGCACATGTTGTGTTACATGTAGTCTTTACACACATGACTGTCCCTTCCTCCCTCAACACCAGGAATGGGAAAGTCAAGAAGCTACATCTATAGACAAGCAACTTGTTTCCACTCCCACTCCTTCCTTTATGCAACTGAAAATGCTTAAGAATTTGTTCCCCACCCAAGGATATGTGGCCACTGAGGATGGAAAAAATCCTCCAGTTCAATGCTCCCATTAGCTTGGGAATGGAACTTATCAAATCTCGATGATGAATTCTGATAAGTAAACCTCCAAACTTGATCACATCAATATGGTCATCCTCCTGAAATACAACCGAAAGAAACCACCAATCCTCTATCATCATCAAATGGTACCCTATAGATCCTTCCACCTAAGGTTTATGTCCCTCCATAGATCACTAAGGGTCCATTGCATCAAAACACTACCAATTCTAGGGCCTCCCACCATTATAGCATAACATATGACTTGCCATAGTCTCCTATTGCCATGTCATTGTTGGAATTTATCCAGATGTGTCCTTCACAATGCATGGTTCTATTAACTACTTTTGGAATTATGGATCATTTAGATGATCATATGATTGTCTTTCAAATTGTGAAGGAAGATAATCCTCACCTTCTTCCATCCTTTGCTTTCCAAATCTCAGTCTCCATTAAGAACATTGTTGTTCTATGTTGTATCGTTGATGAAGGGGCATCCACTTGCATGATGTC
Organism: Pinus albicaulis; assembly: GCA_034641835.2. NCBI lineage: Eukaryota > Viridiplantae > Streptophyta > Pinopsida > Pinales > Pinaceae > Pinus > Pinus albicaulis. Next base: position 749,150,440 of record CM076583.1, read on the forward strand.
CTCCCAAGTTTGGAAGAAAATTCGGTCATCGAAAATCCTACCATCTACCATCATCCTTTGTACATATGATGGACACCCCTCACAGCCTATTGAATTGTACCAAAATATTCCCATCACGTTCGCCAACAAGTAAGTCTTGATCGACATGGAGCTTATTGATTCCCCCTTAGACTCTAACCTCTTGCTAGGTTGTAGTTTCAATATGTACACCATGAAGGAATTATGTTCATTTGTTTATTGTATCATTAGATTCCCCCATGAAGGGAATATTGTCAAAATTGACCAATTAACATACTATGATCCTCAGCTTAAGGCTTCTCTTGAGAATTTCATTTCCTTGATGGGTGAAAATGATACAACACGTTATTTTACTAATATAAATCCAAGAGCCTATAAATATTACTCTTTTCTTGGGGCATATTATGGCCCATTGCATGTTCCAACTACACCTAGCACTTTACATTTTTGCATGCTCCAAGGGTCATGGGTTGCTCAATAGCTTGGTACCTCTTCTTAGTAGCTAGATCATAAAAAATTTGGTGCTCAAAACTTAGTTAATGCCTCAGGAGGGGTCCCTCTTGTGCATCATCCATTCAGTTAGATACCTTTCATTTTTCCACCACCAAGAGTAGTCAACACACTAGTGATGGCTATGCCGAGTTTGCCTAATCGTACATTGGGAATTTCAGTTTGGTACATGGATCATTAGAGGAAATTTCAACCTAAAAGTGCCCATGAAATTTTCATGTACATAAATTATATGTAAACCAATAAAAATCCTTGAAATTTAAAAAAAAAGGTAAATGCAAATATTTTGGAGGGAAAATATTTTTTTTTTTTTTTTTATTGTATTTTTGGCTTATCTTTTTATAGGTTTACTCAAATTTCAAGTGTAATGTATCTTCATTTTTTTAGCGATGTTGGTCTTCTCAAAAGTATGCATAATGGGTACTCATTGGATGCAAAATTAAATACTGCATCCAATGAGTACCTATTATGCATACTTTTGAGAAGACCCAAATTGATAAAAAATGAAGATACATTAAAAAATGTGTTTTATCGATACGAGTGATCCGAACTTAAACAAGAACGCAAAAAAATACAGATATAACCATAAATAAAATGATGCAGCAGAAATAACACCATTTCATTAATATCAAAGAACTGAAATATGCTTACATAAAGAATGAAAATAAACTAGCTCGGGTGATGGTAGCTTATCTCTGAGACGAGATGTGGTGGATACATGCCTATGAAATGTGTTACAATGAGGCTTGAGGGCCTATTTATGATTTATAAACAATAGAAAACCATAAACATCCAAAAACCTAAGCCTAGGAGATGAAGCACTAAAATTGTGGTCCCCGTTGGGGTAAATTGGTACATCAACTTCCCAGGGTCGTAACTTTGGCATACGATCTCTGTTTGACACGCACGATACCTCATTAGAAATATCTATCCAAGGAATAAAAATTTCAATTGTAAATATTAGCTAATCACTCAAATTTTCCCATTAAAAAAAAACTTTTTTTAGGGCCTGAAAATGGCTCCAGAAGTTCAGGACTCGAAAAACTGCCAAAAATAGTAAACTATGCTACAATTAAGGAGACTATAAAAATGAAAGAAACAATGGTGGGGGTATAAGTGGAATATGTTGGTGGCCACCAATATCCACTTGGATCATTCCTCCCCCCTTAGGAAGCAATGGTCCCCATTACATTGAGTACCTCCATGAGATGGGAAAACTTCTGCTGAACTTGGTCCTCGGTGAGCCACTTGCCTTGGTGTAAGAGTTGGCCAGATTTGATAACCCGATATAGTTGGATATTCTGCTGGTGAGTGTTCTTGATCTATGTTTCCATGATCTAATTATTTGTGTCTTTTTCCATGCAGTTTGGGTTTAAATCTGTTTGGGGTGAGTTGTTTTGCAATGTCTGATGTGTCTAGTAATGGTGGAAACTATGGACGAAGGTAGACCACATTGAACACTGGGTGCAGGCCAAGGAATGATGGAATGTTGAGCTTGAATACATTGTCCATTATAGCCTTGGTGATGGTGTATGACCCATATCAAAGTGGGTGAAGCTTGCGGTGGGGCCCAACAAGGCGCTCCTTTTGTAAATGTAGCCAAACTTTGTCGCCCACCTGGAATTTGTGTGGCACCCAATATTGATCATCTCACTACTTGTACTAAGCATTGGCTCTATCCAATATGTCATGGACTTGCTAGAGCATGTGCTAAATGCACTTAATGAAGTTGTTTGCCCTGTCAGCGTCAGACTGGACATGAGCCAACTCTACTGGAGTAGCTGTAAATGGTATGGCCACATCAATGGGACATAGTGGCTGGAATCCAAACCTCGCTTGAAAGGGGTTATGGCTAGTTGAGGTATGGAGAGCTCTATTGTAGTTGTGTTGGACATAGGGGAGGCTTTCATCCCATGTGCGTGGATGCTTCGAGTTGTATATGCGCAAAAGCACATGTACGATAATCCGTCGATGCCCTCCCCGTTTGGCCACTGGGTTGGTGGAATGTCATGGACTTAGTGAGTTTGGTATCTAATATTGACCAGAGACTTGACCAAAATGAAATTAGGAACCTGTTGTCCCGATTTGAGATAATATATTGTGGGATCCAAAAGTGTACCCACACTCATTCAAATAGGAGCTTAGCAGTGTCTTCTGTTGTGATACTCTTCTTGCAGGCCGCCAAAATGACCATCTTAGGGAATTTTTTGATAACCATGAAAATGTTAGGTCCCTATATTACTAGTTTAGTCCCTTATTATTATTAGTGTAGCTAAATTATTGTTATTTTTGTACCCCTGTAACCCCAATATTGTTATTATTGTGCCCTTACATTATTATTGTTAGGTCGGCTAGGATTATATTGTGGGCCCATGGACTCCTATATATAGAAGGAGGTTTTGGTCATTTGTAGCATCCAAGAATTTTTCATTTATGTAATGTATTGGAGGTTTCCCCCTCGAAGTGGCTGATTTCTAAGGCGTTGATCTCTCTTTTCTTCTATTTTTGGAGCTGGTTTCATAACATTTGGTATCAGAGCTTTGGATTCTAGGGTTTCGCTGCTCCAAACAAGTCATCATGGAATTTTCGCTACAAATTTTTTTCTACGAAGGGTCAGAAGTTGAAATTTTTAGAGCGCGAAGAAGAAATCCTAAGGAAAGCCGTGGAAAAATTTCAGATCTTGGTTCACAATATTTTCGGAGATATGATATGTGCAAGTTAGGGATTTTTTCAGGCTCCTAAATTTAACATAAACAGGTCATCGTGGAATTTTTGTTATAACGTTTTTTCTGCGAGGTTTTTGAAGCTGAAATTTTCACAAAGCAAAGCCACAATCCTGAGGAATGCCATGGAAAAACTTTAGAGCTTGATTCGCAATATATGGTCTGTGGAAATTAGGGATTTTTTTAGGCTCCTGAATTTCATCTCAAAAGGTGATCGTGGGAAAATTTCAATAACTCTCACTTTGAGCATCGGATTGGAGTGTTGTAAGAAGTGGTCACAAGTACACAGAATTTAGTTTCTTGGATATCAATTTCAAAGGCGAAGGACGAAACAGTGACACGTGGCAAGTCGTACAAGTTCGCTATACTGAACCAGTCCATAATTAGGTCATTGTGGGAGATTGGACACAACTTTGTCTTGGAGAATCCAAATCAGGTCAGAACTGTGGCATTCGAAAGATAATTCAGAGGGCTACATCGGTACCGAAATTTAGATATTGAAGTGTTTCAATCACAGAGATAATCCAATTTCAATATCGAGCTCCTCAAAATCAAGAAAAGGGTGTGTATTTTTTTTCATTTTTTTTCAAATTGCATAAGTATTTTCTAAAAAATCAGTTTTAAGTGATTCCAAAGGCCTATTGAGCATAGATATCATTATTGGGTTCTATAATGCCTCATAAAAATAATTAAAAACCCATTAAGCCCTCAGAGTACTCTACTATGACTCATGAAGATGAAGAATTGAAACATGATCTATCAAAATTTCGCTTTCGCAAAGAGCAACAAAAAATGAAATGGAAGTTTTGAAGAAAGGCGTGGAAGCTAAGATGGATGGCATGGAAGCTGGCATGAAAGCTAAGATGGATGACATGAAAGACAACATGGAAAACATGAAGAATGATCTAAAAGCAGACATCGAAGGTTTGACAAAGTTGATACAAGAAATGTTTCCTAATGGTGAAAAGATAGTAGAAGAACCTCACGATGAGAACAAAATAAATGTTAATCGTGATTTCATAAACTCTAATGTTGGCGGGAAGAACCACCATATTCCAAAAATGGATATGAGGAAGTTTGATGGAAAGGATCCTGTAACATGGATACTACAGATGGAGCAATATTTTGATCTCCATAATGTGCAAAACACACAAAAGGTACGCAATGCAACTTTACATTTAGAACAAAATACATTTGTATGGTATCGATGGCTTTGCTCCCGTAAAAAAATTGTCACTTGGTCAATTTTTACTGAGGAAATGATAGCACATTATGAGGATACAAAGAGCAACACCTTCTTTAGCCAATTGATAAATCTCAAACAAAAGGGTTTAGTGGGGCAGCACATTGAGGACTTCCAAAAATTGAATATAAGGGTAACTAATATTCTAGAGGAACATAGGATTGATCTCTTCTTAGGTACTCTAAAGGATAACATCGAACATGAAGTTCGTGTTTTGGAACCTGATTCATTGGAGAAGGCATTCAGGTTGGCAAGAAAAGTTGAATGTAAAATTATGGCGACAAGGAAGCCTACCACTCAATTCTATAAAGAAGGAAGTGTTGCTACACCTAGATTTCCACAACCTACAAGGTTGACACCACAACAATTGGAAGAAAAAAGAGAAAAAGTGCTTTGCTACAGTTGTGATAGCAAATACACTAAAGGTCATAAGTGTGTTGAGAAGAAATTATTTTACATAGATTGTGAAGAGGAAGAAGAAAATGAACAAGAAGAGGATATACACCAGGAACCAACCTTAGAAGAGGAAGAAATGAATCTGACCATATCGTGTAATGCACTGGCAAGAATTACCACTCCTCAAACTCTCAAGATACAAGGACAAATCAAGAAGAAAAAGGTAATATTGTTGATTGATTCAGGTAGCACCCATAATTTTATTCATTGTAAGGTAGCCAAGGAATTAAATTGTTTCCTATACCCAGCACCAGAATGTCAAGTGATGGTTGTAAATGGAGGAACTATAAATTGCTCTGGAAAATGCCATAATATCAAGCTAACCATGGGGGAATATGTATTGACTAGTCCAATGCTTGCCATTCCTATGGGAGGTGCTGATGTTGTACTAGGAGTACAATGGTTACAATCCTTGGGGACGGTAGCTTTTAATTTTCAAGAACTTTTCTTGAAATTTTTTTCAGAAGGAAAGGAAGTCGAATTACGGGGTATTGAAGGGAAGCCAGGAAGGATAATAAGCTCTAATGTCATGACAAATCTTCTAAATAAAGAACAACGAGGCGTAATTGCACAATTATGCTCACTAGAAGTTCCGACATCAAAATCATCTATTTCTGCAGATCTCCAACAAGTCTTGGACAATCATTCCAAGGTGTTTGAAACTCCAAAAGGACTCCCACCTATTCGTGATCATGATCATGCTATTCATTTGATTCCAGGAAGTGTTCCTCCAAACATTAGGCCTTATAGATATCCTTATGTCCAAAAGAGAGAAATTGAACATATGATTGCAGAAATGTTAGAGGCGGGCATAATTCAACATAGTCAAAGTTATTTCTCTGCTTTTATAGTATTGGTACACAAGAAGGATGGATCATGGCACACGTGTCCAGATTATAGGGAGCTCAATAAGCTCACCATTAAAGATAAATTTCCCATTCCTATGATTGATGAATTATTGGATGAATTACATGGAGAAATTTATTTTACCAAGTTGGATCTTCATTCAGGATATCATCAAATTAGAATGAAGACTGAAGATATTTCGAAAACAACATTTCAAACTCATGAGGGTCATTATGAATTTTTTGTCATGCCTTTTGGCCTTACCAATGCACCTTCTACATTTCAAGGGATAATGAATTCAATTTTCAAACCCTTCATTAGAAAATTTGTGCTAGTATTTTTTGATGATATACTAATCTATAGCAGTTCTTGGAAGGATCATGTTCAACATGTTGATAGGGTGCTCAAACTATTGCAGGAGAAACAATTATATGAAAAAACATCCAAATGTTTCTTTGGAGTAAAAGAGGTGGAATATCTAGGTCATATTGTATCTCACGAGGGTGTTAAGGTATACCCTAACAAAATTAAAGCCATTAAGGAATGGAAATTCCCCAAAACCATAAAGAAGTTGCGAGGATTTCTTGGGTTAACAGGGTATTATCGCAATTTTGTTAATGTTAGTATGAATTCTTCGTCGAGGTGTACGAAAAAGAACCACTTTAGCTACGCATAACTAATAGCCCTAACAACAATAGAGGCTGCCAAACATCTTCAGATCTGCGATTAGTAGTAAAAATGCTGCAACAAACAGATCTATAAATGGAAAGACATTTAAGCAGTAAAGTAAAGGTTTTGCTCCTTGCATCTAACAGACAAGACAAGAACACGATTTTTTGAAAGAATTTTATATTACAGGGCACCTGGGAGGAAAACAAGAAGGTGTATCCAGCTCTCCTCAATGGGATGGGTTCTTTGTAGTCCTCAGCACTTCAGATCTAAGCTTTCTCTCTCTTGTAAGTGTAGAAAACCCAATGCATAAAATAGAGCTCAATGGGAGCAAATGGTGAAAAATGGGACCAAGTGTATAGATCCAGAGTGATCTAATAGGCAACAAAAGGTGCAGAATGATGGGGAAAACCCTCCTATTTATAACAAAATATTGGGTCATTCTAGATCTTGGTGCATGATTAAAATAATGTTAATCAAATCTAGATCCACCTCTACGGAATATTTTATTATTATTTGTTGGAGGGAAAGGGTGTTTGACTTGGGTCAAATCCCTTGATTAGTGAAGAATAAATAAATAAATGATTTATTTATCTTTTTAGGGAAGTGGTTGGGATATAATCAAATAAATAATGATTTATTTAATTAATGGTGGTTGATTTGGTCATATTTAACAAGGAATATTATCTAAATAAGATTTAAATAATTATTCCTAGAAAATAATAAGATAACTATGGGTTTATCTCATGAATTTCTTTGTTTTTGGGTTAAACATGACCGGGAATAATAATTAAATTGTGGTTTAATTAATTATTCCTTGGGGAAAATCAAACAAATATGGGTTTGTTTAATATTCCCTTTTGGGGTTTCCTAATTAACATAGTGAAAGCAGTTTTACTTGGGGTAAAACTGGTCTTACATGGTGTACTTGGGTCCATCTAATGATGAAAGGTTAGATGACCAAAAAATGGTGTAACAGTTAAGAATTATGGAAGAATAGCAGCACCTCTAACAAAATTATTGAAGAAAGATGCATTTTCATGGACTCCTGAAGCAACTAAGGCCTTTGAACATCTTAAAGAGGGAATGTGCCTATCACCGGTCTTAGCTATGCTAGACTTCATAAAAGCCTTTATTATGGAATGTGAGGCCTCAGGAAATGGAATTGGTCTTGTTTTAATGCAATAAGGAAGACCCATTGCTTTTGAAATTTGTCCAATCAAAGGAAAATATTTATAGAAAGCTATTTATGAGAAGGAAATGTTAGCAATACTACATGCACTAAAGAAATGATGACCTTACCTAATGGGAAGACACTTCAAGGTAGAAACTGATCATGATAGTCTTAAACACTTTTTGGAACAAAGACTATGTTCAGAAGAGCAGCAAAAATGGGTCACAAAGATGTTGGGCTATGAATTTCAAATAATCTACAAAAAATGGAAGCTAAATGTTGTTGCAGATGCACTCTCAAGAAAGAATGAAGAGGTGGAAGAATTTCTTTGTGCCATCTCTATTATCCAGCCAGATTTGATAACTGAAGCAAGGGGTGAATGGAAGAAGGACGAAGAAGTGTGCACACTCATTCATAAGTTGTAGCAAGATCCTAGTACATCTGATACATTTAGTTGGAAAAATTATTCCTTATGGTACAAAGATCACTTATATATTTGTAAGAATTCCCAACTAAAACAAAATATTCTTTTGGAATTGCACACTTCTCCTTTAGGAGGACACTCAGGATTTTTAAAAACTTACCATAGGGTGAAGAAAGATTTGTTTTGGGATGGCCTTAAATCTGATATTCAAAAGTTTGTGGCGGAATGTTTATTTTTCCAGCAAAATAAAGTTGAGACAAATAAGACCCGGGTCTTCTACAACCTTTATCCATTCCAAGTCAACATTGGGAGGAGATTTCAATGGATTTTATCACAAGTTTACCTAAGTCTGAAGGAAAGAGTGTCATCATGGTGGTAGTTGATAGAATTACAAAGTATGCACACTTTTGTGCATTATCTCATCCATTTAAAGCAAGTACAGTTGCTACTACATTTATGGACACAATTCAAAAGCTATATGGAAGCCCAAATATTATTGTGAGTGTAATATCCAAAAATAGGGAAAATCTACAATAATGGGAATATATTAAGATATTCCAAAATTGGAGATACAACAACACATGAACATAATAATGAAATAACAGTGATACATCAACACATAGGATGTAAGAAGGTCCAAATAGGCATCATATTATATCATAGCAGCAAATGCATACAATATCTTAAGGAAACAATCACTCAAGAAAGACAATACGAGCCTCAAGAAACTTGTACATGGAAAAATGAAGATCACTGCTACACAAGAAATGCCCAAGGCTATGAAAATGTAGTTTTATTAGAGGAACTACTACTGGGAAGTGTAAATACAAAAATATACAAATGTACAGCCCAAACAATGTTGGGAGTGAAGTTATAGACTTCCAAACACAATTTCAAGACAATCTTGGAAGGATTGGTTGAAATATTCAAAATGGAAAAAATACCAGAGTTGCAGTCTCAAGACTGAGTAGCAGCTGCAACTCAAGAACTGGATGGAGATGGTTGTAGATGATACACAAGCTGAAAAAAACTCCTACAATGGATCTTCCAAGTGAAAGGTTGATCCTAACACTAAAGATCTCACCCTCCAAACAAAATCTGCAACCCTCACTGCATATGCACACTGAAAATAACGCAGTCACTGAGGGATACTGCACTGTAGGTGCAAGAAAATGGGTTGGCCAGGTGCCAAGATCTGCAATATTCTCCAAGGGCTTCCTAACTGATCTCCCAAAGGGAAGGAAACTTCCTCCTCTGAAAAATAAGCTTAGGAAGTGGTGTTAAGGAACCTCCACTGCAACACCCTACAACATAACTCAACTCTAAACAGAAACTGCGCTGTAGCTAAAGGAGGATGCTTGGCCTGAAGCCTGAATGTGGAGAAATGAAGTGTAAGCTACTTCAAGAGGCCTCTATTGAAAGGAGAAGGAATTCCTAAACAGGAATGCCTTGTGCTAAGCAGCACAACAACTCTGCTAAACAACAAGAGAATGCACAAAGTCTAATCAGACCATGAAATCAATAATCCATAACATGAATAACAATGGTTGCCTTGCCCTTGATTTAAACAAGTGAAAGCCCTCTCACCACGAGTCCCACTCATTGGGGTTTCCTTCACCAAAGAATCCTCCTCCCATTCATATTGGGTTGTCTCTCAAAGTGTTCTCCACCTCCCATCCCACCGCTATTGACTTGGTTAAACTTGACCTTGTCCACATGCAAATGTCCTCTTTCACACATGAGGGTGTGAAATATAGCTCTTATTACTATCCCCTTTCACACTTTGAGGGGTTTTATTCGTATCTCTAAAATGTATGGGCCTCCTTACTCATTTATTTATCTCCTAAGTGACATAAGCAAAAATCAATATTCCAATTAGCTGCATGCTAATTTTGGAATATTACAGTCCTCCCCTCCCAAATGTTGTTTTTCCTCAAGCAAATACAAGGATAGAACTGAGAATTTTCCCCTCCTCCTGCTGTAGCATCCATATGTGATATGCTCCTCCAAGGAATGATATGCTTTCTCATCAATAAATCTCCATATTTCTCCTCCTAAGCATGCAAGTTAGCTAAATAACTATCATCATGAGTAAGTAGAGTACTCAAGAAGGAAATAAGGTGCTTTCCAGAGGTTCCCTTGAGGCATAGGATCTGAAATGCATTGGGAATAATCATTCCCATGTGGATCCTCCATCCCCAAGAAATCATCAATATAAAGTGAGTTACCTCCCAGCATGGCAACTCCTGAAATTTCTCCTCCACCTTTGGCTCCTACAAAGTAGGTGGGCTGAAAATATGATCATGGTAGAAAAAATAGCCTACCCCACACTGTCCTCCTCTCCACTTAAGATAAGTGTAGAGTGTTTGCTGATCCAGGGCTGCAATAATGTTGCCCTCAAGTGGAAATAAGAAGACTAGATCCTCAAGGACCTCCTCTCCAACGTTATGAATCATGCTAGCCCAAACCATCTCATATGTGATGAGTTGGAAATCACCATCATATGGCATCCAATCAATCCCATGGCCCACCTCATAAAGGAACAAATGTTTTGCTGTGGTGGCCATATCACCTCTCATGCTCCCATTAGAACATGCAATGCAAACAATGTGGGAAATCTCTCCCCCAAGGGACACATCCAACCAATGTGCCACTCTCCCAATCATGCTCCCAATAAAAATGAGCACAACATCAACATAAGGAACCACAATGAGAACCATACTTGCTACCATATGTAGCAAGGGTGAAGGACAATGGTCCCTCAAATGTAACCAACGCAGTTTGACCCTCAACTGCAATAGAGAGTGACAAAAAGTGTGGTTTCTTAACCACTTGCTTACTGCCCCACTCTCCTCATATGTTTGGAGAAAGTGAATGATGTATGGTACAAAGTGAACATGTTCTCCATAACACATCCCCTCCCCAAGTCCTCCTAGGTAGTGGTCATCAATACTACTCATGGCCTCAAGTAGACCATGAAGTTTATAAAAAAGAATTCCCCTCCTTGGAGCAACATCCTGCACATATATGGTTAAGGGATGCATATATAAATTATACAAGTCATTATGAAAACAAACAATACCCTTACCATATGTCTTTCTCATGCAAATGGAGTGGCTCATATATGGGTCTCCTCTCATCCTCAAAGAGAAAACAGGTGGATGTGGTAACTCTTCCAAATATTTATGTATATCCTCCATCTCCACATGATCCATGCATATCCTCATATGCTGATACATCTCCTCCTCAAAGCCTTCCCAAAAATACCCCTCCATGATGGTGTGGTATGCCCTCATAGAATAAGTGTGGCTGAAAAGGAAATCTTCATGAGATGCTTGTAGCAACTTCTCCTTGAGGTTGGAAGCTCTAGATAAGAAGATCCTACTATGATAGTAGATGACCCCATCTCTAACTGAATATCCCTCCTCATGTAGCTGGTCATCCAATATCATACAAGTGAAAAGATCCTAGGAATACTCCACCAATAGCTAGGAATTCCAATATGGATCTATCCTCCATAGTGACAGTGATAATGATCTATCATGAAGAACATATGTCATATGGTTTTCCTCCTCTTTGACATCTCCCATGCCAAAGATGCAAGTTGGAAGGCTGCTATCCTTCCCCTGCTGCTCCTGCCACAACGCAGAATCTGAAGTGAGAATGGGTAATGATGATGTTGGGAGAATATCTCCCTCCTCTTTGAGTCTACCCAAGACTCTCAGTACTATACAATGACCTCCCAAGGTCTCCACTCCTCTGAAATCAATGAGTGGTGCCTAAAAATGTGAATCATCTCTCATCATCCGGTGATCTAGTGGTCTCCTTGGTGAAATGTCTCCATGGAATGAGACATCAACATCAAGAGTAGACTACATATATGAATGGATAGACTTGTCCCAGCCTTCACTACACAATCCAGTCTCCCTCTTAGGCGCATAAACCTCATGAAATATACAGGGGTATGTGCTCCTCATCACATGATGCTGGTCATCCTCCCTATCTCCTCCTTTTATCTCCATAGTTTCACACCCTATTTGTTAGAAAATTAAATATTACAGAGAAATGAAAGAAATAAAATATGCGGAAAACACAAGCACACAAAACACATAAAACCAAAGAGACACAGATATATGTGGTTCACCCAGTTTGGGCTACGTTCACCCCGAACAACCAGTCCTTCCTCTCTATTATCTAGCAAAATGAAGAGACAACCTACAATAGATCCGTTGTAATATCCTCTGTTCTCTCTCATAGTCTCCCTATCCTTTTCTCACTCTGAGAATCCACATAAAATACACAGTCGCAATAAAATACCCTCATACAAGCGAGGGGTTTCCTTCTAGGGAAAAAAACCCTAAACTAAGCATAAATTCTACTGCCATATCATCCGCCTAATGAAAAACCCAGATTGACTAGAAATTACTATACTTTTACAAGGAAATTTTACATCTTTCTTTAGCTTCGGGGGCGCTGCCCCTGAAACCCCTTGCCAAGGGGGGCTCCATAAAGTCGCAACCGCCCCTCCTAGACCCCCTAGGCATCATTTAATTTTGGGCGACATTGCCGCCCCATTAAGGTACAGGGGTCCAATGCTGTGATACAAAATAAACAAGATAATCAGGCTCAACACCCAACAATCTCCCACTTGGAGACTAATTGTAGCAATTGCACCACTGCTTCATTTTCTGGACAATGAATCCTCTTTGGACCTAGTTGTTTCTCATCTTCATCGTCATCCTTGAAGACCAATTGAAACTGAGCATAATCTTAGTTTCTCCCTGGTTATAACTTTTGTTAGCATATCTGCAGGATTCTGGCTAGTGTGTATCTTTTCCATCTTCAACTGTCCATCTTCCAATACTAACCATATGAAATGGTACTTGAGCTGTATGTGTTTAGTCCTGGAATGAAATTCTGAGTTCTTTGCAAGATGAATGGAACTTTGGCTATCACTGTGTAACGTGCCCATATCATGTTTCTTACCCAATTCACCCATAAACCTTTGTAACCAAATAATTTCTTTACTAGCCTCTGTAGCAGCAACATACTCTGCTTCTATTTTTGAAAGTGTAACAACACTTTGGACTTTTGAAACCCAACTAACAGTTGTTCCACCTACAATAAATACATATATTATAGTGCCCCTCATGTTATCTCTGTCACCTGCCATATCTGCATCAAAATATCCCTGTAGATCAATGTTTGAACCACCAAAGCATAATTCTTGATTTGTGGTACCTCTCAAATATCTGAGAATCCATTTCAATACCATCCAATGTTCTTTTCTTGGATTGTTCATGTACCTGCTTACAACTCCCACTACATGTGAAATATCAGGCCTTGTGCAGACCATTGCATATATTAAGCTTCCAACTGCTGATGCAAATGAAACTTTAGACATATAGTCCATTTCTTCTTGGGTCTTGGGGCACATCTCCTTAATAAGTTTGAAATGGCTAGAAAAAGTTGCACTAATTGGTTTTGCATTTTTCATATTAAATATTTTCAACACCTTTTGTATGTACTCATTCTGAGACAGTGTTAATTTGTGATTTTTCCTGTCTCTAGTTATTCTCATACCAAGGATTTGTTTTGCAACTCCCAAATCCTTCATTACAAATGAATTTGCCAATTTTCTTTTGAGCACATTTATTTCCTGCATGTTAGAACCTACAACAAGAATGTCATCTACATACAATAACAATATAATATAGTTGCCATCATTTTTCCTTTTCAAATAAACACAATGATCAGAGTGACATCTAGTATAACCTTGTTCAGACATAAACTTGTAAAATTTTAGATACCACTGCCTTGGAGCCTGTTTTAAGCCATACAAGATCTTCTTTAACCTGCACACTAATTTTTATTTCCCTTTGACCTCATATCCTTCTGTTTGCTGCATATAGATCTCTTCCTCCAAATCTCCATGGAGAAATGTTGTCTTTACATCTAACTGTTCAAGATGTAAATCTTCCAATGCTACAAGACTTAAAATAGTTATGATTGAATTCATCTTAACAATAGGAGAAAATATTTCATCAAAATCAATACCTTTCTTCTGTGCAAACCCCTTCACCACAAGTCTAGCTTTGTACCTCTGTTTTCCTCCATCTTCTTCCTTCAGCCTGTAAACCCATTTATTCTGCAATTTAGTTTTATCTACAGGCAACTTGACTAAGTCCCAATTCTGGTTATGCATTAAGGAGTCCATCTATTCTTCCATGGATAGCTCCCACTTCTTCCTGCTTTCAACCTGCATTACTTCCTCATAACATTCAGGTTCACCAGAATTAGTCAACAATAAATAATATAATGAAGGAGAGTATCGTTCAAGGGGTCTACTTATCCTGGTAGATATTCTAACACCACTTTTAGGTGTTTGAGGTGCGTGTTGTTGTTGTGGTGGTTGCTGTTGTTGTGGCTCTTGATTATTATTATTTTCAGGAACCTTTACCTTTTCTGTCATCTCATCAAGAACTATGTATTCTTTGTTTTATTTTTCATGTTTATTTTCCTGCAACTGATTCTTATACAATACCTTTTCATTGAATATTACATCTCTGCTCCTAATGATTTTGTGATTTTCATAATCATATAAGAGATAACCAAAATCATTAACACCATTTTCTAATAAAGGTACATTTCTTTGATTTTGCCTCAAGCTTTGTTCTATTTTCTTTATTAACATGGACAAAGGCCTCACAACTAAAAGGCTTTAAAAAAGAGTAGTTTACCTTTTTACCTGTCCATGCTTCCTCTAGAATACCACCATCCAAGCAACTTGAAGGCCCTATGTTTATTAGATAAACATCAGTATCTACAACATCTACCCAAAATTGTAAAGGTAATACTGCATGAAATCTCATTCACCTTGCACGCTCCATGATTGTTCTGTTCATCCTTTCTGACACACCATTTTCTTGTGGTATTCTTGGAATTGTCTTCTCTCTACGAATTCCATGCTCTGAACAGTACCTATCAAACTCTTTGCTGCAATATTCACCTCCATTGTCTAATCTGAGACACTTCAACTTCTCTCCTGTCTCAATCTCAACCAAAGCTTTCCATTTCTTGAAAGTATCAAATACATCAGATTTATTCTGAATACAATAAATCTAAGTTTTTCTAGTTGCATCATCAATAAAAGTAACATAATAACAAGTGCCATCGAGAGATGATACCTGAGCAG
The DNA here is from genome assembly GCA_034641835.2 of Pinus albicaulis. Lineage (NCBI taxonomy): Eukaryota > Viridiplantae > Streptophyta > Pinopsida > Pinales > Pinaceae > Pinus > Pinus albicaulis. The sequence continues at coordinate 749,165,698 of CM076583.1, forward strand.
GTCCACATACATATGCATGCACAAGCTCTAATTTTTCGCTCTTATTCTCTTTCCCAACTCTGAGAAATATGACTCTCTTCTGTTTTCCATAAATGCAATTCTCACATAAATCCAAATCAACATTCTTCAAACTCGACAACAAATTTCTTGAGTGAAGAATCTTCATCCCCTTCTCACTCATGTGTCCGAGCCTATGATGCCATAATGCTGAATCTGCTCCTTTGGAAGTTAAAGAATTAACAGAGTTAGAAATACCATTGCATAAATAAAATGTACCAACCTTTTCGCCTTTTGCTATTACCAGGGCTCCTTTGGTGACCTTCCAAGTTTTATCTGTGAAAGTTGTCACACAACCTTCACTGCCTAACTGCCCTGTTGAAATTAGATTTTTCTTCATATCTGGAAAATGCCTTACCTCCTTTAATATCCATTGGTTTCCATTCTGTTGTTTTACAAGAACCTTACCCATTCCAAAAAATTTACAGGGTTTATCATCACCCAAACAGACTTGTCCAAAATCTCCTTGAACATAGTCATGAAAATATTTCCTATCAGGTGTGGCATGGAATGAGGCCCCTGAATCTACAACCCAAGAATCAGTAACATTTTCGAAAGAATGAATCAAGGCATCTTGTAACACATCCCCTTTCGAGATATACAGTCTTTCTTTAGGTGTCCTTTCTTTCCGCATTTCCAGCACACTATCCCCGATCTAGACTTGGATCTGCCTTTCCTTGATTTAGTGTGATATCTTGAGCTCTTTCCTCTTTCCATTTTTCTTCCCCTAGAATCTGCACTCAAAGAATTACCCGATGTCTCACCAGAGCTTTTCCATCACATTTCCTCACTAAGGATAGCACTGAAAACATCATCAAACTTTAAAGTACTAGATCCAGAGATAGAGTTACTAATGGCCATAACTAAACCATTCCAACGTTCTGGCAATGAGAATAGAAATAAAAGAGCCCTAACTTCATCATAAAAGTTTACCCCTATGGAACTTAACTGACTCGTAACTATATTAAAATCATTTAAATGGTCTGCAGTAGATCCACCTTTCGACATCTTCATATTAAATAAATGTTTCATAAGAAATACCTTGTTTCAGGCCGAGGGTTTTTCATATAATTTCACCAACACCTTAATCAAACCCTCTGTTGTTGTTTCCTTCGAAATATTGAAGGCTATCGATGCCGCGAGGCACAACCGTACTATTCCAAGTGCCTTTCTATTAAGAATATCCCATTCTGCATCTATCATAGTCATCGGCTTCTTTGTTTTTCTGCTCAATGGTAGGTACAGATATTTCTGATACAGATAATCTTCCATCTGCATCTTCCACAGTGGGAAGTTTTGGCCATTAAATTTCTCAACCCTAAATTTACCATATTCTACCATTGCTCCAACTCGAACCAGGAACCCTTCTTTCCTGTGAGTTTATTAGCCAAATAGACCTTCGGCTCTGATACAAGTTGTTAGAAAATTAAATATTACAGAGCAATGAAACACATAAAAAATGTGGAAAAAACAAGCACACAAAATACATAAAACCAGAGAGATGCAGATATACGTGGTTCACCCAGTTTGGGCTACGTCCACCCCGAACAACCAGTCCTTCCTTTCTATTATCTAGCAAAATGAAGAGACACAACCTACAATAGATCCGTTGTAATATCCTCTGTTCTCTCTCACAGTCTCCCTATCTATTTCTCACTCTGAGAATCCACATACAATACACAACCACAATACAATACCCTCATACAAGTGAGTGGTTTCCTTCTAGGGTAAAAAACCCTAAACTAAACATAACTTCTACCGTCAGATCATCTGCCTAATCAACGGCCTAGATTGACTAGAAATTACTATACTTTTATAAGGCAATTTTACATTTGTTTTTAGCTTTGGGTGCACTGCCCCCGAAACCCCCCATCGTGGGGGGGCTCCATAAAGTCGTAGCCATCCCCCCTGGACCCCCCAGGTAGCCTCTAATTTCAGGTGGAGTGTCCGCCCCATTAAGGTACAGGGGTCCAACATTGTGATATAAAATAAACAAGATAATCAAGATTCACACCCAACACTATCATCAATGGCACATGTGAATCATGAGTTGTGCCTTGATCTCCACATCTGATTTCCTAGGGAATTTCTTGCAATGTTATAAAAATCCCTCTAGTTGGATAAATAGCTCCCTCTTCCTCTGCAATGAGGTGCTAGATATACTCTAGACATGACAACGATGTTGCCCTCCTCCTCATCAACATGTATGGGAAACCTCCCAAGAATTGGATCCTCTTTTGAAAAAGAGATCTCCATACCCTCTTGCTCAGGAACATGAGATAGAGGTCTTGCCTCTAGCAAGGTATGATGCAAGATATCAACCTCCTCAATGATTTCCTAAATTGGAGTTGAGTTTATGGTTTCCTCTATCACATGCAAGGTTTTTGTTTGTTCATGTTTGTTTAACTTCACCACATGTGTTGCTGAAAGTTTTCCATCAAACCTTTCCACTAATGTCTTGATAAACCTTGCATAGGAATAAGTATTTGAAATTTTCAAAGAAAAAGACTCAAATATCCAGCATGCATAGGGCTTACCTCCAAGATGAAGCACTACAACTCTGATGGCTTCATCTTCAGAAATTTGGTGCTGCTGCAAAAAGGTGTCTAGTTCTTCCACCCAAGCTCCAGCTAAACATGTAGGTGAACCATCAAAAGTAGATAGAAGAAATATACCCACATCATGCTGCTTGCTTCTCTTCACCTTGATCTTGAAAAACTCTGGAAAAGTAACATGATCTCTAAACTTTTGAGTTTGAGATTCATACTCTTGTAGAAAACCACTAAGAGTTTCCCTCCTAGTCATTCCTTCTTCTAGAGTTTGATTCAGATTCAAACCCTCTTGGGGACCCTATACACATCTCCCTTCTTATTTTCTTGAGATCTCCTTGAATGCTCTGTATAGATTTAGGAAGAAGCTTTGAGAGCTTCTCCTCCTTCTTTCCTCTGAAGAATAGAGTCTTCTTTCTGTTCATCTTCTCTTCTCTTGATAGCATCATGGCTGAAACTCACAGGCCGAGCCAAGATTATGCTTCGATACCACTGTAATATCCCAAAATAGGAAAAATCTACAATAATGGGAATATCTTAAGATATTCCAAAATTGGAGATACAGAAACACATGAACATAATAATGAAATAACAGTGATACATAAACACATAGGATTTAATAAGATCCAAATAGCCATCATATTATATCATAGCAGAAAATGCATCCAATATCTTGAGGAAACAATCACTCAAGAAAGGCAATACAAGCCTCAAGAAACATGTACATGGAAAAATGAAGATCACTGCTACATAGGAAATGCCCAAGGCTATGACAGTGCAGTTTTATTAGAGGAACTGCTGCTAGGAATTGTCAATACACAAATATACAAATGTGGAGCCCAAAAAATGTTGGGAGTGAAGATATAGACTCCCAAACACAATTTCAAGACAATCCTGGAAGGATTGGCTGAAATATGCAAAATGGAAAAAATGCCGGAGTTGTAGTCTCAAGACTAAGTAGCAGCTACAACTTAAGAACTAGATGGAGATGGTTGTAGATGCTATGCAAGCTGAAAAAGCCTCCTCCAATGTATCTTCCAAGTGAAATTCTGACCCTAAAACTGAAGATTTCACCCTCCAAACAAACTCTGCAATCCTCATTGCATATGCACACTGAAAATAATGCAGTCACTGAGGGATACTGCGCTATAGGTGCAAGAAAATGGGTTGGCCAATTGCCAAGATCTGCAATATGCTCCAAGGGCTTCCTAAATGATCTCCCAAAGGAAAGGAAGCTTCCTCCTCTGAAAAATAAGCTCAGGAAGTGGTGTTGAGGAACCTCCACTGCAACACCCTGCAACACAACTCAGCTCTAAACAGAAACTGCGCTGTAGCTGAAGGAGGATGCTTGGCATGAAGCCTGAATATGGAGAAATGAAGTGGAAGCTCCTTCAAGAGGCCTCTCTTGAAAGGAGAAGGAATTCCTAAACATGAATTCCTTGTGCTAAGCAGCACAACAACTCTACTAAATAACAAGGGAATGCACAAAGTCTAATCAGACCATGAAATCAATAATCCATAAAATGAATAAAAACGGTTTCCTTGCCCTTCTTTTAAACAATTAAAAGCCCTCTCACCATGGGTCACACTAATTAGGGTTTCCTTCACTAAAGAACCCTCCTCCCATTCATACTGTGTTGTCTCTCAAAGTGTTCTCCACCTCCCATCCTAGTGTTGTTGACTTGGTAAAACTTGACCTTATCCACATGCAAATGTCCTCTTTCACACATGAGGGTGTGAAATCCAGCTCTTATGACTATCCCTTTTCACACTATGAGGGTTTTTATTCATATCTCTAAAACTTATGGGCCTCCTTACCCATTTATTTATCTCCTAAGTGACATAAGCAAAAATCAATATTACAATTAGCTGCATGCTAATTTTGGAATATTACAGTGAGCGACAGAGATCCCATTTTTACTGGAAATTTTTGGACGGAGTTATTTTCTTGTTTGGGTACTCAATTAGCTCATAGCTCATCTTATCATCCTCAATCCAATGGTAGAACTGAGATAATGAATTAATGTTTGGAAGGATATCATTATTGTTTTGTATCTGATAAACAAACACAATGAGTCAAGTGGTTACCTCTCGCTGAATGGTGGTATAACACTTCCTTCCATACTACAGTAAAAATGACCCCATTTATGGCACTTTATGGATATCATCCACCGTCCATCACATCATATTTAAGAGAAAATTCTAAGGTTCAAGCAGTGGAATATCACATCGAGCATCAACAAGAAGTTCTCCAACTCTTAAAGTATAACCTAAATTTGGCACAAAATCGAATGAAACAACAGGTAGATCAACATCTTAAGCGAGAGAATTTTTAGATATAGCCCGGATGGGTATTTTTACGGCTAAAGCCATACAAACAAATGTCTCGAAGCAAGCTAAGAAGGATAATAAATTATTGCCCAGTACTATGGTCCTTACGAAGGTATTTTTAAAATATTGGTACTATGGCATACGAATTGGAGCTATGGCTAACCCGCGAGTGCATCCTGTTTTCCATGTTTCATGCTTAAAGAAGGTTATAGGTGAAAATATTCCAGTTCAAACAATATTTCCAGAACTTGATGAGGAAGGTAAAATCATATTGGAACCTGAAGCGGTCACGGAAACAAGAACTCGACAAGTACGAAATCGATCAATTTCAGAGTATCTCATCAAGTGGAAGAACTTACCAACTGAAGATGCTACATGGGAGGATGAGAATTTTATACAAAAGCACCTAGAGCTACTCAATCATTGAGGACAACACTTTTTTGAAGGAGAGGGGCATGTTAGGTCCCTATATTACTAGTTTAGTCCCTTATTATTTTTAGTGTAGCCCCCTTATTTTTATTGTTGTACCCCTGTAACCCCAATATTGTTATTATTGTGCCCTTACATTATTATTGTTAGGTCAGCTAGGATTATATTGTGGCCCCAGGGACTCCTATATATAGAAGAAGGTTTTGGTCATTTGTAGCATCCAAGAATTGTTCATTTATGTAATGTATTGGAGGTAGCCCATTTGAAGTGGCTGATTTCTAAGGCGTTGATCTCTATTCTCTTCTATTTTTGGATCTGGTTTCCTAACAAAAAACGTGGTCATTTCCATGCTTAGTAGAAGGAAGTCCGAACATGTAATCCATGGATATGTATTTCCAAGGTCGGCTAGGAGTAGGAAGAGGAGTACATATTCCTTTCTTATTAATGGTCAACATGGAAATGTTGTAGGCATTGTAGGATCTGATGTACTTCCCAACATCTTGTCAAAGTTTTGGTCAATAAAAATAATTTTGTAGCGCTACCACTGTTTTCTCTACTTGGAAATTTCCAGCGACCCATCTATAGTGTGCCTCCCAAATCATCTTGGCATGGTCACTTGAAGGAACACAAAGGTGTCCCAAGTGGCACAATAGTGCATCGTGGAGTTGAAAATTTGGAACTTGCTTGCCTTCCAGGAGTGTCTGGTATGTGTTTCTGAATTTTTGATTGCTCTTGTAAAGATGCAGCCACCCAAAGTCTCCTGCCCATAAGAGTCGAGCACAGTGGCCAACACCATGAACACTGCTATGCGGAGGAAGTCTGCAACATTGTTGGTGTTTCCCTTCTTGTACTTAAGGTTTAAATGGAACTGTTGCACGCATGTAGACCATTTCTTATGGAGATCATTTTTCAACTTCCTTTGTGTTTGTATGAACTCTAGGGGTCGGTGGTCTATGTGGATGATTGTTTCCTTCCCCAGAATGTAATGTTTCCATTTTCGAAAGGCTTGCACATTGGAATACATCTCCTTTGTCATAGGTGGGATAATTTCAAATGGTGTGTGAAAGTGTCTCACTGTGATATGTCACTGGATACCCCCGATAAGTAATAACAACACCAATAGCATAGTTAGAGGCATATGTCTCAATCTTAAATGGTTATTGCAGATCTGGTAATGTGAGCACTGGTGTAGAGAAGAGGCGATGCTTCAACTCGAAAAACATTTTTTGTTGGGATTCAGACCATAATAACTTTACTTTTGCTCTATCCTTGGTGACTTGACTTAAAGGCCAAGTGATATGAGAGAATCCCAACATGAACCTCTGGTAGAAATTGGAAAGACCCAGAAATATGTGGAGCACTGTTAGAGTGGTTGGGACTAGCCAATCCTGAATGACTTGTATCTTGGCTGGACCACATGCACACCCTTCTCATCAATGATGTACCCCATATATTGAACTTGGGTCATACCAAAAGTACATTTCTCCAAATTGGCACACAACTTGTGCTGATGCAGGGTTTGGAGGACCTGTCAAATATGGAGGAGGTGCTCTTCCCAATTCTGGTTGAATATCAGGATGTCATCCAAATACACCACCATGAATGAGTTATTGAGGGTTCAAAATATGTCGTCCATTAGCCTCATGAAGGTTTCAGGGGCATTCGTCTACCCGAAAGGCATGACTAGCCCTTCGAAAAGGCCCTTCTTGGATTTGAAGGAAATTTTCCATACATTGGAGGGTTCGATTGGTACCTGGTGATAACCAGACTTCAAGTCAATCTTGCTAAAATATTTGGCCCCCTTGAGTTGATATACAAGGTCATAAATCTGTGGGATTGAATACCTATTCTGGATAGTGGTCTTCTTCAAGGCCCGATAGTCAATACAGAGTCTCTAGGTCCCATCCTTCTTCTGTAGAAACACGATTAGGCTCCCAGAGGGTGGTGAACTTGGCATGATATGCAATTTCTATAATAGCTCCTGAATTTTCCTCTTGATTTAACCATTATCTAGAGTAGATAATCAATAGATCATTCCATTGGGTAGTAGCACAACCGGGGTCAGATCGATGGAGTGCTTGACCTAAAAGTGTAGAGGTACCCTTGTGGGTGAGGTTAAGATGTCCCTATACTCCTCCACGACCTTTTCCATTTGTTTTTGTCATGCAGAGGAGCCTTGTCCAGAGGCTTTGGCCACAATCTTATTCTTTCACTGAGGGTGAATCATAAGGAAAAAAAATTTCCAAGTCTTGGAAATGATCTAACTGCATTTCTTTGCGGTGATCAAAGAGATGGTGGTAGGCGGTGCTACCTCTGGTATCTTTTACAAATTATTTTCCAAAGCAATAATAATAGTGTAAGGCCTAGAATAATACATAGAATGTTTCTTCCATAAGTATGGTTGGCCTAATAATACATGAAAAAATTTAAGAGGAATAACATCACACCATACCTCATTTGTGAACAACTTGATGTTGTAGGGATGGGAGCATTACTGGTTGACGTGAAGATATCGTCCTTGGTGAAGCCACTAAATGGTGTATAGTTTCAGGTGTGTTGTGGTCAGTAGGACCAGCCGCTTCATGACCTATGCTGAAATGGGGTTCTTTTGGCTCCTTCTATCAAAAATGAACTGTAATAGAGAACCCTTCACCCACATCTATGAGTGGAAGAGGTGCTCTCTATCCTCTGGATCTTTGAGATCATTATTCTAGATCTTGGTGGTGGCAATGGTGGAATTGGGCTCCCCATAAATAATATTATTCCCCTTGTCATTCCCCTTATCAGGTTCCGACTTAGATTCATAACATGCATCTGATTCAGAAGCCTTCATCTCGTCCACTAGTGACTGCTTGGCCTGACACTCACTGGTGTTGTGAGTGGGGATCTTATGGTACTCACACCATTTTCATGTATCATTATTTGTCTTTGTGGTATTTTTCTTTGCTTGCGGATTCAACGGGTTGTTCTGGGTCATCCCACCTTGGCTTTGTCCTTTGTTATATGGTTTGTGGGCACCTTTCCCTTGCTTCATATTCACAGATCCAAAGTCTCCCTTCTTCTGTTTTAATTTATGCTTGACAGTGTATCGATAGGCAACACTGAGTGAGGATATGTCTAGGAACTCCATATCGTCTTGGATGTACTTGTGTAGAAAACTATGGTACTTGATTACCAAATTTCAATCAGAATCCTTGATACCCAATTTTGTGCGAAGGTTATGAAAAATATTTGTGAACTCTGCACATCTTGGTCCCTTCCTTGCCACAATGTGGTCCACTTTATGTATTTATCCTCATAGCTCCTGACATGGTAATACTTCTCCTTGATGGTGTCTTGGAAATAATTCCAAGTGGGTGCGACTGAAAATAGTGAGGGTTCTCTCTAATCCCTTTTCTCCTAGTAGGCTTCCTGCAAGTCTTTGACGTGGGAGGCGAATTTGAGGAGTTAAAAAGTAATATTTTCTGGGTCAGAAGATTCATGAATAAAAAAACATCCTTCTATCATATTTAACCATTTATATATGAAATTTTCATCTATCTAACCTTAAAACATGGGGATGTTGAAGTTAAATTGTACCTTAAAGGGAGTGGCACTTCTAGAGTGGCCGTTGGAAGAAGATGTGCTTCCTGTGGGTAGCTGCCGAAGGATCTAGGAAAAATTATCCATCATCACGTTCCTTTGTCACTCGAGGGATTCTTTGAGCAATATTTTGAAAGGATCTCCTGCTCCATCGTCTTTATTTTCTTCCTCCATGGGAGGCCATCAGGTTTTACGAGGCTGGTCTTGCAAAGTTTCAACCATTTTGATCCCCAACTCATTATACCTTGACGTCATTGGGGACATGCAAAGAAAAATAGAGAAAGAGAAGACCTCTTTGATACCACTGATATGAACTTAAAAATGAATGCAAAAAAATAGAGATATAACCTTAAATACAATGATGCAGCGAAAATAACACTTCATTTCATTTAATATTAAAGAACTGAAATATGATTACATATAAAATGGAAGTAAACTAGCTCAGGTGATGGTAGCTTATCTGTGAGAAGAGATGTGGTGGCCACATGCCTCTAAAATGTGTTACAGTGAGGCTCGAGGGACTATTTATGATTGAGAAACAATGGAAAACACTAAACATCCAAAAACCTAACCCTCGGAGATGAAGCGCCAAAATTTGGACCCCGCTGGGGTAAATTGGTACATCAACTTCCCAAGGTCATAAATTTGGCATAAAATCTCCATTTGACGCACATCAACAAACTGAAAGAAACAATGGTGGGGGTCCAAGTGGAATAGGCGGGTAGCCACCAATATCCACCTGGATCAATGAGTCTTCTCAAAATCATTCATAATGGGTACTCGTTGGATGCATAATTTATTTTTTCGTCGAACGTGTCTACTATTGAAATTTGAGTAAACATATAAGGAGATCAACCAAAAATACATAAAAAAGTAGTTTTCTTCTTTTCCCTCCAAAATTCATGACTCTGATTTTATTATTTTCCCTTAGGAGTCCACTTTTAGACCAAAATTTCCTCTAATTCCTCTTGCCAATACTCCAAATTAGCTTAAACCATGCATGGATTTGACACTAGTTCAACCAATTCCAACCACCCCTTTCATTGCTTTAGTTTTGTTGTAACCTCAACTAGATTATGTTGTTGCTATGAAATAAATTGTAAAGGGGAGAAAGACCAAGAAGAAGGGGGGGGGGGGATAAGAAAAATTGGGAAACTACCATTGAAACTCATGCACCTAAGCCTACTCCACCATGTGCATTGTGCGATATTTATGGCCATGCCACCAATAATTTTCCTCTTCTCCCTATATTAAAGGGTTTCATTTCCTTAGATAAATTTTAGCTAGACCCAAATATTCTAGAGGTGTAAGAGCTTCTACCTTAATCGTCTAAGAAAAAAAAAAGGCTTATGCACAAACCACCCATACAGTTTATTCAAGACGTACAATAATTATTCCCATCATTTCCCCCATATCTCCTATTTTTGTGATACTTGTGTTTTCTTCATGGAATGTGTTATTGCCTAAATCTACCTCAGGCTGAAGGAAGGCAAAGTTTAGGGTAACATCAAACCATGCTCAGTCTGGTAGCTAGCCCTACCAGAACAGGAGAGGGCTCTCTCCGGGTCAATCTCAGTGAAAAGTAATCAATAGGGCTTGAGATGACTGAAATAAAAGCTAATTTTAGGCTAGGTATATAAGTAAAGGATTTTGAGTTTGATTTTGGGGGGTTTTGTTGGATCAAAGGGAAAGGCAGTTTTGGGTGCGGGGATTAGGCCTAGTTTTTGCAGAGTTCTGATTGGGGAAAGGAAGGAAATAGTTTTGATGCTTTAGATTGAATGAATGGATGGATCAGACCAGTGAGGAGATGAAGAGGGCAATAGGGTTTCAAGAGTCCTCCTCAAACAGATGAAAACATGTAAAATTAAACAAAACTGAAGGCAGAGCAAAGCAAGCTACTGAATTCCACCTTTAACACTGATTTGTTTAATCTAAGAAGAAAGGAGAGAGAAAATTATACACATAAACATCAGTGAAACTTACAGTTACATAGAGAAAGACACCATCAAAACACAGAGCCACATGGATCCCAAAAAGTGCTGCAAACCCTGGTCTATTCCTTTGCCAAAAGTGCAGAGATGAAATGTACAATGAAGTGCCAAACAATCCCAAGTGTCCAATCCTGAAAATGACTGAGAAAATACATAATATAGACAAGCCTAACTCGTGCCCATGCCTCTAGGGGTTGAGCTCATAATTCTAGGAGCTGTTTCAACCATATCTAAACTAGGAACTAGAAAATAGGCAATGAAACAACTTGCCTCTATATGCTAGGAAACTGATCCATTCACTTACATTTCACCTTCTGGTGAATGAATCTTCTAGAATGAGTAAAAATGTGCCAAAATTACATCATGGTCATGAAATTACATCAAAGTACATCAAGAGTTACATGAAAAAGTGAAACTGGTCAAAACTAGGCGAAATTCTGAGCTGCTGAGTGAAAAATGGGCAAAAATTCTCTATGCGTCGCGCCCAAAATCTCTATGCATAGCACAAGTTTGGAGCTTATTTTGAGGCTGTTCGCGAAGTCCAAATTGAGCGCAGGATAGCTCGTTGGAAAGCCCTGCCTGTCTACTTTCCAACCCAAGTGGAATTTCAGGATTGGGTTGCCATTTGCCTCTCAAAAAGTTCAATCGCCCAACACTGCTTCATGTGTGTGCAAAAAGTGGCAGAAAGGCCATTTTTAGGGTGTTTTTGACCCTTTAGGAAACCCAGAACTTGATGAAATCCTTAGGTAATACATGAGCATGCATAAATTTTAATAAAAAATCTAGAAATGGAAAATTTTCCCCCTGAAGATCTGCCAATTATAAGCGCGCGCCAAGTGGCGCTACGCGTCGGGCAGGAAAACCTGTTTTGTGACCAAAATATTCAAAATTGACAAAATTTTTCCCAAATTTCTTGAAATTTGGGCTGAAGGTCTCTCATCAAGCACTATGCTAGGCCAAAGAAGCTTCAGCCAAGATTTGGATCCTATCATGCCTTTTGCGACGTTTCAGTGCCCTCCTTAGCCTTGCCTTCAAGATTTTGATCCTTGCTTTACAAACATGATGGCACGCCCAATAGTGGTTCTTCATGTGCCTGAGCATATTATTCTCTTTTTTTCCTTCTCCAATAGCTTCTCAAGATGAATTTTGACCCTCTCAAGCCAGGTCTCTCTATCGGCCTCAATCTCACGCTCAATGGGTGTCATCTCGGATGGGCTTCTTCGGGCAGCTTGCCGGTTCTCACGGATGTTTTGAAATTCCATGATCGTCTGCTGATCCTCCAACTATTTGTTCCACTGATCCAGATAGTTTATGATCCACTAAGCTCTCTGCAACTTGTCATTCAATGTATCGATCACAGCTTTCTGCTCCTGAATGATCTGTCTCAATTTTGAGCTTGGAGAGCTCAAATCCTCATCAATCAATACGAAATTAGTATCCTGGCCTTCTGAAGGGCCCTCCTCCTGCATGGGCCTCTTTCCTCTGTCCTGTACTTGTACCTATGCTGATGATGATGGAAATGAGACCCCTTCCACCCCGGGTGGAGATAGTACTCGTTGGGCTGCTGTAAACAATACTCTTGTGCCTCTCTGATAAGTGACATACACTGGCACACCGATAGGCTCTGTCTCGGGACCTTGAAACTGATGTGAAGGTTCACCTGCATCGTGAACAATCTCTGGAGGAGGCTGAGGGGATGTGAAGAAGTCACAGGAAATGAAATCTTCCCATGCAATGCCCTGTAATGCAAGCTGATGTACCACAATGATCTTGATGAGCGCATAATGATAAATGTTGTTGTACTGCTGCTCGGGAGTCTTCTTCTGCACAAGAGTAGTCATCCTCTCTATGTTTTGGCACATGAAATACGATATGTTCATCATCCTCAATCTCGTGAAATGCATCAATAATCTGATGTGGTATGCATAGAGGCGTGAAAACTGGCCCTCACAACTGAAGTATCAGATAATGAGTCTCATCAAAGGTGCATAAGATTCCTTCAGAAACCGGAATGGGAATACCCTGCTGAGCTGTCTCACATAGCTAGGCCTGATGTATGGTTCGTAATGCACTCTGTCCACCTACTGTCTCTTGTTCCACTCTTCACCTACATTCGGTATTTCTGTTGCCTGAGAAATGGTTTCTGGTGTCAAGGTGAAGTTTACACCAGCAAGAGTTACCTGACCATCATGCAAATGTAAAACAAACAGCTGAGCTAACTCCTGATGATGCTAAATCCGAGCAATCATCTCACAGTACTGATAGCATGAATGCACTCGAAAAAATGCCATGGCAAGTGGGCAGGCCTGCAACTGAGTCAATGAGGTGGGCTCTTCTCTCACATGTTTTCCACCTTTACGAGGCCTTCTCGGTGCATGCAGATCAGTGGTAGAATCACTGTCTTGTTCATATGAAGTTTCAGTGTCTGTCTCCATGGTGTTACAAGGTGTATGTCAAGTGTATGTTGATATGTATGAGGTAAAAATAAAAATTTGGTGTATTTGCCTCCAATTTCCAAATGTGTGCAAAATAGGAAGACTGGACTGTGGGAAATATGGACAGTAATCAAGTGAGTTTTGTCAAGTGAAATTACAGTGTAATAACAATCACTTAACTGTGTTTAGGAATCAGGGGTTTGGGGATTTTATAAGTGAATTGAGAGAGGGAGAGTGATAGGGAATGGTAGGGTTTAGGAATAACAGGACTTAGGAATAAGTGATTTTGGGAATGTGAGGGAATAAGGGATTGATAATGATGATAGGATTACAGTGATGGGAAAGGAACCATAAGTGGGGAATGGAGTTGGATTATTTTGGCACCAAAGTTGTTTTTAAAACACCAATTTAAAACCCTAAAGAGAAGCTTTAACAAAATGATAGGGTTTATATTTTCAACTTTCAAAATTTATATTCTTCCCTCCAAACAACACCAAACACAAGTTAATAGAAATTCACAGCCTTACAAACTTACTTGGAGCGAGGAAAACTGAGTTGATTTAAAATTTCATGAAGCAGTGGTGAAATTCTTGCTTGTCGGCTCTGTGCGCCGCGCGCACAACCCAGTGCGCCACAACCAATATGTGCGCCATGCACGTTGAAAAATACACAGTGATGTGCGGCTGTATGCGCTGCGACCTCCTTGTGCGCTGCGCCTTCTCCCAATGCGCCGCGCAGCAACTCCAATACATAGACCAGCCTATAACTCACAGTTTTCGCTCTTCCACACTTGACTTGGCTTCATTGATGTTTCTTGGTGCAAATGAACTATTTGAATGGTGAAAATATCTTGTATAGACATGGAATTTGATTTTTAATTCAGAAAACCCACTTTCTAATGTTTCAACTTTGGCACTTTTCACTTTTTAATACAAACTCTGTTTTGCTTGTTTCCTTTGAGTTTTTGAGCTGAATGACGAAAATTTTGTCATTTTTTTGCAGGGATATCTAGCATGGAATTTGGCAAAGGCGACCAGGGCTGCGCCTGAAGAACTTCACAACTAAAAATTTTGAAAATTACATGGAAATTTATTACAAAAGATAAAATGGACGATTTTTCTTCAAAACAGAGTTTTGAAGAAAATTCAAGATCTTACATTATAACGATGAAATTTTTGAAATGAAAACTTATTTTGACCCTCCCTCTATGCCTGTTGGAATTATTGGACACTTTGAAGACTAAATTTGTGAAACCCTAGACCTAATGACTGAAATGACTCTTTGTTGACTAAGAGACCAAAACAGGACTATAAATGACTTTAAAATTGACTTTGATGCACAAACACGGACCAGCAGGTACATGACATGAGGGATATGAGTGAAAAGACCCTTCCGTCAGATGATCCATGCTCTTAATGGAATGCAGTTGACTGAACTGAGTGAGACACCTAAAATGAAATGCAACAAAAGAGATTTTGATCTCTGACGGAGGGATGAACAGACCGACTCTAACAGAATGTTTTATACTCGTAGTGGAGTTTCCACTCCTATACTTACATCCCCTGGCATATCTTATTTGCAAGGGAAGGAAATAACTCAACCAACCATTGTAATTGGTCCTCATTATGTAGAAATCACAAATAATATCATACATATCCTTTATTTTGCATTATCCATGGGATCAACATCTTCATACACAATTGGAGCATTTGACTGTGAACCTTGGGAAACATCTTTTGTCTTTGATGTCACTTCAGTCTCAACATTGATATAAATTTAGTACAATAGTAATTAGTCTCCCTTTTTAGATGTTATGCATGTGAAACTTGTCTCCCATGGTGATGCTTCAGATGCTTCATCATCTACATCAAGTGGTTCCTCACAGTCTCATAATCCAGTATTTCATTCTGATGAAGAATTTATGGAGTATATGACCACACCATATTATCCATTTTACAATATGCATCATTTTTTATATTTTCATTTATGAGGGTCCAGAAGAAGAAATTATCCAAAACCCTCATATTACATATGGTAGTGTTGACTATAGTTAATTATTCTTATACATCTCAGACTTCTATCTTCCCATATCACTCTATATCACCTTGGGAATGATCTAATTAATCATTTCTACATATTACCTTAACAACCAAGTCCCTTTGACATTTTTGTTGTTGAACCCTAGTTTCATCTAGGTGAGCATCAATTGACTACAACCAAAGCTATTCTTTGATATGGTGACACCTATATTCAAACCCAAACATTTCATTCCTTTGACTCATGTATGCAGTAAAAAACGATATTGGAACTCCACCATTTCATTTCTCTTACTGTATTCATCCCTTATTCCCATGAGAAGATAACAATTCCATAACAAATGGTGACCTTAAACAACACACATCTCCATATAATGTACAATTATTTGAAATCCATTATTCTAAATACACCTGACATGTTCATAGCATACTATGTACACATCCAACAAGGGAGAACCATTTGTACCTTTGCATACCTGATCAATCCTCCTTGCCCCCCATCATTAGATGTTGGGTAGAAGTATCTCATTCTTGAAGGCATGATGCCCCCCTGGCCACTTTCTCACTTGGTTATTGTCCACTCTCGCCCTAGGCCCCAAAAGTATATGTTGTAAGGTTTATGATCCTTTCATCCTTTGGGTAGTCTATCCTACCAACCACTCTGGTGAGCCATATAGACTTAAAATATCATATATGATTGATACCATAAATTAAAACACTCTACTCTATGTGATTCCACACTTACCACTCGGTCCCCATGTTTGAATTGGTGGGTGGGGATGACTCTAGACCTCCTCTATGTTGAAAATTCAACAAGAAATGTGTGTCTAATTTAATTTTCCCTTAATTAAATTGGACAATAAAAT
The DNA here is from genome assembly GCA_034641835.2 of Pinus albicaulis. Lineage (NCBI taxonomy): Eukaryota > Viridiplantae > Streptophyta > Pinopsida > Pinales > Pinaceae > Pinus > Pinus albicaulis. The sequence continues at coordinate 749,181,974 of CM076583.1, forward strand.
GTTATCTTATCTCATAATCACTTGTAATAGTTAACTGGGTGTTATAAACTTAGTTAGCTCATGAATTTCAAGTTGAGGGTGGTTGGTGAGGCATGTAGAGTGATTCTATTAGTTATTGAGTCCAAGTGCCAGTTAATGCATGAGAAATGAGTTAACTCAATTAATTGAGTTAAAATCAGTTTAACTAGTTGTAACTATTTGTTGCACTAGTGAGAGGTCAAGTGAATTGAATAAGATTTAATTCACATGCAGTGATATTTCATGTAACTGATGATTTACTATTAATAGCTCCATGCATGTCAGTTCCAGTGGAGACCAGTTGAGACAAATGTTAAATGGATGTTAAGTATCAATTGTATTATTAGTAGGCTGCCCACATGTAGTAAAAAACCCACATGATTTCGCATGAGCATTGCACAGTTTTGTAAGGCTGAATTTCCTAATTAATAGGGATTCCATTCCACATGAATCAGGAAACTACCACTCAAACTCATGCACCTAAGCCTACTCCACCATGTGCATTGTGCGATATTTATGGCCATGCCACCAATAATTTTCCTCTTCTCCCCATATTAAAGGGTTTCATTTCCTTAGATAAATTTTAGCCATACCCAAATATTCTAGAGGTGCAAGTGCCTCTTCTTGAATCATCTAAGAAAAAAAAAAGGCTTATGCACAAACCACCCATGCAGTTTATTCAAGACGTACAATAATTATTCCCATCATTTCCCCCATCTCTCCCATTTTTGTGATACTTGTGTTGTCTTCATGATATGGATTATACTCATAGTGGAGATTCCATTCCTATACTTACATCCCCTAGCATCTCTTATTTTTAAGGGAAGGAAATAATTCAACCCACCATTTTAATCAGTCTTCATGATGTAGAAATCATAGATAATATCATACATATCCTTTAGTTGTCATCATCCATGGGATCAATATATTCATACCCACTTGGAGCATTTGAATGTGAACCTTTGGAAACATATTTTGTCTTTGAAGTCACTTTAGTCTCAACATAGATGGATCTTTAGTACACTAGTAGTTAGTCTCCCTTTTTAGATGTTATGCATGTGAACCTTGTCTCCCATGGTGATGCTTTAGATGCTTTATCATCTACATCAAGTGGTTCATCACAGTCTCGTAATCCAATATTTCATTCCGATGAAGACATTATGGAGTCTATGACCACACCATATTATCCATTTTACAATATACATCATTTTTGATATTTTCATTTATGAGGGTCCAGAAGAAGAAATTATCCCAAACCCTCATATTTCATATGGTAGTGTTGACTCTAGTTAATTATTCTTATGCATCTTATACTTCTAGCTTCCCATATCACTCTATATCACCTTGGGAATGATCTAATTAATCATTCATTCATATTACCTTAACAACCAAGTCCCTTTAACATTTTCATTGTTGAACCCTAGTTTCGTCTAAGTGAGCATCAATTCACTACAACCAAAGCTATTCTTTGATATGGTAACACCTATCTTCAAACCCAAAAATTTCTTTCATTTGAGTCATGTATGCAGTAAAAAATGATATTGGAAATCCACCATTTCATTTCTCTTATTGTACTCATCCCTTCTTCCCATAAGAAGATAACCATGCCATAACAAAAGGTGACCTTAAACAACACAAATCTCCATATAATGTACAATTATTTGGAATACATTATTCTAAATACGCTTGACATGTTCATAGCGTACTATATACACATCCAACAAGGGAGAACCATTTCTAACTTTTCATAATCAATCGTCTTCCCCCCCCTCCATTATCACATGTTGGGTAGAAGTATCTCATTCTTGGAGGCATGATTCCCCCCTGGCCACTTTATCACTTGGTTATTGTCCACTCTCGCCCTAGACCCCAAAAGTATAGATTGTAAGGTTTATGATCCTTTCATCCATTGGGTAGTCTGAGTCCTACCAACCTCTCTGGCGAGACATATAGACTTTGAATATCATATATAATTGATACCATAAATTAAAAAACTCTACTCTTTGTGATTCCACACTTACCACTCGGTCCCCATGCTTGAATTGGTGGGTGGGGATGACTCCAGACCTCCTCTATGTTGAAAATTCAACAAGAAATGTGTGTCTAATTTAATTTTCCCTTAATTAAATTGGACAATAAAATGTAATATTATCTCATAATCACTTGTAATAGTTAACTGAGTGTGATAAACCTAGTTAGCTCATGAATTTCAAGTTGAGGGTGGTTGGTGAGGCATGCAGAGTGATTCTATTAGTTATTGAGTTCAAATTGCAGTTAATGCATGAGAAATGAGTTAACTCAATTAATTGAGTTAAAATCAGTTTAACTAGTTGTAATTGTTTGTTGCACTAGTGAGAGGTCAAGTGAATTAAATCAGATTTAATTCACATGCAATGATCTATCATGTAATTGATTATTTACTATTAATAGTTGCATGCATGTCAGTTCCAGTGGAGACCCTATTGAGACAAAGGTTAAAGGGATTTTAAGTATCAGTTGTATTATTAGTGGGCTTCCCGCAGGCAGTAAAACACCCATAGGATTTCCCATTAGTATTGCATAGTTTTGGAAGGCTGAATTTCCTAAAGAATAGGGATTTCATTCCACATGAATTGCGTAAGCAAGCCAGGCTGAGCAGAGGCTAAAAATTGGCTAAGTGTTGGTCAATTTTTTCTGGATCAGTGTGAGACAATTGTGAGAGTGTAGGAGACTCTTGTGAGAAGAGTGCATTGTAATTGTTTCATGATTCCTTGGTGAATATACAATAGAAGATAGAGGGGTTTTGAGCAGCAAGCTTTTGTAATATTCCCAATTAGATTTTAGTTAGTTGGAATATTAAATTTTGTTTTTGCTTCTTAGTTATAAGAATAAGAGGGTAGGGAAACCCATAAATATCCTTGGTAGGAAAAAAATCACTCCAAGTGTGAATGGAGGTCATCAAAGTAGCTAGATAAAGCACCCTTATGTGTGAATAGGGGATGAAGCATGTGGAATGGGTCAACTTTGACCAAATCAACAATGCATTTTTGAAGGGAGAATATTTTCATGGAAGTAGTGGCTTTAATGAGTGGGGCCTGTTGTACCTTAAGAGACAATCCCTTAGCTGTGATAAGGAATCAGTGCTTAAGACATTTATATGATTATGTCACAAAAATATCTGTCTTTGTTTTAATCACCTTCAAGTATTTACAATTAAACTTTTAGATATCAAATACAATGAATGTCTCACAATGCTATTATTTGCTGATGTTGAATGAAATGACCAGAAGAAAATGGAAGAAGAAAGTCCAAAATGATATGCTGTCACACATAATATATCATCTCAAACTTCTGAAGAATTTATGAAATAAGCAGTTAAAACAAAGGAGCGCCAATTAAGGATTTTAACTCTTGATTACATAGGTAAAAAGAGACCTGCTGCTCAGTATTTTTCCTTATTCAAAGAAAGAAAACACAGAATGTGAACTTAGATACATAACAACATAAAAAAATGCCAGAAACTTGTTGACTCATTCATTAATCATTGAAATATCTGAGTCCAAAACTCATAACCTTTCTTCCTCTTGAAAATTACAATAAATACAATAAAAAAAACAGTTTGGAACTGTTGTAACCAATTCTAACTACCACAACTACTTAGGACTTAGGAGGTTTTCTATTACATGCCTTGAAAATGTCTTATTACAATTACATTGTCTTTGAAAAAGTAATATAATGTAAAAAATATACATCCTAATCTATAGGAATTGCTGATGATGCTGCTGCATTTCCTTGGTCAGCTGATTTGTCTTTCTTTGATGTTGAAAACCCTTTTGGAAAGTCTATTGTCCAAGCTCTACACTTTTTCCATATTTATATCTTAGTCCTGGGCGAATGTGTTAGATTTTGATACTCCAATATGAATGCATTAATTTGATTATAAGATGGTCCTTCTGTGAAAAGAGTTTTTACCAACCACAGTAGCTGGAAATGTTTCTGTAGAAAGTTGACCATTGTTTCCCCTTTAAGCACTTTAGTTTTTTCATGCCTATTATCAAATTTAATTTTTTCCATAACTAGAAAATTCTCATAAGAATCCTATGGCAAAATATTTCCTTAATCTCCCCAACATGATGGCAGACCTATTCTTGTTAATTTTCCAAATAACTTATCAAATTGACTTACTGCCTCCTTAATTTCCATCAGTTTCTTTTCTATAGCTTTTCTCTGATCATTTCTGACAATCATCTTATTGATCTCCACTACATATAAGGTCCTGTCTTTAATGTCATTCTCTTCTAATTCCCGATCTGTTTTAGAATTAATAAAATCAATGAACCTTCTAGCCCAGATAGCTCTATTAATTGCCTTCTGTTTATCTATCATTATTGGTTCTTCACATTCTTTGGTAAAACTTTTTTCCTTTGCAACTATCTTCAAACAACTCCAAATTGATTTCATTTCTAAAATGATATCATTCCAAATGATATCTTTGGCTTGTATCAGTGAAAATTTTCTTTTCAATCTTTCTTTGAAATTTTTAATCTTAGCATTAGCATTCTGAATATCCGTTTTATACTTGTCAACTTCATTCTCTATGATATGAATAAGATTTGTTGCAGTCTCCAGATCTGCTTGAGCCTTTTTCCAATCTCTTTCAGCCATCTACAACTCAATATTTAATTGAATAATCTGTGATTGTGGATCTTCATTACCTGTAGGTGTTGGGGTGCTGTGATTTGGCAGATTGGCATACCAAATGACAAGGCAACATCAAAACAAATTTAGAATCCTAGGATCTAGCCCTCCTGGATTCGGAGAGGGATCTCTCCATCTGTGTGTTAGAATGATATGATTTTAAAGATTATGATATGATATTAGGCTAGTTATGAAGTACAATGGATTTCTTTGTTTTGGTTTTGGTTGGGTAGAATATCATCAAAATAAAGGAAGTCTTTTGAAGGGTAAAGGTATGAGTAAGTTGAAAGAATGGTTTAGCAGATAGGATAGGTAAGAGACAGTATCAATCCATTGAGATATGGAGTCACAAAATGATTTAATTACACAACAAGTTTCAAACGTGGTCCATGGGGCAAGTCATCTATATCAAAGGATCTCTTTAGGTTGATTTGTGATATGGAACATTAAAAGTGTTGTGAAAGAAGAAAAGATAATACCATTTAAGAATCATTTAACTTCAATAAACAATAAAAGCCTTTCAAAGTAACTGTTTGAAGCAGGCCAAAGGACAGGGCAAACCATAGACCTCTTTGGGCAAACTTTTACTAAAGCACACTTTTCAGACAACAATCCAGCAATCTAACAGATTACCTTTAGAAAGAAGAAAACATATAAGATAAAAAAAAGAATAGCCTAAGATCAAGTAAGAACTTTGAATCTATCCTGCTTTTGGAAAAATCTCATGGGAAACTTTCAAAATAGCTGTTGAAGACTAAACAAGGGACAGGGCTAACCATAAACTTCCTTGATTAGGACTCTACTTCGCATGTAGTGAAAATATCATTCAAGAACAACATCTTAGTTTATACTCAGCAAGACAGGGGTTCACCAACATTCCTTGACTGGTTATACTCTATTGAAATCATTCCCAAAGCAACAATTAGAAGAAAACATAGAGATAAATCTTATCAGTGAGAAATAGGGTACTTTGCAGTAAATCCTAATCTATATTCCTTGTTCTTTATCAGAGAAAGTGGACAGTATGAAAACATAAGAAAAAAAAAAAATTACAGTAAGAAAAACATCACCATTGACATAGACCAGGATCCCATAAATCAGCTTGTATATTTGATGTTCAAACCGGTTACAATCTTCAAGCCCAGTAGGTCTTTATAGCTTCAAACTTCTCTTCTCAGCCTGTTAGCCACCTATAAAATTTGTTATATCAAAAGGTGGCTAAATAATTTTTGGAGCCTTAAAGAAACAAGTTTTATTGCTAAAAAGTGTTATCTCTTGAAGCCTCATGAAGACATCATGCCTTTTTAGACCTTCACTACTGTTTCCCTTTCGAAATGTTGATAATCTGCTATTTTCATAGAGAGAAGACTACTGCAGAATCCCATTTTTCCCCTCCTCCACTCAAAAAATAACCTTCATTTTATTCCCCTTTTCCCCCATGAAATTCCTCTATTTTTCATTATTTCCCTTCTTCCATTCATGAAAATCATTTTTACAAAGTTTAAAACTCATTTTTAGACTTTATAGAAACCCCCAAATCCATAAAAAACTTTGAAAATTTTCATAAAAATAAGTGTTTTTTACTATGGATTTAAGCCCCCTTGGGCTAAGTCCTAAAAAATTTCCCCACCATATTCCCCAGCACTAAGAACCAAGTGATAAACCCTTTCAGAGCTTATCGCATTGAAACAATTGGAGTGCGTGAGTCGAATTGCTGTGTTAAAAGCCTCCGATGCGATTAGCGTTTTGTTTATAAACCCCCGATCTTATTTCTGTTTCATATAACCATAGAGCCCACATTCGGTGCTTAAATCTTGTATAAACCCATCTCCGATGCATATTTCCCTTTTGTAAGTTCATAAATCCACTTTTCCTAAGTTTTGGTCTAAACCCGCCAGAGCAATGTTTTGTAATGAAAATGGGTAGATTGAAAAGCCCCGCATCTTTTTTTCGATGCAATTGAGCCCGTTGTAGAAACCTCCACCTCTCTCTATATATAAACCTACGCCTGGGACCAAGAGTTAAAGTCCCGAAGCGCTAATCGCGTTGGGGAAATTCAAAATGGGTAGATTGAAAAGCCCATCTCCGAAGTCCTGATGCCGATTAGCCCTTTATGTATTTAAGCCTTGGGCCTTTTTGTTTTCCATATAGACCAATGGCCTTGCAGATAAGCGCCAAGCCATTTCATTATAAACCCACCCCGACAACCGTAAAACCTTTGTATTTCATTTAATTTTTGAAATTCATATATTATAAGGGTCCTGCTTGTTCATTGGTCGGAGCCTTTCTCCGCTGTTGATCGTTGGCCAATCCGATGGCCTGCACAAAATCGCATCGGGAGTTTTAATTGGTGCATTAACACTTTATGCCACCCCTGATTGGCAGTTCCCCGATCCATCCTCCACCGTCGATCTGATCTGTAGATCGACGGCCCACAACTAATTGCATCGCTGCCATCCAAAGTTTTTCCCCCGCCGATCGCATGCCTCCGATTGCATCTGGACCGTCCATGTGTCCAGATCGGACGGTTTAGATGCATCTTCCCACTTTGGTTAAAAACATGCAGCCCTGCTCCATATTTTTTTGGCCAGATCTCAGCCGTTGATCTCTGTAGATCAACGACCCTTATTAACCTGTTCCCCGCTTCGAATTTTATTTTATTCACCTCCGTGATTGAATTGGTGCATCATCTCTTTGATCCAACTGGCCTGTGTTATCACTTCGTCGCCTCCACCTTTTATCGCCCGTGCACCTTCTAGATATCGCGCTCTTCCTTCAGCTGTCCGATCTAAGACCTTAGATCTGACGGCCAGCATGAATTTTCGCGCAGATCTATGCCCGAAGGATAATTCTCAGAAATCATGCGATATGGGTAGTTTTGAAATGCCACGTGTCGGGCAGGAATGCATATCGCATTTGAAAAGGTGAAAACGCCTTTCTCCCTTTTTGCTACGCGAAACCCACGGTTTACCCCCCAAAACCACTTTCCATCGTGCTCTCTCCCCGCCGTTGATCTCTGTAGATCTATAGCTTAGATTTAATCTGGAAATACACTATCGCCCTCCACCTCTACCAAAGGTTTTCAATGTGCGATCTCCACCGTTGATCTCGTGAGCCAAGTTCATCTGACGGCCCTAAATCATCCTGAAACCCTAACTTTATTTCCTGTGCATTTTTCCTCCACCAAAGGAGTTTTCCCTCTTTTCCTTTGTAATTCTTCCATTTTTTCCTTTGTAATAAAATGTGACCCCTTCACATTTATGTTATTACGTTTGATCCCGATCGTTGATCTCTGCAAGATCAACAGCCCTAACTTAAAAAACTTCACCATTTACTCTCACTGCTCTCCTTTTGACCCTCAAGTCGCAATCTCTTCCATTGGATGCTGTCATCCAACGGCCACGCTCCAAGCCGAAACCTCCAAAACAGTTTTTCCCAATAACGCATGATTTTATAATATTTTTTGGTATTTTGCAGGTTTTAATGGTTTTTTACATTATATAAAAGGAAAATTGAAGCCGAGGATGATGATCCTCCAGGCTTTCATTCATTCAAGAATATCATTCTGCGCGGTTCTATACCACGTTTCGTCAATACGTCATGAGTATTGATGCCATATAAACCCCGTATCACCTGCACATCAAAAAGACATAGTAATGCCTAATTTAAATAAAGAGTATCAGTGTTGAAGACCTACCACAACAGAACTGAAGATTAAATATTAATTCCACGGTTTAATGGATTACAGCTAAGATCGATTATCAAAAGCCTAATCCACTAAACTAAAAACATTTAAAGGCAAATCAAAGATATTTATCAAACAGAGGATGCGTCCACTGTCACATCAGAGGCTAATTGATTCCTCTCAGCTACTAGATTGCCACCTGTGGCCTCAAAGCATTCAACAAAGGCTAAATAATGACCAGAATAGAGGATATTTTCCTCACGACAGCCCAATAGTTGATTCAGCTGAAGAAATTATGGCAAAATATCTGCTGAGTTACTACAGAGATGACACAGAGCCTTAAAGTCAACAAAATCTCCCACCGAGTTTAATTCTTAAATGTAAAGCATTTAATACAGAGGACATGTCTGTACACTTCTCCATTGAGTCTCTCAAAGGCTGAGAAGTATTAAAATCTATATTGATTGACTTTGAAGATATTTTATCAGATCCCACCTCCTCATTTCCTCTATAAATACTTCTGTAGAAGATGAGAAAATGTTGGTTGCAGAACTTTGAAATATACTTGTGCTCGAAACTTCTACTTGTAAATAGTGTTCAAAGGCTCTTGAAACTCTGTTTGTAGTCACATAAGTTAGGATGAGAAGTGAAGATTATTTCTGAATTGAAACATTGGACTTGAAGCTGTAACTGGTTTGAAGCATCAATACAAGATGATTTATGGGATCCTAGTCTATGTCAACGGTGATGTTATTTCTTATTGTAAATTGTTATTTTATTTCTGTTTTTTTTTTTTCCATCTTCTATGATAAATAACAACAAGCATAGAGTTAGGATTACTGTATATCAGTACCCTTCTCTGACTGATAAGCTTTATCTACATGTTTTATTCCAAACTATGTTATTTAGGAATGATTTAATTCAATTTAAGCATTTAGGAATGATGGCGTTCCCTCGTCCTACTATCTAAGCTGAGTGTTGTTCTTAAATGTTATTTTTAGTTTATGTTAAGTAGAGATAAACTAAGGAAGTAATGGCGAGCCCTGTCCTTTAGTTTTATCCCCAAAGACTATCTGAAAGTTTCACTAAGAGTGTGTTGAAAGCAGGCTAGGTTAAAAGTCCTTACCTGATCTTAGACTATTCTTTGTTATCTTATGTGTTTGTCTTGAAATTTTACTAAGTAAAGCAGAGCTAGGGAAGTTTATGGTGAGCCTTGTCCTCTAGTTTCTTCTCCAACAGTTTCTTTTAAAGTTTCCCTTTGTGTTTAAATGTTTTTTCTATTGAAAGTGCATCAAAATCTGGCTAGTTTCGAAGTACTTACCAGATCTTAGATTACTTTTATGTCTCTCTTAAGTGCATGCCAAAAGCAGGATAGTTTCAAAGTACTTACCTGATCTTAGGCTGCTCTTTGTTCTTCATTTGTTTAAATTCCCCTTCTTGTTGTATCATTTCATTCCATAAAATCAACTTTAAAGAGATCCTTAGACATAGATGACTTGCCCCATGGACCACTCTTGAACCTTGTTGTTTCAATTAAATCCTATTATGACTCCATAGCTCAATGGACTAAAAACAACATTATATCTATCTTTTTAGCCAAAGCTTATTCTGATTGCTTGCAACTTCACACCTTTGAAACTCTTTCCATTTAGGACTTTCCACTCAACTAATAAATCATGCTCAGCCATCCAAACAAACAAAAACCCTCGGCCTTAATAACTAGCCTAATATCATTACCCTAAAAGTCTTAAATATAAATTCAATCTCTTTCACTTATTGGAGAGATCCCTCTTCGGATTCAGGAGGGCTAGATCCTAGAATCCCAAAGTGGATGAAATAGTGTTCTCTCTGCAGTTTGAATTTGCCAATATTGCAAATTAGAGGGAGCTAACATTTCTGGCGACTCCGCTGGGGAGTTCTGAGTGATATTTTTTTAGATATTCTTATAATATCATAAATCCCTTTGTTTCAAGAATATTTGGTGTGTTAGCTAGTTGAGCCACCAAAACTAACATTTCTGGTGACTCCGCTGGGGATTGAGTCAATATTCATTCCAAAGACCCCTTGAGTACAAGTAGCCCTCTTCAAGCACTACCAAACTAATGGTAATCATGATAAAACTTATTTTGAATCAGTGACAAACTAGGAAAACCCTAGGATTCTCATAAGATTTTATCTAACCTTAAAGGATTAGCTAGCTTAGCCATAAGAGTAGATTTTTTTTATCTCATAACCATAGCTAAGTTTTGAAGCAGATTTAGGACACTCTTAAAAAACCAATAGGACTGAAAAATAACTCAGAAAAACCCAAAAATATTTTAGATTGGTATTTAATAAACATGGTGGTGGACCATAAAACCTTTTACCTCCAAAAGAGCTAAAAACTTCCACTTGGCGACTCCACAATCCTAATAGACCTTAAGACTCCACTGGGAAGACCCATTATCATCATAAAATCATTCAAACTCAGTAAGATGATTTTAGGATTGAAGTTTTCTTCTTTAAAGATCAGTTAACCTCTTTAAGATTGTCATATCTAGTTAAAATTTTCTTGTTTACTTGGGTCCGAAACTCATAGCATAGTGGCTCCTAGAAAGATCCATACTAGAGCTTACCCTGACCCAAACCCACCTGAGATAGTTGATAACCTAGAAAGTATCCTTAGGAAGTCTCCTAAGATAAAATTTTCAACTGTTTTCAGATCACCCTTGAGAGCTAATCCAGTTTCTGAAAACCTTGCAGCTCTACAAGAATTACATGGTGGTGGAACCATAAGAAATTTTACCTCCTTAGGAGCTAAAAACTTTCCACCTGGTGAATCCACACTCTGACATTCCAAAATACCAAATAACTCCACTAGTAGAAGACCTTGAACTGATTAAACTGACACAGTGACCTCTTTTCTGATTTACAAACATGGATTTAGATATAGACCCAAATGAGCTCATGATGGAAAAGTTGATGTACATGCTTGGAAGAAGGGTGGATATGATTATGGCTAATCTAATCGATGGTGATCCAGAACGTCATATACCTTTCCCTCAGCAAACACAAATTTTACCACTACAAGGCATGTATAATGAACATGATGATAGAGAAAATAATCAAGAAAATTTTCTAAACATGATGGAAAAAATGATGCATATGCTTGGGAAAATAATGGATAAGTTGATGGCTAATATGAATATTAGTGATCTAGAGTGAGCTATGCTTCCTCCTGATCGAACACAAGCCCAATCACCTCAAGATCGAGACAATGACCAAGATATGTATTATGATCAACACCTTATAGAAAATGAGGAGCGAACTTACAAAGAAAGCAATAAAGAAGGTAGTCAAGGAACTTTTGATTTCCTTCCTATGTCTTGTACTATGCTGATAAGAGATCTTCACAATAAAATTGCGAATAATAATAGTGTGCAGTTCTTCGAGGAAATCAGTAGCCATCAGGTTACAATAGAAAATCCTTAAAGTTTCCATGCAATCACAAGTCAAGATCTCCTAGAAGAGGCTCAAGAAAACATCCAGCCTCAAAATCAGCCTTTACAAGAAACAGAGAACTGCTATACTTCTGTTCGAAGGGACATAGAAATATCCTCCCCGTTGATAGAAGAAGAGATAGATCAGACTATTAATAAACATTCAGTCTCTGATATTTATTGCAAAACAAATACTCTTGCTCATTCATGTAGAGAACTTTGTTGTAAATATGCAGAAAGTTCTTTTGTTGGTCATAAGAAGCATGGCAGCTCTATTTCTGTTTGTGCTGAAAGAAAAATCTCTCCTTTAACAGAAGAGAAAATTGATCAAATTTTAAGCAAGCAGCTACCCTCCAAACCATCATCTCGACCAGACAGTCATGAACATGGTGCCTATTCCATAGAACAATCCAATGGCACCCAAGACCAAGAGGATAGTAAGGAAATTAATGATAAAACTGAAACTAGTCCTCTTTGGAATATGAATTTTGATGGGTTATGTACTAAAACCAATGCAGGTGCAGGAATATGGCTTTATGATACAGAAAATAATTATTCAGAAGCATATTCATATAAACTTAACTTTCAATGCACAAGTGACATAACAGAGTATGAGGCATTTCTTTTAGGACTCCACTTATTGAAAAAATTAGGAGCCGAGAAGATCACAGTTCATGGAAACACAGAATTGGTAATTAGGCAAGTGAAATATGAATGCATGGTTACGCATCCTAGACTTAAAGCTTATAATAATGATGCCATGGATTTACTAAAATATTTTAAATAATCTCAACTTATACTTGTTCCTAAAGACCAAAACAGTTTTTCTAGTGGTTTAGCCCTTGTGGCTAGTACATGTTTAAGACCTTGGGAGAGCAGAAAATATACCATTCAAGAAAAATTCAGACCTGTTGTCCCAAAAAATAAAATATACTGGAAAAATTTTGAAGGAGAAAAACAAACACAAGACTATCCTACTATGGATATACCATCTTTTCAAGAAGAAACTTCTCCTATCATTGATATCAATCTGCCATTTAAAGAACTAGAATTCATATCAGAAGCAAGCATAGATTTAAAGAAAGAAGATATTTCACTGTTTGCTATTTTGCAGGTTAAGGATGATGATACTTCCAAGAAACATTCAGATGAGATAGTCCTTAAAGCTGAAATCTTGGAAGCAGACAATCTACCAGACATGGAAAGCCAAAAAGAAGAGAACCTTCATATTTTTTTTATCGATCCTTTGGAAGAATGTGTGGAAGTCCCAACTGGATCAAATTATCGAGCATAGATCATTTGCGAGAGCCAAATGCATGAAAATCTGTCACCTTCTATGATAGCCTTGGTTTTGGAGATTAATCTTCAAAATGTACTATGGATACCCATGACAAGCAGCCAGAGTTTCTTTTTCTTTATGACACTACTCAACTGGCTACATTGGCACTTTTGTATCATATGATGAGGTGAATACTCAAAGTTAGAATAGGATAGATAGGGATGTCATTAAAGCTCAGTTTTGAGAAATTAGATAGTTTTCTATTTTTGTCTCCGAAGAAAAATAAAAAATACAAAAATACAAAAACAACATAAAAAGAAAAGAGGGCAGAGAGAAAACAAGAAAGGTACAGCCCCATACCAAAAAAGAGACGTAAATTCTGAAAGTGTGCAAGCTTAAATGCCACTCCTGAAAAACACACTCCTATTTAGTCATACAACCTAATCTTGACTAATTAGTTTTCAATTTGCTACTGATAGGTTAGGGAATCAGATTTTCCAAACAACTTAATCTTGGCTTATCAGTTAGGAAGATTAGGATAGAAATAAAGGTTCAAACAAACTCAAAATCTGAACCAAAGTTTCCAAAAGAAGAATGACTCCAATCTGTTTAATTCATGAGTCAAGAACATAATTAAAACTGGTTCTAATGAACTCAAAATTTGAACCAGTCAACAAGGAAAACAAAGCTCAAATAAACTCAAAAGCAGAGCCGAAGAAAAAGAGAAGGTCGTGCTTAGAACTTTTAGATCTTATGCCTTCACCATTTTGATTTAGTTTTCTGTAAAATAACATCTATGTGTAGCTTTTTTTTATGCCATAGATCACAACAAGTCAAACAGCTTAATCTTGACATGACTATTTTTAAATTTTTGTTTTAGAAATTAGTGAATAAAATTTGTTGGACTGTTTAATACTAACATATTAGTAGATTAGGTAGAGAAGCAATATGAACTCAACTGTTTAAGAGAAATAAGAAGTAGAATTAGATTAGTTTTTTCTTTCAAAAATAATAAATGTTTCTAAAAGAGTTTTCCAATCCAAGTGCACTCTTAAGAAGAAAAAATGTTAGATCAGTAGGATTGGGTAGGTAGAAAGCTTGTGTTGATGAGGATCCATTGTTTTTTATGGCTGCTAACATTTTCACAGCAAATGAAGACCATATAAGTCAAGAAATTTGCAGCCCAATGGATGAGGCACTGATCAACCTCTAGAGAATGCAAGTCTAAAAGTTCTTGATGCCTTCAAGAAGGCACCATCCCCAAGTGGAGCCACTGTTAGCCACCTATAAAATTTGTTATATCAAAAGGTGGCTAAATCATTTTTGGAGCCTTCAAGAAACAATTTTTATTACTAAAAAGTGTTATCTCTTGAAGCCTCATGAAGACATCATGCCTTTTTAGACCTTCACTATTGTTTCCCTTTTGAAATGTTGAAAATCTGCTATTTTCATAAAGAGAAGACTGCTGCAAAATCCCATTTTCCCCCTGCTCCACTCAAAAAATAACCTTCATTTTATTCCCCTTTTCCCCCATGAAATTCCTCTATTTTTCATGATTTCCCTTCTTCCACTCATGAAAATCATTTTTACAAAGTTTAAAACTCATTTTTAGACTTTACCAAAACCCCCAAATCCATCAAAAACTTTGAAAAAATTCATAAAAATAAGTGTTTTTGACTATGGATTTAAGCCCCCTTGGGCTAAATCCTAAGCCAATTCCCCACCATATGCCCCAACACTAAGAACCAAGTGCTAAACCCTTTCAGAGCTTATCGCATTGAAACAATCGGAGTGCGCAAGTCGAATTGCTGTGTTAAAAGCCTCCGATGTGATTAGCCCTTTGTTTATAAACCCCCGATCTTATTGTTGTTTAATATAACCATAGAGCCCGCATCCGTCACTTAAATCTTGTATAAACCCATCTCCTATGCATATTTCCCTTTTGTAAGTTCATAAACCCACTTTTCCTAAGTTTTGGTCTAAACCTGCCAAAGCAATGTTTTGTAATGAAAATGGGTAGATTGAAAATCCCTGCATCTTTTTTCTGATGCGATTGAGCCCTGTTGTAGAAACCTCTGCCTCTATCTATATATAAACCTACGCCTGGGACCAAGAGTTAAAGTCTCGAAGCGGTAATCGCGCCACGGAAATTCAAAATGGGTAGATTGAAAAGCCCATCTCTGAAGTCCCGATGTCGATTAGCCCTTTATGTATTTAAGCCTCGAGCCTTTTTGTTTTCCATATAGACCAATGGCCCTGCAGACAGGCGCCAAGCCATTTCATTATAAACCCGCCTCGACAGCCATAAAACCTTTGTATTTCATTTAATTTTTGACTTTCATATATTATAAGGGGTCCCGCTCGTTCATTGGTCGGAGCCTTTCTCCGCCGTTGATCGTTGGCCAATCCGATGGCTTGCGCAAAATCATATTGGGAGTTTTCATTGGCACGTTAACACTCTATGCCACCCTCGATTGGAGGTTCCCTAATCCATCCTACCCAAAACCAATCGCATCAGCACCATCCAAAGTTTTTCCCCCGCCGATCGCATGCCTCCGATTGCATCTGGACCGTCCACGTGTCTAGATCGGATGGTTCAGATGCATCTTCCCACTTTGGTTTAAAACATGCAACCCTGCTCCATATGTTTTTGGAAAAATCTCAGCCGTTGATCTCTACAGATCAACGACCCTTATTAACTCGTTACCCACTTCGAATTTTATTTTATTCACCCTCCAGATTTAATCTCTGCCATTCATCTTTTGATCCAACGGTCCAGGTTAATACCGCCTGCCCCCTACCCCACCTTTTATCGCCCGTGCACCTTCTGGATATCGTGCTCTTCCTTCAGTCATCCAATCTAAGACCTTAGATCTGATGTCCAGCATGCATATTCGCGCAAATCTGTGCCCGAAGGATAATTTTCAGAAATCACGCAATATGGGCTGTTTAGAAATCCCATGTGTTGGGCGGGAAGGCATATCACGTTCAAAAAGGTGAAACCGCCTTTCTCCCTTTTTGCTACGCGAAACCTGTGGTTTACCCTCCGAAACCACTTTCCATCATGCTCTCTCCCAGCCGTCGATCTCTGCAGATCTACGGCTTAGATCTAATCTGGCCATACACTATCGCCCTCCACCTCTACCAAAGGTTTTCAACGTGAAATCTCCATCGTTGATCTCGTGAGCCAAGTTCATCTGACGGCCCTAAATAATCCTGAAACCCCGACTTTCTTTCCTGTGCATTTTTCCTCCGCCAAAGGAATTTTCCCTCTTTTCCTTTGTATTTCTTCCATTTTCGCCTTTGTAATAAAATGTGACCCCTTCGCATTTATGTCATTATGTTTGATCCCGACCATTGATCTCTGCAATATCAACGACCCTAACTTAAAAAAAACCACCATTTACTCCCACCGCTCTCCTTTTGAACCTCAACACGCAATCTCCGCCGTTGGATGCTGTCATCCAACGACCACGCTCCAAGCCGAAACCTCCAAAGTAGTTTTTCCCAATAACATAGGATTTTATAATATTTTTTGGTATTTTGCAGGTTTTAATGGTTTTTTCCATTATATAAAAGGAAAATTGAAGTCGAGGATGACAATCCTCCAAGATTTCATTCATTCAAGAAGATATTTCCGTGGGGTTCTATACCACGTTTCATCAATACGCCATGAGTATTGATGCCATATAAACCCCGTATCACCTGCACATCAACAAGACATGACAATGCCTAATTGAAATAAAGAGTATTAGTGTTGAAGACCTGCCACAGAAGAACTGAAGATTGAGGATTAATTCCACGGTTTAATGGATTATGGCTAAGATCGATTATCAAAAGCCTAATCCACTAAACTAAACACAGTTAAAGGCAAATCAAATATATTTATCAAACATAGGATGCCTCCACTGCCACATCAGAGGCTAATTGATTCCTCTCAGCTCCCAGATTGCCACCTGTGGCCTCAAAGCATTCAACAGAGGCCGAATAATGACTATAATAGAGGATATTTGCCTCACGACATCCCAACAGTTGATTTAGCCAAAGAACTTATTGCAAAATATCTACTAAGCTACTACAGGGATGACACAGAGCCTTAAAGTCAACAAAAGCTCCCACCAAGCTTAATTCTTAAATGTAAAGCATTTAATACAGAGGACAGGTTTGTACACTTCTCCATTGAGTCCCTCAAAGGTCTAGAAGTATTAAAATCTGTATTGATTGACCTTGAAGATCTTTTATCAGATCCCACCTCCTCATTTCTTCTATAAATACTTCTGTAGAAGATGAGAAAATGTTGGTTGCAGAACTTTGAAATATACTTGTGCTCAAAACTTCTACTTGTAAATAGTGTTCAAAGGCTCTTGAAGCTCTGTTTGTAGTCACATAAGTTAGGTTGAGAAGTGAAGATGATTGCTGAACTGGAACATTGGACTTGAAGCTGTAACTAGTTTGAAGCATCAATACAAGCTGATTTATGGGATCCTAGTCTATGTCAACGGTGATGTTATTTCTTATTGTAAATTGTTATTTTATTTCTGTTTTCGTTTTTTCCATCTTCTCTGATAAAGAATAGCAAGCATAGAGTTAGGATTTACTGTATATCAGTACCCTTCTCTGACTGATAAGCTTTATCTACATGTTTTCTTCCAAACTGTGTTATTTAGGAATGATTTAATTCAATTTAAGCACTTAGGAATGCTGGCGTTCCATCGTCCTACTGTCTAAGTTGAGTGTTGTTCTTAAATGTTATTTTCATTTTATGTTAAGTAGAGATAAACTAAGGAAGTAATGGTGAGCCCTGTCCTTTAGTTTTAACCCCAAAGACTATCTGAAAGTTTCCCTAAGAGTGTGTTGAAAGCAGGCTAGGTTAAAAGTCCTTACCTGATCTTAGACTATTCTTTGTTATCTTATGTGTTTGTCTTGAAATTTTACTAAGTAAAGCAGAGCTAGGGAAGTTTATGGTGAGCCTTGTCCTCTAGTTTCTTCTCCAACAGTTTCTTTTAAAGTTTCCCTTTGTGTTTAAATGTTTTTTCTATTGAAAGTGCATCGAAAGTTGGCTAGTTTCGAAGTAATTACCAGATCTTAGATTACTTTTATGTCTCTCTTAAGTGCATGCCAAAAGCAGGATAGTTTCAAAGTACTTACCTGATCTTAGGTTGCTCTTTGTTCTTCATTTGTTTAAATTCCCCTTCTTGTTGTATCATTTCATTCCATAAAATCAACTTTAAAGAGATCCTTAGACATAGATGACTTGCCCCATGGACCACTCTTGAACCTTGTTGTTTCAATTAAATCCTATTATGAATCCATAGCCCAATGGACTAAAACCAACATTATATCTATCTTTTTAGCCAAAGCTTATTCTGATTGCTTGCAACTTCACACCTTTGAAACTCTTTCCATTTAGGACTTTCCACTCAACTAATAAATCATGCTCAGCCATCCAAACAAACAAAAACCCTCAGCCTTAATAACTAGCCTAATATCATTACCCTAAAAGCCTTAAAGATAAATTCAATCTTTTGCACTTATGGAGAGATCCCTCTCCAGATTCAGGAGGGCTAGATCCTAGAATCCCAAAGTGGTTGAAATAGTGTTCTCTCTGCAGTTTGACTTTGCCAATCTTGCAAATTACAGGGAGCTAACACAACCTATCTTTCTTCAATTACTAACATAGCTTTAGCAGCCTCAACAACTATTTACATTCAACAATTATCCAACCAACATTTACATGGGCTCCTCTTATGATATTTATAGGTAAATCGAGGAGGCGGAGTGAAAGGAAGATCTAAATTATTCAATTAATACAGAGTAAATGCTTCTCGACCTTTGGGAGGCCTAATGGAGAAGATATCTAATGTCTTAACTCTGTTAATTGATTTTTACATTAACTTTTATCTTCTTCAGTCACTTTTGTTGACTTTTGAGGCTTTTGGTAGCTGGCAATTACTTCTGAGTTGTCTTTGGAAAAATATCTCTGACTGTGCATTAATTTTGTATTCTTTTGAGGTAAATAATCTTGCAAGTGGCATTTTGATCTTTGGAGGGAGTAAATAGCCTTGATGATCTGGAAATCGAGGCAGTCTTTTGCTGATTTGTCTTGATTTTTCACTTTAAACACTGATTTTAGCCTTTGATTTGATTTAAGGCCTCTCTAATTATATTTCTGCTTTATTCACTATGTTTATCCTTTTAAATTATGGATTTAAGCCTTTAACCTTCGACTTTATGCTTAATCCTTTAACTTTAATCTCTGATACTCTTCACTGTCTTGGTGTTTCTTCTGCTTTGCTAGTGTATAGGTGGCTTTGGCACATTGGAAGGTTTCATAAAGGCATCGATGATCATGACGCATCGATCTAAGCTTGGAATTAATCCTTTGAGTCCCTTTCTCTATATTGATTAGGGTTGGGATCATCATCCTCGACCTCTGTCACCTTTAGTGATTGTGGGATGACTTTTATGCTGCAAAACCGCCATTAAACATGCAACAAACATAAAACCTGTCATATAAAACTTGCATTATATGGTAAAACTGCTTTAGAGGGCTCGGCGAGGGGTGGAGGAGCAATGTAGAGGGGATAAATGCACAGAGGAAGGTTTCATGACAGCAAAGCAAAGAACCAGGGTTTAAAATTTGTGTGTGGCACGAAAATATGGATAGGCGGTTTTGGAAAACCGGAGATGGTTTTCACATAGGGTCTGGGAGGTAAGCGGTTTTACATAGGGTGGATGCGATATGGTTTGGAGGGTGCCGTGTGTTCAAGGAAAAATACCTATTTTGCGTTGAAAATGGGGTTTAAACATTTTTGGTGGAATGGGCGCGCAATTAGTTTTGGGCCATTGGATCTAGGGGAGCCAGATCAACGGTGGAGAGGGAGCGCGATGGCACAAAGTGCTCGGCAGTGGGACCAGTGGAAGATGTCATAGCGGAGGGACTGGGGGTATGGAGGAAAATCTCAAGGTGTGCCTTAGTTAAAAGAGTCAACTGTGGGGGCACTGGGGAGTACATGCCACTTTGGTCGGATGCCCCCGCAATGAACCTGCGCCGTTGATCTAGGAGGAATGGACGGTCTAGATTGAATCGGGAGATCGAAGATTAAATATGGTGGATGAGGGATCAGGGGGATGGTGAAGTTGCAATGAAGTGAGGGCCGTTAGATCTTAAGTATCAACGACGAAGATTAAATTGGAGGAAAGGGAGCGGGGTAAAAGCAGAGGTGCGCTGGCCGTTGGATCAAGATGATCAACAGTGGAGGATGCATCGCGGAATCACACAAGGAAATGAATGGTGTAAGGGGAGGGGTGAATAGTGATGAAGTGCTCACCATCTGATCAGGGGGATTGAAGGTCCAGATGAAATCGGAGTGTCGCAGGCAGAAGGGGCGAGGAACAGGGAAATGGGGATTGCCGATGTGCGATGGATGATGGGAAAGAGCGCAGACCGTCCGATCTAAGAGAGATCAATGGTCGAGATCTTATTGGCGGGGGAATCCATTGGTAGAAAAGGTTTCGAAATGAAGAATTTGGAATCGCCAAAGGAGCGAGGATCGTTAGATCGAAAGCGAGATCAACGGTGGGGATTTAAAGAGGGAAAGCACATCGGCGTTTCGCATATCGGCGGAAAAAAGGAATGGGAACGAAGAATTTGGAATCTATGATGGCCGATAGCCGATGGGCTTAGCACTTTGGTCACAGGGTGTGGTCTTACGGTGGAGAAAGGGGCTAGGGGCTTAAGCAAAAAGCGCTTAAGGCTGAATGTCTAAAAGGAGTGGAATTAGGCCGAAATGAAGGTTTTTTGAGGGTTTTGAGGGGTTCTGATGGGGTAAAAGAAGGGTTGTAAACCAAGTAAAAGAAGATTTACAAGGTTTTAAATGATTTTGAAGGAAGTGGAGGATTTTTTAATAGGAAAATATGAATGAAAGAGGGTGGAAGAGGGGGTCCAAAAACAATTTTCTTCATGATAACAACAGGGTTTTTGAAGGGTTTTTAATGAAGATTATCAATGAGATGAATTATTGGACAAGAGACACAAAGAGGCTTCAAGAACTCACAGATTTGCTCCAAATTTGTTTCTTGAAGACTAATAGACCTATTTTAGCCATCATAGTATATAAAAAAATTATAGATGGCTAACAGTAGGAAAAACACAAGTACAACTATGGTTATCAATATGATTTTGCAGTGATATTGTAGTTTGCTTTATTTTGGAAATTTCTTCATATTTTTGCATTAGTTGTTGTAAAAGCTTTTCCTTTTCCTTCTCCACCTCTGCAACTTCTGCAGCCATAGAATTTTCTCCTGTAGGAAAATTTAGATTTTTCCTCAATGTGGATATTTCTACTTCAGCATTCTGCATAAATTTCTGTACAGCAGTCTTGTCACTAGGGTCCACTCCAATCTTTACAATGATTTTCTTTAGCTCATCATTCTGAACTGTTAAAGCTCTTGCATTAGCTTTCTCTAACTTCAATTGCTTAAGTATCTTTCCCAACATATTTTCTACCTTCATTGCCATTGCATTGGTCTTGGTCAGGTCATTCACAATCAACTGTCCAATTTGCATATGCAAATTCATCTTATCCATTAGGGGAATCTTCTTCACATCTACAGTCACATTTACAGTATTGAAATTCTTAGAAGAACCTATTGACATGTCTATGGGATGAGACAGGGAAATTCTGAATTGATATTTTTCAAGATCCATGACAGTCAAAAGTCTTGCTTGATCTGGAGCAACTTGATATTCAGCTTAGGCCTCCATGTTGGCCTTCATCTTTTGATTCCTTTCTTCATTTTGTGTAAACATTTGTTTGATCAGAGGTACTTATTCATGAGAGATTTCATGACTCCTAGGTGAGGCAGGAACATTTTTTTCTTCTCCTAGATGTAAAAAAAAACCAGGTGGGTTAAATGTAAATTATTTAGTAAAATTTGTCCTCTTTTCAGCTCCATGCTCCTCATCATCTAAGTCAATCACTATTTCTTTGCTTCTTTTGTTTTATTTTTCTGATATTATAGGGGTATGAATGTTTGAACCTGCTAAACTTATCACACTTCTACTTGTTATCTTCTCCAAATCTGGCTTGCTTTCATGAATGAAAGATGAATACCCATTCTCAATTATTCTATTTGAAATTACGCTGTGAGGGTCATAAGCCCAACTTTCCCCTAACAGAATATGCATCTCATCTAACATTTTAGTAACCTCCTCAAATTCCTGTCTCATATTAACTATGAAAGGGCCTACAGTCATGGGTAGTTTGTACATATGCCCCTTTTTCGTGAGCACAAAGTGAACCTGATCAACGTTTAGGCTCTGTCGAATAAATTCCAAGGCAAATAGCTTCATAGGTACAAACGTGGAAGTCTGTAAGGCTCAACACTTGCTCCATATAGCCTAAGTTCAGAGTAATCCTGAAAAAAAAAAAAAAAAAAAATCTCCAAATTTGCAAGTTACTCCTAGATGTAAATATTCCTGAGCTTTGTGTAAAAAACAAGGAGGAGGAACTCCATTCAAGACTTTGTATGCAACTTCCATGAAATAACTAGCGAAATAAAAAATATAGCTTCATTTTTCTCTCCTCTTACTACATCTGTCCAGAACACTACTGATTTCCTTTTCTTGTTTACATCCATAATATTCAGACCTAAATGCATGAACTCTTCCACATTTTGATATAAGAACAAGTAGACAATCAATGAAGGAAATTTAAAAGAACCTATTAAAGAAAGGCTCATTAGCTATGAATTAATTTCTTCCTGCCAATATGATGGAATATCTAGCACTATTCATGGCTTCATCATGATGGCAAACATCCCCAGGAATGATTTATCCACTGTACTGTCATTATCTTTTCCCAGAATTTTCACAATGCTGCTTAATACTGGCTGAATTTATGCATCAAAAATCTCCATAGAAAACTCTTTTCTGTCCGGTTGAAATTTCTTCATGCTTGGCTTCAAAAAGTATTTGAACTGATTAAATTCTTCACCTGCAAGATTATCATAATAGGTTACAAGGGAATCGTCTAAGAACTAAACTGATGACTCTGACTCAGGATAACAAAGGGCTTGAAGGATTAACTGGGTAGACACTTGCAAAACATTTTCTCCCTGACAATTGATAAAAAACATTTCACAGGGTACATGACTGACACCAACCAATAGATAAGTTTAGGAAATAGGTGGGTTTTCGGGATACATGCAGAAATTACTCCAAACTTGACCATGGCAGTGAAAACAGGGGAGGTTTTGTCATTTAGAATGACTTGCTGATAGAATGGAAGATGAATTATAGAACAAAGAGTATCTTGAATATCCCCCTTGGTGTCCATGAGAAGGACATGACTAGCCGAACCTGACAAAGACGAACGCTTAGCCATAACTCAAAATTACCACAAAGAACAACTCACAGGGTGGTCAATTTTAATAGGGTGACAGGAAATTGAAACAGGATGTAGTGCAAAATAATCAGAAAATATTTGAAAAACAATGATAATTTTGTTTAAATAGGTGGCGCGGCTTCAAAATTTAATGTTGACATGACGCGCCAACAAGTCGTTGATCTGACGTGGAAGACAGCTGTGAACAAATCAGTGTCGTGCGTCACTGTGAGGGCTCTCGAGGTACGGGGAAATATTTTGGCTGGTGCTCCCGCAATGAATCTCCTCTGTTCATCTCTGTTGTCCTCGCGGCCAACTGAGTTAACTGCGGAGGCACTCACTTTATTATCTTGTGTGCTAATTGTGCCCGTGGGTTGGGCCTTTTGTTGAAAATTCGAAACATCAACGCTTTCTGCCCAACAAGTTGATCGATGTTTTGTAGGTTTTAACCCTGAACATAAATTATCTACACACGAATCTTATAACATAAAATAAACAATAGCGAGAGCATAAAACATAAAATAGATAAACACAGAGATTTTCCCCTAGATCCCAAATCAGGATGACCAGCTTGATATTTCATTATATTCGTTTTAGTGTTACAACACATATATATACATGCCGAAGCATACATAAACCCTAATCCATTAACCCTGGATTAGAACATAACCATAGTTCCCTTGACCAGATCTACAAAAATACCGGGGGCCGAAAACCATCGTACCCCAAAACCATGTGCAAAACCATGCACAAAACCATGGGCATGGACTGTCCACTGGAAATTAAGGACTAAAATTTTTTTCCAGGGCGCTGCTCGGACCCTGACAGGGGGGGCTACCACCCTTCCTGTGACCCCCCCATTGCGCCCAGCATAAAGGGGGGGCTATCGCCCCCCTCTTACCCCCTCATGCGTGATTAGTCATGGAAAGAATATAACACATACTGAACATTCTCCCACTTGTTGTTTTCTTTCCACAGGGGGCCACAAGAGAGCTTAGTCATTGGCCCAATTCTTCAACACCCATTGTTTCTCTACACCAAGAGAAATTCTAAGTGCTCACAGACTTTGTCAATGCATCTGCAACATTCTTCAAAGTGTCCACCTTTACCAGCAACACCCTTTTAGCCTCAACCATATCTCTAACAAAGTGATATTGAACATCAATGTGCTTTGTCTTTGAATGATAAGCGGGGTTCTTAGCCAAGAAAATTGCACTTTGGCTATCACAGTCTATCCTTATAGCTTGCTGTACCAACCCCATACTTGAACACAATCTCTGCAACCAAACTGCTTCCTTGATTGCATGAGTGGCTGCTATGTATTCTGCCTCTGTAGTTGAAAGAGCCACTACAGACTGTCTTTTACTCATCCAACTGACTGCGCCTCCAAATAGGCTAAACACATACCCACTTGTAGATCTTCTTTGGTCCAGATCTCCAGCCCAGTCTACATCAAAAAAACCACAAATTTCCAACATTATTTCCAATCCTGGTCTTCCCTGGTAGCACAAGCCATAATCACTAGTGCCACACAAATATCTGAAAACCCGCTTCACTGCTGTCCAATGCTCCTTTCCTGGGTTTGACATAAACCCGCTCAATACTCCCACTGAATGTGCAATGTTTGGTCTAGTACAGAACATTGCATACATTAGGCTACCCACTGCACTTGCATATGGAACACGGGACATATCCTCGTCTTCTTCTTGTGTCTTGGGACACTGTTCAACAGACAGCTTTACACCTACAGGAATAGGAACATTCACCAGTTTACTATCCTGCATATCGAACCTCTACAATATAGTCTTGACATACTTCCTCTGGTCTAACTAGAGCATCCTCTTTGCCCGATCTCTCTTAATTTCCATGCCCAAAATATAGTTTGTAGCACCAAGATCCTTCATGTCGAATTTGGAGAACAGTTAGGTCTTCAAATCTTGGATAATTTCTTTGTCATTTTCAATCAACAACATATCATCCACATACAAGACCAAATAAATAACATGGTCACCAATTAATTTAAAATAAAAACAGTGATCCTCCCTGCTTCTGGTGAAGCCAAGTCCCCGTATATAGGTATCAAATTTCTGATACCACATCCTTGGTGATTGTTTTAACCCATACAGAGACTTCTTCAACCTGCATACCAGTTCTTTCTTACCCTTCACCATAAAGCCTTCAGGTTTCTTCATGTAGATCTCCTCTTCTAGATCCTCGTGAAGAAATGTTGTCTTCACATCCATCTGTTCTATCTCAAAATCAAATTCAGTAGCAAGAGATAAAAGTAATCTAATAGAAGTAACTTTGGCAGCAGGAGAAAAAATATCACCAAAATGAATTCCTAGCACCTGGGAATAACCTTTTGCTACCAACTGAGCTTTTTATTTCTTGACCTTGCCTTCTACATTCATCTTCTTCTTAAACACCCATTTTCTCCCGATGGGCTTCCTTCTAGCCAACAACTCCACTAGATCCCATGCCTCATTTTTGTGCAAGGATGCCATTTCATCAACCATGGCCTCCTTCCAGAGTTTTCCATCCTCTAAATCTACTGCCTCCCTGACAGTTATGGGATCATCATCAGTTATATTTAAGGCAAAACCTGAACAAAAAGCAGATGGACTATACCTTTCTGGTTGCCTTCTTTCCCGAACTGATCTTCTTATAGCTGGAGTTTGTGGCTCTTCATCTTCTGAATCTTCTTCTATTGTAGATTATGATTCATACTCCTTTAGCTCAAACTATATCTTCTCAGGTTCCTTTGGTATGAATTCATGTTTAAAAACATCTTTCACCTCTCTAAACACCACATCTTGGCTGTACACAACCTTCTTTGTTTCCGGGTTCCAAAGCTTGTAACCTTTTAAACCATCCTTATACCCAATAAGGATGCACCTTTCAGATTTATTATCCAACTTGGTCCTTTTCTGCTTTGGAACATGTACATATGCATCACATCCAAATATCCTTAGATGTGAAAGAGAGGGTTTCTTACCAATCCATACCTCATGTGGAGTCTTATCCTCCAACACTGATGAAGGTGATCTGTTAACCAGATAGCATGCAGTCTCCACTGTCTCTGCCCAAAATTCTTGTCCTAAACCGGTACCATTGAGCATGCTTCTTGCCCTTTCCATCAATGCTTTTTTCATTCTTTCTGCAACTCCATTTTGCTGAGGTGTGTATGGAGTAGTCTTCTACCGTGCTATACCACACTTCTTACAAAACTCTTCAAATTCCTTCTTGCAAAGCTCCCCACCATTATCTGTCCTCAGTGCCTTTATCTTCTTCTCTGTCTGGTTTTCCACCAGAGCCTTAAATTATTTAAATCTGTCAAAAGCTTTAGATTTCTTCCTCAAGAAATATATCCATGTATTCCTTGAGAAGTCATCTATGAATGAAACATGGTACACATAATTTCCCAGTGATGGAACTGACACAGGTCCAAACACATCACTATGCACAAGTTCTAATATCTTGTTCGCCCTCTTAGCACCAGAAGGAAAACTCACCCAATTTTGCTTCCCATATACACAATGTTCACAGAAATTGAAATCCAAAGAGAAATTAGACATAATTTCTACCATACCATTTCTATGCAGTATCCAAAGGCCCTTCTCTCAAATATGTCCAAGCCTTTGATGCCACAACATGGTCTTTTCTCCAAAGACAGCTAGGATTTCTGCTCCACTTTCAGGAACCAAAAAATTGTTACACCCATCAATAACAGTGCTACCTTGTAGATTGTACAGAGTTCCAGTTCGAAATCCCCGCATTAATACCAGTGCTCCCCGAACCATCTTGCAGGCATCTTTCTTGAACACTGTTTTTACACCTACATCATCCATCTTACTTACAGAAATCAGATTTCTGGCCAGTGCAGGAATATGCAGAACACCAGGAAGTGTTCTAATCCTTCTACCTTGTAGCTTCAACTTCACCTTTCCACGTCCGATGATTCTATCCTTCCTATCATCCCCTAGGAAGACATCACCGCCATCATATTTCTCATACTCGCAGAACCACTCCTGATGGGGAGTGAAGTGAAAGGATGAACCTGAGTCAATCAACCATGACTCATGATCTACATGTGCATTTGAACAAGAAGCCAAATACATATCCCCACCTTCATCCAAGGTGGTTTTTGCCTCTGCAGAAGGAGCATCATCAGATCCGTTTCCTTTCTCAGGAGCTTTAGATCCGCACTCCCTTTTGTAGTGCCCTTCCTTTCCGCATTTCCAGCATACCTTTACAAACTTTCAAGGAGATTTAGATCTCCCACTCGAAACCTTATTATTGTTTCTATTTTGGGACCTTCCTCGTACAGATAAGGCATCTCCATTTTGGCCCTCCATATTTCTCCATCTCATTTCCTCCGACAGCAAGGCTGAGACAATGTCATCAAAATTCAAGGTAGTTGTATTGCTACCTATTGCAATAACCAGACTGTCCCACGAATCTGGTAGAGAACACAACAAAATGATGCAATTATATTCATCTGAGATTTTAATATCAAAAGATGACAGCTGACTTACCACAGTATTGAAGGCATTCAGATGCTCTGTCACCGATTCTCCATCCTTCATCCTCAGCTTATACAACTTTTTCCTTAGGAACAATTTATTCACCAGAGACTTAGATTGGTACAAAATCCCTAGCTTGTCCCACAAGGTCTTCGTCGTAGCTTCCCCAGATACATTCAACAATACTGAATCTAAGACACACAACCATATTGTTCTCTTAGCCTTCCGATCCAGTTTCTTCCAGTCTTCATCTATCATTTTCGTTGTTTTAGTACCTTGATCTACTGCGATCCACTGATCTTTATCCACCAGCAGATCCTCCATCTTGAGCTTCCACAACTCAAAAATTTGACCATTAAATTTATATATCTCTATCTTTCCGTTGCTCGCCATCTTCTTTCACCGCAAGAATCGATCCCACAGATCTCCCACTGAACAGGGTCTACCTTAGGCTCGAGCAAAAAAACCTCAGCAGCAAAGGCATCCCCTTGAAGCCGAAACAACTCTAATACCAAATGTAGGTTTTAACCTTGAACATAAATTATCTACACATGAATCTTATAACAGAAAATAAACAATAGCGAGAGCATAAAACATAAAACAGATAAACACAAAGATTTTCCCCTAGACCCCAAATCGGGACGACCAGCTTGATATTTCATTATATTCATTTTAGTGTTACAACACATATATATACATGTCGACGCATACATAAAGCCTAATCCATTAACCCTAGATTAGAGCATAACCGTAGTTCCCTTGACTAGATCTACAAAAATACCAGGGGCCAAAAACCATTGTACCCCAAAACCATGCACAAAACCATGGGCGCGGACCGTCCACCGGAAATTAAGGACCAAAAATTTTCGCCAGGGTGCTGCCCCAGACCCCGACAGGGGGGGATACCACCCCTCCTGTGACCCCCCCGTTCCGCCCAGCACAAAGGGGGGGCTATCGCCACCCCTTTTACCCCCCCCCCCCCCCCCAACCCCCACACGTGATTAGTCATTGAAAGAATATAACACATACCCAACATGTTTAAATATAAATGTAGAACCCACTTTCATAAATTTTAAAGTGTTTAAACTTTTAACTTCAATACATCAACATAAATGTTTTTTATGCTAAATTATAAGAATTGTAATACTTTAACATATTTTCAACAATTTTTTTTTTTTTTTTTAATTTTCACGAATTGAAAATAAAAGGATATGCAAATGATCCACAACATCTGGCTCCACCTGGGGGTAGTGTTTTTCCCACGAAACACTAAGAACCTGCAGATCAGTGCCTTCACTTCGGGCATGGAGTCATAAATTGCTTGATGAGAAATATACAATGAGGGAAAATTGAATATATACAATGATGAACTGACCGCCTCAGTGTTGGAAATAGTGTTTCAGATACCGCCCATTCACAGGTAGCTCTACTGCTTCTCCATCCAGATTTTCCAACAAAAAAGTGTTATTTGATCTAGCTTCAGTGATTTTTTAAGGTCCATAACATAAAGGATCAAACTTGCCATGTTTCCCT
Source organism: Pinus albicaulis (assembly GCA_034641835.2). Classification (NCBI taxonomy): domain Eukaryota; kingdom Viridiplantae; phylum Streptophyta; class Pinopsida; order Pinales; family Pinaceae; genus Pinus; species Pinus albicaulis. The sequence continues at coordinate 749,211,556 of CM076583.1, forward strand.
TTCTCCTCTCTTCTGGTATCCCATCTTAATACCAGATCTCCAGTTTGAAACATGATCTCCTTTGCCTTCCTGTCAAAAACAGACTTCATTTTTTCCTGATATGTGACCAAATTGTCTCTGACTTTATTTCTACTTTCACTAAATTCTATTACCTTATGCAGTCTTCTTATTAATGCATTAGGATCCTCTTGAGCTTCTTGAATAAAAGAAATGACTGGTTTTGCTAGCTGAGTGTGAAACAAAGCTTGAGTGCAATATACTAATTCATATAGTGACTTACCACTGGATCTTCTAGTAGTCATTCTCACAGCCCAGAGAGAAAAAATAAGTTTTGAGTCCCAATTTTTCTGGTTTTCATTTATTGTTTTCTTCAATATCTTCACTAATGTCTTGTTAGATGATTCTGCTAATCCATTTCCTTGTGGGTGATATGCTGTTGAATGAGACAATATCACATTATAAGTTTGACAAAAATTTATGAATCTGACTGAGTTGAATACGTGAGCATTTTCTGTTACAATATTCACTGGACATCCAAACCTGCTGAAAATATTCTCTTCTAAAAACTTTATTACTACCAAATCATTTGCTTTTCTGGTAGGAATTGCCTCTACCCATTTTGTAAAATATTCTGTGGCAGTTAGAATCCACTTAAACTACCCACTTGATGGTGGATTAATTTCCCTAATGAAATCCAATACCCATTGTCTAAATGGTTCTTCAATGAAAATAGGAAGAAGAAGTAAAGGAGCTAACCTTTTCTTTTCTACAAAAAATTCACATTTCTGACAACCTCTAACAACTCTGTATACATCAGCAAATAAAGAAGGCCAATAGAAACTTGATTTAAGAATCTTATGAGCAATTACTTTCCAGCTATAATGACCTCCACACAAGCATTCATGGTATTCTGTGATAACTTCCATTATTTCTTCTTCTGTCAAACATAACATCAAGACACCGATAGGATATTTCCCATACAATTTTGCATCAATTATAACATAAGGCTGAGCTTTAAGTTTTAGAGATTTGTACTTAGCTCTATTGATTGAGGGAGGACAAGAAAGGAAACAAAAATATTGGATAATGTCTTTATACCAGTTTGAGCAAAGAAATTTGTATTTGATTGCTGACTTTGACTTAACCTGATCATTTTCCTTAGCCACTTCATTTAGAGGTGCAAGAAAGTTCATTCCCAAAGGTTGGAAATTAGACTCTGTCAGCAATTTAGCTAGTCCATGTCCTTTGACTAACTTAGTAGGTTTAATGTCCAAATCATATTCTTGGATGTTGGCAATCCATTTGCCTCTTTTCCCCTCCACATCACTCTGTACTAGTACATCTTTCACAGCAGAATTAGGCACATATGATACTATTTGAGACTGAAGTACATAAGTACTGAAAGCTTTTAATGATTTAACTAAAGAATATACCTACTTCTCTAGAATATTATACTTGATCTCTGCATCTCTGAGGAATTTACTGAAAAAGGCTACAGGTTTCCCACTTCCTTCTTCAATTTTCTATAATAACAAAGCAACAATATTAGATGATGATGCAAATGAGAATATTTGGAAAGGCTTCAAGTAATCTGGACTGATCAAAACTGGAGCTTCTTTAATTCTGCTAAAGGATTCTCTTGCATCCTTGTCCCATTTCACCTCAGCATTATTTTTCAACATATATGTTATTTTCCTGACAATCTCTGCATAATTTGGAACAAATATTCTCAAAAAATTAATTTTCGCTAGAAACCTTTGGATATCCTTTTTACTTCTAGGCAGTGGAATTTTTTCTATAGCCTCAACCCTTGCTGGATCAGTTTTCATGCCTTGATTTGAAACTATATGACCCAGAAACTTTCCTTCCTCTAGAGCAAACAAGGATTTCTTAGGATTCAATGATAACCCAAACTTTCTGCACTTCAAGAAAGCTTTTTGCAGATGCTTTAAGTGTTCATCATCAGAACCTAAAAAAATAGTAACATCATCAAGATAAATGACTACAAATTTGTCACCTAAGAAAGCAATATCCATTGCCATTTGGAAAGTAGCTCCTGCATTCATGAGGCCGAATGGCATCCTGGCATACATGCAAGTTCCCCAAGGTGTTGTTAAAGTAGTTTTCTTCTTATCTTCCTTCTCCACATCTACCTGATTATATCTAGAAAAACCATCAACCATGGACAACCTGTAAGCTCCAGTCACTTTCTGCAAAAAAAAATCCATCTTCGGCAAAGGATAATTATCTTTCAGGGAAGCTCTGTTCAAATTTCTGAAATCCACACATAATATTATCTCTCCATTTTTCTTCCTGACTGGTACCATATTGGAAACCAAGTATGAATATCTGAGTGGGACTATGCTTTTTTCTTGTAAAAGTTTCTTTACATCTTTTTCAATTAGGGCAAGTAATAGTGGGTTAATTTGTCTGAGCTTCTGTCTATGTGGCTTAACTCCCTCTTTCAGTGGTATTTTGTGCTGAATAATATATATCTAGATCATAAGTCTTTAAATATTCATATGACCAAGCAAACACATCCATGAATTGTTTGAAAAGATCTACATACCTTTCTTTATATTCCTTAGGAACTCCTTTAAACAACTTGACTATTTTAGGCTCATGCTGAGTTCCTAAATTACACTCCTCCATTTCTCCATCTTGAGATACATTTTTTTGATTCTCTGCCACATCATTAGCATCGAACAATCTCTCAAGAGGCACCAAACCTCTGGGAAAAATATTATCTTTCAATTGAATTATCTTCTGATCCCCAATTGTTTGCTTCAGGTTTCTAGACATATCACTTTGATCACTTTCGTCAACTTCTAAATCAATTTGACTATCTTCAAAATTTCCAATCATTGTTAAAAATTGATCAATCTGTTCATCATCCTCAAAAACCTACCAATGCTTTACATTATCAGGGATTGAAGGCCCGTGTCTCAACTCAATTTCATATCTCAACCTTGGATTAATTGGTGGCTTAAATGTACTATCTGCAACTGCCAATGAATCTGCCATTCTGTTATCTTCTCTTGGAATAAATTGAAGATTAAAGGCTTCAAAATAATTTTCAACTATATCCCACACCTCATTTCTATAGGACCTCAATCTGGGATGCTTAGTTTGACACCAATTCTTAATCTATCTGATTATTAATTCAGAATCACAAAAAACAGAAATAGACTGAATTCCCATTTGGTTGTCTATTTGTAGGCTTAAAATCAATGCTTCATACTCAGCCACATTATTAGCAGATTCAAATTCCAGTTTAAAGGAAAAAGGTGAAAGGTTACCTTCAGGAGATAGAAATATGAATCCAGCTCCAATGCCCTCTTTAGAAAAGGCACCATCGAAATAACACTTCCAAATTTTATTTGAATGTAGCTCCTTATGTATATTGGCTGAAGAAAGTTGCTCCTTTGAATCTTCAGCAAATTTTGCATCCTCAAGCAGCATGAAACAAGAAAGATCTTCTTTCTCTTGGCCATAAATGGGGGAATTACTTGCATCTCTACTGGTTGTAGTTTTCAGAAATCTGTTTTCTTTGTATAACCTCCTTTCCTCCCCATTAAAAACAGGAATGATGGCATATGTAAAATCCCATTTTAAGACACCTCCAAGCTTTTCTCCCCAATATCTAGACAACAACATACCAAATCTGGCCAGAATATCTGCTACTACAACATCCATCATAATACTCTTGGCTGGAATTTGAGCTAAGGAAACAACCATGTCTTTGATGAGACCTAAATTCTTTACCCTTTTTTAATCAAAGGAATAGAGGTCTCTATATGGCTTAATTATTTGTAAATTTAGCTCATCTATCAAGGATAGTGGCATAAGATTATGTGATGCACCATAATCTAGCATACAATTATGTAAAATGAAATCATGCAATAGAGCTGATATATAAAAAGGTGGAACAGAGGAATCTACCTCTTCAACATGAGGCCCAAAAGTAACCATTGGCTTCTCTTCTTGAAAATTCACAATATCACCCACCTCATCAGACTGAGATAGATTAATAAACTCTGAAATTTCTTTCTTATAACTAGGTGTTTTAGCCAACTCAAGAAGAGGTACTTGTATTTTAACTTTTTCTAACTCTTTCAACAAACTGAAAGTTTGATTTTGTTTTGACAACTTTTTAGGTTCTTCTTGATTTTTGTTTGAATTTGCATGTTGTTTAGGAACAGTAACAATCTTCTCCAAAATATTAGAATCATTATACTTGAATTATGAAGCCTCAGCTTGCTACTTCTCCTTTTCTCCTACTAGATTCATGGGGTGCTTTCCCTTGTCTCATTTTTTTATTGAGATTTTTTTTTGTGGAGTCGCCATTGGAGAAGGGACTGACTCTGAATCTGTTTCTTCATCATCTTGAATTATCAATCTCTTTTTAGATCTTAATTCATACTTTTTATGCAATTCAGCTTGCACAAAATCAGTAAATTGTTTACAATAATCATCCATCTCTTCCTGATCAAACAACATATCAACTTCTTTTCATTCTCCTTCACATTCTCTTTCACATTCTTCTTCTACACTATCTTCCATGTATATGGAAGAAATTTGATCTTCATTTTCTTTCTGATCATCATCAGTAGAATGGGAAGGTGTTGCTTCTATATATAAGGGTGCCTGAACTTGATCCTGATCTCTTCTTTCCCTCTACAGAATTTGCAAGGGTTGCTTTCTAAATTGGGGATTAAAAACTCCTTTGTTTTGCTGTGTAGGTTTCTTGTTATCCAATTCCAACTTTACTAATTTATTTGATAGATTTTTAATGACCTTGGTCATGTCATCAATCCTTTGATCTTGTATTGACTCTTCTTTAGCTTTTCCTTTATCTTGAACTGACTGTTTTTCTTGGGCCTTCCCAATAACAGTCATATTTGCTTCAATTTCTAAGGCATCAGTTTGGATCTGTTCAAGAGTAGGGGGCCTTCTTTCCCTCAAATTAAAACTAAAATCTGATACAAATGCCCCAATAAAAACAACTCTCACTCCAATAGGAGGGGGTTTCATTTTTGCAAGCAAACTATTGTACAACTTATTGAATATTTTAATGAAATCACTCATATTTTCATCTGGTTTTTTCTTAATGGCATTAAACTCTATCAAAGAATAACCATGGTCTCTATTTTCACCCCATCTTTGGATGAATTGTCTTTCTAACTCATCCCAATCATTAATTAAACCATTTGGTAATCCTTTAAACGATTTTCTTGCCTCCCCATTTAGAGACTACACAAAAAGTATCATTACCACATCAAGGTGTTCTACATTGAAATTTTTGACGAAAGTGAAAAATAAAGGCAAGTGTTGTTCTGCAGTTATTTCATCTTCACCAGTAAATCTGGGAAGCAACTTAAGATATTCTTGAGGCATTGCATTCATTTTTTGAGGAAGATTTAGTGGTGCATATCTGTTCATCAAGAAAGCAGGGGCTTCCATGTTTATGCCCTGATTGACTACTCCTTGAGTAGTGGGAATCTTTGTACTAGTTGTAGGTGTGGATGAATGGGGTGAAACAAATGATAAAGAGAGGGGTTGATAAACTAGAGCAGCAGAACTGGCAACAGTATTAGGTTTAGTTTCTGTAAATGAGAAAGATACAGATTCTAAAGACTGCTCTTCTAACCTTGGTTCTTGGAAGTGAATGGATGAAGACAAGGATTCTTGTTCCGAGAAAGTGAGTTTCCAGGAAATATCCTTGGATGAAAGAGTATGTGAACTGCTGCTAGGTGCAGGTAGTGTGGCATCAGGTGTAGAAATGGTTTTTGGTTTCTTGCTCTTTTTAGAAACCAACTTTTCTAGATTGGAAAGGGTAGGAACGTTCTGCTGAGAGGTATCAGACCTCGTATGTGGCTTCTCATAAGCTAGACTTAGAAAATAAAACAAAGCTCTTGATATTTCCTCCTCTCTGAACAACCAAAGGAAATACAAATAAAACCCAGGGAAAAGGCTTCGTTTCTTCGCTCCCCGACAACGATGCCAATTTATGTTGTACCTTAAGAGACAATCCCTTAGCTATGATAAGGAATTAGTGCTTGAGAAATTTATATAGTTATGTCACAAAAATATCTGTCTCTGTTTTAAGCACCTTCAAGTATTTACAATTAAACTTTTAGATATCAAATATAATGAATGTCTCACAATGCTATTATTTGCTGATGTCGAATGAAATGACCAGAAGAAAATGGAAGAAGAAATTCCAAACTGATATGCTGTCACACAGAATATATCATCTCAAACTTTTGAAGAATTTATGAAAGAAGAAGTTAAAACAAAGGAGCGCCAATTAAGGATTTTAACTCTTGATTACATAGGTAAAAAGAGACCTTCTACTCAGTACTTTGCCTTATTCAAAGAAAGAAAACAAAGAATGTGAACTTAGATACATATCAACATAAACATATGCCAGAAACTTGCTTACTCATTCATTAATCATTGAAATCTCTGAGTACAAAATAATAATGTGAAGGTCCAAAACTCGAAACCTTTCTTCCTCTTGAAAATTACATTAAATACAATAAAACAAACAGTTTGGAACTACTGTAACCAATTCTAACTACCACAACTACTTAGGACTTCAGAGGCTATCTATTACATGCCTTGAAATGTCTTATTACAATTACATTGTCTTTGAAAAAGTAATATAATGTAAAAATATACATCCTAATCTATAGGAATTGCTGATGATGCTACTACATTTCCTTGATCAGCTGATTTGTCTTTATTTGATGCTGAAAACCCTTTTGGCAAGTCTATTGTCCAAGCTCTGCACTTTTTCCATATTTCTATCTTAGTCCTAGGCAAATGTGTTAGATTGTGATACTCCAATATGAATGCAGTAATTTGATTATAAGATGGTCCTTCTGTGAAAAGATTTTTTACCAACCAAAGTAGCTGGAAATGTTTCTACAGAAATTTGACCATTGTTTCCCCTTTAAGCACCTGAGTTTTTTCATGCTAATCATCAACTTTACTTTTTGCCATAACTAGAAAATTCTCATAAGAATCCCATGGAAAAATATTTCCTTCATCTCCCCAACATGATGGTAGACATATTCTTGTTAATTTGTCAAATGACTTATCAAATTGACTTATTGCCTCTTTAATTTCCTTCAGTTTCTTTTCTGTAGCTTTTCTGTGATCATTTCTGACAATCATCTTGTTGATCTCCACTGCATATAAGGTCTTGTCTTTATTTTAATTCTCTTCTAATTCCTTATATGTTTTAGAATTAATAAAATCAATGAACCTTATAGCCCAGATAGCTCTGTTAATTGCCTTCTGTTTATCTGTCATGATTGGTTCTTCACATTCCCTGATAAGACTTTTTTCCTCTGTAACTATCTTCAGACAACTCCAAATTGATTTGATTTCTGAAATGATATAATTCCAAATGATATATTTGGCTTGTATCAGTGAAACATTTCCTTTCAGTATTTCTTTGAGATTTTTAATCTCAGCATTAGAATTCTAAATATCTATTTTATACTTGTCAGCTTCATTCTCTATGATATGAATAAGCTTTGTTACAGTCTCCGGATCTGCTTGAGCCTTTTTCCGATCTCTTTCAACCATCTGCAACTCAGTATTCAATTGAATAATCTGTGCTTTTGGATCTTCATTACCTATATGAAAAAAAAAGTACAACTATGGTTATCAATATGATTTTGCAGTGATATTGCAGTTTGCTTTATTTTGGAAATGTATTCATCTTTTTGCATTAGTTGCTGTAAAAGCTTTTCCTTTTCCTTCTCCACCTCTGCAACTTCTGCAGCCATAGAATGTTCTCTTGTAGGCAACTTTGGATTTTTCCTCAATGTGGATATTTCTACTTTAGCATTCTACATAAATTTCTGTACAATAGTCTTGTCACTAGGGTCCACTCCAATCTTTACAATGATTTTCTTTAGTTCATCATTCTGAACTGTTAAAGCTATTGCATTAGCTTTCTATAACTTAAATTGCTTAAGTACCTTTCCAAACATATTTTCTACCTTCATTGCCCTTGCATTGGTCCTGGTAAGGTCATTCACAATTAACTGCCCAGTTTGCATATGCAAATTCATCTTATCCATCAAGGGAATCTTCTTCACATCTACAGTCACATTTACAGTATTGAAATTCTTAGAAGAACCTATTGACATGTCTATGGGATGAGACAGGGAAATTCTAAATTGATATTTTTCAAGATCCATGATAGTCAAAAGTCTTGTTTGATCTGGAGCAACTTGATATTCAGCTTGGGCCTCCATGTTTTCCTTCACCTTTTGATTCCTTTCTTTAATTTGTGTAAACATCTATTTGATCAGAGGTACTTGTTCATGAGGGATTTCATGAGTCCTAGGTGAGGCAGGAACATTTTTTTCTTCTCCCAGATGTAAAGAAAAACCATGTGGGTTAAATGCAAATTCTTCAGTAAACTTTGTCCTCTTTTCAACTCCCTGCTCCTCATCATCTAAGTCAATCATTGTTTCTTTGCTCCTTTTGTTTGAATTTTCTGATATGATAGGGGTCTGAATGTTTGAACCTACTAAACTTATCACACCTCTACTTGCTATCTTCTCCAAATCTGGCCTACTTTCATGAATGAAAGCTGAATACCCATTCTCAATTCTTCTATTTGAGATTACACTGTGAGGGTCATAAGCCCAACTTTCCCCTAACAGCATATGCATCTCATCTAACATTTTAGTAACCTCCTAAAATTCCTGTCTCATATTAACTATGAAAGGGCCTACAGTCATGGGTAATTTGTACATATGCCCCTTTTTCATGGGCACAAAGTGAACCTGATCAACATTTAGGCTCTGTCGAATAAATTCCAAGGCAAATAGCCTCATAGGTACAAACGTTGGAAGTATGTAAGCCTCATAGGTACAAACGTTGGAAGTATGTAAGGCTCAACACTTGCTCCATATAGCCTAATTTCAGAGTAATCCTAAAAAAAAAACAAATGTCAAAATTTGCAAGTTACTCCTAGATTTAAATATTCCTGAGCTTTGGGTAAAAAAAAAGGAGGAGGAACTCCATTCAAGACTTTGTATGCAACTGCCATGAAATAACTGGCGAAATCAAACAATCCAGCTTCATTTTGCTCTCCTCTTACTACATATATCTAGAGCACTACTGATTTCATTTTCTTGTTTACATCCATAATATTCATACCTAAATGCATGAACTCTTCCACATTTTGATATAAGAACAAGTAGACAATCAATGAAGGAAATTTAAAAGAACCTATTAATGAAAGGCTCATTAGTTGTGAATTAACTGCTTCCTGCCAATATGATGGAATATCTAGCACTGTTCCTGGCTTCATCATCATGGAAAACATCCTCAAGACTAATTTATCCACTATAATGTCAGTATCTTTGCCCAAAAGTTTTGCAATGTTGCTTAATACTGGTCAAATTTCTGCATCAAAAATATCCATAGAAAATTCTTTGCTATCCAGTTGAAATTGCTTCATGTTTGGCTTCAAAAAGTATATGAACTGATTAAAATCTTCATCTGCAAGATTATCATAATAGGTTACCAGGGAATCGTCTGAGAACTGAACTGATGACTCTGACTCAGGATAACAAAAGGCTTGATGGATTAACTGGGTAGACACTTGCAAAACATTCTCTCCCTGACAATTCATAACAAAACATTTCCCAAGGTACATGACTGACACCAACCAATAGATAAATTCAGGAAATAGGTAGGTTTTTGGGATACATGCAGAAATTACTCTAGACTTGACCATGGCAGTGAAAATAGGGGAGGTTTTGTCATTTAGAATGACTTGCTGATAGAATGGAAGATGAATTACAGAAAAAAGAGTATCTTGAATATCCCCCTTGGTGTCCATGAGAGGGATATGGCTAGCTAAACCCGACAAAGATGAACGCTTAGCCATAACTCAAAATTACCGCAAAGAACAACTCACAGGGTGGTCAATTTTAATAGGGTGACAGGAAACTGAAACAGGACGTAGTGAAAAATTATCAGAAAAGATTTGAAAAACAATGCTAATTTTTTTTAAATAGGTGGCACGGCTTCAAAATTTAATGCTGACATGACGCGCCAACAATTCGTTGATCTGACGTGGAAGACAGCTGTGAACAACTCAACGCCCTACGTCACTGCGAGGGCTCTCGAGGTACGGGGAAAAATTTTGGCTGGTGCTCCCGCAATGACTCTCCACCATCCATCTTTGTTGTCCTCGTGGTCAACTGAGCCAACTGCAGAGGCACTCATTTTATTATCTTGTGCGCTGATTGTGCCCGCGAGTTGGGCCTTTTGTTGAAAATTTAAAATATCAACACTTTCTGCCCAACAAGTTGATCGATGTTTAAATATAAATGTGAAACCCACTTTCATAAAGTTTAAAGTGTTTAAACTTTTAACTTCAATACATCAACATAATTTTTTTTTTATGCTAAAGTATAAGAATTTTAACACTTTAACATATTTTCAACAATTTTTTTTTTTTTTAATATATTTTCACGAATTGAAAATAAAAGGATATGTGAATGATCCACAACATCTGGATCCACCTGGGAATAGTGTTTTTACCAGAAAACAATAAGAACCTACAGATCAGTGCCTTCACTTCAGGCATGGAGTCATAAATTGCTTGATGAGAAATATACAATGAGGGAAAATTGAATATATACAATGATGAACTGAATGCTTCAGTGTTGGAAATAGTGTTTCAGATACTGCCCATTCACAGGGAGCTCTACTGCTTCTCCGTCCAGATTTTCCAACAAAAAAGTGTTATTTGATCTAGCTTCAGTGATTTTGTAAGGTCCATACCATAAAGGATAAAACTTGCCATGTTTCCCTTTCTCCTCTCTTCTAGTATCCCATCTTAATACCAGATCTCCAGTTTGAAACATGATCTCCTTTGCCTTCTTGTCAAAAATAGATTTCATTTTTTCCTGATATGTGACCAAATTGTCTCTGACTTTATTTCTACTTTCACTCAATTCTATTACCTTATGCAGTCTTCTTATTAATGCATTAGGATCCTCTTGAGCTTCTTGAAGAAAATAAATGTCTAGTTTTTCTAGCTAAGTGAAAAACAAAGCTTGAGTGCCATATACTAATTCATACGGTGACTTACCCATGGATCTTCTAGTAGTCATTCTCACTGCCCAGAGAGAAAAAATTAGTTTTGAGCCCCAATTTTTCTGGTTTTCATTTATTGTTTTCTTCAAGATCTTCACTAATGTCTTGTTAGATGATTCTGCTAATCCATTTCCTTGTGGGTGATATGCTATTGAATGAGACAATATCACATTATAAGTTTGAAAAAAACTTATGAATTTGACTGAGTTGAATATGTGAGCATTGTCTGTTACAATCTTCACTGGACATCCAAACCTACTGAAAATATTCTCTTCTAAAAACTTCATTACTACCAAATCATTTGCTTTTCTAGTAGGAATTGCCTCTACCCATTTTGTAAAATAATCCATGGCAGTTAGAATCCACTTAAACTGCCCACTTGATGGTGGATTAATTTCCCCAATGAAATCCCATCCCCATTGTCTGAATTGTTCTTCAATGAAAACAGGAAGAAGAGGTAAAGGAGCTAACCTTTTCTTTTCTACAAACAATTTCCATTTCTGACAACCTCTAACAACTCTGTATACATCAGAAAATAAAGAAGGCCAATAGAAACCTGATTTAAGAATCTTATGAGCAGTTACTTTCCAGCTATAATGACCTCCACACAAGCATTCATGGTATTCTATGATAACTTCCATTATTTATTCTTCTGTCAAACATAACATCAAGACACCAGCAGGATATTTCCAATACAGTTTTTCATCAATTATAACATAAGGCTGAGCTTTAAGTTTCAGAGCTCTGTACTTAGCTCTATTGATTGAGGGAGGACAAGAAAGGAAACACAAATAGTGGATAGTGTCTTTATACCAGTTTGAGAAAATAAATTTTTATTTGATTTCTGACTTTGACTTAACCTGATCATTTTCCTCAGACACTTTATTTACAAGTGCAAGCAAGTTAATTCCCAAAGGTTGGAAATTAGACTCTGTCAGCAATTTAGCTAGTTCTTGTCCTTTGACTAAATTAGTAGGTTTAATGGCCAAATCATATTCTTGGATTTTGGAAATCCATTTGCCTCTTTTCCCCTCCACATCACTCTATATTAGTACATATTTCACAGTAGAATTAGGAACATATGCTACTATTTGAGAATGAAGTACATAAGTCCTGAAAGATTTTAATGATTTAACTAAAGCATATACCTGCTTCTCCAGAATATTATACTTGAGATCTACATCTCTTAGGACTTTACTGAAAAATGCTACAGGTTGCTCACTTCCTTCTTCATTTTTCTGTAATAACACAACAACAATAGTAGATGATAATGCAAATGAGAATATTTGGAAAGGCTTCAAGTAATATGGACTGATCAAAACTGGAGCTCCTTGGAGAGCTTTTCTAATTCTGCCAAAGGATTCTCTTGCATCCTTGTCCCATTTCACTTCAACATTCTTTTTCAACATATCTGTTATTTTCCTAACAATCTCTGCATAATTTGGAACAAATCTTCTTAGAAAAATAATTTTCCCTAGAAACCTTTGGATATCCTTTTTACTTCTAGGCAATGGAATTGTTTGTATAGCCTCAACCCTTGCTGGATCAATTTTCACACCTTTATTTGAAACTATATTACCTAGTAACTTTCCTTCCTCTAGAGCAAAGAAGGATTTCTTAGGATTCAATGGTAACCCAAATCTTCTGCACTTCAAGAAAGCTTTCTGTAGGTGCTCTAAGTGTTCATCATCAGAACCTGAAAAAATAGTAACATCATCAAGATAAATGACTACAAATTTGTCACCCACAAAAGCAATATCCATTGCCCTTTTGGAAAGTAGCTCCTGCATTCATGAGGCCAAATGGCATCCTGGCATACATGAAAGTTCCCCAAGGTGTTGTGAAAGTGATTTTCTTCTAATATTCCTTCTCCACAGCTACCTGATTATATCCAGAAAAACCATCAACCATGGACAACCTGTAAGCTCCAGACACTTTCTGCAAAACAAAATCCATCTTTGGAAAATGATAATTATCTTTCAGGGAAGCTCTGTTCAAATTTCTGAAATCCACACATAATCTTATCTCTCCATTTTTCTTCCTACCTGGTACCAGATTGGAAACAAAATCTGAATATTTGAGTGGGACTATGAATTTTTCTTGCAATAGTTTCCTTACTTCTTTTTCAATTGGGGCAAGTAATAGTGGGTTAATTTGCCTAATCTTCTGTCTGTGTGGCTTAAATCCCTCTTTCGGTGGTATTTTGTGCTGAATAATATCTAGATCATAAGTCTTTAAATATTCATATGAACATGCAAACACATCCATGAATTGTTTGAAAAGATCTACATACCTTTCTTTATATTCCTTAGGAACTCCTTTAAACAACTTGACTATTTTAGGCTCATGTTGAGTTCCTAAATTACAATCCTCCATTTCTCCATCTTGAGATACCTTTTTCTGATTCTCTGCCACATCATTAGCATCAAACAATATCTCAAGAGACACCAAACCTCTGGGAAAAATATTATCTTTCAATTGAATTATCTTCTGATCCCCAATTGTTTTCTTCAGGTTTCTAGACATATCACTTTGATCACTTTCGTCAACTTCTAAATCAATTTGACTATCTTCAAAATTTCCAATCATTGTTAAAAATTGATTAATCTGGTCATCATCCTCAAAAAACTACCAATGCTTTACATTATCAGAGATTGAAGGCCTATGTCTCAGCTCGATTTCATATCTCAACCTTGGAGTAATTGGTGGCTTAAATGTACTAGCTGCAACTGCCAATGAATCTTCCATTCTATTCTCTTCTCTTGGAATAAATTGAAGATTAAAGGCTTCAAAATAATTTTCAACTAGATCCCACACCTCATTTCTCCAGGACCTCAATCTGGGATGCTTAGTTTGACACCAAGGTGAGGAAGCTCACCAAGCATATAAGGAAGAGAATGACAACCATAGAAGGCATGTTTAAGTATTATTTGTTTATGGTCTGTTATGACTTTTGGGTCTCTTCAATTGTTCAGCGGAGACTACAGTGTTGTTTAGCACAAGGGCGTTCCCGAGCAGGAATCCCACCCTCATCCTCGAGGGAATTGGAGTGCCCACTCAGGAGAGGTTATTGGGATACATTTCCATATTTTGGCATTAGGCCAAGCTACAAATTTCTTCTACAGCATATTTTCTGTTAAGAGTTGTGAAGTGTTGTAGGGTGCAACCGTGGAGGGTTTGATCGGGCCATTTCTAAGCTTGTTTTTAGTGGAGGAAGCTTTCCTTCCATTGGGAGGAAAAAAAGGAAGGTATTTTGGCATCATATCATCATTTGGCACCAGTCCAAGTCACCATCATCTCCTACAGCACAGTTTTACTCTCAAACTGTGTTATTTTATTGAACATATTCAAAGGAGGGTTCAGTGCACCACTTGGGAGGTTAGATCTTCAGTGAAGGGATCATCCCTTCATTGCGAGAATCTATTGAAGGAGTTTCATTCAGGTTTACATCAGTTTCAGCCACCTCCTTCTATGTGCTTTAGTGGTAGTGGTTCTTTATCCCTAGGGCTTTAGATCACCATTCTACATTTTGCATATTTCCAGAAACCGTTTCTGAGTTGTCTAGGAAAATGTATATAGAGCCTTGGTATTTATGTATAATATATGTTGAGGCATATATCAGTATTTTATATCATTTTATGTTTCCAGCTGCGGCTATGTCCACTATGACTGCCCTGTATTGATCTTTTGGAATTTTGTATTGCAACAACATATTATGATTGAGGGTGTTTATTCATTGGAGATTTGTTTCCTTGATTGTATGAGTTATTCCTCAAATATATTGCACTTCTTTGCTACTGATATTCATAATAATATGGATCTTTCATGGTATAATATTTGATGCATTGATATTTACTACTATTTTCCATTATTGTGTTCAATATTGCTGCTTTTCCTATTTTGGAATATTACAGTGGTATCAAAGCATAATCTTGTCTCAGCTTGTGCATTTTCAACCAATATGTCATCAGAAGAGGGATATCCTCTCACAGACAGAGAGAAGAGGTATATCAAAAGAAGAAGCTGAACATATGATTATAAAGATGATAGAGAAGACAAGGACAAAAATCCCTTATCAGGAGGAGATGAGGAGAAGGAGTTTCCCAAGATTCTTCTTCAAACTATGCAAGATATTGCAAGAGAAATGAAAGATATGAGGATGGATAGACACAAAGAATCCCCTAAAGGTTTTTTTTGGCAATATGATGCAGAGTGTTGTCCTTGATGGCAACCCACTTGATGAAATTGATGGCAACCTACTTGATGAAGTTATTCTTGACTTGATGGACTTGGTAATGATGTGATATGATGTGTCTCAGAGCAACTCAGATGTAATGATGAAAGGAATTTGAGTATGTGCTAGAACAATGACGAAAAGTGTGTGTCTCAAGGAATACATGAGTTTGTCTGGGAGAAGTAGCGTATGCACGCGGAAAAGTACGTGCCAAGTCGCGTATGCTCAATTGCGCTCTAAATTTGTAAAACTAGGGGTTACTACCATGGTATTAACCCATTGTATTGAGCGCTGGATTGTATATTTGGTCCCATCCAGGAATACCATCAGAAGTGGTGTGGTTTTGGCTCATGGTATTGAAAAAGGGTAAACCTATATAAGGAGAAGAAAATCATTGAGCAAAGGTGTGCATGTGTCTGGGTTTTAATGAATGCTTCACTCTGAAGTTTATCTGCATGGTTGAACTCTATTCTTAATTGATATATCTGAATCTATGATGCACCTGTGAAAATGATAAAGGTTCAAATACTGTAGATCTGGAAATGATGAATCTCTA
This sequence comes from Pinus albicaulis, assembly GCA_034641835.2. Taxonomy (NCBI): domain Eukaryota; kingdom Viridiplantae; phylum Streptophyta; class Pinopsida; order Pinales; family Pinaceae; genus Pinus; species Pinus albicaulis. The sequence goes on from CM076583.1 coordinate 749,227,488, forward strand.
GGATGATCTGAAAAGAAGTAATGAAGACCTGACGCAAATCTATTGAAGATATTGAAGAAATCTGGGTAAGTCCATAGATCTGGTCTGTTCTGCAAAAATTATCTTATATAGATCTATACGCAGGTTCATTTAATGAAAAGCGCGTATATACGCAGATCTGTTTAAACAAAGGCGCGTATGGATTGTTAGGGTTTTTCTGAAAAATGCACAGATGTATACGCGGGTTGTCTTTATTAAAAGCGTGTATATACGCGGGTCTGTTTAAAGAAAAGCACGTATGGTATTTGAACTGATGGTTGCTCAAAGCTGATTAAGTTTCTGCATATATTTTCTGAAGTCTGGGCTATCTCTGATATTCTGGGTACAGTGGTTTCACTATTCTGTTTGATGCAATGAGAAAAGGTTGTTTGATGATAAGTGAAGGATTGTGTTGTAGCTGTTTGATCCAGTTTGAAAATTGATAAAACGTGGTCTGTAGTGGATCTGAGGGTTGAAGCCTTCAGTCTGAAAGTAGAAGCTTTCTACCAGTAGAGGCTGGTACTAATATCAGGGGGTAGTAGCTCCCTTCCAGGTGAGGCTGGTAAACGAGAGCAGGGGGTTGTTGCTCCCTTCCAGGAGAGGCTGGTAAACGAGAGAAGGTTGTAGCCTTCTGCAGGTGGGTGCCTGCGTGCTGGTATGAGTCTACGCCAGTACATATTGTAAGAAGTTTTCTTAATAATAAAGATTGAAGACTGAGACGATGGTAGCGGTGGTTTTCTCCCAAATTGGGTTTCCACCTAAAAATCCTGGTGTTCATGTGTGTTGCTTATGTGTGATGATTATTCTGTTCTTTCTGCACATGTTTACTGTTTTCTAAACACCTGATGAATGAGCAATGCAATGATCTAAGTCAAGAATTGAATGCATAATTAATTCACTGGATATACGCGAGTTCTGTAAAGGATATCCGCGTATATACGCTAGTTGGCTTCAAGAAAGTAGCGTATGGGTTTTTAAGAAAGAAAATATCAAAGTTTTAGTGTCTGCACTAAATACTGATTCACCCCCCCCCCCCCCTCTCATTATTTTTCCCAACAATTGGTTTCAGAGCAGGTCCTTCTGAAAAAGCTTAGCTGCTAGAAGGAAGATCAAGCAAGATGAGCAATCAAGATGGAACAGCATCTATCAAGCCTCCACTCTTTAATGGAAGCAATTTAATCTTCTGGAAAATAAGGATGAGATCCTATCTTCAGTCTATGGGAGCAGATGTATGGGCCATTTTTGAACAAGGATATCAATATCCAGCTGCAATACCAACAGATCCGACTGAAAAGAAGAATTATGAAATAAATGCAAAGGCATTCAATGCTCTAACGGGAAGTCTAACTGAATCAGAATTTTTCAAAGTTATGCAGCTGAATACAGCAAAGGAGATATGGGACAAAATCATTCTAAGTTATGAAGGTGATGCAAAGGTAAAAAGTGCAAAACTTCAAACTCTCAGAATTGAATATGAAAATCTAAGAATGCATAGTGATGAGAATATTGCCAGTTTCTTTTTACGTCTTGATGATGTTGTAAATCGTATGAGAAATATGGGAGAAACAATAACCGAATCTACTTTGGTTGAGAAAATTTTAAGATCTCTAACAGCAAAATTTGAGTCAAAAGTTTCTGCTCTTGAAGAAAAATAGGATCTTCAAAATCTTACTGTGGTGCAACTTCATGGCATACTAACTGCATATGAAATGATAAGAGGAGGACCATCTGAAGTCAAAGAAGCTGTCTTTAGATCTTCTACAAAAGGGAAATAAGTATAATAAGCAGAAGGATCAGGATATATTTCAGAAGAAGATGAGGTAAATTTTGTGAAGAAACTTCAACTTGGCACAAGACGGTTTAGAGGTAAGATTCCTTTCAAATGTTTTGAATGTGGAAGAGTTGGTCACTATGTTGCTAAGTGTCCTTATAAAGAAACATTTGAAAAAGGGAAGGAAGTAGCAAGAAGGAATAAGAACAGTTCTAGCACTAGAAAAAGTTACTATACTCATGAAGACAATGATGGGTTATCTGATAGTGAGGAAGAATGTGAACAAGATTTTAGACTTCTCATGGCATTTGAATCTAGAGAAGAAAAGGATACTTTTGTGGATGCTCTAAGGACAATGAGTTTCTTGAAGAAAACAATCAACTCAAAATCCGCTTAGAATAAAGTAAAATACTCTTAGAAGAAAGGAAAATAACCATAGAGACTCTGGAAAAGCAGGTTGAAGAAGCGAAGAAACACATTGAGAAATTAGAATGTGAAGTGGTAAGTCAAAGAAAAGAATTTGAGAAACTAAAGACTCTAAATCTTAGATTTGCTAAAGGATATGAAACCTTAGATGAGATTATCAAGGTACAACGTTCTCCTCTTATAAAGATAGGTCTTGGATACACCGGAGAATCTTCTCAGGCTTCAGCACCAAATTATCTAAAAGCAGCTACAACTGGATTACAACATTTTTCCTCTCAGCAAGGGAATAAAGAATCCTTACAGGTAAAGCATGATCATCTCAATTCAAAGGACACTAACCAAAATATCTCTCAAAGAAACATCAATCAACAGGTAAATTCAAGTAGAAGATTTTATGATCGCAGAAATTTCTTCTTCAATGGACAATGTTTCTCATGTCATAATTTTGGTCATAAAGCTGCTCAATGTGTTGCATATAAAACCATCATGACAAGAGAAGCAAGAAAGAAAAGGATTGATATTGGAACAAAGAAGAATACATATAACAACTTTTCTCCTCTTGAAAATGAAGTTGAATGTGCTTATTGCAATAACTTTGGTCATGAAGAATCTGAATGCAGGAACAAAGTACAGCCAAAACAACATTTTCCTTCAAGTTCCAAAGTATGGAAAAAGAAGGAATTACAGGTTGAAAATTGTGGGATAGTGTTATTTGTAGAAGGTGAAGAAAATAAATGGTACATTGATAGTGGATGCTCAAGACACATGACAGGTGACAAAAGCAAACTTCTTGCATATAATGCTCTAGAAAAGGAAAAGAAAGTTACTTTTGGAAATGATACTCCTGCGGTAATTAAAGGAAAAGGGTCTGTGTTTCTAAAAGAAAAGGTGAAGGCTAATGATGTCATGTATGTGGATGGATTAAGGCATAATCTGTTAAGTGTAAGTCAAATGTGTGATCAAGGAACTGAAGTTGTTTTTAGTTCAAAAGAATGTGTGGTTCGTGATCTTGATACAGGTAAAACTATTATAAAAGGAAAAAGAACTCCAAGCAACCTGTATGTATTGAAGAACTACAAAGAACAATGTTACTTGAGTAAATATTCAGAAAACTAGCTATGGCATAGAAGGTTGGGGCATCTAAGCTTCTCTCAAATCAACAAATCAAGCAGACTTAAATTTGTTCGTGATCTTCCCAATATTACTCTACCTGAAAGTATCATATGCAAATCTTGCCAATTTGGTAAGCAAACCAGAGTGCAATTTAATGCCAAGGAAGGATCATCAAGTAATCCTCTTGAACTCATTCATACTGACATATGTGGACCTGTGAGGAAAAAGTCACCACGTGGTGAACAATACTATATCTTATTTATTGATGATTTCTCTAGAATGTGTTGGATTGGGTTGATTAAACACAAAGATGAAGCATTTGAGAAATTTCAGATCTTCAAAGCTCTGGTTGAAAATGAATTAGATCTAAAAATCAAGTGTCTTAGATCTGATCGAGGAGGAGAATATACATCAAATGAATTCTTTGAATTTTGTGAACAACATGGCATAAAAAGACAGTTCTCTGTAGCAGGCACTCCACAACAAAATGGCGTAGCAGAAAGAATGAATAGAACAATTCAACAAATGGCTAGAGCTATGCTTGATGATTCTGGAACTCCTGACATATTCTGGGGAGAAGCAGCACATACAGCAGCAAATATTCTCAACAAGGCACATGTTCGGGTAAATAGTGACAAAACTCCATATGAACTCTGGTATGGTAATTCTCCCTCTGTGAAGCATTTTAGAGTTTTTGGAAGTAAATGCTTTATCAAAAATAATGATGAAAAGCTTGGCAAGTTTGAACCTAGATCAGATGAAGAAATACTTCTTGGTTACTCATCTACAAGCAGAGCATACAAATGTTACAATAAAAGGCTTCGAAAGATTGTTGAATGTATTGATGTTGTTATTGATGAGTCTCCTGCAGCCCCTAAAGAAGAAAAACAAACAACAGAATAAGATGATGGTGACTTTTGTTCCTCTACATCAAATAGAAATGATATAGATAGTGGATCCAATGAAGAACCTGAAGATGATTTATCTGAAAAGGCTCCATCCAGATATGTTCAAAAGAATCATCTTGAATCTCAAATTTTGGGAGACAAGGAATCACGTGTACAAACAAGGAGGACTCTTGTGGGATCTCCTAGCTATCTGGCATTTCCATCCACGATTGAACCACACAATGTCAATCAAGTTAGCAAAGATGAATGTTGGATTCAAGCCATGAATGAAGAGCTTGATCAAATTGAAAAGAATCACACTTGGGAATTGGTACCAAGACCACATGATAAAAATATCATTGGAACTAAATGGATATTCAAAAACAAGTTAAATGAGAATGGGGATGTTATAAGAAACAAAGCTAGACTGGTTTGCAAGGGGTATACTCAACAAGAAGGTATAGACTTTGAAGAAACTTTTGCTCCTGTAGCTAGACTTGAAGCCATAAGAATGTTTCTTTCTTTTTAAGTTTTCAACAAATCAAAGTTTATCAAATGGATGTTAAATCTGCCTTTCTTAATGGTGATCTAGAAGAAGAAGTTTATAGAGAACAACCAGAAGGATTCATTTTGGGAAATGATGAAAATATTGTTTGTAGACTTAAAAAGGCTCTATATGGTCTCAAACAAGCTCCAAGGGCATGGTATTATCGTCTTGACAAATATCTTCATCAACAAGGATTTTCAAAGGGGTCTGCTAATAGCAACTTATACACAAAGGTTGAAAACGATAAACTATTGATTATGGTTTTATATGTAGATGACATCATTTTTGGGAGTAATGAAGAATCTATGAGTAAGAAATTTGCTTCTGTCATGCAGCAAGAATTTGAAATGTCCTTACTTGGAGAACTAACATTCTTTCTTGGGTTGCAAGTGCATCAAACTGCAGATGGAATATTCTTATCACAAGCAAAATATCTTAAGCAAATTTTGAAGAAGTATGCCATGGAAGAATGCAAACCTGTAAGTACACCAATGATAACCGGATGTAACCTCGGTTCTCATGATGATTCTCCCGCGGTGAATCAACCAGAATACAGATCAATGATAGGAAGCCTACTTTATCTCACTGGGACTAGACCAGACATTATGCATGCAATTGGGATTGTTGGACGATTCCAAGCTAATCCAAAAGAGTCTCACCTTCAGGCTGTCAAAAGAATATTCAAATATCTACAAGGAACTCAAGACTTTGGACTATGGTATCCAAAGAATGCTGATCTTACTCTTCATGCTTACACGGATGCAGATTGGGCTGGAAATGTTGATGATCGGAAAAGCACTAGTGGTGGTGCATTCTATATGGGGCCCCGATTAGTATCTTGGTTCAGCAAGAAGCAAAGCTCTATTGCCTTATCTATAGCAGAAGCAGAATATGTGGCTGCCGCATCATGTTGCACTCAACTTCTTTGGATGATGCAAACCTTACAAGACATTCAAATCAAATGTTCACCTCCTATCTCCATTATGTGTGATAATACAAGTTCCATCAGTATCTCAAAGAATCCTGTTATGCATTCAAAGACCAAGCACATTCCCATCAAGTATCACTTCTTACGTGAACAAGTGCTTGAACAAAAGGTGAAGTTGGAGTATGTTCCCTCTAAAGAACAAATTGTTGATATATTTACCAAACCTCTGTCCAGGGAAGCATTCGAATATCTCAGACAGAAGCTGGGTGTTATATCAGCCTCTCAGAAGAGCAGATCTGATTAAATTCAGAAGATTAAATTGGATACGTGGGTTTCCTGAAATACAGTCGCATATATACGCGAGTTTATCCATAGAAAACCGCGTATGGTTAGTTGCTGACAAATTTTGTTCGGGGTCAGAATTTTTCAGCACATCTGCAGTACTGTTTGATATCTCTGATACTGTATGGAATCTCTGGTGAAGTTTTATCTCTTATATTTCTGTTTCATTCCCTGATATTGGGTGAAGATGCCTTGATTATCTTTTGATTGAAAGTGTTCAGGATGCACAAGCTAAGGGGGAGATGAAGGAGTAAACTGATGTACAGGTTCAGGGGGAGCATTAGCCTTGCTGAGTACTATGCGTTGTTGGCATTATGGTTCTGAAATATGATCTCTCTCTTTTGAGGTCTTTCTGGTATTGGTCATGAAATATCATATTTGTAATTTGATGGAAAAGTCATGTTGAGATCTATGATGTAAAAATTTGTAATATTCAGTCATAAAAGGACTTGTTCAATTTTGTAAACCCACTTGGTTGGGTACTTGAGTCAAAAATGTGTAAACCCTCTTGGTTGGGTATTTGAGTCTCATATGTAAATCCACTTGGTTGGATCTTTGATGTAAGTATGAGTCCTTGGTGATAGGAAAGGTTATAGAGTCATGTACTTCATTGTATAATATGTTTGAAGACTCAGCATGAACTTAGGGGGAGCATGGTAACTTCAGTGCACATCAGATCTACAACGCTCTTCTATCTACATGAGGAGAAACAACCTTGTGTTGGTTTTGATCCGCCCTTTGCTCTTGATGACAAAGGGGGAGAGTGACATGGTGTTTGAATAGGGGGAGAATATCATTATGATTAATGTATCTATCTGTTGTGATGTTCAAACACCATCGTGGTTTCCATCAAGTCCAAAGGGGGAGATTGTTGGCAATATGATGCAGAGTGTTGTCCTTGATGGCAACCCACTTGATGAAGTTGATGGAAACCTACTTGATGAAGTTATTCTTGACTTGATGGACTTGGTAATGATGTGATATGATGTGTCTCAGAGCAACTCAGATGTAATGATGAAAGGAATTTTAGTATGTGCTAGAACAATGATGAAAAGTGTGTGTCTCAAGGCATATGAGGGGTTTTTCTAGGAGAAGTTGCGTATGCACGCGGAAAAGTACGTGCCAAGTCGCGTATGCTCAATTGCGCTCTAAATTTGTAAAATCAGGGGTTACTACCATGGTATTGACCCATTGTATTGAGCGCTGGATTGTATATTTGGTCTCGTCCAGGAATACCATCGGAAGTGGTGTGGTTTTGGCTCATGGTATTGAAAAAGGGTAAACCTATATAAGGAGAAGAAAATCATTGAGCAAAGGTGTGCATGTGTCTGGGTTTTAATGAATGCTTCACTCTGAAGTTTATCTGCATGGTCGAACTCTGTTCTTAATTGATAGATCTGAATCTATGATGCACTTGTGAAAATGATGAAGGTTCAAATACTGTAGATCTGGAAATGATGAATCTCTAGGATGATCTGAAAAGAAGTAATGAAGACCTGACGAAAATCTATTGAAGATATTGAAGAAATTTGGGTAAGTCCATAGATCTGTTTTATTCTACAAAATTTATCTTATATAGATCTATACGCAGGTTCATTTCATGAAAAGCACGTATATACGTGGATCTGTTTAAACAAAGGCGTGTATGGATTGTTAGGGTTTTTCTGAAAAGTGCACAAATGTATACGCGGCTTGTCTTTATTAAAAGCGCGTATATACGTGGGTCTGTTTAAAGAGAAGCGTGTATGGTATTTGAACTGATGGTTGCTCAAAGCTGATTAAGTTTCTGCATTTATTTTCTAAAGTCTAGGCTATCTCTGATATTCTGGGTACAGTGGTTTCACTGTTCTGTTTGATGCAATAAGAAAAGGTTATTTGATGATAAGTGAAGGATTGTGTTGTAGTTGTTTGATCCAGTTTGAAAATTGATGAAACGTGGTCTACAGTGGATCTGAGGGTTGAAGCCTTCAGTCTGAAAGTAGAAGCTTTCTGCCAGTAGAGGCTGGTGCTAATATCAGGGGGTAGTAGCTCCCTTCTAGGTGAGGCCGGTAAACGTGTAAGGTTGCTCCCTTCCAGAGCCATAGAGGTCGGTAAACGAGAGAAGGTTTTAGCCTTCTCCGAGGTGGGTGCCCGCGTGCCGGTATGAGTCTGCGTGCCGGTATGAGCCTATGCCAGGAGCATGTTGTAAGAAGTTTTCTTAATAATAAACATTGAAGACTGAGACAACGACAGCAGTGGTTTTCTCCCAAATTGGGTTTCCACCTAAAAATCCTGGTGTTCATGTGTGTTTCTTATGTGTGATGATTATTCTGTTCTTTCTGCACCTGTTTACTGGTTTCTAAACATCTGATGAATGAGTAATGCAATAAGTCAAAAATTTAATGCATAATTAATTCACTGGATATACACGAGTTCTGTAAAGGATATCCGTGTATATACGCTAGTTGGCTTCAGGAAAGTAGCGTATGGGTTTTTAAGAAAGAAAATATCAAAGTTTTAGTGTCTGCACTAAATACTGATTCACCCCCCCCCCCCCTCTCAGTATTTTTCCCAACAGGTTTCTACATGGAGACATCTTTTCCATTTCACATCACTGACATGATCAACTAGTGAAGCAGTAGGTTTCCCAACGCTCTACTATGCCTACATTTTTAGCAGTGAAAAATGGAGGGTTTCAAGAACAAGAAACTCTTGAAGACTACTTTCTTGAGTATGAGTCTCAATCTCATAGATTCAAATATCATTTGAGCCTTCAGGAGTTTTGTCAGATCAAGGACAATAGGAGACCCTAACATCAAAATAGAGGTGGAGGATTCATACAAAACAATAATCTTCACCAAACTATGGGTAGATTCTTCTTACCCACTTTCGATGGGTCATCCAAATGCACAACAAAATCTTGGGTAGAGAAGCTATACATCTACTTCCATTTGAACCAAGTACCAGAGATGGAAGCCATCAAAATAACAGCGTTGCACCTTGAGGGTGAGGCACATGATCGGTGGTTTCATGGTCTTTCTACATTGGGGCATGCCAATGTGACTGCATATTTAGAGTTTACCAGGAGTTTGGTGGAGAGGTTTGATCGAAGAGACCCGTAGGCACCTTTTATTGAGCTAGCTAAGCTCAAATAGTCAGGTAATCTAGAAACATGCATTTCTGTTCTAGAACTTTCTATTATGGTTCTTGATTTATCTACAACTATGAGGGTTTATATGTTTATTGATGGGCTAGCAGAACCTTTACATGGGTTGGTTAAGTCAACCAAACCAACTACCCTTCAAGATGTTGTTGAAAGAGCTAGAGATCTACAAGATGCTTTTCCAAGGGCAAAGGAAAAATTTCAGAAAAATCCCACTTTTCCATCAAAGGGAAAAGATGAGAAGGCTCATCCTTCAAAGGAGAGGCAAAAAAAAGTACCTCTTAGTGATGATGTCCGAAGAGACTTGAGGAGAAGGAAGCTTTGCTTCACATGCCAAGAATCATAGGAACCCAGACATAGACGTGCAACAGGGAAGGCACACTATATAGAGGTTTTTTCTGATGATGAAGAATATGAACCAAAAGGAGGTCACAACGTTTGGATAGAAGGAGGGGATCCACCACCACTAAGAGGTGGGAATGAGGAATTTTCTCCAACTGGAGGGGCCCTTGCATCATTGAGGGGAGTACCCAAGTACTTGACCTTGAGAGTTCAAGGTTCCATTTAGGATCAAATGGTATCAGTGTTGATTGACAGTGGGGCTACCCACAACTTTATTGATGCCCAATTAGTGCATAGGAGGGAAATACCCACTAATGACTTTGAGGGGTTTTCAATTTTGGTTCTAGGAGCTAGAACTATGCAGTGCGTGCATTATGTTCCATCTTTATCTATCACCATGGGGACATATACATTGATTGATCATTTCTTTGTGGTTTACATACCTAACACCAATGTGATATTGGGTGTGCAATGGTTGATTACTTTGGGGAAGGTCAACACAAATTGGGAGACTTTACAGATGGAGTGGATAGATAAAAAGAGTGTTAAACACTTGATGATTAGGGGCATGAACACTTATCCCTCTCAGACAACTTCCACACAGAAAAAATAGCTGGATTTTTGCAGTGGAAGCAAGGACTTAACAGTCCAATCAGTCATGAAGATGACTCTGGCCCATGACACATTACTGTTTAGAGGCATTCCACTAGGGAGGCCACCAAATCAGGAGTTGATGAGATATGTCTCACAACAGGTTGCACCAATCATAGATCTAGGAGGGGTGAGAACCTTGGGAGGACTTGGTATAGTGCAGAGAGTCTTGGGTAGGTTCAATGTGGAGGGAGATATTCTCCCAATATCAGTATTACCCACTCTCACCAAACATCTTGTGCTGAGAGAAGATGTTTCAAGGATGGAGGATGAAACCATCAAGGTGCAAGGAGACCACTCCATGGATTTGGAGAATCATAAGATACTTGCACATAGAGAGGAATATTCCACATATGGTAGAGGTTGGTGGCCACTCATGCATACATTGGCGAAACGCAGAAGGTTTTGGATGGGTGATAGCTTCCCATGGAAGGCTAGCCTCCAAAAACTTCAACCTTCACTTGAGCATGAGTAGTATCAGGAGGAGTAGCAGAGGCCGGATAGCAGTGTCCCAGTATATGAATTTGGCATGGGAGATGTCAAAGAAGAGGGAAGCCATAAGAAAATTTCTTTACATGGTATATCAACAACGCTGTCATTATAGAGTATAGATCCTTATTAGAGATCCTAGCTGTTGGTGGAATACTCCAAGGATCTCTTTTCATGCAGGATACTTGATGGCTAGTTATCAGATGGGGGATATGTAGTGAGAGATGGGGTCATCTATTTTCAGAATAAGATCTTCTTGACTAGAGCCTCTAAGCTCAAGGAGAAGCTACTACATGTATCATACCAAGATTTTCTCTCCAGCCTGTTGATTTCATGAGCGAATATCAAACTATCATGGAGGGATTTACTTGGGAAGGCTTCAAAGAGGAGATACATCAGCATATTAGGAGATGCATGGATTTTTTGGATATTGAGGAGAGACATAAATATTTGGAAGAGTTATCACATCCACTTCCTTTCTCATTGGGAGTGAGAGGAAGCCCATCTATGAGCCATTTCACCAGCTTGTTCAATGCATATGGTAAGGATTGTGTTTATGTGCATAATTATTCACTAACTATGTATTTGTTTTTCCTTGCCATTCATGTACAATACATTTCTCCAAAATGGGGCACTCTTTTCTTTAGACTGCATGATCTACTTGGAGCCATAAGAAATGATGACGATGGACACTCCCTAGGAGATATTGGGGAGATGATGTCCTATTCAGGATGTGCTCAATTGGCACCACACATCCTACACCTTCTCAAAGTATATGAGAGGATTGGGGCGACAAGAAAGTGGTTGGGAAACCACTCATCATATTATATTCTGAGACAGTCAGGAGACATATTGCGCTGGTTCCACATGTGGGACTATGATCCTCCTCTGGTATTTCATATGGAAGCTTGTGTGTCTTTGATTTTGATCCCATATGTTGATGATGTTCTTATCATTGTTGTGGGAATGATTGGAGGGATGACACATGGATTGGATGTGCCCATTGAGAGTGAGATTCTCCACATTTCTTATGCTTCATTCTTTAGGGAGAACATTTGGAAACACATGATTGCTACATTAGACCTCTTGTTTCCTTATGGGATGAGCCATTTGGTTAACTTGAGCACTTGGGAGGTGCATCTCATGAGCACTTGGGAGGAGCATTTTGGGGATGGATTGATTGGGGGAAACTTGGTTCATGAGGAGAGCTTATCACATGGAGGTGTCACAAGGGAAGGAGGAGAATTTTTGCAGCACTCACCTTTACAGTTTCTTGAGGACAAGCAACATTTGGGAGGGGAGGACTATAATATTCCCAATTATCTTTCAGCTAGTTGGAATATTAAATTTTGTTTTTGCTTCTTAGTTAGAAGAATAAGAGGGTAGGGAGACCCATAAATCTCCTTAGTAAGAATAAAAACACTACAAATGTGAATGGAGGTAATCAAAGTAGCTAGATAAAGCACCCTTATTTGTGAATAGGGGATGAAACGTGTGGAATGGGTCAACTTTGAACAAATCAACAATGCAGTTTTGGAGGGAGATTCTTTGCATGGAAGTAGTGAATTTAATGAGTGGGGCCCAAGGTGAGGAATCTCATCAAGCATATAAGGAAGATAATGGTAGCCATATAAGGCATGTTTGATTATTATATTGTTTATGGTCTGTTATGACTTTTGTCTCTCTTCAGCTGTTCAGCAGAGACTGTCATGCTATTTAGCACAAGTGTGTTCCCGAGTGGGAATCCCACCCTCATCCTTGAGGGACTTAGAGTGCCCACTCAGGAGAGGTTATTGGGCTACATTTCCACATTCTGACACCAATTCAAGCTACAAATTTCGTCTACAACACAGTTTCTGTTTAGAGTTGTGTTGTGTTGCAGGGTGCAGTAGTGGAGGGTTTGATAGGGCCCTTTCTGAGCCTTTTTTCAGTGGAGGAAGAATTCCTTCCATTGGGAGGCCAGCAAGGAAGGTCTTTGGGTATCATATCATCATTTTCCACCAGGAAAAGTTACCATCATCTCCTACAACACAGTTTAACTCTCAAACTGCGTTATTTTATTGAATAGATTCAAAGGAGGGTTTAATGCACCACTTGGGAGGTTAGATATTTAGCGAAGGGATCAACCCTTCATTGGGGGAGTACCATTCAGTTTTACATCAGTTTTAGACACCTCCTTCTATGTGCTTCAGTGGTAGTGATTCTTCAGCACTAGGGCTTTAGATCACCATTCTACATTTTGTATATTTCCATAAACATTTTCTGGGTTGTCTAAGAAAAGTGATATAGAGCCTTGATCTTTATGTATAGCATATTTTGAGGCATATGTCAGTTGTTTATATCATTGTATGTTTCCAGATTCAGCTATGTCCACTATGACTGTGCTGTATTGAACTTCCGGCATACCTCTTCTCTGGCCACCTGAGTTCTATTTTAAACCTCTTCACTAGACTGTTTCAACTGAATGGTGTGGCTTATTCTTATTCTAACATCATTCTCTTCAGCTTGTACTTCTTGAATGATTTTAATGACTAGCACTCCTAATGATGTTTGGAAAATTGCATCCATCCCATATACCAATTGGTATGGTGACATGCCAATTGATTTCTTAGTTGTCATTCTATCAGCCCATAATGCATGCACCAATTTTTTATGCTAGGATTTTTTATTCTATTCCAACAAATTCTTGATGATGTTAACCAAACTCTTGTTGGAGGATTCAGCTAGTACATTAACTTGAGGGTAATAAGCTTTTGAATGCCCCAAAGAGATGTGATATATGTGGCAAAAATACACCATCTTCTTGGACTTGAAAGCAGTAGCGTTATCTATAATGATTTTCCTAGGACAACCAAATCTAGACATGATGTTGGCTTCAACGAATATGATAATCATTGAGTGAGTAGCAGTTCTAGAAGGAATTGCCTCTATCCATTTGGTGAAATAGTTTTTAGCAATAAGGATCCACTTATACTGGGCAGCGGAGGAGGGGTGGATTTTGCCAATGAAGTATAAACCCCATTGTTGGAAAGGATCTTCAACAGATATTGGCTGTAAGGGAAAAGGCAACAACTTTATTTTTCCCTAAAAAATATGACACTTGTGATAGGTAGCTACCATTTTATGGATATCTGGGAAAAGAGTAGGCCAATAGAAACCAACCCTAAGGATCTTGTTAACAGTGGTTTTCCAATAGATATTGCCTCCACAATCCCCTTCATGAAATTAATGCATAACCCTATCAACATATTCCTTAAGCAAAAATTTAAGCAATATGCCCCTAGAATCTTTCCAGTACAAGACATTTTTTCTAGGATGAAAAATTTTACAGCTTTCAATTTCAAGAATCTAGAATTTTTTTTGGACAAACTAGGAGGAGAATTTAAATGAAAAAGAATATACAATATATCTACATACTAGGGAGAATTCAGGAATGCTTCCTCAATAGATGGAGTCACCAACCCCTCTTATTCATCCAGTGAATGAATCATGTTGATATATAGTGCTTGAAAATTGGTTTCAGCCATCAATTTGGCTAATCCCCATCGCTTGATTATTTTGGTGGGTCTGATATATAAATCATACTCTAGGATAACAACGATCCACTTGCCTCTTTTTCCATCAGGATCTTGCATTAGGATGTCTTTGACAACCGTATTGGGCACAAAGGCAATGATATGTGAATGTATAATGTACACCCTGAAATCCTTCAGTGCTTTGATCAAGGCAAAAGCCTACTTTTCCATGATATTGTATTTCAAGGGTGCATCTCTTAAAGCTTGTAATTTTCCAAAATTTTAGCTTCCAAGCTCAATGGAACATTAGAGTTAGTAGCAGCTTTAGACGGTGAATAAATGAATAGAAAAGACCATAAGTCTCCTAAGGAGGATAAAAACACTCCAAGTGTGAAAGGAGACACTCTTTCTAGCTTAATAAAACACCTCCATGTGTGAAAAAAGATAAAATGAAGCTGCTTTGACCAAGTCAACAACGCAGTTTTAGTGGAGGAGGAATCCTAGGATGGATAACGAAATTTCGGAGGGAAATGTAACTTGGGTTAGAAGTAACCTAAGTGAGTGGGGCCAAGGGCAAGAAAACTCACATCTTATATAAGGAAGAGGATGGCAACATTATTCATCATGTTTTAGAATTATAATTCTTGTCTGCCAATATTTTTTGCTGCTTTGCTGCTTAGCAAAGTTGTAGTGTTGTTTAGCACTGGTGTTCCCGGGCGGGAATCCCACCTCTTTCCTTTGAGTATCTCATTGGGAGAGTTTGTATTCAACATTCCACATCAGGTTTTCAGGACAAGATTCAGCCATCTACATCAGCACAACTTTGCCGGAGATTGTGCAGTGTTGTTGGGTGCAGCAGTGGAAGGGATTGGAATCCCGGCTTCTGAGCTAGTTTCTCATTGGAGGAAGGTTTCCTTCACTTGAGAGATCTGTTTGGAGAGCTCCCAGACTCATTTCAGATCTGTGGTATCAGACCAAACATTTCTCTTACCCTCCCAGCACTGTTTCTGCTAGGGAGTGCGTTATTTTAGAGGCAGTGCTCATTGCATGGTTTGGTGGCTCAATTGTCGAGTTTCCTTGTGATTGAGAGGTTCAAAATTTCATGGGAGGAAGCCCTTGAGGGATCTACATTAGATCATACATCATTCAGCCTTGTATACTCTTATGCTTTAGTGTTGCAGTGATTATTCAGTTATTTTCTGAATATCATATTTGTATGCAGAGTATTTGACAAGAAAGCCTTGCCGGGTTGTCTTGTATTTTGTATAGGAGATTAGATCTTTGTACTTCAGCATTATTTATCAATATATGAGTAGATATATGATTATCCTGTCATTTTATGTGTAAAAAAACTCTCTTAGACTGCGCAGTCCCTTGAGCAACTGCTTCGGCATTTTGCAGTCTTGGGGTTTTTCACCCTTTTCAGCTACACTAGTGTGGGAGGTCTATTTAGCCCACCTAGTTTAATTTGTTTCAGCTCTATTCTTGGATTTATAATTTATATTGACTAATATATGGTATCCAAGAGTTAATTTCACTGTTTTATTGCATATGTTGCTGGAAATGCATTTTTTATGCTTAATTTATGAGAAATCCTGAAAAAGGGATATTACAATGGTATCAAAGCAAGATCTTTGGCTTAGCTTGTGGCTTCAAGCCAAAGTGATGAATCCATGAAGGGGGAATATTTAAATCTCTATAGACAGAGTCTGCAGATGGCTAGGTAGCCTTTGGATCTCATCCTTTTTTCAAAGGTGAAATATCCAGTAAATGCCCCTGCAGTCAATATCTGGAATAGAATTTTGATATTCCTAAAAAGGGAACTTTCCAGTGCTATCAGAAGAAGGAGGGATGGACATAAACCAGAAAGCTTCAGTATGTGCAGAAAGAAAGGGAGACAAGCTCACAAAGCTTCTTCCAAAATCTATGAAGAGCTTCCAAGGAGAGCTGAAGAAAATAAGATTGGAGATGAAATCTCAAAAGGAGGTTGATTCTATAGCTGAATCTAGATTTCACATGGTGATTGTGAGCATGCAGCTACACTCCATGATGCACAACGTGGTCAAATGCCCAGAGCTATCCTGAGATGGATGGGAGGAGGAAGAATGCCTAAGAGAATGAATCTTAGTGAATTGTTGCGGGAGTATGAATCTCAAACTGAGAAGTTTAGAGATCATACTGATTTCCAAGAGTTTTGCAAGATCCAGATGGAAAAGAGCCAGCAACAAGATGCAGATAGATTTATTCTATCTACTTTTTCCGAATCACCTACATGTTCAGTTGGAGCTTGGGTGAAGGAACTAAACTCCTATTTGCAGCTGCACCATATTGCCGGAGATGAAGCAATCAGAGTTGCAGCATTGCAATTAAGAGGTAAGGCTCATGCATGGTGGATTTTTGAATCTTATTCCTTAAAGAATGCCAATACTTTCTCTTATGCAAGATTCATAAAAACATTGATGGAGAGGTTTGGTGAAAAACTTCCTAAGACACATGAGCAAGGAAAACTTGAGAAAACAAAACCCTTGCATGTGATGGATGAAACTCCATTTCAGAAAAACATGAGAAAATTTGATGTCTTGCATTACACATTGCTGGAAGAATAACTTCCATTTCATATTTTTGAACAAGAGGGCATGGGGATCACTTTTTCACAAAGGGATCCAATTGTTGAGATGTTGCCTACACCCATTGATGGAGAAGAAGGCAACAACGCTGTCACATCTAGAGCACATCCAGTTCCTCATGCAAAGGAGGGAGGAGCACATGCTCCCACAGGAGGGATTCTTGTATCTTTGCAAGAAGTTCCCCAGGATCTCATACATAGAGGTCCAAGCACAATCAGTGAGCAGCATGATTATGCATCATTGCAGCTGGAAGGAGAAGGAAAGGAAGAAGAGCAGCATCAGTTGATGAGGAGCACACACCCTTCTCTGTTTCAGAAGGCTAATGCAAGGAAGAGGCAGACTAATTTGCACAGTGAGGACAAGGGCAAAGTTGCCTAATCATATATGCAGTCTACTCATGACATTGATGTCTCACTACATGGAGGCATTCCACCTGGGAGGCCACCCGATTTGGAGCTGATGGAAGACATCTTGTCTTTGGATTCACCACTCTTAGATTTTGGAGAGGTGAAGAGTTTGGAGGAAGAATTTGGCATGGGGGATGTCAAAGTAGTAAGCAACAACTTGAGGAGAGCTTCACCTGACATATCACCGTGTTGTCTTTGAGGAGGATTGATCCTTATTGGAGATCTCAGATTTTGGTAGAGTACTCCAAGGATCTTGGTGCATGCATGATTCTTGATGACTCGGATGGAGATGACAAATACATGGTGGATGATGTGGTCATCTATTCCTATGGCAGGATCTTCTTGACTAGATCTTCTAGTCTCAAGGAGAAGCTGCTACATGCAGCACATGAGGACTTCTCTTCTATGCACTTTGATGCATATTTCCAGTTGATAGAGGAGTTCACTTGGGAGGGCATCCAGCATGAAATATATCATCATATGGAGAGATGCATAGCCTGGATGGTGATAGAGAGGATGTCACAACCACCTTCCTACTCATTGGGAGTGAGGGAGAATTTCTAGTTGAGTCATTTCAGCTCAAGACCTCAAGTACATAATAGAGGAGGTATAATTTCATATTTTGTACTGTACTTCTTTTCCTTATTTGAGCAGCATGATGTATCAAGAGGAGTTGCTTCTTCTTGCATATTGTATGATGATGTACTTGTAGCTACTTATAGCATTGATCTTGGCTATCCTTTTGATGAGCTATGGGGGAAGCCATATGTCTCTTGGTGTGCACCAATGACACCATATTGTGACTCCATGTTTTCATCTTATGAGATGTCTATGGCAGAAAAAAAGTGGCTGGTAAAGCACTTGTTGATTCTTATTTTTATGTAGGCCAAGGGTACACTGCGCTGGTTCCATGAGAGGGACCAAGATTTACTCTCCGGTTGTCAATTGACAACTTGTTTTTATTGTATCTTGCTTCCATGTATTGCTGATATGTTCTTGTTCAAAGGAAGCTTGTATAAGGGAGAGATGAGGCAACAACAAAGGATTTTGTTGCTATGGTAGCACTTGGGAGAGTATGGGAAAAATTCTTCCCATACTTTTCATGATGTTTCTGAAGAGAAGGAAGGCACATTCATGGTGCAAGGAGGCTACTCTTCAGTTTTGGAGGATCATGAGAGGCTTCCCTATAGGGAGGAGATATTCTCACTTAGCAGCATGATGATGGATGACTTTGGCATATGTAATTTCAAAGAGAGGTGTCATGGATCCTTATTGCAAAGGCCTACATCGTTTTCACATAGGAGCATTTTCTTAGGGATGAAACATTCCAAGGAGAGGAGGTATCCCTTTTTCTTGCAGATTATTTTGGAGAGATTCTCACGGGAGGACTCATTAGAGGGTATCACTTTCATCCAACTCACTATTTATGGTAGAGAATGCATTTCTGTACTTGTTGATTACTCCATTGAGTATTTGTACTTTCTCACCATGTTTGCACAGTGCATTGCTCCTCAAAGGGGCAAGAGTATTTTTGGGTTTCATGGTCACTTTGGGGCCAATGTTTATGATGATAGTAGCCCATCTATACATGAATTTGGGAAAGTTTATTTTTATTTTATATATGTACAGCTGATATACATTGATTATTACTTCCCCATGTTGGGAGAACATACATATCCAACTTGTAACTTGTTGCAGGAACACTTGCCATATGAAATTCTCAAGCAGCAGTTGGGAGATCTGCGTTGTATCCACCAGAGAGACCATATGTATCATCCAAACTTACACATAACCTTCAGCCATTTTCTGATTTGGATGCCATGTGGTGATGATGTGCCATTCATCTTGAATGGAATGGTTTGGGTTGGCGTGACTCATGATTTTGGAGGAAGAGTCTTTGGAGGCTCAATATTATTCTTGCCATTGGAGGGAAATCATGTTTCAGCCCAAGATCAGTATGCCTTCTACACTTATCATAAGTGGACAAGAGGACAGCATGGGATAGGCCCTCTTGCCTATCAAGTTCACTTTTTCAGCCCACTTACATTTCAAGAGCACAAGGTGGAAGAGACTTTTCATGAGTTACCGTGTTGGAGGGTGACTCACTTCATTTGGATGATTGCATGGGTGAGGGAGGCATTCATTCACCATGTTGGTCATCACTCCTACTTTTTGGAGGCATGATATAGCTAGCATGTTTCCATTCACACTTTCCGCCTTTGATTGATGCAGACACTTTGGTTTTGCACACTTGGGCGGAAGCATTGGATGACAGTATATTTGTAGATTCTCTTGATGTAGTCATGGAGGCTATTTATGGGAGGCCACATGAGGAGGAGGGGAGATATTTTTCTCTCCTTATGAATTTTATTGAGGACAAGAAAATATTTTTGAGGGGAGGACTGTAATGTTCCAAAATTTTAGCTTCCAAGATAAATGGAACATTAGAGTTAGCAGCAGCTTTAGTCGGTAAATAAATGGGTAGAAAAGCCCATAAGTCTCCTAAGGAGGATAAAAACACTCCAAGTGTGAAAGGAGACACTCTTTCTAGCTTAATTAAACACCTCCATGTGTGAACAAAGATAAAATGAAGCTTCTTTGACCAAGTCAACAACGTAGTTTTAGTGGAGGAGGAATCCTAGGATGGATAATGCAATTTTGGAGGGAAATGTAACTTGGGTTAGAAGTAACCTAAGTGAGTGGGTCCAAGGGCAAGAAAAATCACATCTTATATAAGGAATAGGATGGCAACATTATTCATCATGTTGTAGAATTATAATTCTTGTCTGCCAAGAATTTTTGCTGCTTTGCTGCTTAGCAAAGTTGTAGTGTTGTTTAGCACTGGGTGTTCCCGGGTGGGAATCCCACCTCTTTCCTTTGAGTATTTCATTGGGAGAGTTTGTATTCAAAATTCCACATCATGTTTTCAGGCCAAGCTTCATCCATCTACATCAGCACAACTTTTCCGGAGATTGTGCAGTGTTGTTGGGTGCAGCAGTGGAAGGGATTGGAATCTCGACTTTTGAGCTAGTTTCTCATTGGAGGAAGGTTTCCTTCACTTTAGAGATCTGTTTGGAGAGATATTGGACTAATTTCAGATCTGTGGTATCAGACCACACATTTCTCTTACCCTCCTAGTGCTATTTCTGCTAGGGAGTGCGTTATTTTAGAGGTAGTGCTCATTGCATGGTTTGGTGGCTCCATTGTCGAGTTTCCTTGTGATTGAGAGGTTAAAAATTTCATGGGAGGAAGCCCTTGAGGGATATACATCATATCAGACATCATTCAGCCTTGTATACTCTTATGCTTCAGTGTTGCAGTGATTATTCAGTTATTTTTTGAATATCACGTTTGTATGCAAAGTATTTGACAAGAAACCCTTGCCGGGTTGTCTTGTATTTTGTATAGGAGATTAGATATTTGTACTTCAGCATTATTTATCAATATATGAGTAGATATATGATTCTCCTATAATTTTATGTGTAAAAACCTCTCTTAGACTGCGCAGTCCCTTGAGCAGCTGCTCCGACATTTTGCAGTCTTGGGGTTTTTCACCCTTTTCAGCTACACTAGTGTGGGAGGTCTGTTTAGCCCACCTAGTTTGATTTGTTTCAGCTCTATTCTCTTATTTAGAATTTATATTGACTAATATATTGGATCCAAGAGTTAATTTCACTGTTTTATTGCATATGTTGCACGAAATGCATTTTTGATGCTTGATTTATGAGCAATCCTGAAAAATGGATATTACAAAGCTTGGCTGAAAAATGCTATGGATTTCTCTTGTCCTTCCTTATTTTCTTACAGAAATACAACAAAAATAGTGTGCATTGATGTAAAATAAAAATAAAAAAAAATCCTTGGTGAAATCAGGGCTGATCAGAACCATTTCTTGAGTGAATGCCTGCTTTACCAGGTCAAAGGATTGTTTAGCTTCCATGGTCCACTTAACTCCTAAATCTCTCTTGAGCATGTTGGTGATGTTTCTTAATAGTTCTGCAAGGTCTGATATAAAACTTCTCAAAAAAATTGTCTTTCCAATGAAATACTGCAACTCTTTAATGTTCCTAGGATGACTGATTTGAAGTATGCCCTCAATCCCGTTGGGTTCAATTTTGATTCCTTCTTCAGATATAATATGGCCTAGAATATTTCCTTCTTCAAGACCAAATAATGATTTCTTGGGATTCAAAGAGAGTCCATACCTTCTGCACTTTTTGAAAAATATTCTCAAATGGGCCAAATTCTCTTCATCAGTTTTTGAATATACTATAATATCATCAAGATAAATCACAATGAAAATACCAATTTCTTCTAAAAAATAAATTTTCATTGCTCTCTGGAAAGTGGCACCAACATTTATTAATCCAAAAGGAATTTTTACATACATGATGGTTCCCTAAGGAGTGTTAAAAGCTATTTTGTGTTGATCATCTGGATGCACCAACACTTAATTGTACCCTGAAAAGCCATCTAGCAATGAGATTCTTTTGGAGCCCACTACCCTTTGCAATATGTGGTTCATATTTGATAAAGGGTAGTTATCCTTAAGTAATACCTTGTTAAGATTTCTAAAGTCAATGCAGAGTCTGATCTTACATGTTTTCTTTCTTATAGGCACAATATTGGAAACCCAATCCGAGTATCTGATTGGGACTATTATTTTGGCCTCATGCATCTTTTTGATTTCCTACTCAACCAAGGGCATTAGGATAGGATTTATCCTGCGCAGTTTCTATTTGAAAGGCTTATGGTTCTCCTGGAATGGAATTTTGTGCTGGATAATATTAGTATCATAGGATTTCAGGTCTTCATATCTCCAAGAAAATACATCAATGAAATCCTTAAACAAATTAATGTATTTTTGTTTTATGGACGCTGGCACTGTATTTGATAACTTTATTATCTTGGGATCCAAATCACTACTTATATTGCACTCCTCAATATTTTCTTCTGTAGGTTCCATCTGTGGTTTTCTAGCCACATCATTGAAATCAAATAGTTCCTCCAAAGGGACAAGTCCTCTAGGCAGGGTGTTATCTCTGAATTGTAATACTTCAAACTCTTCTTTCTCTGGATCTTCATGTATCTCTGTTCTATGTAGGGATTTATTTACTGAAATATTAGTATCATAATTATGAGGGGGTTCATCCCTGCACATTTGTTCTTCAATGGGACAATCTTCTTCACACTCTAGGTCCAAGCTAGAATCTTCAAACTCACCTTTAGATTGCATGAAATTTTCGATATGCTTGTCGTCTCCAAAGACTTGCCAATATCTCATGTTATCAGAAAATGTCGGGTGGTGTTTAACTTGCACTGTATATTTTTTGTTAGGATGAGGTAATTGACAAGTGATGGCTAAAAATGCTAACCCATTGGCAAGGATATTCTGATTTCTTGGAACTGCAGCAAGGTCATACTCTTCAAATTTTTTTAGAAAGTCAAGGGAAACATTCCTGTATGCTCTCAATCTAGGATTGTTGGCTGAATATTATCTCTTGATTTGTCTAATAACTAGCTCAGAGTCCCCATGAATAGAAATTATTTTGGCTCCTAATCTCTTCAGTAGTTGTAATCCCAAAAGGAGTGCCTCATATTCTGCTATGTTATTGGTGCATTGAAAATTAGTTTGTAATAATTACCCTTTGCGTGGTTGTTTTCAATATTTCATACCCACACCCTCCTGAGCCTGCTTTGCCACAAGAGCCATCAAAACTCATGTTCCAAAAAGGTTCAGATTAAGTCTTGTGTTGTATAATTTTCATTTGATCTATTTTTTCTCCATTATGGTCATCTTCTTCTCCAACTACTTGTTCATTAATGTTTTCATCATTGTAAAGAATGAATGAATCAAGGTCAGAATGAACAGAGTAAATGGGGTAGTTATGTGGTTTTTCTTGACTGCTCACCATGTATTTCATCAAAGTCTCCCTATACAATATTATTTGTTGACCAAACACTAGTATGGTAGCATAAGTCATATCCATTTGAAGTGTCCCTTGAAGCTTGGCTCCCCATGAATGTGATAGAAGCATGTCATATTTAGGAGGGATTTCATCCACTACTATATCCATCACGAGACTCTTGGCTGGTATCTGGGCTAAAGTAACAAAAATATCTTTGATGAGGCCTAGAAATTTGACTTTCCTGAAATTAAATGAGTACAAATATTTGTAGGGTCTAGTTATCTCAAGCCCAAGTTTCTCCATGACCGCCTTTGGCATAAGATTATGAGAGGTACTAGAATCTAACATGGCATTGTGGAGGATTTTATCATGAATATTAAAACTGATATAAAATGGGGGAACACCTCCCTCCTGGGATTTACCCTCTACTTCTGGCCCAAACAATAGTTCAGGTTTATCATCATTTAGATTGACATTGTCCATAATTTATCCAATGTTCAGTGCCTTTAGGACCTGAGATCTGTATACACCCTTTTTTACCAATTTAGTTAGAGGGATGGAGATTTTTATTTTGGCAATTTCATTCTCAATGTTGAATGGTGTCTGTGTTTTTGGCAGATTTGAATTAGTCTTCCTAAGCACTATTTTAGCAGCAACTTCAGTTTGTTTACTTGTGGTGGGGATGTCAGCTTGAACAATTTTTCTAGGACTGACAGCTAGTTTACTAGTGTTGCTTTCTAGTTCTTTATTTTCAAGGATATTAATAGTTTTCTTTAATATTTTGGTTGTTTTCTTGGGATCAGGTTCAGGGACCTTTTTAGCAGAATTTTCAGATTCTCTTGGGAATATTAGATATTTCCTTGCTTCTAAGATTATATTTTCTATGTACCTCCATGATGGCATTCTCAAACCCTTGTTTATAATCTTCAGAATATTCAAATTTTATGTCAGTTTGATTCATAGAAAATAAATCTTGTTCTTCTTTAGTGAGGAAAACAAAATCCTCATCATTAATTCCCATTAGATTAATTTGACTGTCGTCTAGTTATTCAACCACTCCCTCATCTTTATCAGCACAATTTTCTTGGAATGGAGGCCTGATTTGTTGGTCAGGACCTCTCTGTTCTCTCTATCTTATTTGAGGGGGGTTTCTTCTAAAGTTTTGGTTTCTATTTTGAGGAGCTGGCTGATTTTCCCTAGGAATAGCTCTCTCATTTAGGTTGATTCTCTCCATAATTCTCTCCATAGTCCTCACTAGGCTATCAATCTTAGCATGAGATGTGGAAGCTGCAGGCTCTTCCCTAATAGTGACTCTCTTCTCATTTCTCATTCTATCCCTTTTTGCAATTAGGTTGGATTCTACACTTACTGCACCCCTCTGCATGTCTTCTAATGTAGCAGGATCTCTTTATCTAAGTTGATAAGCCATCTCTGGATCGAAATCATCTGGGAATTTCATCAGGGCTAAACCTTGTGGGGATTTCATGTGAAGAGGGAGTGTGTTGTATACACTATTAAACCTGGTACAGTAGTCTTGGACACTCTCTCCAACATTTCTATTGATGTTTTCATATTCTGACAATATTTGAAGTGGGTTTTTCTTAACTTCCCATTTATTTATGAATATTTGGTGAAGGGTAGGGAGGTCATGGACACTATTCAGGGGCAAGTTCTTAAACCATTTTTTTAATTATCCCCCAAAAATTTGAGCAAAAATTATCAATTTTATAGTTTCATCATCTATCTCTTGGTAATCAAAAGAGTCATTCATTTTATCCACATGTTGTTGAGAAGTTTTAGGACTAGTTCCATCAAAATGTGGGATTTTGGACTAATAATCCTGGGGCATAGGAACCACAGGTTGTGGTAGTACCAATGGGGCATACCAAGCTACCATGATTGGTGGTGGGGGAACCAAAGGGGGATTAATAAGAGGAGGGTTGACCAAGGGAGGTGGAGGATTAAATGGAGGAAGGTGGACAGTGGGTGTATGAGTGGCGGTTTGGACACTCTGGTGGGAAATTTTCAAGGAAATGGTAGGAGCTGTAGATACAGCTGGAAAAATTGACTGAGGATGAGAAGACTTGAAAATAACAGAGGGGGCTGCTTTAGTAAGAGCAGATAATTCTACATACTACTGAAGGTAACCATCATCAATAGTTGAGGTGAGTTCTATTACTAGACCTTGAAGGGGGCCAAAGTGTTGGAGAAGCTAAAAATCGGTTTGGGTGGAGGTGGAGGCTTCTCCAACTGGACTTTGTTGTAATATAGACGAGTCAAAAATTGTTTGGGCTATCCAATTCTGAGATTTGGTCCTAAACAAGCTTTGTTCAAAATGTAAGTCGAACTGGATGTCCTACAAGGTTGCAAGGTTTTCAAGGAGGGAACTTGCTCTATGAAGAGGCTTACTAATAGTTGGACTCTTCTCTAGGGTTTTTTCTCAGAATTTTCTCTGGATTGTCAACTATTGTAGGAGGATTTGGGTCAGGATGGGATCTGGTAAAGATTCTTCTAGAAGCCAGAATTTAGATCCAAAGCATAGACAAGCTGAATATTTTGAAAAAAGCTAAAAAACCAATCTTGGGAAAATAACTTGAATCACAAAATATTTTAACTAGGGTTTCTGAGTTATGATGAAATACTAAGCTTTTTCAATAAGTTCCCCAGTATGGTTGCCATCATGTTGTGGCCCTATAATTTATAAGATTTGAAAAAATAAACGATAGAGGACAACATCAAACTGCTTTGGAGTCCAGGACCTAGCCTTCCTAGAATTAGAGAGGGCTCTCTTTGTTTTATGATTTAGCTTGATCGTTATAAATGTTGATATTAGGTTAGTTATAGAAATTATGAGGGTTGTTTGTTTTGATTGATTGTGTGGTTGGACAGATAGAGCTGTGACAATTAATCCATTAGGCTATGGAGTCATAAAGGGATGGATTGTGCACAAATTTTCAAGGGCATTCACAAGGAAAGCTAACTATGTAGAATGGATCTTACTAGCAATGTGAATATGGGATGACGAAAAGTATTGAGATAGTAATAGCTAAAGAGCAGTTAATAATTCTTTAACTATACTTCATAAGAAAAAATTAAGATAGTAAACACATACAAGATTAAGGTGCTCTCTCAACAAATCTTAATCTAAATTTTATGTTTTTCAATAAGATAAATTGATGCACAAAATGAAAGACAAAGAAAAAACATTAACACAGAGGAAAAAACATCACCATTAACATAGCTCAAGAATCCTGTGAATGGTCTCTTATTATTGATGCCCAAAAAAAACTACAGTGCTCCAATACAGTGATCTTTTACAACGCAGAGTCTAACAAGGTCCAACCCTTGATAAAGAAAATACAAGCAGTATTTAACTGCAACTATGCTGGTTGCCCCAATCTACTTCGGCAATCTTCATTAACTACAATTTAATTATAATTTGACAACTGTGGCCATGCAAGGCCCGAACAAAAAATATCTCTGGCACAACACTGACTGTAACATTAACTTCTGACTGTAACATTAAATTTGGCAACTCTTTGTAAACCAAAAATTAGGTTGAAGGTGGCTGAGGTGGTCACGAAGAGGAAATGATAGTGGCCTTGACATCTGGCTCTACTTTTTAGGTCACCTCCACTATATTATTAACTATGACATAATGTTAGCTTTTCAAATTAATCGGTAGCTATGCTGATGTGTCCATCGTGCCTTTTTAGTCCCGGTACATGCACAATTTTCCCCACTCTTTCTTGTTTGGAATTCTCGTACCTATGACCTGCCTATACACTTCATCCACCTTTGTGTATTTTCTGAAGGTAGGCCTGGTGAGAAAAACTTACTTTAGAGCATGTCGAATGAAAATATCATTTCTTAGGAGATCCAAGACAACCTTCCCAGTCACATTTCCTTTAATGTTGGAAAATTTAGTGGTATCCTTAGTTGCTTCCCTGAGCTTGGCCATGTAATCTCCCTTTTGGATCATCTTATTGTTGATTACATATAGTGAGGGAAATTCCTTTTCCCTCAAAGGCTCAATTTTTTTTAAGAATCTGTTGATGGCCATGTCCAATTCAGGACACTTCTCGTCCAGTCGCGTCATTAAATTTCTCTTAGTGAGGACCCTTCTCACCTCTAGTATGGTTGTTGTTCTGTCCTTCACATCCAGATATTACAGCTCAAAAATGGTCTTGGAATTTAATAATTTTATTATTTTAGGGGTCGTTATTGGCATATCCCCCAACTCCTGAGTTGCTTTCTCGATGACTACCTTGATTTTTTCAATTAGCTCCTTCTGTTAAAAAGTAATGTGGATGGACTGTCACATTCCATCCACTGTCTCTATGATACTACCCCAAACTATCAGCTTCATTTGACCCAATATGCTCCTCACAGAAAACTCCTTTTCTACTTCTCCAACCTCTTAATTTGCTTCTTGGCTATCTCATGAGCAGTTTCTGATCGTTCATTTTGATCCCTTAGGATACCAATTTGTGTCTCCAACTTCTTTTTCTCCTATGATTGCAGGGTCATGCTCTCCATATCTTTTGACAACTTATATGTCCCACTGGATGCTCCAGTATTTGCTATAAAAACTGATGGAATGGATGAAATGGGGACAACTTCTAATGGGATGAGTGTCCCTTAGGTTTCTTCTTCTTTTTCTTTCAGTAGCTTCTCCATCTCAATCTCCATTTGTTTGATTTGGGTTGACTGTTCAATAAATAACTTCATTAATTCTGCCTTTTGTGATTCATATTCTTCAATTCCCTTAGCCAAGGGGTCCTCTGTTACTGGTATCTTGAGATGTTTCTTGAGGGCTGTTATGTCAGCATTCTTTTTCTTCAAAACCTCCTCCACGAATTGAACATTGTTTGGATCATGCCCAAGCTTCACTATTATATCTTCTAAAGTCTTGATACTTGAGTCTCTGGCCTTGGCAGATATTCTCTCCATCTTGAGTTGTGATTGGGTATTGGATAAAGACACCCGCAGTTTTGACAAGCTCATAGTAGTACTTGTCAAGGTTGAAGCCACCATATCCCCGGTATGTTTGTGTAATTCCATCTCGTTAATAGGATGGATGTCCTTGGCACTGAACTCGAATAATGCTTTCTTATAATCTTCTTCTCTTTGAGGTTGTGGGACCAATGCTTCTAGGAATACCATATGCATCCTCCCTTTTTCAGTGTTAAAAGAAGATACGAGCCTACTTTGTGAACTTTTAGTCTACTTCCAGAACTGATTGTATGTATTGGTCTTCAGCACCTCATTCCTCAACTTTGTCTCTTTGAATACCTCAACAATAGAATTCTCTTGGCCTTCTATGGCAGGTCTAGAAGCAGATGCTTATAGAACTTGATGCTGAGCACATATTGTGGCTGATGATGTAGGTGATGCCATTATCTCTCCACCTACTAATGATGACTTAGGGGTATCCATGATGTGAATCATTATCTGCTCCTCTGATTCAAAATTCGGGCCCTTTTCCTATATTTTAGCTTGAAATATTTTCTAGAGGTATCAATCACTGAAGGTGACTGATCCTCTCTTGGCCTCTTGCTCCCTATCCCTTTCTCTAGTTCTTTACCCTTTTCCTCTTTTTCTTCTACACTACTCTTTTCCTGTGGTGTTGGGGTCTGAATGGCTGAAGTGGATATCATACGTTCTTCATCTTCTTGGAGGGTGTTGGCCACCCATTCTATTTGGTTGGGATACTACTCAATTTCAGGTCTATGTGTATGAGCATAGGGTGTGGATTTGTTTTCCACCCTTTTCTTGGAGATAATCCCTGGAAGGTCATAAGACCAAGTGAAACTGTGAGTGAAACCCATCCTCTTCAGTATCTTATCTACCTCCTCCCCTACTGCTCTACTATTGCAGATCAAAGGCCCAACTTGTGTCTTGATCCTG
This sequence comes from Pinus albicaulis, assembly GCA_034641835.2. Classification (NCBI taxonomy): domain Eukaryota; kingdom Viridiplantae; phylum Streptophyta; class Pinopsida; order Pinales; family Pinaceae; genus Pinus; species Pinus albicaulis. The sequence goes on from CM076583.1 coordinate 749,256,512, forward strand.
AACTGAGCCTTATTCTTTGTAGAAATAAAGTGGAGCTCATCTGCATCTATCATTTGCCTTATGTACTCCAATGAAAATACCCTCATGGAGAGGAATTTTTTCAATTTGTAGGGGGCTAACTCACTTCCATAGACTTGAATCTCTGTGTAATTTTGGTACAAGTACCATTCTGCTGTCTTCACTTGCTCTGTTAGCTGCATGGTCTTCCTGGTTTTTTCACTTATCCTGGGCTCTTCTACACTGCTGAGTGTGCTGATAGTTGGATGCACAAACAAATCCAAAAAATCATTATATATGTAGTTCTTATGTTCCTTAAACATCAGGGTGGTCCAAAAGATGATATATTGAGACTCATCATCTTCATTTACCTTGGTCATCTAGAAATGACATCTGTTGGATTGGAAATACACAAACATATACACCAACAGAGAGATGTATTTGAAAACCTCCTCTGTGTGAAACCTTAATTTTTTTCATGAATGGCATCTGCTAGGAACTGGGCATAATTAAACATGATGATGGGTTTAGATTCTAAGGAGAGAATGGAAAAAAATACTATCACAGCTTCATAGACCCACTAATCAGAGTGATATCCCAATAAATAAGAAAGGAAAGTGACAATCTACTTGGTTCTTTCAGGAAAATTATATGTAGGGTAGGGTGGGTTTTTGATAGGCATTGGCGCATCAGTTTCCATGAAAATTTGTAGAGGGTTGAATCTGTTGGAAAAATAAATTTTTTGATAAATTTCCCTAAGGGTTTCATAAGAGAAGGGGACTGATTGTTCAGGTGTGGGGGCCTGCATCATTTGTTGAATGGACTGTGAATTGATGGTAAATAGGATTTCTCCTGTTGGGGTGACTATGGTCCTGTGATTAATGTCATAGCAGGCCTAGAGTTTTCTGATGAATTCTGGGAAATTGTGGGTCTTGGGAAAAATGTATAGAGGAAACTGGGTCTCCCACAGGTTGATATCATCTACTTCATCGAGAAATTTTTCCTTGAGCCAATAGTATACATCGAATAAGTCGAATTCTGTCTCTATCTCATGAATTTTATAATCTTGGTCTGCTAGGGCTATATGATCTAAATCTAATTGTGTGTACACCATGGGGTTGAAAGGTTCCTGGTCCTTCTTAGGAGGCATGGTTAATATTATATAAATTATCTTCAATCTGTAATGGAGAATGGGATATAAGAAAAGGGATCAGAGAGGGGGGAAATTTCTATTTGGGAAGGGAGAGAATAGAAGGGACCACGATCAGAATGCTTTGATGGTGAAACTGTGACCCATTTGGCTGTGAGATGTTGATATCTTTGGTGGACATGGGTTCCCTTGCAAAAATTCATTTAACTTGTGATATTTCCTGTAATTCTCAACAAATTCAATCTATGCAACTTTTAATCAGAATAAACACAGTAAACTGTGTTTCAAGCATGAATTTAGATTTTAATTTGTGATTGGTGAGACTTTGGGGTGGCGTGGGTCCATTGGATAATGACTCGACCATTCATGGTGCAACGACCATCTTAGCAGGAGTGAATGCGATTGAATGGGGACAGGTCAGCGAGGACGTGGCATGGCAAAAGCAAGCAACGAATAAGCTAACGGTCAGTCGGGGAATGGTTTTATGTGGAGGCGGAAACTACTTTCGAAGGGGGGTAGAGGCGGTAAGTTGTATTGGCGAGGGGGTGGGGGGTGCGGAAAACCATGGGGAGTGACACGTAGCGGGCTGAGCGGTATTGGGTACTACCCATTTTGGACCCCCCCCCCTCCTTGTTAACATTATGAGGGTGAGGGGGGGCTGGAATGAGATTTGGTCCATCGAATATGTGGTGGGTGCGCGGAGATGAGGGGAGTTGCGGGGTGTTTTAACGCAGATGGGGATGGGTGATGTGGGGTGTGACGGGACAACGATGGGATGGTGGGGTCAGTTTATGAGGTTCGGGGGGTAAACGAGACTTAGGATAAGAAAAATATAAATGAGGCATGGCATAGGTGGACATGAATGCGGTTGGGACTTAGGATTAAAATTATAGCATAAAGTTCCCAAACTTTATAGAATCACCCCCTTTCCGAGCCTTTAGAGCATAATGATTACTTTCATTTTGATTTTTCTTCTTCCTTTCATTTTTATTTTTCTTCTGTTATCATTGGGAAACAACTAACCATCCTTTGGGCTACTTATTTATAGAATGAGCCTTACATTTTTCTCCCTTTCTCTTTTCCAAAAGATCTACCTACCCAAGCTACAACTCTAACCATTTTTCTTCTTTTTAGGGTGCATTTAGACTTGTAGACCCCAAAATCATATTTATTTTGAATTTCTAACCTATCACCTCTCCCTTATTTCTCCTATTGTTTCATATTAAGCTGTTGAACCAATGTCATTTTCTACCTATCTATTGATAAGCCAAGATTAAATGGTTTGGAAAATCTTCATTTTCTAACCTATCAGTAGGAAATTCAAAATGTACAATCATGCTTAAACTGTATGATTTCACACAAATTTCTAAATAGTAGTGGCATTTTGATTTGCAGCACTTTCAAGAATATTTATCTTTTGTGTGGGGCTTTCTTTTTACTTTTTTAACACCCTCTTTTCTTCTTATTTTTTCTTGTTTATTTTTTATCTTCTTTGGAAATGCTTTTGAATATTGAAATATATGTACACTATGAAAATTTTCAAGTAGGAAATACACAGTCACCTTGTGATACTGTAAATTATAGGACTCTAACACGGGGCTACCTGACCCATCTAATACTCGGTACTGGTAGATGAATTACCAAGAATCTCAAGACTCAAACGCTCATGTGGAATGGCGGTACTTAGTGGCAAAAACTAGGGCATCCTCCCCTATAGGTGATGGTGTAGGCAGCACTAGATCCTCTACCTTTAACTTGGTTGATTTTCTTTGGTTGACTGGGGGCGTCACTAGTTCTTTTGGGACGTTGTGCCAGCATTTTCAAGATATCCTCTCAAGGCCCAGTTACATTTTAGCGTGTGAGGACAATTAGGTCTTATAGGATTTGAGTATCATATGCAAAAACAAAAAAAACAATATTTTTTGATTGACTGGTCACATATTATAAATCTAAAGGGAAAATTTATCTTTCATTTTCGCTTTGTTTTATGTATGCGATCGGATTTTTTCTTTGATTATAATTTCTATCCTCTCAAATATTTCCAAAACCATATCTAGTCAATGCCAAAATGGACCCAATGGGACCTCGTCGATCTAGAGGTCTTTTGGACCTCCCCCCATTACCGAGAGGGGTTCCAGGTCTTTTGCCATTTAGGCGTCAAAGAAGGAACATTGCCACCCTTTTTGGTTCATCCTTTATTGGGGCATCATTAGTTGGGAACCCTCATCGGTCACCCAAAGCCACACTGGTGAACACCCCCATAGGGTCACCGCATACCACTCCTCCCACAACCCCTAGGGGGTAGAGGAGCGCAACCCATTCGGGAATCTAGGTGAATTCACAGCTGAGTACGTTGAAGACAAACCCTATACCCAACAAGAACACTGTGTCTTCACAGTGTGCAATGGATACCAACTCGCCATCACCTTTCTTAACTTTGTTAAACTTACAAGATTTAACCAAGTTGACAAACGACCCCATTGCACACAACCCTACATGGCCACCCACGCCCACGAAACTCCCTTCAGACATTTCAAAGTTCGAAGGGAAGCAAGAAGAAGACCCCATAAATCATGTTATGACTTTCCACATCTGGTGTTTGTCGAACAACATTGTGTGTGTGTGTTTGGCGCACAAATGTAAAAAATCACACCTGCTTAAGAGGAGTGGGTTTTTCCTCTTAAGTTCTTGGTCACAGGTAGAAAATAAAGGGAGTCAAGCAAGTTAGGGAACATGCTAAGACATAGACATACTAAATAGTGAAATAGCATGCATATTCAAACATAAAAACTAAACTAAAACAAATAATACAAAAGGTCTAAATAGAGTCAAAAAACTTCAATAATCCAAATGGTGGCGCTTACGTCCCCTCTTATTGAGTGTTGGTAGGAATAAACAATGAAATGTTTACCCACTTGCCAAGGGGCCCTTAGAACTAGGGAGTTCCAAGTCCAGATGCAAGGATATATTCACTTCCGAGCTACCTTGGCGCAAAGTCTCTCACTCTCTACTTCGGTGGACTGGAGTTGTTGGATGGCCACAACTGAGTCCCCTCTATCTCTACTCCAGATCACACATTGCTAGATTTCTTGGGGCATTTCTGGCCAGCATAACAATGTGTTCTCATATTTTTCATCTCTTGGTGGCCTTTTATAGGAGAAATTCAAACTCTCCTTCCCTCTCTTGGTACATTGATGGATGGTGACCAAAGAGAGGAGGGTGATTCCATTGTGTGCTCCCTTGAGGTCCTAGGGAGGCTTGGGAGGCTATCCTTAGGTGGCCTCATGTGTGGGATAAATGTCCTGGAGTGTGCCTTGTGGTCCTAGAAAGTGACTTCCGCCACTCTCAAGTCCACGCAGATTTTTGAGGAAAAGCCTCGCAAAGCCGCACTTATCGAAGAAAAGTGTGCGCAAAGGCACATTTTGCTGGTTCCTTCAGTGCACAATTTGATTTTCCTCTTAGAACTTGGATATTTTTAAATACTTTATATTATCTAATGTGCCTCAGCCCTATAAATCCTTTTGCCTGAAATTAACTAATTTCATCTTTGCTTGTCCGATTTTCCAGTGATAACAATTTCCCCCTAATGTGTGAGGTCTAGGAAGAATTGTATAGCCAAAATACATTATATTTTATTTTCTGTGTGTTGTGTAGAGAGAGAGAGAGAGAGACTTGCATGTAGCATGAAGTTGGAGACACCTTACACTGGGTCGAAGAGCGACCATGTCATGTGGGACCCCTGTAAGCAATGGTATAATACAATGAATACAAGTTTTCTATGAGGCGGGCATGTCCCATGCTCGTGATACTTTGACTAACTAAACAAATATATTTGACAGATACAAATTCTTTCTGTGTCACTAGTATGGTAGTGATCTGTTGGTTGATGACGACGATTGCTGACGCCCTCAAGGGTTTTTTTTCTTTGACAATAGGTGGAATGTGGTACCCATATGTGTAAACTTGGCATGACATATAAATGCAAATCGTACACATAGGTTGTGGCTGGGACCTTCCTGTGTAAGAATTTCTGAAAGAGACGCTTATAAAGTCACGAGTCTTCGACGAATTTGATCAAAGTGAAATGGTTGTAAGGTACGATCCCATCTGGACATGAAAGCTTGTATTGTAGTCGAATTTCAGGAGGATCGATGACATCTATGGGAAAATATGTCTCCCATAGTGTCATTCGAGGATGTCCCTTTTGTGGAGAGGGGTGATCCAAGGTATCACTTCCTTTTTGGAAAATAGGTGTTTATGTCGAAAAAAAGGAAGCCTCAACCGAATGAGAGAATCACTGATATAGGGGCTCAGGATCCTGGATGTGATGGGTTTAACATAGGCATGAGGGAAATGGGTGACTGAAAACTAATGATGGGGATTCAGTGGCCCAAGGTCAGAGTATAAAAAATAGCTTGGTGGCAATCATAACTATTTATGATGGGGAAATCCCCGGAATCGATTGGACATCTAGGGTGGGTATATATTGGTTATGAATGTCATGGTGGCTTATGTGTGAGGGTGTGATACTCTGACCAAGGGTGACCACAGACTGCTGCCATGGGAGAAAAAATGGATGGGTGGGTGGGGGACATAGTGCACCATTTTCGGTCTTTTTACACTTACCAAAAGAATAAAATAATGGGGTTTGGTTTGTACAAAAAACAGAGACGGGTGCCCCAAAACATGAAAGTTTTCGCTCACTGGTGATGTGAGGAAGGTGTTTTTGTTGAGGGTGGGGGGGCCATTGGTTGGTCTCTTGTGTGGGATTGATGAAGCAGATGGAAAATGTCACAGATGGGCTATGCTGATGGAGGGATGGTAGGCCAAATACAAGGCACAGTAGTGCGCTTTCGATTTGATTTCAAAAATTTGGTAGTTCGAGAAACAGGTTTTATTTTGATATGGTAAAACTTGACCTGATGCATGGTGAGTGAAACAGACATGAGGTGCTTCTCAGACTAAAGTGGTATGGCCATGGCGTCACTATTTTTGTGATATATGGTTTACTGTGGGTGATGAGCGCCATGGAGGGGAGGCTCTACCAACCCATTAGGATGTTTATCATGTGCAAAGTGGGGGGAACTTGTGGCTGATTTCTTGTGGAGAAATGATGTTAGGATATGTAGAGTTTTTCTGGGACTCTATCATGTTAAGGGTAGAAAGATACCTGCTCTATAAATTTCAGTGAATGGAGAAGTGGATGGTTTGCACACTACCTGCAAAAAAAAAATACCCCAAGTGAAAGCATCTTCTTTATTCAAATATTATTGAGCGTCATGTGCTTTAAAAAAGAAGATGAGAGAGGGCATGCATGTCGTCACTGAAAAATTATTTTTTTGGGGGTCCGGCTCAGTCAGGATGTATGCCCCCTTGAGGCGGAAATATTTTATGATGTAGGGTTCTTTACACAAAGTTTCGAACTTTCCTGGACCTAGGGCTTATTTTGCGACATCGTAGCAGAGGACTAGCTCTCCTTCAGTGAATGAACGAGGGTTGATGTGGCGGTCGAACGATGATTTTACCCATTTCTTGTGGGCCTTGTTGTGTTGCAGCGATTGTTGTCGGCTTTCGTCGACGAACTCTAGTTGTACTAAACGATGTTCTAGAGGCTGGGTATCATCGAGGAGTTTGATGGTGGCATGTAAATTTGAGATCTCGTGGAAATCAATGCAAAAGTGTAGGGTTCCCTGATTTTTCATGATGGGAATAGGATTGGAAACCTAAGATGTGTAGATGGCTCGAGTCCTAGTTCCGATATATGATGATACGAATCGTATATGGTGTATCATGTCATCGATGTTTGGCTTGGGGGGGGGGGGGATTTCCCTGATGGGAGCTTGCATGCACTAGTAAAAAACGATGAAATTAATGACTATATGACTAAAAACGTTAGTTACCACAATTATTTCAAGTGAATTACTACTAATTTTGAGCAATTTTAAGTGATCGAACTAAAAATGACTAATTTAGTCTAGGAATAAAATATACGACTAGACGATAAGTGACTAAACTAAAAGTGACTAACTTAATTGACTAATTTAGTCTTGGGATAAAATATATGACTAGATAATAAGTGAATAAACTAAAAGCGACTAACTTAAATGACTAATTTATTCTAGGATTAAAATATATGACTAGATAATAAGTGAAAAAATTAATAATGATGAAGGTAAATGACTATTATAGTCCAAGAATAAAAATATGACCAAATACCAAGTACAACAAGTATATGAATTAGTCATCTATGTCAGTAATTTTTAATTGTGTCACTCCATAAATGAAAAATTGCAATTTTGATACCGAAGTGTTACATTTTACTATAGGGGTCTCTGAATCCATCTGCAACATTAAAATTCTCTCAGTTGTGTCCACTCTTTCCATCAGGTTGTTGATAAGTGCATGACAGTTCTCCAAGCAACAATGTTGAATACCCTACCCCTCATTTACCTCAGAGCGATCAGATCCACGATTCCCCTTGCCACCACAAGCTCCTCCACCTTGACGACTCTGATTTTGAACCATTGAATCCCCACCCCTGCTAGCCCCCCACTTACATCCTCCACAACCCCCAATGGCACCCAAACTAGCGAGTCATGCACACCCCACATTATTTCCACCCTTGCATGGAGCCTCCATGATTATTGTCGAGTCCACCACCCCCACAGGGCCATACATATGAAAAGCATTTCGGTTGACGTTGCACAACTTTACTACTGATACCCATGCTTATTTCTCCTTCACCAATTGCAAAATTATTCTATGTCTAGTGGAAAAAAGTATTATAGACTACCCATGAACAAGTGTTCACTTAAAAATCAAGTTTACTCCAAATAACACACATGTAAAGACTACATAATGAGATGTTATCTCTTGATGAGATGTGTAGTAGAATCAAAACAAAAATACATTTAAATTGGTTCTTAATAATATTATATATATTTATATAAATTTCACTTCTTTTTAAATAAAAATATTTTTAATATACATATTTTTATTCCAAATATTTGACACACAAATCATATTTATTTTATACATTACTTAACACTGAGTTATAAAAGACTTTTATCAATATACATACTTTTTATTTTACACATTATCTATTTGAGCTAATAAAAAAGATTCATACATAATCCTCCCCAAAAATAAACCTTAGGACATGTGGGACCAAACAACCACATGTTATAGTACAACCACAAAACTAAACAACCTCAAAGCTAAACATAGACGATATTTTACCCAGCCACTCAAACTAACCTCCAAAGGTCGTAAGGAAAACACGGTTTCTTTTAGTGAAATATAAACCATTGAATGGATAGACCTCCCATTTATATTCAAATTTTACATGGCGCCATGATCGTTGATATTTTTAAACAAATCTTAACCAAGTACTTTTCTTACAATGTTATGGGAATGGATGTACTCGACTGTTCGGGGGCTGTATTGTCTGGTTTTCATCCGTCCTATATACCTTGGCATCAGTACTAAGTGGTTCGGGCATAATTTTTTCGGTTTTCTTCAGACTTGAGGTGATTTCAGCCAATTTTTAGGGTTTTGATGGATTCCAGGGATTTTCGCTCCATACCCTAGTGTCTCTGATTAAAACTCAGTCGTTTTGGGAGAGTTTTTCCCCAAAAGTTTTTTCATTTTCTAGGGTAGTTTCAGAAATAAAATATGGGAAAGGCTTAAGTGGAAAGAGCAGCGACATACAACCTAAAGTGCGTAGGTCGAAGAGTTCAACTCGATCTTTGGATTGATGACACTGTGAGTTGTAGTGAATCAATGGGTAAGATCTCCATTTAAGAATTTAATAGTTTTATCTTTCCATTATAAAGAAAAATTAATTAATTTATGCTAATATTCTTGGTTTATATCCATTCAAAGGGTTAGAGAAATTAAAATATGTGTATTCTAATGTTGGTCATATATGCCTGCTATTGATACAATTTAGGAAGTTTTGGATTCCTGTTATATTCGATAATAAGATAAATACAATTTCTTGTTCAGGAAGAGCTGTGGTAATTTGTTTGTTTATAATGTGTTGGCATTGTTGGTCATGCCAATGCGGATACACGTACTTGGGGGATTTGAACCCATGTCTGAGAAAGCAGAGTATTTTTTGGCCATAGTCTGCTCAATTGTGTTTATAACGTCATTGTTGCGATCTTTTTATCCATTTTTTGCAAAGTGAGGGGAATTTTATGTAACTTACAACTTACAAAATTCCAGCTGCAAGTTTTCCAACTAGCACTATCAAACCCAAATGATCTTGCAACCATGAAAAGATCTTCGCAGTGCTAGAGAATCTGGGATACACCGTAAACCTTTTAACTACTAAGAATGCTGTAAATTCTAAAAATGGGTGCAAATTTTCCAAATTTGGCTCTGCAAGCCACTTGAATATACATATCCTTGTCCCGTAGACAATGGTTTCATAACCCCATATTAATTGTCTATCTTACGAGACATTTATCTGATTTCTGTCTATAGCATCCAAAAGACAAAATATTTTACATTTTGTGCATGGAATTGCAAGAGTGGTTGTTCTCTTCTCTTATCATCACAACAACCTTTTGTACATGGATTACATGAATCTGTAACAAATTTGCAAAGTTTTTTTTCGGCTTGATGAAGTGGGTGAAGATTCGAGATCACCATAATTATGGAGAAAGGCATTGGCATAACAGTTTTTCGTTGAGTATCATGGATGCTGCTCACTGATTAAGGTCAAGGGAGAAACTGAAAGCATTCTCATATCATGGCTAACAGTTAAGGGTTTCATGTAATTTCAACTGCATAATTGTAGAACGTAAATTATTTTATTTTCCCTGGGCAGTTGTTAATACGTATCCAGTTAGTAAGAATGAAAGGTAGTCATAGGGATGGGTTGGATCTTCTCCCCTATATTTTCTTGTATTCATATATTCTGTGTGTTAGAGCAAGCGATTTCTCGGTGAAATGAATGCATGGGAATCAATATTTAAAATATGACATCTCCATCCTATAATTCATAATCGTTCAATACTTCTTGATCAATTATTTAATTTATTGCACTCCCAGTTTGGATCCTTTTCATTCTCTCCTATAATGAAAATGAAAGGAATTATTTTCTTGCAGGGGTGACCGATAGATGAGAAGTACCTGGGTCAATATCCTGACCTGCTGGGCTTGGGCTGACCTTAATGAATGCTCCCCGAGTCGGGAATCAATCAATATGAGAGGCATAATGAGTAAGTATGGAATGAAAGGTTAGGTAGTGGGGATGATGGCCTCAGATATTGGAGGGATCATCTACAATGAAGGTAGGGAGGGATTTGATTCCATCTTAACTTTAGATGAAGTGGTTGTATATAGATGCAATTTTTTTGGTCCACAGTCAAATAATAGTAGTTGATCCAGTTGATACATCCGATTAGAACATATGATAGGTCTTTTCATTCATAGGGATTCGACCCCCTCTATTTGTTTAGGGTCCCTCCTACTACTTTCCTCAGGATAGTGGCTTAACACCCCTCCACTAAATTTATTCCTGCCACCAATTGTTCCGTCATTGGCTCCCATCATCACTTTCAATCCCTCATCCTGCATTTTCCCCCTCCCCCAGTAAATTCCTCTGACTTAATCCATTTCCGCCAGGTATCTATCCGTTTAGTCAATCCCCCATGGGAGGATCAAACTATAGCATGTTCCCAGCCAGCAAGACCAAGCCAGTAATACTAGCAAGCCAAATTCTACTTGTTCCTATACGATGTCACCATAAATATTTACTTGTTGTCATGAAAAATAAAGAAAATAGATCTCTTTTACATATGATATCATCATAGAGACGTTAAAAAAGGCACTGAATGGATTGATTCTTTATTTCATGAGGAAATCTAGAAGCGTAGCAGCACAATTGCGTAGCGACACAATTGTTGGATTGGTTGGGTTGGCTATTAGTTCCTCATCTTAGATATGGGTAGGCAAGATATATACTATAGCCAGTCGTCCACCGAGAAGCCCTAATGTTCGCTCTCACTGATAGCCACGTAGATATACCTTTCCTCATTCAATAAGTAATATATCTACCCACAATCTCGCTTTCAAGGAGGTGGGAAGGACATGATGTCAAATATCCCCCTAACTATATAAATGGATAAAAGGAGAAATGGATTTCAATAGGGATAGGTTATATTCCCCTTCAGTGCCCTTAAGCTTCCTTTTAGTGCCCTCCGACTTGGGAGACCTAAGAAATAGAACTCACGCTAGCTGCAAATATTCTTGATGTTTTAGTTTATTTGGAAATTTTAATGCGTATAATTGTGACACATGGCAATCGTTAGGTGTTTTTTAAGATACTTGCAATATGGTGAGTCACAAAAATTTCAGAAAAGCATCTACAAAATTTGTGACTATGGCATATTAAAACAACAATGAAAACAAAAAGTTAAAGACAAAGTATAAATGTAAATGTAACATTAAGAATGTATGACCTTTTGGCCATGTTCCAAACCATTCAAGAGGTCATATATGAGGAAGGCCACCTCCAGGAGTTCCAAAGAAATTTTGGAGAGCCCATCAGTAGTGGAATTGAGTTCATGCAGCATATGTGTGAAAGAGATCCTTTCAAAAGAGAAGAGAGTGTCCTTTATGTATTGAATATTAGATTGAAGGTATATATTATCGATTTTGATTTTATTGTTTGCTTAGTAGATGGCAAGACTGAAATCCCCCATGGGCCATTACTTGATTATTGTTAACAATTTTTAATGAAGAAAACTGTATCAAGGTGCACAATGCAATAAATCATGAATGGTTGTTTGTACCTTGCCTAAGAGTGATACCATACGGGTACATCATGCGATTGAGTGATAAATAAAACCACACTAACACCACATTGTGTTAGGTTCCCTTAAGCTACTCTGTAAGAGGGCACATGATCAGGATGCACCTCCTCTATGGCTTGTGATCAGCTTTATGTTTCATGCAGAATTTTACCACTAAACCCATTGTGATCTCTAGAAGGATGTTTCGAGTGTTGAAGATAACTTTGTTCCTAGCCTAACAAATATTTTTTACCAAAATAGTGGGGATTCCCATGGAAGAAGTTGTCTTTATTTTCCAGCCACGTCATGAGATTTTCTTCCAAGCTTGTGGAATACCACGAGCCATTTATATGCAATTATGACACTACTATGTTGATTAATTGCATTGTGTATGCATATGAGATAATTAAGTGTGCAATGCTCTTTGATGAATATTTGCATTAATAGTAGAAACTAGGACCTTCCTAGTTCATCTCCATGAGATTGTCCCAAGTTAAAAGTTTGTTATTTAATGCTAGACAAAGTGTAGTTTTATATTTTAGGGGTGCTTGTATTTTTTTGTAGAGGTTTCCCCCAACAATGTGTTTCCCCAGTAAATAGGGAATCAATGTGAGACTCGTAGCCTAATTTTGTAGTGAAGTCCCCATTGTTGGTTTTTTTTGACAATAACAACTTAACATTGATCTCCTTCCAAAGTTTGATGAGATTTGTAGTGAGGGGATTGAAACATGTTTCCCATTCTACAACATATTGTCCTACAAGGTGAAAATTTGTGAAGGTTTTCCATCTTGTAGGCCCCCATGCCAAGGGGGACTGTGCTTTTTCATTTGTGAGGACATATCACCACTTTTAATTTAAGTTATAGGTGAACTTGTTTGATAATCTATAGGCATCAACTAATCCCATGTATGGATCTAGTCCTAACTTCACACTTACATGATTGCCAATTTTTTATGGAGATCATTCTCCAATGAGAGAGAAGGCTAGTATGAAGGATTCTAGACATTTGATCCCTTTCTAGAGTTCCTTGGTTAGTAGATCTAGTCCATGAATGTGGAGGATGGGAGATATTTGGCTTTGAGATTTTTCCCCTAGAGGGATGTGTTATGAATTAGCTACCAAAGGTTCTAGGTTACTAATGCTTTGTTGAAGAAAACAATATTTATGAACCCCCAACTACCAATTTTTTAGGGAGGATAAGTCTATCCCATTTTACAAGGGGATGCTTCTGTTGCGTCCTTTGCTAGGCCAAAGGAAATTTATATAGGTGTTTTAAATTTTTATCTATATATATATATATATATATATATATATATATATATACACAATAGTAGGAAATTTATGCAATTCTTTTAAATTTTTAGCTTTTTAATTTTTTTATATATAGAATAATTTTTTTGTTAATAAATTATCCATTTATTTTTTTTGAAGAAAAAATCATAATTTTATTCAACTTGAAAACATGGACAAAATTACATTTTGCAAATGCACAAAGGCATTACAGTCACATTAGCTAAAAGGCCTACAAAAAACAAGAGCTTAAATATCCATAGTTCACATTTATCAAATCAAAGGTCCATGAAACAACTTTAAAAAATTGGGCATATGCTCCCTAGATAGCCCCCAAAAAATCCCCAAGAAACCTTAGAGAAATAAAATCCTAGGCAAAATTTTGAGGAAAACTAAGAGGATAAGCACGTAGGCTTGCCAAAACCTAGAAGGGGCAACAAACAAATCCTGAACACTCCATTAAAAGAAACTTGGGCACATTCTTCACAGAAACCCCAAGAAACCCACAAAAATTGTTGTATAAACACTTAGCAGATGACAACAACTGCAACAAAAACAACATCAAACACCCATGAAAAGAGAAACCTAGCCAAGACAACTTAAGAACCACCATGAAACTGTACCCGCAAAGCCTACCTCCACTACAGCAGGAAAAAAAAAGGCATGAATTGGGGATAAGATGACTATAGAGTTTCCACACCCCATCCCCCTTAACTTCCATCGCAAGATCTAGGCCAACTGTAGAAAAGAGAGGCTTGAAACTAGACAAATGACGATTATGCAGTTGTTACACCCCAACCCCCTCAACTCTCTTTGTAAGATCTAGGCCAACAATAGAAAAACAAATTCAAAGGATGCAGATGTCAGTGAAAATTGACCAAGCATCAGGCACAACATCATGGTGGTGACAATCCAGAGCAACAATTGTGTTCAAACTATATCATGGAAGAAAAAATAGTATAGAGGGTTGCAATGATAAGGGTTTATGTCATCAAGCTCTCCTCCACTTATTAAAAAATGTTTTAATATTTACATTAAAAATCATTTCTATTTTTAATTTTTAATTTGAAAGGTTCATTTTTCTTCAATTTCAAAGAAAATTGTTTCCTTAGTTTTGTAATTTTAGGCACCCCACAAAAGATGGCATTGGGGGTAATGACGTGTTGTGATTCAAGTTTTAAATTTGAGGTTTTGGATTGTAGTGGCCCCATCTATCATGCCCTCCATATCAAACTAGCCATAATTTTAACCTTGAAGTGAAAATGCAAGTGCTCACAATAACACCACTTTTTGACTCAAGGTTTGATTTCAAGGTCTTTCTTCACAATGGTATTGATTGTTGAGGCCAAAATTTCAAAAAAGTTGTAATTTTAACTTTGTAAACAAGTTAAGTTGTTACTAATATCGTCATTTGTTTTTTGGGGGGTGGGTTGATTTTAAGGTTTTTGTTGGCAATGTTACCGCTCTTTTTAGTAGCGGCACAATAATATTGTTTTTGGATAAGTAGGGTAGTTTTTCCTTGACGAGTTGGTTGTGTTAGCCACCTATTAAAAATTTTCATATCAAATGGTGGCTAAATCATTTTTAAAGCCTTCAAGAAACAATTTTATGGTCAAAATTGTGAGTTCTTAAAGTCTTATGAAGATAACTTATCCTTTAGTTAAATCTTCACTGTTGTTTCCCCCATTAACCCTGAAAAATCTGCTATTTTGCAATGAAAATTATTGCTCAAAGGACCCCTTTTTCCCTTCATTTTACCCCTTTTCTTTTAAAAAACCTCCAATCACTTCACTTTCTTCATATAACCCAAAGCCCCGCAACCGAGCACTAAAATGATTAAACCCTTTCCCGAAACCCAACTTTTCTTTGTTAAAACGTGAAAACCCAACTTTCCTTTTATTTTTCATAAACCTGATTGTTTGAAGTTTCGGTGAATACTAATTGTCGATCTAAACCGATCAACGATAATTGGCCAATCACATCGCAAGTTTCCAACTTACCCTTTGTTTTTTCTCTTCCCGCCGATTGTGATCCAACGATCAATTCCCAACCATTGATTTGCTTTATCGACCCCAGATCTGGCAGTCCTTATCGCTCCCCGTTCAAACCTGCCCTTCCGCCTTTGGCCTTCATGATTAAATCCTGACTGTCAATCTAGTTTTTATATCGACGGCTCTCGCTCCAACACAAATCGGCAATCGCAGTTTCTCATAAAACTTTGCCCTTTTTTTTTTCTCTGATGTCGATCCCCCGATTGAATCTTAGCCGTTGAATCCACAAGAACCGACAGTTAATATTTCTTCGCATTACCGCTCACAATTTTCCTCCTTTACCCCTCCGATTTAATCTCCACCATTGATCTCTAAAGCCGATCCAACAGTCAGCGCTAAATCGCACATCACAAATCCCCTTTGTTCTTTCCCTTGCCCTCCTCCGATGTGATCCTGCGATTTAATCTGGACCGTCAAATGCACAAGAACCGAGAGCCCAAATTTAATCATGCTCCACCATAGCCCTCTGACATTAAACCCATTGATTCAATCCTAGCCGTTGATCTCTCCTAGATCTAACGACCCATGCTTAATCGCATCAACACATTTCGTTGTTGCCTTCCCTTTGCCTCCGCCGATTTACGATCTTGCGATTAGATCTGGGTCATCCATTTCATAGATCCTACGGTCCAGATCAAACCCGACTTTCTTTGTTGTTTCACAAAGCCACGTTTAAATTCCTTCGGTGAAGATCCACCATTGATATTTGCAGATCAACGGTCTTTATTACACCCGATCTCTACCTGACCCTCCATCTCACATTGTTTTCATTTACTCCGAGAAGTAATCTGGACCGTCCATCATTCAAATCCTACGGTCCTTATTAAACCCGATAGGCCCAACTCCTTTGGGACCTATCTTCCCCATCGACAGATCTCCGCCGTCCATTTCTCTGATCCAATGGTCCACATCAAAACCGTCTTTTTCTCCATCCACATTTTTTGTCCGTGCATCTTACCTCCGTCGCGCTCTCCTCACAACCGTCTGATTTGACACCCCAGATCTGATGGCCGGCGCGCAGTTTCACGTGATTTTTTGCCCCAAATTTAATATTTTAAAATTACGTGATATCGGTGGTTTTTAAAAGCCACGTGTCAAGCGCTAACGCATATCGCATTCCAAAAGGCAATACCACCTTTCCCCCTTTTCTCTGCGCGAAAACCACTGTCGATTTTCCACCAAACCACTGTCCTCCACAATGTGTTTTTTTCATTTAATCCTGGACGTTGATGCTTTTGATCGAACGGCTCTCACTTAACGTGACCACCATTTCATTCACCCTTCCCCTTTGCTTCAAAGGACTTCATCGAGAAATCTCTGCCATTGGATGCTCTCATCTAACGGTTCTCGTTCAAATTTGTGCCCAATCTCCATTTTTAACCCCATTTCGGTTCCCCCAAAGATTTTTTCCCTATTTTGTTACATTTTCTTCCATTTTCCCCCCTCCACATTATAAATTTCCCGATTGATCTCAGTCATTGATCAGCTCAGATTTACAGCCCAGACTTAATCTCCACCACCGTTTACCCAACTGCCTCCCCATTCGACCCCAGCAAGAAATCCCCGCCGTTGGTTGATTTCATCCAATAGTCACGATCTATCCTAACCTCCAAAGCAGTTTAAACCTATCCCCGTAGGATTTTATTAATTTTTCTGTGTTTTTGTAGGTTTTAAAGGTTTCTCTACTGTTTTAAAGGAAAATCAATGGCCAGGGATGATGATCCCTCAGGCCACTATTCATAAAGAGGATCATTCTGCAGGGTTTCACATCATGATTTATCATTCCTCATGAGCACTAATAACACTATAAAACCCTTTGTACACCTGCGCAACAAAAAAACACAGTGAACCTTAATCAGACAAAGAGTATTAGTTCTATCACATAAGATCAAAGAAAAAATCGATGTTTGAGGGTTATTAACACAGTTTTGAGGGATTATGGCAATAATTTGACTATCAAAAGCCTAATCCACTCATTTGAAGACCGTATGAAGACTAGAAGACAAACATTAGGCCTAATTAAGCCTATAACACAGGATTAAAGCAAATTAACAATGTTTTAGAGAAGAACAATCAGATCTATCAGCCCGAGAAGCCTCCAGAGCCACATCAAAGGGGCTAATTGAATCCCCCAGCTACCAAAGAGCCACCTATAGCCTCAAAGCAATCAAAGAAGGCCTACTTATTGTTGAAACAGAAGATATTTGTCTAAAGACAGCTGAATAGTTATTTCAAACAAAAGAAGATATTTTAAACTTTCAGTGAAGTTATTATAAAGGATAAATAGGCCTCGAAGTTAATATTTTTACCCATTGAGCCTTAAAAAGAAGAAATAGAGTAAATGAAACAGAGCTATAATTCAATGCTCTCCTGCCTTAAGCCTTGCATAGTTTTCGAGGCTAAGAGTTGCATTTAGTGTAGAATTTATTACACTTCAATCCTAAAACTCTTCCACCTCCTCATTTCTTCTATAAATACTTCTGAAGATGATGAGAATTTGTTGGTTTATTGTTCACTAGTTTTAATACTAAAATTCTCTGAAATAATACATAGTCTGTCTGAAGTTGAGGAAGAAATTGAAGTCATGGAAGCCTGTTGATACTGTTGCAGGCTTGTTCTTGAGAAGGCTCTATCATTGGATCCATGAGCTTGGCTGTTGGTGAAGTATTCTAAACTGTTTAATGTTTTCTCCTATTTTCATTTTGTTCCATAAATGCTTACTAAAATAGGATGACATTTTTAGGCTAAGAAATGACTCCTAGAAGCACCTTAGACCTGTTCATCCTTCACTGTTTTATGTTTTCTTCTACTGAGGTATTTTAGAGTCTTTAATCTCTCTCTTTAGTCCTCATGCTTGTTTATTTCTCTAATAGTTCAAATAGTTGGTTTCAACATGATTTATGGTTCTCCCTGCTTGTGTGATGCCACTTGAAAGCTGTTTTTGAAGTCTCCCTTTGAAGTAACATTGTTTGTAGTTAGCCAAGGAGGTTTGTTTTAAAGGTCTTTATAGTTGTGATCATTGATGTTTTTTAGGTGTTCCCTCTTCTATGACTGCAATTATCAGTGAATCTTTTATGTTTTCTAAGTCATTTGAAATAAAATCTTTGAGGAGATAGGATGTGCTCCTGAATCTTAGATTTCATTTTAAAAGTTGTTTTGAAGTCATTATTTGCTTAAAGTGTGGTTTGTAGAATTCATGGTTAGCCCTGTCTATCAAATTCCTCTTTATTGTTCAAGTTATGTTTTCAAATTCCCTTTGTTGAGAATTCAAACTCTCTTTCCAAATCATTGATGTCCATCTCATTCACAAAACCAAAGGATCCTGTGGCCAAGTTAGATTTTCCCTTTGATATCCCATATCCATTGATAATTTTGTTATCAGCCTCTTTTTGACTCCATTGCCCAAATGAATCTAGCATTTCCCCTTTCTATCTATCTTTCCTAGACCTTCATGTTCTGCTATGTCATTCAACCAAACAAACAAACAAACACTTGCACTTAATAACTAGTCTAAAACCAATACTCTAAAGAAAACAAGATAAACCTTTGAAATTAAATAATTTGAGAGATCCATCTCTGAGAACAGGAGGACTAGATCCTAGAACTCTAAACATTGGTTTGATGTTGCCTTGTCTTTTGATTTTCCAATCTATCGAAACACAAGACCCCAACAGGTTGCATTTATAATTTTGGGTACCTTCATGTTTCTCAAGGCCCTCTCATATTGTTTTAGGCACTTCATGTTTACTAAGGAATTGGTCATATCTCTTGAGGTAGTTTTTGGGTTTTTTATGTACACTTGGACCTCTCCTATGCATGTTGTGTGGATGCTCCTTGAATGCTGTCCTATTTACCCCTTTATGATTTGATTTGTACTTGTAAGGATTGGCTTACAAACATGGAAATAATGGGGGATTTATAATATATTTTAGGTGACATGGAAAGTTGATGTGGATAATGTCACTCCCTTGTTGCAACTTAAATGATGTGGACAAATCTTTGTTGAAGTATCTTGGAGAATAAGCGAGCTAGAGTGGATATTAATTGGATTATATTTTGATGTCACCTAACTATTTGGGAATTTTATCACCCAAATTTTGACTTTCAAAACTTATCTTCCATGCTTCATGGGATGCCACTATGAAAATCATGACCATGGGCCTTCATTTGGAGCATTAATTAGAGGTGTGTAGCCATTATTTTTCCCTAATTTATGAATTTGTTATGATGATGTTGTTGTGTTATTCGAATTTTTTCATTCATTTAATTCAACATAGATAATGGGCTCATTGGTGAAGACAACATAATTATATTTTTTCCCTATGCATGAAGAAATATTCAATGGACTGGTTTATGAAGCTTGGAAGGGAGAATTTGCATCTTTTATAGATTTTATAAAGTGGACCAGAATTGGTTGGAATTCATAGTAACATGTGTCTATAATATATCTTATTATATCATGAATCATTCTTTTACAAATAATATAGTATTGAGTTGTGATGGCGTGCTTGTTTCTACTAGGTATGCTTCATTGGAAGGTGGTTCATTCATATATCAAGCATGGATAGGTAAGGATAATCTTCTTAGAAGCAAGAAAATAACATAGAAGCTACCCTCTCTATGAAGCCTTTTAGGCAGTTTGTCTCAATAAAGATTTTGGCCAACACCTTTTTTTTTCATTGTTGTGTGCTTTCCTTCTTTGTATAAATTACTTTATGCGTTACAATTGAAGGGAAATCCCTTTTCCATAATATATGCTTTTGAAATTTTCACAGGTGATGGTTAAACTCGAGAGGAAACAAATAGTAACAACATATTGTAGTGGCCATTTATAACTTGAACAATTCTAATCAAATAATATGTATACATATCACAGTTTGTTTTTGAAGTTTGCAAAGACATTTTTGCATGGCCTGGGAGGGAATTATTAGAGGGAGGAGAACACACACATTCCTTTGGTCATAAGACAGACCATGGATTAATTTAGTTTGAATGAAAAAATGAGAAAGTGCATCTATTATGTACTTATGGGATTTCAAAATTACTTTCTATGACACAACCACTTTTTTTAAAACAACTACAGAATTTTACATAAGACTAAGCTTTGTCCTTGTCAGGAAAAGGCACATTTGGTGATGTAGGTCAATTTTCGTTTTCTATGGCATTGTTCATTTTGAGAGCAATTTCTGTATTGTTATGAAGGTTCCAAAATCCCAGAAAATATCAAGTTGGAAAAGAGCTGTAAAGGTTTTATGAGTGATAGAAATGTACAACTGACATTTAGGAATCTATTAGTTCAACTATTTGTCATTAAATTGAGAAATAAATATTATTGTCCCATATTGTAATATATAAAATCGAGAACTTATAGCACAAATTTGGGCCTACATGGTGTTCTTTATTGTTGAAAATATTCTTGTCATTCACCTTATTCCAAGTTGATGATACTTGGTTCTGGAATGGGGTTTATATAGTTTTTAGCCCATAATTTATTATCTAGTTTATCATCACATCTCCATTTAGCCAGAGTCCATTGAACTTGAATAAGTGTCACATTCCTTGCTATTTTAGAGATTGTTTGTGGTTCACTTTGTGTAAACCAAAAGAACTATGAAATTTTTTGAGCTTTCATTGCTTATATTGTTGGAGGGATCCCACCTTTAGTTGTACTTGACTATAGCTGGAAGGTTGGAACCTACATCAATTTGTTGGAAAGAACTTCTCCCTTTATTAAGGCTTTTCCATCTGTCAACCATATTGTGTCAAGGACCTTGGTTCTATAGGTTTTGTAGTAGCCTTCATTAGACCTATATATCAATTCTTGCATCATATATTTGTATTAATTTTGTAAGGAAATATCACATAATTTTTGTGATAGATGCTTATCTGATAATTCTTCAATTTGTAATGGGAAAAAATGGTAGGATTTCAATTTGTGTCCACAAGTTCTTCTGGGTGTCTTTGTTGTTTATTTGAACATGAGGCAGATAATAGGTCTGTCAATTCCCATATACAACAACATATTTACCTCTTTCCCATATCTTCATTTGGTTTTCCAACCTAATTCAAACTCAAAAGATGTTGACTGGAGATGTTTGATTATTGATACCAGAGAAACAAAATATAAATAATTTATTACATATATTTTGTATTCTTAGAGTTTTGAATATTTCCATATTAAGTTATTATTTATGATATCTATAAAGCTGTGTTGCAAACATCCTGATTTTATTTTTAGAGATGTGACTAGTATATTAAATTGTTGAGGACCTAATGAGGAAATAGCCTTTACTTAATGTGCCAATAATTACATCCTTATCCCTGTCAAAATATGACATCTATAAAGTATAAAATTCTCAAGCTGCAAAAATAATGACTAGACCTATTACCAGATAAATGTGTCACAAAAGTAGTTGTCTGACATTATATCTTTGTATTATAGTCTAGAATTATCTTCAAAGAGGGTGCTCTGGTGGTTCTTTTCTTAAATGCAACTGGAGCATTAAATTCGAAACTACCATTTAATCTTGATGTGTGAAAATAAAAAATCCTTATCATGAAATTTTTTCTTACAACTAACGAGCAGTGGAATCTAGACTGTCTTCTGTACCTACTCAATAGGACATGAAAAAAATTCATCGTATAATTTGAAATATTTATAGGAGTTTTATAATATGCTTCCTTTAACTATTAGTATTTTCCCAATTAACACCAAAGTGGAAATCCATTAGCACTAAGGCTATGAAATTTGTACATCGGCATGCCTGTATTTCTTCCATGACCACAATGGCTCATGAGGGAATTGAAATTATTAAATGAAGCCTGGTTGGGGGGATTATTACCACCCCTACTTTACAAAAAAGAGAAGCCCTTGTCACGATAGAGTTGGGCAGGATAGTGATGGTTGTTGGTAGTGAATTTTGAGAAAGCATCCAAGGTTGAATATGAAAATATACAAAAAGACTTATAAACCCATGCGGAAGACTAACACACTAAAAAAAACTCTTTTTTAGACCACATGAATAATGGACAACAACTAGACAACAATGCATGAAACATTGAAAAAATTCCCACCAAAATTTGCCAAAGGTGCTAGATCGAAGCTACATGGTTGATGTTTTTATTGCTTACATTTTTTCATCTCAATGCTTTGTAGATGTTAAAGAGTTTTCTTTAATTTTTGATGGGTTCCTCGGCCTGTATGTGACACCAACAATAACATTTTCATCTAGTAGACAAGACATACATGGTGTAGTGCCCCCATTGTCACTAGAGGACTTCTACATAAATGTCATTATCTTCTGTGAAATGCATAGTTGGCCGAATCCACCAACAAACATCTTGAAATGAGGGTCCTAATAAATTATTCCAAAAGTCCCAAAATTGTGTATGAATAAATTTGATGTCAAAATTTTCACTGTCCATCTTGGGCCAAACAAAAGTTTCCCAATCTTCCTTTTTCATAAGTATAATTTTGAGGGCTTATATAGGCTTCTTTAGGTTGCTTTGGGAAAATAAATGAACTTTTTATTCAATCCTTTGTCACTAGGGCATGTCAAACCAAGATCTGTAGGTTCATGTGTAGTTTAAAGAGGAGGTTATGTTCACAAAAGGTTTCTATTAAGCTATCCACACAACTCAATTTCATTGTGGTGTTATACTTCCTACCAACATTAAATTTCCAGTTTCAAGTCTACTCTGCACTATCTCTCTCATCTTGAAGCTCTCAAAATTTTCTCATTTTTCCTCAATATATTTTTTGGCATTGAATTTCACTTGGGAATTGCATTCATCTCTCTCTAGATTTTAAGCGAGAATGAGATTTGTTGGTACCTTGCCAATGCAACACAAATATCTGGAAACAATTGTTTTCTCATGTGTACATAACCTACTCCCCACTAGAATTGAATACATGACCTCCAAGGAGAAATCACATGTTATTAACCATTAGGCCCAGTTAGGTTGTACAGTCCAAAACTACCCTCATGTGAGGAAACATAGCTGGTTATGAGGTCTATCCAGTTTTACAATCTATAGCCCACGAAATTGAATTCAAGGTACAAGACAAAAGATAAATATGAGAACCAACATACTAAATTTGAATTTACTAATATGGTTATAATAATGTTTCGCATGTGTACTTTTTCTACCATCTATCCCGACCCAAGTGTCATTTTATCTTCAAGCTCTACATTGATATAGTTTACAGGCTACAACCAAAACGTCTATTGTAGGCAGAATTATGTCAAATGCACGTTGAGAGCCATCGGTTGATCATACATTTTTTAAACTAAAAGTGCTAATATAGATATTGGGTACATAGGTCTTCACAATATGGAAAGCCTACCAACAATGGTCGCTGTTTTTTTTGTTCATATTCTTACTCATGGGAGGTTTGTGCATCTATTTTTTTTAGCATCAAAGTCAACATTAGAGATCAACATTTAAGAAATTGTCAAATAAAGTGACTAGGAATGGGAGACCATACCAATATCACATGTTTAACATTTCAACTCGATAGTCATATTTAACTTGAGAATTCTAAAACTACTGATGTATATTGAATTTCATGTTTTTATCATGTGTCTACATTGTTGGTGAAAATTGAAGCCAATGTTACAGTTTGGAAATCAAATTAGGGGAATAGGGATAAGCAACACCATAGAATGTTCAACAAAGAGGAATAAACGTGCATGGAATGATTCCACGCAACCATAGAGCTTGAGCTCGCCCTGTTTGAATAGGGTTTCCGGCAAGCTATGAAATTGGTCCGATTTTGCATATTTTTTATTATATTTAGTCTAGCGCAGGGGTTTTGGGGTGGGTCAAAGCCCCGAAAGCATTGTAATAGGGTAGAGGGTAAACCTGGGGTCTGAAAACCATGGTTTGCGGACCATAGGAAAGGTTAGGAAAGATTGTTATAAATAGAGGGACATTTTGGATTGTAGGTAAGAACGACGATGATGAGCTATTGATGTGAATTGAGGTTTAGTAGATCTATTTGGGTTTTTGGGGAAAGGGCTCCTACTGGCTGTGTGCGCAGAGATCTAGAGTCCTGCTATGTGCGAACCCTACTGCTGTGTGTGCAGGCTGGGATGGGTATTGTAAGAGGGAATTGATGAATTGATGAATAAGAAAGGTTATTTGAGAACTGAATCTATATGTACTATTTATGCGAATTTCTGTATTATGTATTCAGCTGCGAACGTTCTATAAGTGTGTTTACTGCATCTGGATCTATTCTGTTCTATTTTATGCAATATTGTGCTACTATAATAGAAGTATATAATTATTAAACACTGTAGTATAGTTGACCTTGCGCACGTGGATGCGAAAAGGGACCTATAGGTCCTGCTCCGAAAGAGGCGATCTAGGCATGACAGGGCCGGACACAGCTCTGCTTGCCTTAACTACCCTTTCTCAGGGTGCGAAAACCTGGTTCCAGCACCCACCCATACTACTTTGGGTGAGACTTTGACCTGCGCAAGCGGGTCACTACCGAAAGGGCCAGTAGTATAAGGGTTTGTTGGCAAACCTTGAACTCTGAACCTGGGTCAGGACCCCTCGAGCCAACAAATGGTTCTGTTGTTGGGACTGGGGGCATGTTGAGAAGGGGATCAGGTAATGCCAAGAGAAGTATTGAAGGCTTGACAAGGGAGAAGAGCAGGTACGATTGAATGATTTCCAATCTTGCTGAAAGTACAATGCGGAGCGGTAAGTACTATCGAACCAATCAAGAAGGGGATAGATCTATCTATAGCCCGCTAAAAGGAGCAGCTACACAAAGCTCGCCAGCTACACCGCCTTCAGAACCGCGTAAGGGTAAAACCTCGCCCGAAGTCCCACCAGAAGAATATATGGCAGCACACTTGAAATTACCTACCTTTAAAGGTGCGGGAGATGAGGACATGGACCGATTTTGGTTTGTTGCAGACTCGGTATGGACTGCGCAAGGTGTGGCGGGTGATACTATGAAAAGAGCGCAGCTATCCCTAACCTTCGAAGAGAGAGCACTCGACTGGTATATGCGGTATATATCTCAATACAGGAGCACATTCATTCAAGATATTAAGGATGCCCTAAAACAACAGCTCCGAAAACCTAAGTCTTACTCTCAGATCGTAGCAGACGTAAAAGATTTCAAGAAAGGAACAACTGAGTCTGTATGGGAAGCTGATTAGAGACTAAAGAAATTAATCAGAGAGGGAGGATTTAAGTATGATGACAGACATCATACTGAATGGTTGATCGCTATGCTGCTACCTCACTTGCGTGTACCTATGGGCCACCAAAGCTTCGAATCACAAGAAAAATATTTGGAAGCCGCCATGAAACTAGAAGTCGTGCCCAAAGAAGACACTTTGGTAGGAGTACAAAAAATTTAGGAGCAGCTCAGATCTATGCACATGGAGATTCAAAAACTATGGAAGGAACGGGGAAAAGGAGCTAGTGCAGACCTATGGTGCATACGATGTTGGGCATCTAGACATACGAAGGATCAATGCCCACTACTGCCAGATTATGTGAAGATAGGAGGCCCTAGTCCGTTGCTTCTAGGTTCAAGTGGATCTTTGTTGTGGTGTGATGACTGCCGGGTAGCAGGACTGCACAATACAAACCATTGTCTCCAGCTAGGAGCAGTCGAACTAAAGAAACAATGGTGTAGATTCTGTCAGTTAGTAAGACATGATGAGTAGAACTATCGAAATTACGAGCTGATGATAGATCGAGGAAACTTGTATAGGGTACAGTCAGACCCTGCGTCGCCTAGATCTCCCGTGAGCTCTAGTGGCTCCCCAGCAAGGGGCACGAGAGGTCGGGGAGGAAGCACAGGACGAGGACGTGGATAGCTAATCTGTTACAATTGCGGGGAAGCAGGAAAATTTGTAAGGGACTGCCTAAATCCTACAAGGAAATCCTACAAATATTGCCGAAAGCTAGACCATGATATTGAATACTGCCCAATATTGATAGAAAAAATGCAAGAAAAACAGCCAACACCAATGCAGAATGTACAAATAATTAAGGTTGAACTACAGAACAAAAATCCAAGTACGAATGTTGCAACACGCAGTGGGATGGCCACTAGGGAGCCTACGAAGGAGGTTGCAAGGGGTTTTACAACCCAACAAGTGCCTGTCAACCAAGAAGGGTTGGACAACGATCCAGGACAAGAAAAAATTACCGCATTCCACCAAGACATTAATGAGACAAGGGACTCTACTAGGAAGACGCCTGCACACCTCAAATGGGTGACGAGATGAGACCATTATTGCAGGTGTGTATAAAGATATTATGCCACCCGTGGATCGAAGAAAACCTTTAGGCAGTGATAGGTAGTTGCATAGGGCAGTCCCACCTGTCTCCAAAAGTTTGAGACATGCAAAAGTTAGGCAGATATAGGAAACACATCGATAGGGAGATGAGATTAACTGCCGAAATCAGTAACTATGAGATGGATCAGGTTATCTTAGACTTGGGATCAGATGCAAACATGCTACCTAAGAAAATTTGGCAGCAAATGGGAGAACCCAAATTGGAATGGTCCACCATCCAGCTGCGCATGGCGAACCAACAAAATATCATCCCTCTGGGAAGGCTGCCAAAAATCATTGTAGATATTGCAGGAGTAAAGGTCCAAGCTGACTTTGAGGTAATAGAAATCGTGGAAGATGCGGATCCCTACCTTGCACTCCTAGGACTGGACTAGGCTATAGATATGGGAGGTGTTATCAATCTCAAAAAGCGCAACATGGCATTTGAAAATAACGACACACGAGTAATAGTACCGTTGGATCCTCTGGAAGGCACACAATATACAGAGCTAGTGCAGGATGCGGAGGAAGTAGATCACATCTACAATCTCATTACGCAGGACGAAGATTGGATTAACCCCACGGCAGAAGGAGTACTCTACTGAGAGGCAGACATTGAATACTTCTCTGACTCTAATGAGGAGATGGAGAATTGGCAAAACTGGTTGCAC
Organism: Pinus albicaulis; assembly: GCA_034641835.2. Lineage (NCBI taxonomy): Eukaryota > Viridiplantae > Streptophyta > Pinopsida > Pinales > Pinaceae > Pinus > Pinus albicaulis. The sequence goes on from CM076583.1 coordinate 749,283,791, forward strand.
GATGTCTCGACGCTACAATGTCTTTGGGTCACGAGGGACCTCTGTTGAATTTCTTTAGAGGTAAGAGATCTACCCCATTTTTATGAGTTCGGTAGCATCCAATAATTCCTGAGAACACTAGAAGCTAAGGTTCCAAAGGAATTATGGCTATGGGCCCTTAATCTAGCTATGCGCGGAACACCCGCGCGATGGTGGGACACCTGCAAGGAAGCATTCCAGGACTGGGAGACATGTCGGGATGTGATGATCCTATGGTTCACACCTCTGGCTGATGTACACACCAAGATGTTTCTTGAACCTGGAGACCCCCACGCGCATATGCTCACCTGGATGGACAAATGGTCCGACTGGACTACAGAAGAGTGAGTTCATCTATTTATTCATTCCTTGGGGCCTATCCCCGTTGCATGGTATTTAGATGCGGAGCTACATTGACACACGCGCCATTGGGAAATACTAAAAAATGACTTTATAAGAATGTTCGGGCTAATTGGGGGAATGAAGGTGCTCAAAAAAGCTCTGCATGACATAGATGCTTTTGTATTTAATGACTCGCACCATCATGTTGCACCAGAAGTCCTGACATGGGAAGTACAGATGCAAGACATAGTCAACTGCCAGAGCTTGGAGATAGAAGAAGAGGAAGATAATCCTCGGAACGTCTCTGTCCCAGAATCCGAAGGAAAACACATCGTTATTGGACCCCCGTTGCAGAATATTGATGTAACTCAACCTCTCAAGCTACGCAAAATTAATATCGGGACATAATAACATCCTAAGTTTGCCAAAATTGGGGACTATTGGGATGAAGGAACTGTAGGAAAAATTTCATAGCTACTTACGGAATATCAAGAATTATTCCCAACAAAGTTTTCCGAGCTCAAAGGAATCACGGGGGACCTAGGCGTTATGCACATCACTTTGAAACCAGAGGCACAACCCATAAAGCATCGGCCTTACCGACTGAACCCTAAATATAAGAAAAAGGTCAAAGAAGAACTGGACAAAACCCTGGCTACAGGTATCATTGAACCGGTTGAACAATTGGATTGGGTAAGTTCGATGGTCATCCAGGAGAAGAAAACAAAGGGGGAGATATGAATCAGCGTAGACCTACGCAAGTTAAACGACGCATGTGTACATGAACCCTTCCCTACGCCTTTCTCAGGCGAAATCCTTGATAGCGTGGGCGGACATGAAGCTTATTCCTTCACCGATGGGTTCTCAGGGTACCACTAGATCTGAATTGCACCTGGAGATTGTAGTAAGACTACATTCGCAACAGAATGGGGGTCCTTTCAGTATACATTCATGCCCTTTGGTCTCAAGAACTCACCCGCTTTCTTCTCAAAAGTAGTAGTTGTTGTATTCAAGGAGTTCATCCATAAGTTCCTAGAAGTTTATTTCAATGACTGGACGGTATTCGGCTTGGTAAAGGAGCATGTCTCCAACCTGTACTTGATGTTGGATTCCTGTCTAAAGCACTAGATTTCCTTGAATATCAAGAAGTGTATCTTCTGTGTGCCTTTTGGAATCTTGCTCGGGCACATAGTATGCTGGCAAGGGCTGATGGTTGATCCTGTGAAGGTAGCCATAATTATAAACCTTGCAGTCCCAACAATGAAGAAACAGTTGTGCTGGATTCTCGGACACGGGCTATTACATAAAATTCATTCAGGGGTACGCACTGATCACAACACCCATGGAAAAGTTTCTTAAAAATGATGTTTCCTTTTTTTGGAATGACGAATGTCAGAAGAGTTTTGAGCTATTCAAAGAGAAGATGGTCTCTACACCCATACTAATATTTCCTGATTGGTCAAAGGAATTTCATGTACATGTGGATGCATCAGGCATCGCCCTGGGTGCTATCCTAACTCAGCCTAGGGAGGGAGATATTGATCACCCTGTTAGCCATCAGTATTTTTTACATGTTAGTGATGACTATATCTACAGCTGAGTTTTTTAGAAGTTGATTTCCTTATGTCAATATGTCATCTAGAAAACCCTCCTAAAAATTTTTTGCCCTTCTACTTTTCAGTCCACCTTTGTCGAAATCAAAACCCCATTATCACTATCCTACCTGGCTTCAGCCCCCTGGTCTGTCCATCAGCTCCAAAAGGAAAAGTCCAAGTCTGTTGCAAAAGTATCCCCTATGTTAGGAAGTGGCGCTTTAAGACATTTTACCCTTGGCGATCATCAAAAAGCCAAAAAGCCTCCATCTGTTACAGACCAACCATGACTGACCTCCCACTCTGCAAATAAAATTGACAAACAGCTCTAAGTCGTGCCACTTATACCCCTAGGTCTCAGCACTGCATGAACCACAGTCTCAAGCTGATTATTAGGTGTTTCACAGTGTTTTATGGATTCTGCAAAGAACAGGAAATATAACTTCATCTCAAGAGGAAATGCTTGAATCTACAGTTAGAGGAACAGCTGCTTCTAAATGTAGCATGAGCCTGAGATGAAGCTGCAAAACAAAGAGTCACTCATCAAGACCTTACAGTTCTTTCCAGCATTAAAATCACAGTAAGAGAAAGACACCACTGTCACAGCAAACTGGCAAATTGTCATGGCCCAGAACCTCCTTCATTTACAAGCAGAGGGTTAGGGCGCCTCCTTCATCCACAAGCATAGGGCGCTGGCCAGTATTGACTTGGAAGATTGCAAAAGTCCAGGTTTGCCTTTTACTGAACAGTGAAACAATATCTCCAGGTTTTATGAATGTGAGTGATGATCATAACAGGGATAGAGTTTGAAATATGCTAGCTCAAAGGAAAAAAGAGTCTGGTCTGATAAAGGAGGTCATTTGAAGCTTTCAAATCATGTGAATTGTTGAACTTTAGAAAGGCATATCATGAGTAGAAACAATTCTAATCAAAAGCAGTTTGTTTTCCCACAAGACCAAATTGAAGAAATGCTGACAGATCAGGTCATCACACAGGCAGAAGGAAAGCTGTTTGTTTTTCAAAAGGCACTGACCTCCATAGTCATAGAGACTATCTTTCAAATAAATTGTTATAAGTTGACTAAAGCAAATGATGACATTTCAGTCACCCTCAGAGCAGTGCAAGAAGACAGTGACACTTTGGCTAGGGTTTTTCTGAAACACAGTGATGATTGCAAGCAGAGGTGCCAGTCTTGATTTTTTTTTAAGTTGGTTGCTTACCCTCATGATCCAAGCCAAACCCTTGTCATGCAGCCTTATCACATAATCTTCATATACTTTGCCAAGTGAAGGGCCTCCTCCTTTTATGAGCAGATGGCCAAAGCATTGCAGGTTGTTGAAAACCGATTATCTAAAGTGCAGTGGAAAGATACAAAGAAAGTAAATAGAATTCATTGCACAGGTAAAAGATAGTGTCTATGATTCAAAAGTATTGGTTTTCCTATTCAAATGAAAATGTCTGTCAAACTGTACCTATAGTGGACAGGAGACAATATTGAATACATACATGCATTGATACCAAAAGGGCATTTCCCTTAGGGGAAGAGGCCACACAGTCACCTCACTGTCACATTGCCAAGAAGTCTAAAGGGAACTCCTTTTGAGTAAACATAGAAATATAGTGAGAAAGCATGCAACCAAAAGATGGCACTTACAGTCCAGGGAGAAGCTCATAAATCGCCTGGAAGCAAGAATTATCAAACAAATTAGAAGAAGACAGACCATCTCCTTTTAAAAATGACAAAATGGCTTTCAAAGCTCTTCAACAGACCTTGTGTGGTTTTCTCTATTAAAATATCACCAAGAAAGTAAAACAGTGGACAAAGTTGAGCTTTGGAATGGTTCCATTACAAAAGGTCAAATGCACTGATCAAATCAAATGATAACTGTGTTTCAAAGAACCCTGTTGTTCCTACTTCATCAGTTTATCCTTTCAGATATACATCACAAACAATGGGAGGCTATTCAAGATTAGTTCCCAAGATAGACATTGTGAATAAGTATACCAGTTAAAAATGAACAAAGAAGTGGTTTGATAGATTGTCAGTTTTGGGAGTTTTGAAACAAATGCAGCTTTCTCATTATTCTAAAAAGGACAGATATATCATAGATAATGTACCTACAGGCAGGGAATTATTTTGAGAAAAGGGGGCGCCTTCTTGAAATCAAGAAACCATAAACAAATCCAAATTATGTCGGTAAACTTGGCTCCTGCTGTAGATAAAGGTTGAAGAAGCTATCAAAGACCGAGGACTGTCAAAACAAGTTGAAAAAACAAGCCCTGTCCTTCAGAAACAAACCAGTATTTAAGCATTCTCTTGACAGTGTTAAAGAGGGGTTGTTTTACATCATAAGTATTACCAGCATCTTTAAAACAGTGGCAGAGATGATGCGGAAGTTATTGAGTTATTTGTCAAAATTTGAAGCTCGGTGTTTATCACCCAAAGAACAAAAGATGGAAATCACTTTTCAAACACCTATGCATAAAACAGAGTTCTGGTTTTTTTTAAAGCCATTTTTGTTTTCTATAAAGAGGTTGGTCCATCATTGACACGGTTCAAAAGTGTAAAAAACCTCCAACGCATGTATTGATTGTAAATCCAAATTACAAATTGCACCAAGGTTATTGGGGAAAGGTATCAAAAGAATCGTGGAAATCTTGCAAAAGCCAAACATAATCTTCACTTTACATTCAAAGACCAAGGTGACCGTTGAAAAGATTTGAAATGACATAAGGGTGAAATAGGAGAGTGAAAGTTTCATTTTCAAAATTCAAACAGAGCTCCATGCCTCCCTAGCATCAAAGCAAGACAATTCGGGTCAATTTGCAGAGTTTTGCACTGTTAAAGGCTGAGCGACACGCCTGGAAACCCGCGCGACGCGCCTGGGAGCAGTTTTACACAGGCGGCCAGTGTTGGCACGACGCGCCTGTACAGTTGCGCGACGCGCCTGTACACGGCGCCCGACCGCCCGACTGCCCGACCCGACAGGCCACCCGGGTGGTATGTTTTGCGCGCCGTGCTGACCTGAAAGAGTGCCGCGCATACTTTGAAGACCTCCGGTGCTACTCCAGCCCTCTCAAAGGATTTTCTCATCAAAATTAAAGGTATTCTCATATATTTTCCCCCTCGGTTTCAAAGATTTGCAAAAGTGACAGAAAGGTTTAAAAAGACTTTTTCAAGCGGTGTTTGAATGACAAATTCACTATTAGAAGTGCCTGTGGGAAAGAAGCTGTGTTTAAGTTAAAAGCCTGGTGTTTTCACCCTGTGATTAATCAAGAGCAAGGGTGTCATTTCTTTAAAGAACTGTAAGGCAAAGTTCCCCTACTCAACCACCGAAAGACATTATTCTCTGAATACTCTGTGACTGTTTCTGTCCTTCAAAACCTCACTGCCAAGTGGATTTTCAGAAATCATAAAAGCTTTCTTCCAAGGATAACTGATATTCCACATTGAAAAGGCCCTTGATTATTGTGGAAAAGAGCAAACTCTTACAGCCTTTGCTCAAAGCTTTTGAAGCTTTCCTAAAAATCTGTTACCTCTATTTTAACTGTGAATTTGCCTATATGCTTACACCAGGGTTGACTTAATGAGCATGTTTTTGTTTAAATAAAGTGACCTGCATAGAGAACAGTGAAATTTAGTGGGAGAAGGGGTTCTTGGTCAAGCAGAAGTTTATAGGTTAAAGCTCCAGAGGAAATTTGTTCACACTACTCATAAAGAGACAGTGTTCACTGTATTGTTGGTTGACTGCCTTGTGTTGTTTAAAGCTTATTTGACAAGTTGCTATCCATCCAAGCAGAGGTTTTTCTAACATAACCAAAGGGTTACATTCATAAGGAACCCTTGATTGTTTTGAAAAAGAAGTCTTACACAGTTTCTGCCTAAAAAACTTTGTAGTCTTCTAAATCCTGTCATTTTTTCTCCAGTCCTGTGTATTGACTGTCTAAACATATTTATGGTGGTTTGCAATAGATGCAAGATCAGTGGACTGTTGGCACACTTATACAAGGCAGGGTTGTTAATCATTGAATTTCTACCTTGAGGCAGAGATACAAAGAGGTGTTGTTAACTTCCAAAAATTACCAAGCAGGGAAACTTTGACATTGTATACATCCTACCTCATACAGTCTGTCCTTTATTTCCACTATATTATATCATATTGAAGAATTGTTGACTGTGATATTTTCAAAAGTGGAAGACCATTTCTGAAGAGCAGGGTTTAAATGATTGGATTTTACCTTGGAAACAGAGATGTAGGTGTGTTGATTGACCTCTGACAAATTCACAAGAAAAGGTGACTTTTTAACACAGTGCACAGGAAAATTTCCCAGCAGTCTGTCTTCTCTTTGTTATATGGTACCCTATTGAGAAATCTGCCTGGCTGAGGTACATTCAAAGGTAGAAGGCTGGTTTCAAGGAGAGCAGAGGTTGTTTATTCAAAGAAACATTGTTGCAAGACATCCAAATCTCATTGTCTATCTGTCAAAGCAGTAAAGTGACACAGTTTGATTCCAGCAGGGCATTTTACACACAGTGAAGGCAGTTTACCTCTTCCAAAGCATATTCAGGTCAAAATGCCTCCAAGGCAAGACAGCAGGAGTGGGCCACATAAAAGATATGAGCCCATCTCTACAAAAGAGATTAATGCTCATCCATCTGTACTTTTCAACTTCCATGAAGTAGGCTGCCTTGATTTTTGCCAGAAGATAGAAGAGGACAAGAGTTTTTCGCCATTAACACACTTGTGCGCCCTGAGATTCAAAGAAAAACACTTCCAAGTGGCGGATCTTGATTTCAAAATTTCTCCAAGGTATGTGTCCAAGGCCACCAAGATCCCGTATCATGGCGAAAAATGGTTTAAACAAGCTCATCTTGACTTAGAGGATTACAAACCTTTCATCAAGCTTGAACATAGAGAGGCTGTCACTGCTATCTTCCCTTTTTCATATCTTCTTGACAGCTATGCTCCGCTTATGAAAGCCATAATGAAATATTTCACTTGTGAAGGGAGGTTTAATCGAATTTATGCCTACCATGTTCGTTTATTGATGCATTTTACCAGAAGCAGGCAACTGAACCTCCCTTACTTTTTGTTCAAGAGCATAGAAAAAATGGCATCCACTGTCCAAAAGAAGGCCCCACCTCAGCAAATCCCTTCTCTTTTTCATCATTCTTTGATCAAGATTATCTTCCTATACCAGCTAGAGAAGAAAGAGGTTTCATGGGATTTATTCATTAGCCATCCAGATTTTGCCACTGTTCCTCCTGCCCATATTTCTCCTACTCAGCCTGTCCATCGCCCAGTGCCTTTGTCCAGTAGGCCTACACCTAGAAGGCTCAGAATGACTACTGGACAGCCAAGTCAACAGGAGGAAGGAGAGGGCAGTGAACAGCAGCAAGAAGAAAGGGATGAGGGACAGCAGCAGATAGAGGATGAAGGACAACAGGTCCATGATGAGGGACAGCAGCAGTTAGATATTGAAGAACATCAACAGTTAGATATTGAGGGACAACAGCAGATACAGGATGAGGGACAACAACAGACAGCAGTTGAGGAACAGCATGTTAGGCAGGAAGTTGAGTTACCTCTTGAGCCACAAATTGGACAAGACTTTGATGAAGAACAACAAGCTAATGTTGGCGAACAGGGGCAGCCAAGTGAACAGCCATAAGAAGATATCCATCATCCTCAAGAAGGGCAGCAATTTCAGGAAGATGTTAAAGGTAAATCAGTTGTGCATCCTCCTCTCAAAGTAACAAAGCTCAGCACAACAAGGAAAAGAGGGACTAAAGCTGCCACCCTAACAGTGACAAAGATTGTTCCTAGCAAGAGGAAATTGCCCAAAAAGACACCTTCTAGCATGCCAAGGAGGAAAAGTGCCAGATTGGCTTTCAAAGGTAAAAGAAAAGTTGGGGAAAGTACAAAGCATGGAGGTGAATTAGCTATTATCCCTATCCAACGCGATGATAGTGACAATGAGGCCCGCCTTCTTGAAAATCTCTTAATCCATAAGGAAGGGCAAATTGAGGCATTAGAGCAAGATCTTCAAAGGGCAAGGAATTTCAATCATTTCTTGGAGATTGAAAACAAACAAATGAATGTGCACACAGCTGTTCATGAGGCACGGGCGATTAAGTATAAGAAAGAGGCAGCAAAGGCGCAAGCAAGAATTGAAGAGCTCATTGGTGAGTTTGATGATGAAGAGGAGGAAGACCAGCCTAGGCTGAAGAGGCCTAGGACCATCGGGCTTAAAAGAGCCTTGGAAAAGCAGAGATCAGAAGAGCAAGCCCAGCTCCAAGCCTTTCCTCTCACTGCACTCCTTGAGCAGGAAATTGAGGAAAACAAAGAGGCTTGGCTTGAAAGAGCTAACAAACATTTGGAAATGAAGCTTGAGAGGGCGAATAGAGATTTAGAGCTGCAGAGGAAGAGGACACACCACTTCCAAAAGCTGAATCAGTTTGCCCGGCGCAAACTAAAGGCAGCACAAGAGAAATTGAAGAAGGTAAAGGGGAAGCGCCTAGCACGGAAAGAAGGGAAAAGCATATCAGACCTTGATATTTTGGCCTCAGCTTCGGAGCATGTTGCTATGGACCTTTGAGGGTCATGCATGCAAATTTTGGGCCTTTTTCGGCAACTTTTTGTTTTTTGGCATTTTTTGGGTTTTTGGTCGAAAACTCATAATTTCGTTATTTCAGTTTGAGGAGTTGTCAAGGGAGAAGGATGATACCGATGGATGCCATAATTCTATGAGCAGGTCTCCAGCGATTTTCAGAGCATTTGGAGATCATTCGCCCCCTCAAATTGGCGAAAAATGCCCTCTTTTTGCACATTCTGCCCGCCATATCAGCAGTCTGCTATTTCCTGGTTTTTTGGACACAGGTACAGTTTTGGATGACTTCCAGGCCTCAGATTGAGATGGTTTCAGTTGTGCTGGAAAGTAGACACGGAGAGCATTCCAATGAGCCATCATGAGCCTCATTTTGACATTAGTAAGGCTGCCAATTGCCTCCAGCAAGTCAGGGGATCTTTTTCAGACATAAATATGAAGTATTTTTGTAATTTTTGAACCTAAAAAATATGCTTTTCCCAAATGTGCGTTAAGCTATTTTTATGCTTGGGAAATGATGTAAAGTCAATATAATTTCCGTTTTTAGCAGTTTTTTAGATATTTTATGGGATATTTTGTGCCTTGGGCTTTGCAAAGCCTCAAGGACAAGTTTAGATATTTTGACTTGGCCAATGGGATAGCTAGTTGCTCCATGAGGTTTTCCTCCCTCAAGCCTATTTATTCCATGGGTTTCATTGTAAAACAAAGGCTGAACTTGAGAGAATAATTAATACATTGGTCATATGAGCTTTGAAGAATACACTTGTGTTATGATTTTTGGACTGCCTCTTGGATGCTTTTGATGAATGATGAAGGATTGGTGATGGATTCCATGACATGGTAGAATGGTATAGTGTTTCTTGCTATGTTTTTGTCTTCTAGTTTTCATCCATAATACATGCTTCTTGCTGCTATAGATCAGTAGAGATTAGTTTTGAGATATGCCCATGGAGGCACCTCAAAATTCCCGAATCTTCATAGCTTGATGTTTTCTTCTTCCTTTGTTATGCTAAAGAATTCTTAACTGCTCTTTAGTAACCTAAGGATAATGTTTGCTAGTTTTATTTACAAGTTCTATGCATATTGAGTAGGATGTATGGTGTGCCCTGCCTACCTATAAGCTGTCCATAGTTCTATCCATAAAACTTTCTCTTTGACTGATTTGTTGATCATCTTGTTGAACCAAGGAGGCCTAGTCCCGATCTAGCCCTTTGCCTAAAACTATGAAAGCTTGTTTGTCAAAGTGCCCAATAACTTAGAGACTGTGTTTAGGCGTTCCGGCATAGTATTTTGAGTTGTTAGTCAGTCTTATGTGTTTTCCCCAAAGTCTGATAGCCATTTCCCGAAGTTAGAAGGTCTTATACTTCTATGCATGGATGGAATGTTTGATTTATATGTATTAATTAGCTCATAGTTACATTTAGCATGATTAATGGCTTTCTATAACATGTTTATGTCTGCTATCAACTAGTTACACTTGAAATCCCTTGTCTTTCACAAGCTTGATGTCCATTTACTCCATTCTGCCCAAAGATCCCTTCTACCGTGAATCAAATCGGCCCTACAGCAACCTTCCATCATCATCTCATAGCTTCCTTGACCTGTTTGACCCCATAGCCCAATTGATCTGACTTCTTGTTCTCCATTTTTACATCTTTGATCAGTTTTATCCCTCACAAACTTAAAAACCAAAAAATCAAAAAACTCACTTCATAACTAGCCTAATATCAGAACATCATAAGCGAACACACCGATATATTTTACATTTATAGAGAGAGCCCTCTCTGAGTCCAGGAAGGCTAGGTCCTCGGGCTCCAAAGCTTGGTTTGATGTTACATCGTCATTTGGCTCGCCAATCGGCCAAATCACGGGACCCTAACACACCCGATTTCCTTTGCTAGTTGAAAGCTCTCGGGTGCAGAGTGCAACTACTCTACCACCAAACGAGAGGGGCTGGATATGGTATATGCATTACAGAAATATTGACACTATCTATTGGGCAGACACTTTAAGATGTTTACTAATTATTCGGCTTTAAAATACCTTGTGAACAAGCCTGTGTTGGGGAGGAAGATTTGCCAATGTCTGTTGCTATTTCAGGAATATGATTTTGAAATCATCGTCAAGCCCAAAAGGCTGAATGGGGGTCTAGATCATTTGTCCCGAATTGAGATGGGTGAAGAACCCACTTACTTGGAGGAAGGATTACCAGATGCACAACTGTTCACCATTAAGGTTGTTGACGCACACTTCGTTGATATCATTCAGTTCCTGACTATAGGTGTAGCCCCCGCAGAATATTTAGTGTCGCAGAAGAAGGAGTTGGTTACTCGGGCGGCAGACTTTACTATCATGGTCGGCCAGTATACAAACTAGGCGCTGATGAAGTACTGTGCAGATACGTCCTAGAACATGAACGTCATGCCATTTTGGTGGAGGCGCATGAAGGCATCGCAGGAGGCCACTATGCAGGAAAAGCAATGGCACAAAAGATCTTGAGAGCTAGGTTATGGTGGCCTACCCTACATCATGATTCTCAATTCTATTGTAAATCGTGTGATACAGGCCAGTGGACAGGACGGCCCTCATGCAGAGATGAAATGCCATTGCAACCTCAAATAGCTTTGCAGGCCTTTGACAAATGGGCCATTTATTTTGTAGGACCAATCAATCCTCCAGGGAAGAAGATAGGTGCGCGCTACATTATTACTGCCACTGACTATGTCACTCGATGGGCTGAAGTGCAAGCGGTGAAGGATTGTACTGCAGATACTATTGCATCATTGAGAAAATTCTGACCAGGTTTGGCTACCCAAAGATCCTAATGAGCGATAGAGGCACGCACTTCATTAATGAAATTATACAAGCCCTAAATGAGGAATTCCAGATCCATCACGCGAAAATTACACCGTACCATCCACAGGAAAATGGGGTGGTTGAGGCTTTCAACAAAATCTTAGAGTAGGCATTGACCAAGGTCTGTAATGCTAATCGTAGTGACTGGGACGTACGCATCCCCTCTGTTCTATGGGCCTATTGGACGACGTACAAAAAGCTAACAGGAAGGACCCCATTTCAGATGGTCTATGGCAAGGAGGCCATTATGCCAATAAAATACATTGTTCCTATCCTATGTATCACAACATTTACAAATATGGCAGAACTTGATATAATGGAGGAACGCCTTGTACAAATTTTAGCATTGGAGTAAGATCGGTTCATTGCTAACTTTCATCAGCAGGTTCAGAAGGCTCGCGATAAACTTGGCATGATCAACATATTCGCCAAAAGATGTTCGTAGAAGGTGACTGAGTCCTCCTATACGATAGCCAATTTGTGAAACACCTAGGGAAATTACGACAGTACTGGCTTGGTCCCTACACCATTAAGGAAATCATGAATTGTGGAGCAGTCCGATTAGCTACCCTGCGCGGTGACGTGTTACCAGGATATGTCAATGGTAGTCATCTCAAGCCATACAGGGCTAAATGACTATATGGCTAGAATAATTGGCTCAGGAAGAACCGAACCACCAGGGATAAGACACTGACACACACACGGGATATGCACGCTGGTCATCAAGCAGTTCCAAGGGCGATTGGCGGACCCGCGGCCACAGTGACTCGAGACGAGTCACAAGATTGTGTTGGGGGACTGTTGGAACAGGGTTTTCACCAGGCTGCGAAATTGGTCCAATTTTTCATATTTTTTATTATATTTAGTCTGGCGCAGGGGTTTTGGGGTGGGTCAAAGCCCTGAAAGCATTGTAATAGGGTAGAGGGTAAACTTGGGGTCCGAAAAACACGGTTTGCGGACCATAGGAAAGGTTAGGAAAGATTGTTATAAATAGAGGGACATTTTGGAATTTAGGTAAGAACAACGATGATGAGTTATTGATGTGAACTGAGGTTTAGTAGATTTGTTTGGGTTTTTGGGGAAAGAACTCCTACTGGCTGTGTGCGCAGAGATCCAGAGTCCTACTGTGTGTGGACCTTGCTATTGTGTGCGCAGGTTGGGATACGTATTGTAAGAGGGAATTGATGAATTGATGAATAAGAAAGGCTGTTTGAGAACTGAATCTATGTGTATTGTTTATGCGAATTGTTGTATTCTGTGTTCAGCTGTAAACGTTCTGTAAGTGTGTTTACTGCATCTGGATCTATTCTGTTCCATTTTATGAAATACTGTGCTACTGTCATATAAGTATATAATTATTAAACACTGTAGTATAGTTTACATTGCACACGTGGATGCGAAAAGAGACCTATAGGTCCTGCTCCGAAAGAGGCGATCTGGGCATCACAGGGCTGGACACAGCTCTGCTTGCCTTACCTACCCTTTCTCAGGGTGTGGAAACCCGGTTCCAGCACCCACCCATACTATTTCAGGTGAGAATTTGACCTGTGCAAGTGGATCACTGCTGAAAGGGCCAGTAGTATAGGGGTTTGTTGGCAAACCTTGAACTCTGAACCTGGGTTAGGACCCCTCGAGCCAACATGCCCTCTTATCGAGAACCTTCTTTCCAAATACCAATATATCACACTCAATACTCTAGGGAAATAGGAATCCAAAATTACCACATAACCATATTGAAAAACTATAAATTCATTCAAAAACAATCATTCATCAAATCATGTCTTCAAATCCAAGTCATTTGTTAAGTGAAACTTTCTTGGTCGATGAAAGTGAGTAGCTAATATATTCCCCACTAGGGTTCAAGTCTTCTAGTAACATGCTTGTGTATGTGCTTGCACACAAAAAAATTCTTGTTGCTAGCGGCAAGTATTGAGGACTTTAGTTAAATAGATACTCACCACCAAATTTTTCTCTCAAAGAGAAACCATGGTTAATTGTGCTAACGGACCCCTTGTAATGAAAAATTGTGGTGCATTAGTCTTAATCATGATAAGAGGATGCTTGTTTAAAAAATCCATGTAAACTTAAGCATACATCATTCAATAAATCTAATTCAAAACATGGGGAACTCTTTAGAGCTTAACCAAGTCAAGAGGCATCCATAAAGTACAAGTAATACAAGACAATAAGTGACGAATACGTTTGACCATATGTGTATGTAATCCAAGCTATAATCAACGTTCTACCAAGTTTATGGGACAAGGGAGTGTGGGAGCAGGGAGACACATGTGGGGGATGTGTGGAAGCACCCCAAAATTTGGGTAAATTCAAGGGGGTGTGGGGATGTCGGGGTCCCTAGCATAAGGGTCCTTGTCTCTCAAAATATAAAAATAAAAATGATAATGGAAAAATCCCAAAAACAATTATTCCCATGCAAATTCATCATTGTGCATTGTAAATACTAAATAGTAAACAATAAAATAATACTTAATTCAAAAACAGTTATTATATAAACATGATTCAGATTCATATTTAATAATTGAAGAATTGATTCATAAACTATAAATGAATCATAATTGGTAAACACTAATACATTGATTTAAATCCATCATTGTAGAATCTAATTAAGTAATTGCCATTAATAAATTAGTAAATACTAATATGAGGTAATTAGTATCTAAAGTCATGGCAAAAAATTTAAAACTAAAAAATAACAATGTGCAATGTGTTAGGGTCAGTATTTTCATACTTCCACCAGGGATCAAAACACATTTGCATGTGCATCTTAGGTGTCCCATTTTGTGGAAATTTTCAATCATTCCATTAGGTCATGATATAAAATTATTCCACTGGTGTTTTTCCTTGTCAGGTCTATGTTTCAAAGGTGTTTTCCATAGCATTTTTTCTGTAAAATCATGTTCCAAGTATGTTCCTCAAAAAGAGCCCGGAAAGAGCTTTCCAACGGTATATTATACTCCCAAAATTGACTTCTGGATTGGAAGATATGCCTAAGTGAATAAAGAGCCCCCAAAAGCCTAACCTTACCCTTCTTCCCCACTTGATCCCTTCAAACTCTATAATCTTTACCTTTTATATAATTTTCATGCCTTTACTGAAAAAATTCCTTGTTCTTTTGTAATTTCTGCATCATACAAATCCCAATGCGATCAATCGCATCGCAAAATTCCTGCTTCCGATTCGATCGCATCACATCACATAGCCCATCGGCTCCCGATTGACCCACCTCCGACTGACCATCTCTGATGCGATTGAGTCCCTCTGATCCGATCACCCTATCGCATCACAATTTCCCAGCACTTAACCCCGCTTTCCCTCTTCCAATTTCCCCGATGCGATGAATCACATATCGCCAATCACATATTTCGTTTCCAAGCACTTAAACCTGCTCCCCTTCCCGATTGCGATTTGCGATTACCCCTGGGTCTCACCATAAACCCTTCTTCCCCTTTCCAAACAAAAGCGGCTTTCCCTTTGTAAAAATAGATTATTCAAATATTATAAATTTAAAGGGTTCTTAAGTTATTTCATTGCATCACACTGTGCCATGTTTTAAACTTCCGCACCCCCTTCCCCGCTGATTTGCGATTGTGATCCATCGCATCGCAAGTCCAAAATCGTATCACAAATTTGTAGTGGTCCCACGGCTCATAACCCCACTTCCGCCTTCCCACTGATGCGATTGATCGCATATCGTCCATCGCAATCGGTGAATCCTATTATGTAATACACCTACTCCCCTTCCCGATTGCAATTGCGATTTCCCTTGGGCCCCACTGAAAAGCCTTCCACCCTTTCCAAAGAAAAGGGTGGTTCCCTGTGTTAAAGTACTTTTTCTATTTTGTTTCAAAAAGGACTTTTCCTCCATCGCATATTGCATTTTCTCCTCGCTATGTTTTATGGCTACTCCTCCGCCGATTTGCGATTGTGATTGTTCCCATGGGTCCCACCTTAAATCCCTTCCACCTTTTCAATGAAAAAGTGTTTTTCCCTATGTAAATGCGGAAAATTAGTTTTTATTTGTTTTAAAGGGATTTTTCATTTATACCGTCGGACATCGTTTTCTCTCGCTTATTACCCCCGCTCTATTGGATTACTCCATCGCACCCGCTTCCATCGCATCGCAATTCATCAATACGATGCGCCCACTCCTCTCCTGCTGCAATTCCCGATTGCGACTGCGATTTTCCTATGAGACTCTCCCTATACACTATCGCATCGTGAAATTCCAATTGCATTTCCTCCGCTATGTGATACACCCCCTCCCCTCTTCCGATTGCGATTTGCGACTGTGATTTGCGATCGCATATGGGCCCACCATCCTTTCCTTTGCCCTTTTTCACCCAAAAAGGGGATTTTTCTTCATTAAATGGAAAATTTCATTCTTATTGGTTTCAAAGGAATTTTCTTCAAAAGTTGGTTTTTCTTCAAAGAGTAAAGACAGAGACAAACAATCAAGGCAGAGAGCTGAATATAAACACAGAGATCATGACAGCACGACAACAATGATAAAAGGATAAATGGTTCCAAATTTGTCTTTCTTCTCCTTTGTTTGAACAATTGCAAATCCTCCAGATGGTCAAAATCTATTGTTTCTCCTTCTTTTCAGAGGCGAATTGTTGGTCTTTTTCATTTTTTCAGATTTCGGTTCCTGAGCTAGTGAAACAATTCCTTCTTTTGTGGACCTTCTCCCCTCAATTTCTGTCTATTTAATGTAATTTCTTCATCATTTGTAGGGGGGAAAAAGTGTGGAATAAGTTGGAAATCATTGAGGACGCTCTGTGCTCCATTTGTAATAGTTTGGCAGGGAATTAATAAAGAAATGCAACTATGATTTGTGGGATCCCTGTGGTATGGATTTTAGCATTTTTCTTTCCTTTGTGTTCATCTGTTAATTTTTATGTTTTCCATTCATTCACTCATATCTCTGGTTGAATGCTTTCAAGATAGATAGGTAGAATCCATTGAATAATGCTCTGCCTTGGGAGATCATTCAATACTCTATGTTTTCTGTTGTTTGAAAAGGATCCATCTCCTATGCCCTTTTCAGCTTCTCACCAGTCTTACACATTCCATCATTATTTAAACTAAATTGTTAAAATCCCTGCCTACCTTGCCCCATGAAAGACCCTGTATCTCTGATTTAATTCCCCAGTTTCAAAATTCCCAATCCCATTTGTTCCATACAACCCTGAAAATTTATAAAAACATTTCCCATTATTATAGCTAGCCTAAAATTAGTTTCCAGTTACACTTCATTGAATATTTTTCCCGGAGAGAGCCCTCTCCTGACCTTGTAGGGCTAGCTATAAGGCTGAGCATGGTTTGAGGTTACCCTGATTTTCCTTCCTTCAGCCTAAGGTTCAAATTAGGTGCTAACATTTCTGGTGACCATACTGGGGAATAAAGATCATGTCTTCCCCGGTAAAGAATGACAAATTTTAGATCTTATTGTTGATGATGAACAACAATCAGATGCATATGAAGGATGAAATTTTCACGTGGCGACTCCAAAATTGATGTAAAGACTCCACTGGAGGATCAAATTTTCCCACAGGAAAAATGGAAGGATCTTACACAAAGTTCAGGTATTCAAGGTGGAATGGTATTCAAGATCTAATCTTCTTGCTTGTAAATTAATTCTTTGCTTTTTCTAAAAGTGTCCTGAAATTTTTTCAGAAATTTTTATGATAAATATGATCAAAATATTGATTCTACCTATTCAAAAAGTGTAAATACTGAGTTTTCCTTTTATCTTGGTCTCCATCCTTTTTCTAAATCTTATGATGACCATTTTCAAATTAATGAGCCTAAAGAGACCACAACTAATCTTGTAGCTCCTGTATATACTCCTACACCTTTTATAGTCCGGGATGGATATAAAACTCTCATCTTACCTCCTATACTCCATGCTTTCCCTAAAAATTATTACCTATATTTGCCGAGGTTTGATGGTGAATGTGACAACATCAACGCTGAGCAACATGTGCATAATGTTGAGACTTTACTAGACCTTTTTGAAGTTGATGAAGAGGATGTCAGTATTAGAGATTTTTCTCTTTCTTTGCAAGGCAAAGTCAAGAGTTGGTTCAAAACCCTGCCTGATACGAGCATCTCAAATTTCCAGCAGTTCGTCAAAGTCTTCCTCGACAGATGGGTGGTAAAACAAAACCCTTTCCTGATTCTAGAAGAGTATGCCCAGCTCAAAAAACATCTAGGGGAGACTGTACAATGGTTTTCTGCCAAATTCAATCGAGTCTATTATTCGATACCTGCCGATATAATACCTCCTCCTAGCTCAGCTCTCTTACATTACTCGGGTGCCTTTGATCTAGAAATGGAGTTTTAGCTGAGAGAGAGGAACCTTGCAACACTTGAAGAGATACATAACAATGCAGTAGATGTAGAAGCTAATCTGCTGATCAGAAGGGCAAGGCTGAAGGAAGAAGAAAAAAAGAATGTTGCAGAGCACCGGACATCTTCGGAGGCAAAGCTCGAACTTTTGGTAAGCGCATTCGGAGAGATGATGCAGAAAATCACTTCAAGGAATGAGTATGATGTTCAAGAACAAGTGGCTGATCCAAAACATTTTCTTTCTTATCCCAGTTTTCATCGATCTGACAATGACTGTTTTATAGAAAATCTTGGAGAAGAGAGATCTGTTGATATGACATGTACGCTTGATGATGTGTTTAATGTTGATGATTTTCCAAAGTTTGCTCGGTATGATGATGATGATTATGTTTTACAAACAAAAGATAATCTTGCAGAACAATCAACAGTTGATTTGTGGGAGGAATTTCATTTTCAACAGCTTGAAAATAGTAATCATCCAATGCATATCATCCATGACAGTGATGAAGAAAGTCTAGAAAATTTGGAAGTAAGTGAAGGATCTTTACCTCTTTGTTTTACTTCATTTCAGTTCATCAGGGATAACTTTCATGCAATCAAAAATCAACAGTCTCTCAGTTTTAATGTTGGGATTGAGATAGATAGTGAAGTTCTTGAGCAAGTTGTTAATGAGAAATCTTCTCCTGAAATGGTTGATGAAATAATTTGTGATATTAAATCCTCCCTAGCTCCAAATTTTCAGCCACTGAATGCAATTGAAGGTCAGATTCTACATAAAGGCTTGGAAGCTGAAACATATGATCGAATGATGCAAGATGATTATGTAACATTATGTTTTGAAGCATTTCAGTTCTTAAAGTGGAATTTTCATAATATCTCTAAAGAAAAGGATGAGAAGGCTGTAGAGTGTCATGCAGTATCATTAAAATCAATGGATACATTGCAGCATTCTTTTCAAGTTTTTTATGACCCTATAACTGATGTGTTAGATGATATCTACAGTAAAAGTCCTTCTACATTGGCTATCCATGTGCCAGAAAAGAGTGTTGACAATAACTTTATTCAAAAGCTGACTTCATTGTCTTATTCAACAAGTGTTTCATTACAAAGCTCATATTAGGATTTACAGTCATATGAGGAGAGTAGTGAAGAAGATTTTTGTTTTGTTTTTAATCATCAAGAGAGATTGGTTATTCACGAGTTTCAGGATCCTTTTGTCAACTTGCTGCAGTCATCAAATAAAGAAAGCACAGAGGTTAAGAAAATTTTAAAATCAAGGTACGAAGATTACCTGGAACAGAGCAGTGATGTATTAATGGGAATCATTAGGTTTTCTTATGAAGATCCTTTCGCAGCATTCTTGAGGTCAGCTGGTCAACTCATGCTTTGCAAATTTATCAATATTCAATCTCATTCCAAATTTCCGTGGGAGTTGCCTTTTAGTTCTTCTCTCTTCTTGAGAAAGTACTTGGGAAGAATTCAAATAGCAGCCAGGATTCTTATATGGTTGCATTGGTTGTTCCATTTCACTTGACCAGGTGGTGAATGGAACAATTAGAGTAGGTTTTGATGAATAAGCTCAATTATGAGCATCTCTTCCATTCTGTCAATTGTGTTTTAGTCAGTCTTAAGTCAGTTTTTGAAATAAGTTTTTAGCTATTGACTCCATGCCCAATGGATAAGGCTACTAGGTCTACAGTGTTCCTGGCACCTCCAAGGAGCTACCATCCCCATTGGAGCCAATGTTAGGGTCAGTATTTTCATACTTCCACCAGGGATCAAAACACATTTGCATGTGCATCTTAGGTGTCCCATTATGAGGAAATTTTCAATCATTCCATTAGGTCATGATATAAAATTATTCCACTAGTGGTTGTCCTTGTCAGGTCTGTGTTTCAAAGGTGTTTTCCACAGTATTTTTGGTTTAGAATCATGTTCCAAGTATGTTTGTCAGAAAGAGCCCGGAAAGAGCTTTCCAATGTTATATTATACTCCCCAAACTGATTTCTGGATTGGAAGATATGCCTAAGTGAATAAAGAGCCCCCAAAAGCCTAACCTTACCCTTCTTCCCCACTTGATCCCTTCAAACTCTATAATATTTACCTTTTATATAATTTTCATTCCTTTACCGAAAAAATTCCTTGTTCTTTTGTAATTGCTGCGTCATAAAAATCCCGATGCGATCAATCGCATCGCAAAAGTCCTGCTTCCAATCCGATCGCATCGCATCACATAGCCCATCGGATCTTGATTGACCCACCTCCGACTGACAATCTCCGATGTGATTGAGTCCCTCCGACCCAATCACCCGATCGCATCTCAATTTCCCAACAATTAACCCTGCTTTTCCTCTTTCAATTTCCCAGATGCGATGAATCGCATATCACCAATCGCATATTTCATTTCCAAGCACTTAAACCCGCTCCCCTTCCCGATTGCGATTTTTGATTACCCCCGGGTCCCACCATAAACCCTTTTGCCCCTTTCCAAAAAAAAGCGGCTTTCCCTTTGTAAAAAGTGATTATTCAAATATTATAAATTTAAAGGGTTCTTAAGTTGTTTCATTGCATCGCACCGCGCCATGTTTTAAACTTCCGTGCCCCCTTCCCCACCGATTTGCTATTGCGATCCATCGCATCGCAACTTTGCAGTGGTCCCACAACTCATAACCCCGCTTCCGCCTTCCCTCCGATGCGATTGATCGCATATCGCCCATCGCAATCGCCGAATCCTATTATGTAATACACTTGCTCCCCTTCTCAATTGTGATTACGATTTCCCTTGGGCCCCACCTAAAAGCCTTCCGTCCTTTCCAAATAAAAGGGTTGTTCCCTGTGTTAAAGTATTTTTTCTATTTTGTTTCAAAAAGGACTTTTCCTCCATCGCATATTGCATTTTCTCCCCGCTATGTGTTATGGATACTCCTCCACCAATTTGCAAATGTGATTGTTCCCATGGGTCCTACCTTAAATCCCTTCCGCATTTTCAATGAAAAAGTTTTTTTCCCTATGTAAATGTAGAAAATTCGTTTTTATTTGTTTTAAAGGTATTTTTCATTTATACCATTGGACATCGTTTTCTCTCGCTTATTACCCTCGCTCTATTATATTACTTCATTGCACCTGCTTCCATCACATCGTAAGTCATCAATACGATGCGCCCACTCCTCTCCTACTGCGATTCCCAATTGCGATTGTGATTTTCCTATGAGACTCTCCCTATACACTATCGCATCGCAAAATTCCAATCGCATTTCCTCCGATATGTGATATACCCCTGTTGCACTGAAAATTGTCATCTTGACATTCTGCTATTTGTATGAGCTCATTATCACTCATACTTCCTCCTTTGCAAGTCTAACACATCAGTTCCTCATGTCAAGCCTTAAAAATAAGAGAAAAGCTCTCAAATATCTCTAAAACTCTGGTATCGCACTTTCTCTTTATCTTACCTATGGTCTCACACCTAATGTTCATGACTCCTACGTACCTAAACGTACTTTCTCTGTGTTAAGGGTGCAGACCCCTGTAAAAGATTAAAAAGGTGCAAAGTAAACTCAAAAGCTCACTTTCAATCATTTCTAGAAGCTTCTGGAAGAAATCTGGCAGTGGCAAATCCGCTCTTTTGAGGTTCATGCATCCCATGCCTTAAGGAGCTAACCCCTTGATGTGAGGAGCTTATCCCTTTGAAAGAGGATTCTATCCCTTCATATTTGAAATTGAAACCTCATCTTTTTCACTATAAAAAGAGGCCTTGGGTAGCCTCAAAGGGAGTTCAAGCTTTAGTAGTATTTTGAGGAAAAGTGTTGTTGGGATTTAGACTCATTTGACTGAGATTTTGCGAGGAAGGATCACATACCTCTATCTGTCTCGGTTGGAAGAGTGCAAGACTTGTCAGAGTAGAGGAGATTCCTGCTTCGGACCCTCGGAAGGTCTGTTCAAAATCAAGGCTAAGGTTGTAAGGTTTTCTTTTATTCAAAGTTAATACAAATGAATTCATTTTTCTCAATACGCTGTTAATTAACTGTTTATTTCATGGATTCCTTGATCACCATGATAGGAATGATTTATAATATTTAATATATAGGTGTTATTTAATGTTTTCTTGTTTGTGACTGTAGGTCTTTAGAGATAACTCCTTCAAGTGACTGAAAGACAACTACTTCGAACAAGCATTGGATCTACGGTAAGACCTTAACACCTTTATAGTATTCTTTTGTAAATCGCATATGTCTAGAGAACGATAGGTTTTTTTGTCTGTTTGTTGCTAGAATATATTCTGATACTAGGGAGATCGGTCTTGTCTGCAAGATTGATTTATCCGGCCAACAAATTGGCGACTCCACTGGGGAAAGATTCTTGATTTTTGGTTTTCCTTTGTTTTGACTTGAGAAAATGATTTTTCTGGTTTTTGATTGATGTATACTTTCCTGGGTAGCTTAGTTTTACTTTTCTTTGAAAAGTTTTGAAGTATTTTGTGTTTTTTCTTGAAATTTTCTCGGGATCGCACTTTGTTATCCTACACAGTGAGGGCACTTTGTTTTCCTTGAGTAACCAGTGCGAGACTGCACTTGTTACTTCTGGGGCCTGGGGAACCTGTTAAAATTTTTGAAAAACTTCAGATTTCTTCTTCCAGTTTATGTTTAATTTGTTTTAGGAATTTTAGTCTCTACCCAGATCTGTGTTCTTCCTATCAAAAGCCTCTTGTGAGTGAGTTCCAACAGTATTTGTGTTTTGAGTGATTTTCTAGAAGTTTTGCATACTTGGATTGGTTTTCACTTGGTCTCTGTAGTGACCCAAAGATTAGAAGCTTGAAATACCTCAGATCACATTGGTCTTTTTGTCTTCTTGATGAGTCTGACTTGGTTGCGAAATCCATCCTTTTTGAGAAATAGATCTAGTTTTCTCTTTGCAAATCTTTGAATTAACTTTGTTATAAGTTCTGAATTTCATTTTTACAAAAGGAAACACATCTGGATGTTTTTTGATTTGTTTGTTATTCTGGAAAATGAATCCTTAGTTTACTGAAAAACTAAGCAAAACATTTTAAAAAAAAATTGAAGCCTTTATTCAATTAGATTTTCAAATTTTGTAGATCTCGAAATTAGTTTTTCGTAGTTTTTTAGTGTTTTTTAGAACTTGTAGATCTCTTTTGAAGGAAAGTTGTTTTTGTAGTTTCAAGTCTTGAAAGTGAAAGGGATTTATTGTGAGCATTGATTATTTATCTCGTTTTGAGTTCTTATTGAAAGACAAAAATATTTTCTTCCATTTATTCTTCATGTTCAAAGAAAGAATTGTCTCTTAAAAATAATTGCATTCTTGAACCCTTTCTTTAGCTAGAATTTCATTGAAAGAAAAAATAATTGTTTATCATTTTAGGTGAATTTTTTAGTGTGTTTGGAAGTCGAGTATTCACACCATCAAAGTTTCATTTCCATACCTATTGACTTAAAGAACAACCCATAAAAACAACGCTTAATTAAAATTGAACTAGTAATCTTTTCTATTTCTAGGGATCTTATCACCAATATAGCTTAGGCTAGTATCTTGGAGTAGGGAGTAATTAAATCTCCAAGATAGTAAAAACAAACAAGTAGATAAATATTGCGGTAGGAAATAAATCCAATTGTAATTGGTACAATCTGGGAAGCTTCTCTTAAAGGATTTAATCACGAGATCATGTTCGAACCTTTGAGACAATCAATTCTATTTCATTGGGAAAGATAGAAGATTTGCGCGCATTACAAACGGTAAAACTTAGATTAACCATTGTCAAGGAGCTTGGGGTCACTTGTTGGTAAACCTCGGATTAACCATGTTGAGGAGCCTTCAAGGGGATTGAGCTTTGTTACTCTTCCCTTGCGCATGGAATCAGATCGTAGACTGTTCCCCCAGTTGTATTTGTTGCTATTGGTAACCTTAGTGTCCATAAACTTAAGATTATTTCATAAGGTAACAGTGAAGGAAAGATCTCACTGTACCTGGAGCAGATGCCGAATATACTCACTTGGACTCTCTGGGGGGTTCTCTTCACTCGAGATGGTTTTGTGAAGAAACTTGTGCCAGTCTGTTTCATTAATCAGGTTGTCAAGGTAATTGTTCCAATCAACCTTTCTGTATTAAACTTCTACTAAGTTGGATTTCATCACCAACTAGTGTTTTTTTTAGTACGGGAAGTTACTGTTTGTGTGTGGTTTGAACTCTTAGATTTTTTTAGGCCCGTGATTTAGATGTTTGTTTCTTTAGAGACTTTAGGTTTTTTCATTGAAATTTTCTTTGTTTGCGTGTGATAAATTGATATTCAATTGTGGTAGAATTACCGAGACAATCCCAGAGACTTCAGGGGAAGCCCCCTGAGTATACACCAAGTCAACTTGAAGGGTTGTGTGCTCTAGTATCATCTAGTAGCAGTAGAATTAGATCAACAGAAGTCGGAAGTTCATCTATATTTGTTCATCCTGATCATCAAATACCCACAAAAGAGTATATTTAAGAGCCAATTTCAGTTTTTGAAGTTACTGGTAGTATTTCCCCTTCCAGTGAACTAGCTGAAGAACCTGAAATTTTTGAGCTTGACACTGAATCTACTATTCTGGAAACATCCTCAAGATTTATTACTCCAACTTCTAGTGATCCTGGTTCACCTAGGGTAAGAAGTATTGTTACTGAAGATCTTCCATCTGGCCTCATTTCTATTGAAGAACTTACTAGTCTAGACGAAGACGTATCTCTTCCCGAATCCCCATAGTGTTTGAATCTTAGGGAGCATGAATCCATTTTATACAGCCCTATTAGGAGTGACACTTGGTATTTATCTCTGACAAATTTTTTAGAAAACCCAGGTCTTGCTTTTTCACCACCTCGAATTCCTTTTCATCCTATGCCTAGAGGTTACTATCCTTCATCGATCATGTCAGGAGAGTCATCTATGTTTTCAAAAACACCGGAAACATTTTTACACGGTGGTCCTTTTGTTCCTTTGGGGTACTAGGCTCTCTCTGGTACTTTCTCAGGAGAAACTCCTCGATCGACTAAACAAGTATTATCATCTGGTCTTAATGGAATTAAAACTGAAACGTCGAACGCAGAGCAAATATTTATGATGTCTGGTAATATTCCAAATCCTCAACCTCAAGGTGGTCAGTTACCGCCTGGGGGGAAACCTCAAGGTAGTCAGTTACTGCCTAGGGGGCAACCTTAAGGCAGTCAATTACCGCCTAGGGGGCAACCTCAAGGTAGTTAGTTATCGCCTGGGGGGCAACCTTAAGGCAGTCAATTACCGCCTGGGGGGCAATTTCAGGGTATTTTTTTCTTGCGACAAACTGTGAGACAATATTATTTTGGAGAACAACCTCAAGAATAGTACATACCTCAAGTTTATCAACCTTTAGGACAGTACATACCCCAAGGTAAACCCCAGACTCAGTATGTTCCTCAGGGTCCTTATCAGCCCCAGATTCAATACACGCCTCAGGGTTAACAACCTCAAGGTCAGTACCCAACACAAGGTTTTCAATCGCCTTATGGTCAATCATTTATACAAGGAGCTGGGAATTTACCACTTAATTATCAACCCTATGTTCAACCAGGCTATGGTCCTACATATGTACAACCTTCTACGGGACAATACCCCAGAATGAATATGGTATGGGATCCATCCCAAATTCAATAGACTATGCAACCTAATGTGCAGTTACCTAATCAACCTGGACAACCTTTGGTTTTTGGTCCAACCCAGCAACCTGTCCAGCCTACTATTCAAATCCCTGCACCTGATTCTGTTCAGCAACCTGGGCCTAGTACACCTCAGACTCTGCCTCAAACTGCTGCAACTGCTGCAACATCTGTTCAACCTACAACACCTATTTCTAGAGTATCTGTAGCCCTGGTTTCTTATATCCCTACATCCATGCAAATCGCTCAAGTCTCTGTACCCCAGTCAGGACCTACAGTTCAGACTTCGGTCCAGATACCTACAGGACAAGCTGGTACAAGTACGATTGTCACACGTCAACCACAATTCACATATCAACCATACTAGGGATAGTATCAATTCGGTCCTACTACACAAACCCCAGTTTATCAGTATCAACCATACCCTAGCTATACTTATCAACAGCCTCAACAACCCCAGTGTGGTCTAGTTAATCCTGGTTTTCCATGAGGTTATACTATTCCTAATGCAAATCTGATTCCAGGCTATCCTGGATATCCTCCTCCCTGAACTGGTCTTATTAATCAAGGTTTTCGTGACCATAACCGTCAGTTACCATTTATTTCAACTTTGGATTTACCTGATTTGTCACGCCTTACAAATGATCCAATTTACTATCATCTATATTGGCCACCGATGCCACATAAGTTGCCCAGTGATATACCAAAATTCAAGGGTAAGTCAGGAGAGGATCCGTCAAATCACGTTATGACTTATCACCTTTTGTGTGCTTCTAATTCAATAATTGATGATTCAATTCGCTTGCATCTTTTTCAACGAACTCTTATTGGTCTTGCTGCCAAATGGTACATTGAGTTACCATGAGGCTCTTTTAATAATTTCAATTAGTTAGCAACTGCTTTCTTAACTCATTTTCAATTGCCTGTCAGATACGACAATGGCACGGAACTGTTGACATCACTAAAACAATCCACGTCCACATATATTTCTGATCATATTCACGAATGGCGACGTAGAAGGCGTTTAGTGAAAGTTTTCATTCCGGATCAAATTTTGGCGGAATGGTTCATTAAATCATTGTTACCCAAAATCACTGAAGGTGTAGCTAAGGGAGGAGTTGTTACTGAGGAGCAAGTCATTCCTCAAGCTCAGTACCTTGACCTCGTTTATACGCAGTTAAGTACTTTACATGAAAAAATCCCTAATCTTCCGAAACACGGTCAAATAACTGCAGCTCCTTCAGGGTCTCATGATGCTAATGGTATGATTGGTTCAATTAGTACTAAAAATAAGAATAAATATTCAAATAATTCTTCTCCTATAATAACTTTACCTGATTCCCCGAAAGGAGAGTCTTCTGCTGAAATTTCTGCCGACATTCATGTCGTAGAAACATCTACGGCCAAATCTAAATCTGGCGGTAAAAAGAAGGGGAAGAATAAAAACAAACAGAATTCAAAACATAAAACAGATAAAAATGAATCTAATAACAAAAAATTCAAACCTCACTATCCTTGTTTCATTTGTGACGAGGATCATTTTACTAAAGAATGCCCACATCAAGCAAAGGTTTTGAAATTCGTTAAAGGTTCTCAACAACTTGCTCTCTTGAAGGATCCTTTTCCTATTCAAGATAGTAATATGATTGGTTCCACCTTGAACGCCTCAGAAGAACCTGTTATGATGAGTTTCATGTCAGGATTGCGATGCAATCGCAAGATTATGGTAGTAAAAGTCTTGTTGGTGGTAAAGAAGCAGAATCTTCTAATTCAAACACATCAACTACACCTCCTCCTATTTCTGATCCGCTACAGATCGAGAAACCAAATTCAGACTTAGAAATCAAACTGCCTACTAAAGGTGTACTTCGTAAATCATCTTTCAATCCACATGCGAGAGCTACTCAGAATTACAACATTGTTGAGGACTTAGCTATTTCCCCTTCAGCAATGTCGGCTTTGGAAGTGCTGCAATCGTGCCCAGCACAGCGTAAATTACTTTTGTCTGCCATAGGAGCTGTCGATATTCAGGATTCAAACCTAATAATCTTCGATTTAGAGAATATTAAACCCCACCTACCTCATCAAATGGCTTTCCATATTCCAATATTAGTTAAAAGCAGACCCGTCTTTCGGACTGTGATTGATGAAGGGGCTTCTACGTATATTATGATGATCCAGTGTTGGAAATCACTTGGTTCTCCTACACTCAATCAGTCTCTAACGATTCTAAAGGCTTTTGATGGCCAAGGGTTCCATCCTTTTGGTATTTTTTAGGATTTACCCATAGGGGTCGAAGGCAAAACTGTAAATCTAGATGTGGAGGTGGTTGATGCCCCTCTAGATTACAACCTTCTCCTGGGTCATAGTTGGTCTTATGCTATGAATGTTGTTGTTTCATCGGTATTTTGGCTTATCAAGTTTCCACATCAAGGAAAGATCAATACAATAGACCAACTTACTTATTTATCATCCGATCTAGACTCTACAGAAACTATCCAGCACATCGGTAAAACGGTTATCCCTTACAAGGATGTCGACGTAGGTTTGATTAAAGATTCTGGTTTACTGGGAAATTTTTCCTTTCCTGCTCCTAATGTATCGCCTCCTATTGAAAATATTCATATGATTTCATCGAATGCTGTTACTTTTGATGATCCTTGGATCGTACCTTCCGATTCCGAGCTGGATTCATTTGATGGCGCAATGCCTTTGAGTCCCTTTGAAATTGCATATCAGGTTGTACAGTCGTTTTTTGATCCTTCTTCAACCGAAACTGATCCAATGAATGTGATCTATGAGGAATCACTTTCTATATCTAGCTCAGCCACAATGATATTTCCCGATCTTGTTCATATTGATGAGCATATTTTTAAACTTTTGTTTGTTAATGATTTACCATGGGAAGATCTACATCATAGATCTTCGTTTTTACCTGAGCTAGATCATTTTGAAAATGATTTCTCTTCTATTTTTATTGCTGACTATGTCAAAGAACCACAGAATCCATTGCAAAATCTTGATTCTGAGTTAAATTTGGAAAATATCTCTCGAACGATTCCTATTGACATTTCAGTTAAGCCTGGAATAATTGAAAACATTCATATAGGTGCTTCCTATATGGATGATGAAATCCAAACTTATAAAGCCCTATTTCAAGAATTCCATGATGTGTTTGCCTGGTCATATGAAGAAATGCCAGGAATCAATATGTCAATTGTTTTCCATGAAATTAAGACTTACCCGGATGCTAAACCTATCTGACAATGCTTACGTCAAATACATCCGAGAAAAGTTGCTGCTATCAAAGCCGAAGTTGAGAAATTACTTCGTGCAAGTTTCATTTATCCAATTCCTTTAATCGATTGGGTATCAAATATTGTTCCTGTTAACAAAAAACAAGGAACGATAAGAGTATGTATCGATTATAGGGATATTAATTGAGCTTGTCCTAAAGACAATTATCCAACCCCCTATATTGATCAAATCATTGATGATTGTGCTAGTAGTGAAATGTTCTCCTTTATGGATGGTTTTTCTGGTTACAATCAAATAAACATACTCCCTGTTGATCAACCTAAAACAACTTTCATTTGTTTGTGGGGAACATTTTCTTATTGAAAATAACCCTTTGGATTGAAGAATGCTGGGGAAAATTTTCAAAGGGCTATGTCTTACGCATTTCATGACATTAAGCACATTGTGCAGCCTTATCTCGATGATTTACCTGCCCATTCATCGCGTAGGGCCGATCATCTCACTCATTTATGAGCTATCTTTATAAGATGTAGGCATTATTGAATTAGGCTGAATCCACACAAATGTGTTTTCTGTGTACAATTGGGTCGCTTACTGGGATTTGTTATTTCCAAAGTAGGCATTCGCGTTGATCCGTCGAAGGTTGAAGCTATTGTCAATCTACCTCCTCCTTCAATTATGTGCCAACTCCAAAGTTTGCAGGGGAAAGCAAACTTTTTACGTCATTTCATTCCTAACTACGCTGAGTTAACAAAGGGTTTTACCAGGTTGTTAAAACAAGACATTCCATTCTTTTGGGATGAGGTCGCTGATCGATATTTTGATGCACTTAAACACGCATTGACCCATGCGTCGTTACTGCATCCTCCCAATTACAATCGGGATTATTTTTTGTACCTTTCTGCTTCTCATTCCACCATTGGGATGGTTTTAGTTCAGGAAGATGAATTCAACAATGAACATGTGATTTACTATCTTAGTCAAAATCTGCATCCGACTGAGATCAAATACACACATGTGGAGAAATTGGCCTTGGCATCTATTCAAGCTATCCAAATATTTCGTCACTACATCTTATTACACAAAACCATAGTAATTTCTGATTGTAACCCTATGATGTACATCTTGACCAAAACATTGCTAGGGGGGAAGTATTCCAAATGGATAGTTATCCTACAGGAATTTGACTTGGAATTTAAAAAATCCAAGGCAAAGAAATCTTTGGTTTTTTCCAAACTGATGTGTGATTTCCCGTCTACTGATACTGAAACTATGGCAGAACAGCCCATTGCGGATGAATCCTTGTTTCTTATCAGTACTCTTGATCCTTGGCATGGGGATACTATTGTTTATCTCCAAACCCAATCTTTTCGACCTGAAATATCATGATCTCAGCGATGGAAAATATGTTTCCAATCCCAACAATACAATATTATTGGTGATACACTCTATCATCGTGGAGCGGGTTCTGTTTTCCGACGTTGTCTTACTCACAAAGAAGCTGAGAAGGTTTTAAATGACTGCCATTCTGGAGCATGTGGCGGTCATATATCTGGGTATGCCACAGCCCAAAATATATTGCGTGTTGGTTATTTCTGGCCGTCCTTATTCAAAGATTGTATCTATGTAGTCTGGAAATGCCAAAATTATCAAGTCTTTGATCGTAAAATACGTGCACTACCGGCTCCTCTTCACCCTATAATTGTTGTCGGTCCTTTTGCAAAGTGGGGTATTGACTTTATTACATGTAACCCTCACTCGGCCGAGGGGCATGCATATATTATCTTAGCGGTAGATTATTTTACTAAGTGGGCCAAGGTGATGCCTACATTTTCGACAGACAACAAGACTGCTTCAACTTTCGTATTCAATCATATAATTTCTAGATTCGATGTTCCTCAAGCTATCATTACGGATCATGGAATTCATTTTCGAAATATCATGATGACTGAACTGACAGATCAACTTGGCCTGCGCCATGATAGTTCTACTCCATATTACCCGCAGGGTAATGGTCTGGTTGAAGCTATCAATAAATTTTTAGTCACTATGATCATAAATCGAATTGGCATTCCATGTTATTTTCAGCACTTTGGGCATATTGGACCTCAGTAGAAACATCAACTGGTTTCACTCCCTTTCAACTGGTTTATGGTTTGGAAGCTGTGTTTCCTATTGAATGTGAAATTCCGTCATTGAAATTATCCATAGAATTACTCCCAGCTACGTCTGAAGAGGAGAAGCGTTTTTTGTACTTGGCTCAGCTAGATGAGAATCGAAAAAATGATGCATTAGCAAACGAAGCTCATGTCAAACGAATAAAGGCTCAGTACGATAGAAATGTTACACCTCGTGATTTTTCAGAAGGAGACCTAGTTTTAGTATACAATCAAGAAAACGATAAGCCGGGGGATGGAAAATTTGTGCCTCTGTGGCATGGTCCTTTCATTGTTAAGTGAAAGCTTGCAAAAGGGGCCTATGAGCTGATAGATTTCGACGGTATCCCTTTAGATAAACCCAGAAATGGGATTTATCTCAAGAAATATTATGCTTAAATTGGTGTGGAGATTTTTAAATTAGATTATTTTCTTTACTGTTGGTGTGTCTTAGATTAGAAAAGCGTGCCTAGTTTAGAGTGTGTTCTTATCACTATTCCTGCTTATCTGAGTTTTAATCTTGATATTGCAGATGTCGACGTCTCTTCAAACCTACATTGGTTTTACTGATGGTGCTTGTCGTAGTACATGGAACATTTCTTCCGCAACTTGGGTTATCTATTCACCCTATGATGAGTTAGTGTCCATGCATGGGGTAAGCCTCGGTCAAACAACAAATAACATTGCAGAGTATAGTGCATTTCTTGAGTTATTATCTAAATCCATATCATTTAGAATTCAGAGTTTAATTGTTAGGTTGGATTCTGAACTTGTTGTATTACACCTTAACAGGGTTTATGCCATTAGAAATCCAGTGTTATTATGGTTATTTTTAAGAGTTCGTCTCTTGGAACGTGAATTTGATTACATTGAATATCAACATATTCCAAGACATTTAAATACTTTAGCAGATGCAGTTGCTTCTAGTATGATAAATAGACATTTGCAATAATCAAAATAGTAAATTACATAACATTCGATAACATGTTACACAGATAGCCGATAATAATGATATATCATAGCATAAAATTTTGTTTCAAAATATACATCGTCTTCGATCATAGGTTGAAAAACACCTTATGATCGGAAAAAATGATAATACAAAAGGTCAAAAATGATATGAGTCTACAAAATGATCATCTTATCCCTGATGATGATCACGATAAGAGACCACTGCCCGGGGAAGCCTACACAGGAACCTCCTAAAATGTCCTTGGACACCAATCACATATATCTATAATCTGAGCATAATATCATCTATATCGGTCTCTGGAATGTCTAGAGTCAAGCACTCTAGGTGATGCTTCAAATCAGACAAGATCTCTGCTGATTAGCCCTCTAGGGCTGGTGCTGTGGCAATTGGATTCCTCCTCTCATAAGGCTGGAGATTGGCTGGTCGTTGTGGGCCCAAATATGCATTTAAACTTTTGATTATTAGTTTTGATACGATTAAAATACAAAAAAAAATTAGAACTTAGAAATTGTTGAAAATAATTTTTACCTGAATCATCCCACTATTCCCCTGCTGGGAGATCCATCTCTTGGTCACCGTGGAAATCTATCTCGGCGTATGGAAAGTCCTCTATAACAAAAATTTGGCGTTCCAGCCAACGAAAATATGAAGAAGGAAATCGAACAACCTCGATGGCCTCAGCATGACGGGCCATCAAAGCAACCCAATGAACCATCCTAGGTTCTCGAGGTCGACCAGCATCAACAGGAATGTTCTGCAGAGCTAACATGGGGATCCTATCTAGATAAAAGGTGACTACAATGGATCCATATCCAAATTTTTTTAGATTTCCATTATTTTCTCTGGTTAGTTGGCCTTTTACATTGGCCAACACAGCTTCGCACCAGTTGAAAATGGTGCCTCAAAAAAAGTCTACAACAATGCGCATTTGGGAACCGGTAGCCACATGAAACGCTGCACTCCCGCACAGTCTGGTGACATTAAATGAAATAAATTTACGTTCAGGACGGATGATAGTTTTTATTTCAATCCATTTGTCCCTGGGGTCTACTCGATCATCGCAGAACTCTAGTCGAAGACTAGCGACAGACTGGCCACCTAGACTAGTCCCAAACAGAGAAATTTGTTCGCCCCTCTTGGACAAACCAGTTAACAAAATAGATATCCTCCAGCTCAATTTCAAGCCGTTGGCTGCCAATAACAAAACACTGGTCCTGTACATTCCATCTGTTCACTAGCCACGTCAGGAGGTCTACCTGTGCCCTCATGCCCTGAATGGCCCAGAAATTGTATAAACTGCATGCTCTCAATGCCTGCATTGTAGGCATATGATTCATTGCGGTGTCATATACATCCTCATGCTCACATTCTCTCCAAATAAGCATTTTGAATGTCTTACAATGCATAAAAAGACATATTAGAACAAGCTTGTTTGAAATTTTTTGGGCGGAAATTGAGAAATTTAAGTTTGAAATTTCATTGCGCAGGGTCTACACCCTATCTTCATACACAGTGCGTATATACACACGGGAGCTGTGAGTTAGGTGTGAACCCAAGACTTTTTTCTGTGTAGAAAAAATTTGGGGTCTGCAGGGCCCGCGTGTTGTGCCTGCGGACCCTCGCAAGCAATTTTTTCAACCTATTTTTCCTTAAAAATGAAATTTAAAGCGTAAAGACGAAATGTGAATAGATGAAATGCAAGATAAGGAGGACATGGATTACCTGGAGCTGACGGTTCTCGATTTCGTCAAATGGATTTTCCAGAATCTTCGCAGGAACTTTTTTACCCAAAAGCTCTCACTTTTCACTTTGAACTCAAATGGTAAAAATGAAGTTAGAAAAGTCCTTTTTATAAGTTTTTTTGAATAAATGAATTTTTAATTTGTTTAATTTCACTTTAAAAAGGTAATTTTTGAAAACAATTTTATTTATCTTAAACAGGTATATGTAATGTTTCGAGTTTTTGTGCAGAAAATTGGATTTTTCAGGAAAATTGATCGTTTTTCAACAAAGAGCACACTTTTATCACTTTTTCGGACTCTTTCAAAAATTTACGAAAAATTGAAACATTGGAGTCCTCTTCTAAGCCCTTTTCAGACTCGAAAATTGAAAATATTTCCGAGCACTTGATTATTCGAACTCATTAAAATAAATGAATGATCGTCCTTTCAGTATAAGTTTACCCCTTTTACAGACTGAAATGGACTATTTATGAAAAAGGTATACGTTGAATATTTATGGTCAATAGAGTTCTCTCCCACATTATTTTATCATTTTTTGGGCTCGAGAGACTAAATTTACGAAAAAGTACACCCATGGAGTTTTCTTAAGTTTTTTCTTCTGACTCCCTAAAATTGAAAAACACTGATTTTCTCCTATACTTGACTCGTTAAAATTTAACAGTAAAGGACCTGTTCAATTTTAAACAGGAACGAACCACTCCTTCTTAGGGTTCAAATATTAAACTAAGTTTGACTCATTCGAAGGATGAGCTTATAAACAAGAAAATGTTATCCTCCTCAAGCTTGTCAAAAATAAAGAGGTACTAGCTAGAAATGGTGGGGGAAAAGAGAGGAAAATGAACTTGTTTGTTTTATTTTGATTACTCGAAAAGCTGATAACCACTCTTGAACACGACACTTTTGTTCACCTGGGTTGGGAAAATCCTTTGCCTGACAGTTAATCAAACCATATTGAAAGTCTTTAGCTGGTTTCTGGGTATTAGCTTTGGGTCAATTGTCACTAATCTGCAGTGTTGTTATGTGTTCAAGAGGACAGTTCAAACAAACCATTCATCTGCAAAATATTTGTCTTCCATTTTGACCATCCTTGAGTCAGTCCTTGCCAATATATTTCTTCAAAACTTAATCTATGATTTCTTGTTGTGGGCTTGCCTATGACGGATTACTTTCTATCGATGACAGCTCATTATCTAGGAAGTTGATCTAGAAATCATCAGTATCTTGAAATCTGCATGCTTCAATGGTAGGTTTCTCTCCTTTGACGACAGGTTTCATCATTGACCTTCGATCGAATGATTCCGTGACATGTTCAACTTCAACTCATTCATTGACATTTCATGGATTGTACTAAGTACTTTGAAAGCCATTGACATTACTAGTGGTTACTCTCACATTTGTTAATAGTTCACATCATTGACTGGTAATCAAGTGGTTTCTACCATGTTTGACTTCGACACATTCATTCACATGGATAGAATCGTACTAGTTCGAGAAGCAGAAATTAAGACCCTGGATCTAGTTTCTACCATCTAGGCTGCGAGGAATTTTGTTATTCATTTATATAGTGGACTATTCATAAACAAATGCCTGCATCCATACTGTGTCTACACATGTCTATACTATTGATGTATTACAAAATCATTCCTGTATCAGAACAGTTTAGTCAGTTTTATAGTTAGTTTTGATCCGAGTATGGGAATGCCTACCTCAGTGATGATATGTCTACATATATATATTTTTCATTTGAATGTTTTTACAGGTTCTGACTAGGCTGTCTACAGGATGATCCTTGAAATGATAAAGTACTTCACTCTTCATACATGACAGACTCTATCTTCATCTATTACAGACTTCGCACTTTAGGGGGTAATATGTTGCATTGAAAATTGTCATCTTGACATTATGCTATCTGTATGAGCTCATTATCACTCATACTTTCTCCTTTGAAAGTCTAACACATCATTTCCTCATGTCAAGCCTTAAAAATAAGAGAAAATCTCTCAAATATCTCTAAAAATCTGGTATCGCACTTTCTCTTTATCTTACCTGTGGTGCTGCACCTAATGTTCACTACTCCTGCATACTTGAACACAATTTATCTGTGTTAAGGGTGCGGACCCCTGTAAAAGATTAAAAAGGTGCAAATTAAACTCAAAATCTCACTTTCAGTCATTTCTAGAAGCTTTTGGAAGAAATCATGCGGTGGCAAATCCGCTCTTTTGAGGTTCATGCATCCCATTCCTTAAGGAGCTAACCCCTTCATGTGAGGAGCTTATCCCTTTGAAAGAGGATTCTATCCCTTCATAGTTGGAACTAAAACCTCCTCTTTTGCACTATAAAAAAAGGCCTTGGGTAGCCTCAAAGGGAGTTCAAGCTTTAGTAGTATTTTGAGGAAAAGTGCTATTGGGATTTAGACTCATTTGACTGAGATTTTGTGAGGAAGGATCACATACCTCTATCTGTCTCGGTTGGAAGAGTGAAAGACTTGTTAGAGTAGAGGAGATTCCTGATTCAGACCCCAGGAAGGCCTATTCAACATCAAGGCTAAGGTTGTAAGGTTTTCTTTTATTCAAATTTAATACAAATGAATTCATTTTTCTCAATACGCTGTTAATTAACTGTTTATTTCATGGATTCCTTGATCACCATGATAGGCATGATTTATAATATTTACTATATAGGTGCTATTTAATGTTTTCTTATTTGTGACTGCAGGTTTTTAGAGATAACTCCTTCAAGTGACTGAAAGACAAATACTTCGAACAAGCATTGGATCTACGGTAAGACCTTAACACCTTTATAGTATTCTTTTGTAAATCGCATATGTCTAGAGAAAGATAGGTTTGTTTGTCTATTTTTTGCTAGACTATCTTCTGATACTAGGGAGATCGGTCTTGTCCGCAAGATCGATTTATTCGGCCAACAACCCCCCTCCCCTCTTCCTATTGCGATTTGCGATTGCATATGGGCCCACCATCCTTTCCTTTGCCCCTTTTCACCCAAAAAGGGGATTTTTCTTCATTAAATGGAAAATTTCATTCTTATTGGTTTCAAAGGCATTTTCTTCAAAAGTTGGTTTTTCTTCAAAGAGTAAAGACAGAGACAAACAGTCAAGCCCAGGAGCTAAATATAAACAAATAGATCATGATAGCATGACAGCAATGATAAAAGGAGAAATGGTTCCAAATTTTTCTTTCTTCTCCTCTGTTTGAACAACTGCAAATCCTCCAGATGGTCAAAATCTATTGTTTCTCCTTCTTTTCAGAGGAAAATTGTTGGTATTTTTCCTATGTTCAGATTTCGGTTCCTAAGCTGGTGAAACAAATCCTTCTTTTGTGGACCTTCTCCCCTCAATTTTTGTCTATTTAATGTAATTGCTTCATCATTTTTAGGGGGGGAAAAGGTGTGGAATAAATTGGAAATCACTGAGGACGCTCTGTGCTCCATTTGTAACAGTTTGGTAGGGAATTAATAAATAAATGCAGCTTTGATTTGTGGGATCCCTGTGGTATGTATTTTAGCATTGTTCTTTCCTTTTTGTTCATCTGTTAATTGTTATGTTTTCCATTCATTCACTCATATCTCTGGTTGAATGCTTTCAAGATAGATAGGTAGAATCCATTGCATAATGCTCAGCCTTGGGAAATCATTCAATACTCTATGTTTTCTGCTATTTGAAAAGGATCCATCTCCTATGCCCTTTTCAACTTCTCACCAGTCTTACACATTCCATCATTATTTAAACTAAATTGTTAAAATCCCTGCCTACCTTGCCCCATGAAATACCCTATATCTCTGATTTAATTCCCCAGTTTCAAACTTCCCAACCCCATTTGTTCCATACAACCCTGAGAATTTATAAAAACATTTCCCATTATCATACCTAGCCTAAAATCAGTTTCCAGTTACACTTCATTGAATATTTTTCCCGGAGAGAGCCCTCTCCTGACCTTTTAGGGCTAGCTACAAGGCTGAGCGTGGTTTGAGGTTACTCTGATTTGCCTTCCTTCAGCCTAAGGTTCAAATTAGGTGCTAACATTTCTGGCGACCATACTGGGGAATAAATATCATGTCTTCCCTGGTAAAGAATGAAAAAGTTTAGATTTGATTGTTGATGATGAACAACAATCAGATGCATATGAAGGCTGAACTTTTCACCTGGTGACTCCAAACTTGATGTAAAGACTCCACTGGAGGATCAAATTTTCCCACAGGAAAATGGAAGGATCTTACACAAAGTTCAGGTATTCAAGGTGGAATGGTATTCAGGATCTAATCTGCTTGCTTGTAAATTACTTCTTTACTTTTTCTGAAACTGTCTTGAAAATTTTTCAGAAATTTTTGTATGATAAAGATGATCAAAATATTGATTCTACCTATTCAAAAAGTGTAAATACTGAGTTTTCCTTTGATCTTGGCCTCCATCCTTTTTCTAAATCTTATGATGACCATTTTCAAATTGATGAGCCTAAAGAGACCACAACTAATCCTGTAGCTCTTGTATATACTCCTACACCTTTTATAGTCCCAGATAGATATAAACCTCTCATCTTACCTCTTATACTCCATGCTTTCCCTCAAAAATATTACCTATATTTGTCGAGGTTTGATGGTGAATGTGACAACATCAACGATGAGCAACATGTGTAGAATTTTGAGACTTTCCTAGACCTTTCTGAAGTTGATGAAGAGGATGTCAGTATTAGGCTTTTTGCTCTTGCTTTGCAAGGCAAAGTCAAGAGTTGGTTCAAAACCCTGCCTGATACGAGCATCTCAGATTTCCAGCAGTTCGTCAAAGTCTTCCTCGACATATAGCTGGTAAAACAAAACCCTTTCCTTATTCTATAAGAATATGCCCAGCTGAAAAAACAGCTAGGGGAGACAATACAACAGTTTTCTGCCAGATTCAATTGATTCTATTATTCGATACCTACCAATATAAGACCTCCTCCTGGATCAACTCTCTTACATTACCGGGGTGCCTTTGATCCAGAAATGGAGTTTTAGCTGAGAGAGGAACCTTGCAACACTTGAAGAGATACAGAACAGTGCAATAGATGTAGAAGATAATCTGCTGATCAGAAGGGCAAGGCTGAAGGAAGAAGAAAAGAAGAACGTTACAGAGCATCAGACATCTTCAGAGGCAAAGCTTGACCTTTTGGTAAGCGCAGTGGGAGAGATGATGCACAAAATCACTACAAGGAATGAGTATGATGTTCAAGAAAAAGTGGCTGATCCAAAAATTTTTCTTTCTTATCCCAGTTTTCATCAATGTGACAATGATTGTTTTATAGAACATCTTGGAGAAGAGAGATCTGTTGATATGACATGTACGCTTGATGATGTGTTTTATGTTGATTATTTGCCAAAGTTTGATCGGTATGATGATGATGATTATGTTTTCCAAACAAAAGCTAATCTTGCAGAACAATCAACAGTTGATTTGTGGGAGGAAGTTCAGTTTCAACAACATGAAAACAATAATCATCTGATGCATATCATCCATGATAGTGATGAGGAAAGTCTAGAAAATTTGGAAGTAAGTGAAGTATCTTTACCTCTTTGTTTTACTTCATTTCAGTTCATCAGAGATAAATTTAATGCAATTAGAAGTCAACAGTCTCTCAGTTTTAATGTTGGGGTTGAGATAGATAGTGAAGTTCTTGAGCAAGTTGTTAATGA
The DNA here is from genome assembly GCA_034641835.2 of Pinus albicaulis. Classification (NCBI taxonomy): domain Eukaryota; kingdom Viridiplantae; phylum Streptophyta; class Pinopsida; order Pinales; family Pinaceae; genus Pinus; species Pinus albicaulis. The sequence continues at coordinate 749,323,065 of CM076583.1, forward strand.
GAAATATTCTCCTGAAATGGTTGATGAAATCATTTGCGATATAAAATCCTCCCTAGCTCCAGATTTTCAGCCACCGAATGCAATTGAAGGTCAGATTACAGATGAAGGCTTGGAAGCTGAAACATATGATCAAATGATGCAAGATGATTCTGTACCATTATGTTTTGAAGCATTTCAGTTCTTAAAGCGGAATTTTAATAATATCTATAAAGAAAAGGATGAGAAATCTGTAGAGTGTCATGCAGTCTTATTAAAATCAATGGATATGTTGCAACAGTCTTTTCAAGTTTTTTATGACCCTATAGTTGATGTGTTGGATGATATCTGCAGTAAAAGTCCTTCTACATTGGCTAACCATGTGCTAGAAAAGAGTGTTGACAATAACTTTATTCGAAAGCTGACTTCATTGTCTTGTTCAGCAGGTGTTTCATTACAAAGCTCATATCAGGATTTGCAGTCATATGAGGAGAGTAATGAAGAAGATTTTTGTTTTGTTTTTAATCATCAAGAGAGATTGGTTATTCACGAGTTTCAGGATCCTTTTGTCAACTTGCTGCAGTCATCAAATAAAGAAAGCACAGAGGTTAAGAAAATTTTAAAATCAAGGTACGGAGATTAGCTGGAATAGAGCAGTGATGTATTAATGGGAATCAATAGGTTTTCTTATGAAGATCCTTTCACAGCATTCTTGAGGTCAGTCGGTCAACTCATGCTTTGAAAATTTATCAAGATTCAATCTCATTCCAAATTTCCATGGGAGTTTCCTTTTAGTTCTTCTTTCTTCTTGAGAAAGTACTTGGGAAGAATTCAAATAGCAGCCTGGATGCTTATATGGTTGCATTAGTTGTTCCATTTCACTTGACCAGTTGGTGAATGGAACAATTAGAGTAGGTTTTGATGAATAAGCTAAATTATGAGCATCTCTTCCAGTCTGTCAATTATGTTTTAGTCAGTCTTAAGTCAGTTTTTGAAATATGTTTTTAGCTATTGACTCCATGCCCAATGGATAAGGCTACTAGGTCTACGGTGTTCTTGGCACCTCCAAGGAGATACCATCCCCATTGGAGCCAATGTTAGGTTCAGTATTTGCATACTTCCACCAGGGATCAAAACAAATTTGCATGTGCATCTTAGGTGTCCCATTCTGAGGAAATTTTCAATCATTTCATTAGGTCATGATATACAATTATTCCACTGGTGGTTGTCCTTGTCAGGTCTGTGTTTCAAAGGTGTTTTCCATAGTATTTTTGTTGTAAAATCACTTTCCAAGTATGTTTGTCAGAAAGAACCCAGAAAGAGCTTTCCAACGATATATTATACTCCCCAAACTGACTTCTGGATTGGAAGATATGCCTAAGTGAATAAAGAGCCCCCAAAAGCATAACCTTACCCTTCTTCCCCACTTGATCCCTTCAAACTCAATAATATTTACCTTTTATATAATTTTCATGCCTTTACCGAAAAAATTCCTTGTTCTTTTGTAATTTCCGCATAATACAAATCTCGATGTGATCAATTGCATCACAAAAGTCCTGCTTCCGATTCGATCGCATCGCATCACATAGCCCATCGGCTCCTGATTGACCCACCTCAGACTGACCATCTCCGATGCGATTGAGTCGCTCCGATCCGATCACCCGATCACATCGCAATTTCCCAGCACTTAACCCCGCTTTCCCTCTTCTGATTTCCCCGATGCGATGAATCACATATCTCCAATCGCATATTTCGTTTCCAAGCACTTAAACCTACTCCCCTTCCCGATTACGATCTGTGATTACCCTCGGGTGCCACCATAAACCCTTCCGCCCCTTTCCAAACAAAAGCGGATTTCCCTTTGTAAAAATCGATTATTCAAATATTATAAATTTAAAGGGTTCTTAAGTTATTTCATCGCATCGCACCGCGCCATGTTTTAAACTTCTGTGCCCCATTCCCCACCGATTTGCGATTGCGATCCATTGCATTGCAAGTCCGAAATCACATCGCAAATTTGCAGTGGTCCTATAGCTCATAACCCTGCTTCCGCCTTCCCACCAATGTGATTGATCGCATATCGCCCATCGCAATCGGCCAATCCTATTATGTAATACACCCGCTCCCCTTCCTGATTGTGATTGCGATTTCCCTTGGGCCCCACCTAAAAGCCTTCTGCCCTTTCCAAAGAAAAGGGTTGTTCCCTGTGTTAAAGTATTTTTTCTATTTTGTTTCAAAAAGGACTTTTCCTCCATCACATATCGCATTTTCTCCCCGCTATGTGTTATGGCTACTCCTTCGCTAATTTGTGATTGTGATTGTTCCCATGGGTCCCACCTTAAATCCCTTTTTCCTTTTCAATGAAAAAGTGTTTTTCCCTATGTAAATGCGGAAAATTTGTTTTTATTTGTTTTAAAGGGATTTTTCATTTAAAGCATCGAACATCATTTTCTCTCACTTATTACCCCAGCTCTATTGTATTACTCCATCGCACCCACTTCCATCGCATCGCAAGTCATCAATACGATGCACCCACTCCTCTCCCGCTGTGATTCTCAATTGCGATTGCGATTTTCCTATGAGACTCTCCCTATACACTATCGCATCATGAAATTCCAATTGCATTTCCTCCGCTATGTGATACACCCCCCTCCACTCTTCCGATTGCGATTTGCAATCGCATATGGGCCCACCATCCTTTCCTTTTCCCTTTCTCACCCAAAAAGGGGATTTTTCTTCATTAAATGGAAAATTTCATTCTTATTGGTTTCAAAGGCATTTTCTTCAAAAGTTGGTTTTTCTTCAAAGAGTAAATACAGAGACAAACAGTCAAGGTCGGGAGCTAAATATAAACACAGAGATCATGACAGCATGACAACAACAATAAAAGGAGAAATGGTTCCAAATTTGTCTTTCTTCTCCTCTATTTGAACAACTGAAAATCCTCCAGATGGTCAAAATATATTTTTTCTCCTTCTTTTCAAGGGCAAATTGTTGGTATTTTTCCTATGTTCAGATTTCGGTTCTTGAGCTGCTGAAACAATTCCTTCTTTTGTGGACCTTCTCCCCTCAATTTCTGTCTATTTAATGTAATTTCTTCATCATTTGTAGGGGGGGGGGGAGTGTGGAATAAGTTGGAAATCACTGAGGACGCTCTGTGCTCCATTTGTAACAGTTTGGCAAAAAATTAATAAAGAAATGCAACTTTGATTTGTGGGATACCTATGGTATGGACTTTAGCATTTTTCTTTCCTTTGTGTTCATTTGTTAATTGTTATTTTTTCCATTCATTCACTCATATCTTTTGTTGAGTGCTTTCAAGATAGATAGGTGTAATCCATTGCATAATGCTCATCCTTGGGAAATCATTCAATACTCTATGTTTTCTTATGTTTGAAAAGGATCCATCTCCTATGCCCTTTTCAGCTTCTCACCAGTCTTACACATTCCATCATTATTTAAACTAAATTGTTAAAATCCCTGCCTACCTTGCCCCATGAAATACCCTGTATCTCTGATTTAATTCCCCAGTTTCAAACTGACCAACCCCATTTGTTCCATACAACCCTGAGAATTTATAAAAACATTTCCCATTATTATACCTAGCCTTAAATCAATTTCCAGTTACACTTCATTGAATATTTTTCCCAGAGAAAACCCTCTCCTGACCTTGTAGGGCTAGCTACAAGGCTAAGCGTGGTTTGAGGTTAACCTTATTTGCCTTCCTTCAGCCTAAGGTTCAAATTAGGTGCTAACACAATGAACATTGAAATTTAAATGAGGATTAGTCAGTGAAAGTGTATAAAAGATAAGGGAAATTTAAAGTGAGGTAGGGTTTTTTATATTTTTCTTTTTATTTTTTCATTCTTTAAGCCTTTCTATGAAAAAAATTGAGGGATATGCCAATAGGTGCCTCTTTTTTGGGAGAGTAAGCCAAAAATACCTCATTTTGGGGAAACATGCCCCCACCTTGGGAAAGAATTTTGCCTCATGTTTCCTAATTGTTCCCTGTTGCTACAAAATCTAGCAAGGCCTTGTGGTGGTATTCAGAAGGTGAGGGATAGACTCTGTGGCAACAACGAGGAACAAAAAATAAGATTCAAATTTCATAGATATAAAAGATAAAAACAAATGTAAATTCCTTCATTTGATTGTTGCTTTAATCTGGTGTGGGCAGGTTACAGGAAATGTGATTGGAAAAAGGATGGGGAGACAATGCAGAGCATGCCTTGGGTATGATTCATTTTGTGTTGGAGATCCTTCGGGCACCTGAGCCATCGACTTTGGAAATGTTTCTAGTATGAATTCCTATGGTTTCTAATGTTGCTATTCTTTCACCTCATGGTTATTTTGGGAAAGCAAATGTTTTAGAAATTCCAGACAAGACATCAATGGACAGGTAAATAATTTTTTTTATAATTGCAATGTCTATTCCATGATATCCTCCTTTTATTGTTTGATTGTATTTTGAACATTTCTTTTTATTTTGTTTTGTCTTTTAACTATGAAATTGAAAATAGTTGGTATCATGTCCATTTAAAAAACCACCAAAGCTTGAAGATTAAATTAGTATTACACGATATTGATTGAAATCCTTTTAGTTGTTTTGTGTTAAAATACTTTCATGACTATTAGAAAAGTTTACTTTCATGTTGTTATTTGAGCACATGTTGTTTATATGCTTGACCAAGTTCATGCATTAGAGAATGAAATGTTGTTGCGAATAAAATGACAAGGATTAGACATCACACCTTAGATTATTTGTTTTCACAAGTTATCTACAACTTGATTTTTTTTAACATGTAACTTAGTTGGCATGATTGTGTCTAAGCTTTAACTGAAGGTTGAATACTAATTTAATTACTAAGGTGTTTGTTTCTATGGTGATGGTTCATTTTCTTTGTTTATACAGGTCATCTGGCCCCATAGTGACCATTATCACCCAAATGAAGAAAACCTATTCGTGTTTATTGCTTTTATGGGGAAAAATGGCTTTGAAATTGTTGATGTTGAGGCATATGTCATATAAATATTTTATAGTCTATTTTAGTTTATATTCTATTGCTCATCATATTTCATGTCTTACAGTGCATTGTAACTTCTTCTTATTTTTCAGAAAAGGAACTCAATATTGATGGTAAGAAGAAAGAATTGAAGAAAGAGGAGAACAATAACATTGGAGTGACAAATGGAAAAAGAGAGAGAAGAGAGTCGGTCTAGTGATACGCTTAAAGTCAATATATCACATAAGACACACATAGAGACTGATGGTCAAGTCTTCACAGCAGGTGAATTCACCTGCAATGTCTTTGCAACACAATGATAATGTTTTGAAGTGATGAAACAATATTTCATGTGTAAATTGTAGTCCAACAAATATTAAGTGGGAAACTCATATTGTAATACTTGAAATTTCATATAATATAATTTATGTGGTTGAAACTATTAATATTGCACTTGATATTGATTAGTATTGTAATTAATATGTGTAACTTTGAGTTTTCATATTAGATTAACACGCGCATTGTATAACAACTTTTTTAATTTAGTCGCAAAATCATATTAATTAATTTATGTTAATTAATAATGAGCATATAAAATCAATCTAAAACTACTAAATTAGTAATTTATATTGATTAATGATGAACATAAATAAAATGAATATACAACTAAATTAGTCATTTATAATGATTATTAATGAATATAAATGAAATGAATATAAACTATTAAATTAGTCATCTATATAATGAATATGAAACTACCAAAAAGAGATAAATGACTACTGCAAATGATAAATTTGTGATTACAAATGACGACTAAATTTTGCATATATACGACTACTAGTAGCCAATTTACAGTATCTTATAACACGACCAAAATTTAGTCATATTTCTTTGGTCATTAATTGGTTTCAAACGATGACTAAAATTTGCATATATATGACTATTAGTAGCTAATTTATGGTATCTTATAACACGACCAAAATTTAGTCATATTTCTTTGTTCATTAATTGGTTTCAAACGATGACTAAAATTTACATATATGTGACTATTAGTAGCTAATTTACAGTATCTTATAACACTACCAACATTTTGGTCAAATTTGTTTGGTCATTAATTAGTTTTCTCACGTCATCATATAGTAATATATTTTGTTGTATATTTGGTCATTAATTGTGACAATTAATGACTAAATCAATGACTAAATTAATTACTAAATATACTACTAGACGATAAAATTGAGACAACCAATTAATGACTATGCTAAAAATGACTAAAATTTGGTCGCATTATAAGATACTGTAAATTAGCTACTACTGGTCACCAACTAAAAAATACTCATTTTTATGCAAATTTTAGTTGTTTTTTTAGTAACTAAATAGCCATTTTGTACTAGTGGTGAGCGCAAGGCTGGGTCCCTCGTTAGGATGGTCAATTTCCTGTGGGTGGAAATTGTGTTGGTGTAGAGGCGCTTGAATGTTTCCATTATCGGGCATGCCTTCGGTTCATGGTTATGGCTGGTGCAAATGGTGCATGGTACCACTGTGCCAACTGAGTAGATTATGTGGGAATAACACTGCTCTTCATCCCAGACGTGGATTCTCAGAAAGGATCCGATGTAGAAGACGAGGTCTTTTGCTTCCATTTCCTAGTTTTTGGCTTGTGTATGTCTAACTCTTTTGGGGAATGTAGACTTAACGCTGCTCTTGCCGCTCTAAGCTTCGGTAGATGCTTGCATTTTATGGTATGATGATAGTGTGAACAAATCTGACAATAAGTGTGCGTGATCTTCTCTTGGTTAGAGAGAAGTTTTTGTAGGAGAGAAGAGACTGTCCGAAAACTGTTTTCTAGGTGCTTAAGTTCTTTGCACTGATTGACTCAATGGCCAATCAGGTCGCATAGTTTGCATGTTATCCTAGGTTGAACCTGGGTCATGCTTGGTTGGCGCGCCTTCCCAATTTGCCTCTCATGGTGACATAGGTATGGGGTAGATTTACTAGGGGCGTTCTACTTTCCATATTGGTTGAGAATATCCTTACGTTTCTTCTCTAATGTATGTATTATGTCAATTAGAGGACGTACTCGTGGGATATAGGTACAACGTTTTTCATGGTGATTGCCCCAACATACTAGGCAAAACATCCTAGATATGGGGTTCTCGTCTGGCTCACTTGGTGGCGTGATTGGGTACCAGAGGCATAGCGCTTCTAAGTCAGGGAAAGTGGTGACCACATTACTGGGAATTTTACACAACGTACATGTTGGCATTCTCTGCAAAGTATGGCTGGGGGTAACTAAGGGTTCCCTGATTGGTCGTTTTTCAGCTAACAGAAAGAGGATGGATCTCCTTGTCACATCTTCTTGAGGTGTTGAATTTTTCATGGATTCAGAGTCAAAGCCATCTTCTTGGGAGAGGTGGACTATGGATGAGCGCAAACTAGCCAGTGCTAAGCGAAATCAGGGGATATAATGGCATTGTTATAAAATGTGGCTGTCAACACATAATGTAGAAATTTGATAACTGATATGTTATACACCGAGATTCTCCTGATCATGCACTATTTTAACTTCATGCACAATACAAAATCTCTTCTACCATTGATCATTAATTGCGGAAATAAAAACAATCACATGCGCACATTAAAACCATAAACAATCACACATATGAACACAGTATTTTATGGGAAAGCTTAAAGCTGAAAACCCCCAACTATCTGTATATTATATGTCATAGAGATCATGTAACAATCATTATAAAAAGCTCCTCACAAAGCTCTCAGTACAATCTCCAATTTTTAGTACACACTAATCAAGCCTGATCTATAAAATCACATGCTCCAATCTCTGCCACCTGATAGCTTGCCTCTACTGCGCAATCACTGCTGAAGAATGTCTCTGAATGAACTTGAATTGGTCCAGCCTTGCTCATGCAATCACTACCACCTGATAGCCTGCCTCTACTGTGCAATCACTGCTAAAGAATGGCTCTGAATGAACTTGAATTGGTCCAGCCTTGCTCACGCAATCCTCATTGGCATCTCCAATCACTGGTTGTTGCAAATCATGCAACACTATACTCACAACTGATAGTCACACTGCTCTTTCACCTTCCTCTTCACTGGTCTCCACTGAAACTGTCCATGCACTGTAGTTAACTGATGTATTCTTTAGTTGATTAATGAGTTAATAATTAGTGAATTAATTAATAATTAATTCACACCACTCTCACTAGTGTATCAATCAGTTAGACTGAATACAACTAGCTCAACTATGTTTAACTCAGTTAAACTGAACAAAACTCCATCAATTACCTCAATAAATCCACCAAACTCTGTCACATGAGTTCTAACTAAAGTATCCATGCAATAGCTCCACTTAACCCTCAGGAATAACGTAATTCCTTCTGTCATCTCCTATGCCACATCTATGCACTTAACTGAAGTGCTCCAAGAGAATAAGATAATGTTTATAGTCCAAATATTATTAAGAGCTAATAATATTCGACATATCTATTTTTAGACTGGCAATGTAAAAATAGATTCTGCCCAATATGTCTAAAAATAGAAGTTCATCTATTTTTCCAACTTGACCAACCATCCACAAATAACATCCTGCAACTCATAGAATATGATCGACATGTCTAAAAATAGACTGTGCGCCAAAAATAGCCTGCGGGCACACTTAATGAAGGCGACTTCTTTCCACTAAGTTCATCATCTTGTTGCAATCTCAACACTCCCTCTCAACAAGATAAGGATTATTTGCCACCCCTATCCTGCCCCTGTGGTATTCGAATTTGCTCATGGTGAGTGCCTTCGTCAAGATATCAACATCCTGATCGTCCGTGGGAATGTATGAAAGTAACATGATCTTCTGCTACACACAATCTATGATATGATGATACCGGATGTCAATGTGTTTAGATCTATCATGAAATACTGGATTAACCGAGAGTTTGATGCAACTCTGATTATCACAATATATCACAGTAGGATCTAAGTGTGAACTGAACAACCCGACCAGGATCTTCCTCATCCATATAGCCTCGCATGTAGCCAAACTTGCTGCCATATACTCGGCCTCTACTGAAGTGAGTGCCATGGATCTCTGCTTCCTGCTATACCAAGAACCTGCTGTCGATCCGATACTGAAAATCCCTCCAGATGTGCTCTTTTTGTTCGTTGGGCTCCCTACTCAATCTGCATCTGTGAAGCCACACAGCTTCACCTCATCCAACTGTATGTACCATAATCCATATCTCGATGTGCCTTTGAGATATCTCAATACATGCTTTCCTGCCTTCCAAAAGAGCTTGGTAGGCTTAACCATATCTTGTAAAAGTTGGTTAACAGCATAGCATATTTCGGGTTGTGTATTGACCAGATACATAAGTGACCCCACCAACTGTAAATAAACAGTGGCATCCACTACCTTTGCCGATGTAGCATCTTCTTTCCTCCAACCACCAGGAATAGGAGTGTCGATAGGCATGCAGCCATGCATGTTGAACTTCTCCAGTATCTCCTGGGCATACTTTTCTTGAGACACAAATAGTCCATCACTGCGCTGCCAAATTTCCAATCCCATGAAATAATGAAGGAGGCCCAAGTCCTTCATCTCAAACTCCTTTTCAAGATCAGCATTGCATGAGTGTATCAACATTTCATCACCCGTTAAAATAAAATCATCTACATAAAGTACAATGATCAGCAACTTACCCTCCACCACAATCTGGTATAGGTTCGGATCCGCCTCACTCTTGGAGAATCCAAGTCTGGTGAAATAACTGTCTATCCATGTGTACCAAGCACGAGGTGCTTGTTTCAACCCATACAACGCTCTCTTGAGCCTGCACACATGCGACTTGCTGCTGAAGATCTTGAAACCTTCGGGCTTCTCTATTTACACCTCCTCCTCAATCACTCCATTGAGGAACACAGTCTTCACATCCATCTGATGAATGTGCCACCCCATCTACGTTGAGATAGCAAGAATCATCTGTATGGAAGAATACCTTGCGACAGGTGCAAAGGTTTCCTCATAATCGATCCCCTCAATCTGTGAGAAGCCTAGGGCAAAAAATATTGCTTTATACTTCTCCACACTCCCGTCAGCTATTTGCTTCACATTGTAGATCCATCTCAAACCTACCACTAATTTCCCTTCCAGCCTTGGGACAATCTCCCATAAACCATTTCTGACAATTATATCATAAAATCATACTCTTCCACCATGGCGTCTACCCATGCGGGATCCTCCATAGCTTCCTCGAAAGAGGATGGCTCTATCATGGTACACTTGCTCATAAGAGCCATGTATCCAGTATACCAGTTAGGTGACTGTCTCTGTCTGTGCTGTGATGTAGGTGCTCCTACAATCTTCTCTGCATCGTGAGCCAGTCGCTCAGCTTCTGTAGTGCGCTTCCACCCTCTGATGGTTGGTGTTGGATGAGTGGTCTCTTCCACTCCATGAACCTCCTCTTGTGGCTGATCCACATCCTGAGGCTCATCCTTAGGAACTAATAGCTCCTCATCTGCATGCAAGTGTGGCTCCCTCTCAAGCGAACACTTCATGGCTTTCTCCTCATGAAATTTGATATCCCGTCGCACAACAATATTGCGACTGTCTGGAAAATACACACGATAGTTGTGGGGCGTATCAATGTACCCAAAAAATATCCAAACCTCTGCAGTCGGCTCCAACTTCTTCCTAGAATCCTTCGTCACGTGAATGTAAATAGGTGAACCAAAAATCCTCAAATGGGAAATATCAAGCTTCTTACTAGAAAATGCCTCCTCGGGTGTACTCATGCCAAGTATCCTGTGAGGACAATAGTTTTGCACATAAACCATAGTATTGCATGCCTCAGCCCAAAATTTTATGGGAAGACCCTGATCATGCAACATTGCCCGTGCAACACCCAAGATCATTCTATTCTTTCACTGAGCAACCCCATTCTGCTGTGGGTTATGAGGTGCTATGAGCTCTCTTCGAATTCCTTCTGTGCTGCAAAAGTCCTTGAATTTTCCAGAGATGAATTCACCACCATTGTCGCTCCTAAGAGCCTTCACCTGCTTCCCCGATTATTTCTCAACCAGTGGCTTGAACTCACAGAACTTTTAGTATGTCTCGCTCTTCTTCTGCATGAAGAAGATCTAGCACTTTCGAGAAAAATCATCAAAAAATATCACATAGTACATGTGCTTTGCTGTCGAAGCTACTGAGAAAGGTCCACACACCTCTGTGTGAATTCTCTCAAGGATCATCGTGGTGCGACTATCCTTCTCGTGAAAGGTGGCTTCCACAAATTTTCCCAAAGTACATCCCTTGCACTGATTTGACTGCACAAGTGTACCTTTAGGAAGCCCAGTAGAAATCTGCTGCAAAATTTTCAAAGCTCCATGGTGAAGGTGGCCCAATCTCCTGTGCCACAACTCGCCATCATCTTGGCTCACCACTCCTTCTGCCTTGCCTGCCATTGTTGCACAGCCATCTACCTGCAATTGATAAAGGTTCTTAACTCGAACCCCTATCCTCTGGGTTTCACCAGTTGCCTTACTGCGTAGGAAAGCCTTTCCCTCGCTAAAGACAACATCATATCCCTTGTCTTCTAACATCACCACAGAGATAAGATTCTTCTTCAATCCTGGAACATGCATCACTTCCTTCAATACGAAGAGTTTACCAGACTCCCTCTCAAAGGAAATGGTACCGATACCGGTCGCACTGTATCTACCATCATCGCCCATCTCGATGTGCACTCCAAGATCTCTCTTATCCAGATTAGTAAACAAATCTTTGTCTCCGGTCATATGAAAAGATGCACCACTATCATGAAACCGCACTAAACCCATCATACTTGAGACCAAGCATGTGATCAGCAAAAAATCCAGCTCAAACTGCAAGGCTAAGGCCTCTCTAGCTGAAAATCCAGCAGCCTGCTTATTTTTCTTCTTCTGTGGAAAATTTGTGGCATAATGTCTGTGTTGGTGACAGTGAAAGCACTTCACCTTGGACATGTCTTTCTTCTTTCCTTTCGCACCGAATTGAGAAGAATTCTTCTTGCTCTTCCCCTTCCTTGCTTTGGCAGCCAAAGTGCAATTTTCTTCATCTGAGTTCTTTGATGAATATCTATCCCTGGTACTTCGCCTTATCTCCTCTTGCATAAGATCTGACCAAAGTCGCTCCCATCCTAGCAATTTCTCCCGACCATTGACAAAGTCCTGATAGGAATGCCAACTCTTCGGAAGCCCAAGGAGAGCCAAGCTCACCAAGTCATCATCATCTACAGTCACCCCCACACTTCCCAACTCATCCCTGCATTGGATGAACTTCGTGAGGTACTTGGGCATACTGTTGCCTTTCTCCATTTTTATGTTCCTGAGTTTATCCTTGAGCGCCAACTTCCTCTGGTCGCTCTTGCTTTGGAATAAGTCTGTAAACGCTTTCCACATCAAGAATGGAGAAGCCTTACCATGAAGGCTGGACACTATGTGATCCTTTACACCTTCCAATAGAATTCTTCGACACTTTGTTGTCTTCTTTTTCCATGCGTCAAGTGCGGCAACATCACTAGAAGTAGGTTTTGGAATTTCTACATCTATGAACTCCTTCAACCCATTGTCATCCAGCACCGCCTCCATCCTGTCCTTCCATTCAATATAATTCAAGCTACCCTCAAGGGCATACTCCAATTGCAATATGTTGAAAGACATCTCAACTTCGACACCAAGAAAACACTGCTGCAAATTTGAATTCCACCAGCAGAAAACTCAACCGCTTCAATGTTTTGCACAGGGATAATTTTAAGGATGGAAAATTATCTTGAAGTTTAAAAAATTGGCGAATCTCACTAGTCCCTAATATGTAAACTATAAAATGTTTATTGATGTATTTGTAAAAATATTAAAATTTATAATGATATTGTATATATTTTCTATATAATGTGGGCGATTTTTAATGTAAAATAATTTTATATTGTAAAATTTGGGCGAATCATTTTTATAAAAAATTGGAAATTGGCGAATCTTTTTTTTCAAAAAACCATGGAAAATTAGCCCACCTGCGAATATTAGCCCCTAAAATTTTCCATGGTTTTGCAATTTCTCCAATGATCAATATCGCTCTGATACCATGTAGAAATTTGATAAATAATATGTTATACACTAATATTATCTTTATCACACACTATTTTAACTTCATGCACAATATAAAATCTCTTCTACCATTGATCATTAATTGCGGAAATAAAAACAATCGCATGCGCACATTAAAACCATAAACAATCACACATATGAACACAGTATTTTATGGGAAAGCTTAATGCTGAAAACCCCCAACTATCTGTATATTATATGTCATAGATATCATGTAAAAATAATTATACAAAGCTCCTCACAAACCTCTCAGTACAATCTCCAATTGTTACACACTAATCAAGCCCGATCTAGAAAATTACATGCTCCAATCTCTGCCACCTGATAGCCTGCATCTACTGCGCAATCACTACTGAAGAATGGCTCTGAATGAAATCAAATTGGTCCATCCTTGCTCACGCAATCCTAATTTTCATCTCCAGTCTTTGGTTGTTGCAAATCATGCAACATTATAGTCACAACTGATAGTCACACTGCTCTTTCACCTTCCTCTTCACTGGTTTCCACTAAAAGTGTCCATGCACTGTAGTTAACTGATTTATTCTTTAGTTGATTAATGAGTTAATAATTAGTGAATTATTTAATAATTAATTCACACCACTCTCACTAGCGTATCAATCAGTTAGACTAGATACAACTAGCTCAACTATGTTTAACTCAATTAAACTGAACACAATTCCATCAACTATCTCAATAACTCCACCAAACTCTATCACATGATTTCTTACTGAAGTATCCATGCAATCGCTCCACTTAACCCTCAGGAATAGCATAATTCCTTCTGTCAACTCCTATGCCACATCTGTGCATTTAACTGAAGTTCTCCAAGAGAATAAGATAATGTTTATAGTCCAAATATTATTAAGAGCATATAATATTTGACATATCTATTTTTAGACTGGAAATCTAAAAATAGATTCTGCCCAATATGTCTAAAAATAGAAGTCCATCTATTTTTCCAACTTGACCATCCATCCATAAATCGCATCCTGCAACTCATAGAATATGATCGACATGTCTAAAAATAGACTATGCGCCAAAAATAGCCTGCAGGCCCACTTAGTGAAGGCGACTTCTTTCCACTAAGTTCATCATCTTGTTGCAATCTCAACACATAAAGGATAAGTGAATTGTGCTACCCGCAAACCAACATAGTAAACACACTATATTGGATACCACCTATGGATGAGTTCCAGGGTTTCATATTCCTCGATGAAGTGACCATGTTCATCGCACAATGTGTAGCGTATGACAGGAGGGGGGAATATTAACGAGAGTCTTTCAGGCGACTTTCGTTCCTCTTGCAGGTATAGAAGGATGCGAGGTTCATCTCCAGATGACTGGGTGGAGGGATCCTTTTGATAGGATTTCTCGATGGCATGTAAGGCATCCCTATATCAAGAGATATCTGGGAAACGATAGGAATAGTGCCCATAATTGTTGCAGGTAGCGCATGCGTGATTTGTACACAATGCTTTGCCTTGAATTTGGATGGCTAGTTCCTTTTTACGGGAACTTGTTGCCGCGATGTCTACTGTAGAACTAAGGAGTGGTTTTAATTCATCCAGTTATGGGAAGATGTGGGTAGGTTGGCCTACTACATCACATATGGTGCAACATGGTGATTCTCATGGCGTTGTGGGATTCTCCATCTTATTTCCTCTTCTATTGATTTTATTATTCGTAACCATTGGCTTCGCGATGGGAATTTCCTTTGAAGGGATGTTTGCGACAGTCTCTTGAATGGCTGGGTCTTGCTTAGGATTAAGAGGGATTAACCTTGTAGAGGTGATGTGTGTGACTCCCATTGTGGTAGGTGGGACTAGGTACAAAATTGGTATTACGAATGATAATTTTGGTAGGACCATTGTGGCCATGACTTGTTGCGATACAAAACCAGCTGAGGGGAAGAGGAAAGGAGTTTGGGAGGTGGTGTAGGCTAGAGAGGTTGTTGTGGCTGAGGAATCGGTGTCATTACTACTAATCTCTATGTATTCACTAGATTTGGTGCTTGGAGAAGATATCATGCACACCAGAGACCCTGTTACATCAGGTGATGACTCGAGTATAACAGGGGGATCTCCTAGGAATGACCCTAGGATGGACGATGGTTTGAACTGGTTTGGGCCATATTCTTGGTACCGTGTAAGCATATCGACAATTTTTTCCACATAGGGTATAATGGAATTGAAATTTTTTAGGGGTCGCTTTTCGCTACGTGTTAACTGGTTGACAGTGATGATGCAGTCTTCAAGGGGGAAAATCATAGTTCGGAAGATGGAGGAGGCTATGGCAGACATGGCATACATATAACTACGACCAAGGAGTATATTCTAATCTAGTTCGGCGTCCAAGACTTCAATATCTATAAGGAACGTCTTGCTGGCTAAGAAGATCGGGATGTTTTGGTAGAGACCAACGGGGGTTGAAGGGCGCCCATCATATTCTCTAAGCATGATGTTTGATGGCTTTAGTTCAGGAGACCCTAACTTCTGCCAGACATTCTTTGACATGATGCATGTGGATGCACCCTTGTCAATGATACATTGCTAAATGGTGATATTTTGAACAGACAACGGTATCTAAAAGGCGACCATCGAGGGAATCCTAGGGGTGGATTTATCTAAATCAAAAGTCATCAGGCACAAATCTGCAGGGTTGATGGTGCCTAATTTGGAAAGTAAGGCTTTCCTTGGATTTGGGCATGATTGTAATACCTCCAAAGCTGACATAGCGGTGGGATATTGAGCTAGATCATCCACAATGCTATAGTTATGGGCTTCTTTGGAATGGTTTCCTACCCACCTAGTTAGTCCCTTAGCCATTTTTGGCAAAGGTTCAATAGTCATATTTGATATGGTTGAAGGTGTTTTTGGTGCAGTTGTACTAGCCCCTGACGCATTGGTGTTTGGTGGGGTATCATAATTCTGGTTCCGTGTCTGAAAAAGCATTCCTTCGCCAGTCATGTAGATTTCATGGCTATTTTTTTCGAAATCATCGGGAGTTTGTTGCTGTGTGCTAATTGTCCCTTGATGGGGGAAATGCTTTTGCATGATTGCTATCTATTGTGGGGATCCCCCTTGCCCACGATTACTCTGGAGCTTCTTTAGCTCAAGGAGGTCAGGACAGTGGTGAGTGTAATGGTCGTACTCACCACATATCGAACAAGAGTGGTTCGTCTGAAGATTTTCCCTCTTTTTCTGTCTTTGGGGGTTTCTTGGTTCTTGGTTTTGATTTTGGTTGGAGTTGCCTCCTACCTAAGATCGCGAAGGGCATTGTAGATTATTTCCCCCCTTGTCCAGGATTTCCTTTCAGCTTGTTTTTTCCTTTTTTCTTAGCCCGTTGGGAGGAAAATTTGGATTCTCCTGATTGTATGGTTGGCACGGTTGGGATTGGGAAGGTTGCACAAAGTTCACCTGTGCATTATTCTCCATGGGTAGGTTTTTTGCTGGGGACTTGGCATATTGCGATACTTTTCCCTAGTTTATAAATGGCTGTTGGGGGGGAGCTCTTTTGTCAGCATGTATAGCTGCATACTAGGTCCCTTGATCTAGAGGATAGGGTCCTCCATGTTGATGGTGGTACGATGATGCCCTACAGGTCAAATTTTGTGGAGGTGCAGGATGAATTTGGTAGCTGGGTTGCGGTATGTTCTGGGTAGAACCATATGCTTAACTGGGGTATGGAATGCTATTGCTTAGGTGATTTTGGGTCAACGACCCAATTAAACCATTCGCGGAGTTCGACACGCCTATAAATTCTTTGTACGTTTGCAGGTGGGGGGTGTTAGGCAGGATATTGTAAATATACATTGACTGCATATAGATTAGCTCGAGTTGTTGGGCCTTACTGATGGCGTCCTCTTCATATATGGGATTTTTTTGCACCACATCCTTTGAAATCTCTGAGTGAGATTTTTCAGGAATAGGTCTAACAGAACTCGATCATCGAGTTTGGCTTTGCACAAACTACGACACCGCCTCCATTCATGGATATGGTCAGAGATATGGACGACGGGTGCTTGCCTAAAGTGGGTCAGTAATTCCATTCTAGAATCGTGGTGGATGGGTAACTTAAAATAGGTCAAGAGCGTAGTAGAGAGGGCACTAAAGGTTCAATTTTTTGTAGAGGGTTGCACCACATACCATTTCGCGACTACTCCAGTTAGGGTGCATTGAAATAGTCTTAGTCGAATAGTATCGTCAACAATGTTTTTTGACGAACGCCATAGGTGGAAAGTCATAACATGATTTTCGGGGCCTTTCGCTTGCTTCCCTTCGAACTTTGGAATGTCCGAAGGGAGCTTCGTGGGCATGAGATACCATGTAGGTTTGTGTGCAATGGGGTCGTTTGTCAACTTTATTAACCTAATCATCCTCACATGCTCAAATGTATTTGTGCCTTGAGAAGATATCTTTCGAATGTTGGCATAATCTCCCAAAATAACTGGCGAAGCCCCCAATCAACCAAAGAAAATATACCAACGTAAGGGTAGAGGATCTAGTGCTGCCTGCACCATCACCTATAGGGAAGGATGCCCTAGTTTTGGCCACTAAGTACCATTGTCCCACCTGAGCATTCGAGTCTTGAGCTTCTTGGAAATTCAACTACCAGTACCGAGTATTAGACGGGTCAGGTAGCCCCGAATAATATCGCACGCACTGGGACTAAGCTTAACCCCCTCTGAATCGGGTCTCTGTTGTGCTCTAGTTTTCTTTTTCATGGGCAGATAGATGGATTTGAAATTTCCCTAAATAGTCAACTTCTATCTTTCAATATGTAGACTAACCAAGGCGACTTATTGGATGCCTACCCCCTTGGTCCTAACTTAAACTATAAATTTTCTTATGGCCCCTGTCGTGAGAGTTTAGTGAGTTTGGTTAAGTTAGTTTTAGGTGTCTTTAATTTACTTAGGGTGTGAATGTGTGTGAATGAAAGGTAAAAAAGAAAATAGTTTAAACGTGTGGATATGAGGTGGCCCTTTTCAAAATCCCCTATTTAAACTATGTTTGGTTGTTCCTTGCTCAAAAGAAAAGCATGTGTGGATATGGGCTGCTTCCAATTTTTCCTAGTTAATATAAAAGATAAACTATAGGGAGATGGTGAGTTATCAATAGATATTGTTCATATGATTTCCTAGGATCACCCAAGGGTGCAAATGCAACAATTATTACTTTGTCTCTACAAACAATTCGATCCTGGTCCCGAATCCTAGTGCAAAAAATTGAACTAAACTAATGACTTTTACACTAGAAAAATGAAAAAGACTTAGCTAAGCATGCATGGAATGTGGCCACTTACTTTGGCTAATTATCTAAGTGTTTTTTGGTTCCTAAATTTGCAAACATAAATTATTTCAAAATGCAAATTAATTTCCCCCCTACTTAAACTATGTGTTAACTTTGCGAAAATCAAATTGAAATAAAACTAATACCTAAACTACTAAAACATAGCTAAAAGTGAGCTTTAACAAGTTGTGGGACACCTCAACCAGTGTTGGAAGATTTTTTATGGGTTTCCAGTCACTTTACAAGCAAGAAATAAATGGAAATAGTAGAAAAATACTACTTCGGGTTTCTACGTGCAAAAGGCTAAGACATGCACGAAGGTTTCACGTAGGCCACTATTGAACACACACACTGGGGCACATCTGTCTTTGAAAAAGCCGCACAATTTTCTTGCAAACATATTTTTGGGAGCTCTTAAGCTTTAGCCTGTCACTGAGGGTGAATCAGGTAGTGAAGGAGAGAAAGGGGGCAGTTCCATCCCAACTCCACAGTAATGAAAGAAGTCTCTGCAAAAAGACACAACCACATAAACTTGGAAATAAAAGTAGTAGAGTCACCAATCCTCTGTGTGTGTTTGGTGCACGAATTTACCAAATCACACCTGCTTAAGAGTGGTTTTTTCCTCTTAAGTTCTTGGTCATAGGAATAAAATAAAGGGAGTCAAGCAATTTAGGGAACATGCTAAGACATATACATACTAAATAATGAAATAGCACGCACATTCAAACATAAAAAATAAACTAAAAAAAATAATACAAAAGCTCTAAATAGAGTGAAGCGACTTCAATAATCCAAATGGTGGCGCTTACATCCCCTCTTATTGAGTGTTGGTAGGAATAAAGGATGAACCATTTGCCCACTTTCCAAGGGGCCCTTAGAACAAGGGAGTTCCAAGTCCTGATGCAAGGATGTCTATACTTCCGAGCTACCTTGGCACAAAGTCTCCCTCTCTCTACTCTGGTGGACTGGAGTTGCTAGATGGCCAACAACTGATTCCCCTCTATCTCTGCTCTGGATCACACCCTACTGAATTTATTGGGAAAATTATGGCCAACATAACAATGTGTTCTCATATTTTTCATCTCTTGGTGGCCTTTTATAGGATAAATTCAAACTCTCCTTCCCTCTCTTTGTACATTGATGGATGGTGACCCAAGAGAGGAGGGTGAATCCATTGTGTGCCACATTTATTCCATTTGTGCTCCCTTGAGGTCCTAGGGAGGCTTCGGAGGTTGTCCTTAGGAAGCCTCAAGTGTGGGATCAATGTCCTAGAGTGTGCCTTGTGGTCCTGGAAAGTGACTTTCACCACTCTCAGGTCCATGCGGCTTTTTGAGGAAAAGTCGTGCAAATGTGCGCTTATCGAAGAAAAGCACATGCAAAGGCACATTTTGCTGGTTCTTTCAGTGAAAATTTTGATTTTCCTCTTATACCTTAAGGATTTTTAAATACTTCATATTCTCTAATGTGCCTCAGCCCTGTAAATCCTTCTGCTTCACATTTAATACTATCATATTTTCTTGTCTGATTTTCTAGTGATAATAAACATCATTGACGATACTATTCAACTAAGACTATTTCAGGACACCCTAACCAGAATAGCCATGAAATGGTATGTGGAGAAACCATATGTTACACAGAACTTTTAGCGCCCTTGCTACTTCGTTCCTGACCTATTTTCAGCTACCCATCCACCACGATTTCAGAATGGAACTACTGACGCACTTGGAATATTCCCAAAAGGGAAAATCAACAATACATGCACAAAAAATGCATTTTTCAGAAATATATGCAACAACAGTTAAATGAAACCCATGGATCCACTCATTTATACATTATATCAGCTAAATAAAAAATGAGGTCTGAAACAAATCATGGTAGCTTAGTTAAACAAGCCTCCCAAGCCATAATAGTTCAAAAATAATGCAAAAAGAGGGGCTGCAACCATGAATTAAAGATGGAATACCTGAAAGCATTATTTTATTGCTCCTAAAATAGCATTAGGTTGTAAATCAAATCTAGAGCTGATATGTGCATAAAAATATAGATCTATATCAGATCCATGCACTATAGAAGCTTCTCTAGAGAACCCCCTTGGGGTTTTCAGCAAAACACCAAGTACAAATTATAGATCTAAGATTTAAGGGTGCAGATCTACTGAAATATTCAGATCTGAAAGGTGGATCTGATATGATATGAAAAATAATATGACCTCCTCCAATAGATCTCCAAAGTGAAGGGCAGATCCCCAACACTCAGAAAACCACCTCTCTAATGGTGTGTTGAACCACCCTGCAGCTGCTCCTTCATAAATTACGCAGATTTGGATCTATACTGTGTTGTATGGATCAAAATATAGTTATTCACATGCCAAGATATGAAAATTAGGCTCAATGCCTTCAATATTTCCCTCCCAATGGAGTAGAAACCTCCTCCACTGAAAATGAGCACTGAAATGGCCTAGATCTGAAGATCTAGTCTCCACTTGTTGCAGCTTACTGAAACAACCAAACCCTCAACATGATCTACATTTTCAAAGAAAGGTGAAGCTTGGACTTAAGCCAAATAGTGGAAAATATGGTGCAAGACTCCTCCAAGAGCTCCTCAATGGAAGAGGTAGGATTCTCGATGAGGAACACCCTATTCTAAACAACACTTTATCTTAGCAAAACATCAAGAGAAATAAATATGTCTAAACAGACCATATATTCAGAAAATAATAATCATAAGCTAACCTCATATGGCTTCCATCCTCTTCCTTATAAACAATGTGAGCCTTCTCACCTTGGGCCCCACTCATTAGGGTTTCCATCTTCATGCAGTTAATCTCCCTCCAAAACTGCACTATCCCATCAACAATGCCACTCCTCCATAGCAATGCTGTTGGATTTGGTCAACCTTGAATTATTCTCCATGAAATTCATCCTTCCATACTCAAGGTGGCTTTATTCTAACTATCTAGACTGATCCATATTCCCACTGGGTTATCTCCATTAATGTTCCATTTCCTCCATACTAGCTTTGTTGACTTGGTCAAACTTGACCTTTTCCTCATGCGTTAGCCTTTGTTCACACATGAAGGTACTTTATCCAATTATAAATATGATCCCTTTTCCCATTAATATGGATTTTATTTCTACTTAAAATATTTATGGGCCTCCCTACCCATTTATTCACCTAACTATGTGTTAAGACCAAAATTAATATTCCAATTAGTTGTATGCTAATTTAGGAATATTACAGTCCTCCCCTCCCAAATGTTGCTTGTCCTCAAGAAACTGCAAGGATAGGACTAAAGAGCCTCTCCTCTTCCTCCTATAACATCCTCAAGTGATAAGTTCCTCCAAAGAACAATATTCTCTTTCAACAATATGTCCTCAAGTTGTTCCTCCCATGTGTAGAAGTATACCTTCGGTGAAAAATCCAAATGGCTGTCATCATGAAAAAGTGGGATATCCATGGAAACAACTATATTTGGTCTAGAGTCCTTCTTGAGGTTTGGAATCTTAAATATATTGGAAACCATCATCCCTATGTGAAGCCTCCATCCCCATGCTATCATCCACAAAAAGTGAGTCACCCTCCAACATGGTAACTCCTGAAACATCTCCTCCACCTTAGGCTCCTGCAAATAAGGTGGGATTCATAGATGAATATGATGGATCAAAATTTCCGTCCCACGTTGTCTCTCTCTCCACCTATGACAAGTGTAGATCTACTGTTGAATATGGGCTTCAATAATGTTGCCTTCATGGAGCAAAAAGGCAATAGGGTCCTCAAAGTTCTACCCTTTGGTTCTTGCCCAAATCATTCCATAAAAAATGAACATGACATTATTATCATAATATGGAAACCAAATAAGAGAAGTACTGAAGGTTTTACATGGTGCTAGAAGGTACCAACAGTTTCTCATGTAGTCACAATGCAGTCTTACCCACTGCAGTTTTAGAATATGATATGGAAAGTTGTCTCCACATTGTTTGCTACTATGTGCATGTTACCTCATCTACTAGTAAATAGTAAATGGCATTGTATATCAACTGAGCATATATGAAATAGTACAACACTCTCCCAAAGCCATACAAGAGATGGCTCTCGCCATCATATATGTTGGTCCCAAAATGACCATGAAGCCCAAATAGAGGCTTACCCTCTTGTGGAGCAATGCACTGTATAGAGATGGTAAGAGAATGCAAATACTGTGTTATATAATCAATAAATGAAAAAATACAACTCTTACCATGTAATGAGAGTAATATGATGATAAGATCCATGAATAAGCCCTCCATAATGATATGACTTAGGCCCATGAAGAGGAATGAACTATGGGCTGCAAGTAGATCTTTCTTCTTATGCTTGAAAATCCAAGTCAAGAAGATCATATCATGGTAATAGATGTTTTCATCCACTGCTCTATCACTCTCATCTCTTTCATGCCCATCAAGTGCATCATATGTTAAGTGATCTTGGGGACACTCCATCAACAAACCAAAACTCCCAAGTGACAGCGCTATTGGCCTTTGTAATAAGGCTCCTGTCATCTCTTAGATCCATCCTTTGACATACCACATGTCAAATCTATCAATCATAATACTGCTATATATGAGAGATTCCTTCCCAAGTGGAAGTACCTCCTGATCCTCCAAGGCTAAGGAGTATCCCCCTTGCACCATGATAGTGCCACCTCCTACTCCTGCAACATCATGCAAAGTATGGGAGAATTTCAGCCCATACTTTCTCAATAAAAACCAAAGAAACAAAAACTCTTGTTGCCTCCCCACACCATCACCATATAACTCATGGAGAAAAAAAATGATAGTTGATATGAAAGATATCAAATCACCCCAATACACCCAAAATCCTTGCTTCCATATGATGTAAGTTCCATGCCAAGTTCCATCCACCAACCAATTCTTTGAAATAGAATGTGTCATATGATGAACAAAATATTTCAAGAGTAACCAACGTAGTCTTTCCTCCTATTTCCCAATGTCATAAATCTGCAAGTGGTTTCCCAACCTCTTTCTCATCAACATCACCCATCTAGCCAATGGTCAGTGTCTATCATCATGTCCAAAAGTGGCATTCCTCCAATGGAGAGTACCATCCTCCCAAATCAGATTTTTGTCTTTGGATTTCATGGGATGTTGAAATGCAATCTCGTGGAGATCTCCAAATGAAGACCACTCATCAATGGCCAAGTTGACCCCATAAGGTTCCAAATATACTGAAGCAAAAACCTTCTCATTGAGCAATGAAGTGCCCATCAAGAAAGATCCATCATAACAATGGAAGATAATATGTCTATCATCACCCATCTACCTATCCTTTGCAATGCATGTAGCAAGGTCATTGGAATGCTCCAATGATGGTCAGGCCCCTAAATAATCATTGCTTCTCAATGACAGCGCTGCTAATCTCCATGATGGTGCATCTACTATCTTCAGATCATACTCTATGCTGAACACATAGTTCTGCATGGCATGGTTCAGGTTAAAACTCATCCCATCCTCCAAGAATCTACACTCCAACCCCAAGAGTTGTGTGTAGCTCAACAATGATACACTAGGATGATTTTTTATCCCCTCCTTGAACAACTCAAGGCTGCTCAGTGCAGTAAAATTTTGTTGCTTTAAATCACCAATATATTTTGACCCTTGGTCATGCAATGGCATTTTTCCACAATCCTCCATATGATGTGCTCAAGTAACATAAAATGGAAACATGTGCATACCTTGGTAGAGTTTGGGAACATACTGTACTGCTACAAGGGTTCCTTCCTCCGGTGTGATGGCTTCCCCAACTATTGATGATGATGGTTTCTCTTCTAAGGTTTCATCAACGCTGGTACAAGTCTCCTTCTCCTCATGCATCTCTAGAATGGTGCATGGGACTCTAGATGTCAAGAGATCAAGACTAATTTGCAAAGTTGCAAGTGTTCATTCTCCTGATGTAAGTGCTCTTGAAGAAAGTGGTGGGGAAGGCTTCTTCTCCTCTGATTTATTCTTGTCAAAATTTTTGATCAACCTTTGATTAAAATCTGCAAATGCGATCACTCTTGCATGACTCAAATGACTGAACCACCAAATGTTTTCTTCACCCTCAACATGCAGTGTTACAATCTCAATAGCTTCTTTCTATACTACTGGATGTAGCAAGAAAAATGCATCAAAACTCATTCCCCAAGCTCTTTCTGTGCATGAGGATGACCCTTCAAAGGTAGACAATAAGAATCTATTGCCCTTTATTCTTTTATTGTTGCAAGGTCTTCTTTCTTCTTTGAGCTGGATGAACTGTGGGAGAGTTAGATTCTCCTTGAAAGCTCTAGGTTGAGACTTATATTCTGCAAGAGACTCACTTTGAATCTCATGATCTAAGTTTCCTCCATCTCTATGCCTCTTATATTCAAAAGGAAAGGCCAAGTATGTATCTTTGGAGCTTTATGCAATACCAGATCTTCTTTTTGCTGATAGGAAGTACATGGACCTTCCTCATCTTGAAACCCTAATGTGGTTTCACTTCTTCTCTCCATTTTTATTTGCTTGACATCCTTGGTGACGTCCTTCTTAGATCTGAAAAAAGATGAGATGAAATTCATTCCTTCCATCATTCTAATATCTTTCCCCTTCTCTTCTTCTTCTTATATCATATTGTCTGAAACTCACAAGCTAAGGCAAGATTATGCTCTGATACCACTGTAATATTCCCAAAATGGAAAATCAGAAATACATGTGTTAGTAAACTATAAATATAGGATTCATAATTTTGACTTGACTGATGGTAGTCTTGCAAATATGTACATACTTTGCTTTCTGCAATTTGTATTCACATATTTTGTAAAAATTAAAATCAAAATCAAAATAAAAAAGAGGGTAAAAAGTCCTAAAAGAAAGATCAAAGGACTTGGAACAAATAATATACCCCAAAAGAAAAAAGATGAATAAAACATGAAAGTGTGCAGGTCTAAATGCCACTACTTTTACTTTTTTTCAGTTGATTATGGCAGAGTGTCAACAAATGCCATAATCTGTGATGAGTTGAAAAATTTAATCTTGACTTGTCAACTTTCAATTTCAAATGTTGTAGATAGTGAATAAAGAATTTTCATACAGTTTAATCATTACAATTCAATAGTTAGGTAGAGAATAAAAGAATCCAAAAGTTTAATCTAGATTCTTGGATGAAATAAGTGTAGAATTAGATATTTTACTGCTTTCAAAAAAGAATAAAAGGTTGTAAGGTTTCTAGTTCAAATGCACCCGATTAAAATAGAAGCAAAAAATGTTAGAAGATATGACTGGGTAGGTAGAAGAAGGTGGGAAACATCATTGCAAATATCTTTCACCAGGCTATAAATAACTAATTTCCCCTCGCCATAGCAATTTAATATTCTAGACTATTAGTCAAAGAGGCTCAAGGCATTTCCTTGACTTCTGTTGGGACCAGACCCAAGGCTCAAAGACTGCTTAGTTGAAAATGTTAATTTTCTATATTAATCCCAAAAAATTTCATCATTTATCCCTTCATGTGCTCATCACCATTTAACTTCATAAGTGATAACTCTTTTCTTACTTAAATATTACATAAAGGCCCATTTGATTAACTTCCTCCATTTTACTATAATTTTAACTTTCCTTAGTTCACTTTCCTTAGTTTTATTTATGAATTTTTGAG
Organism: Pinus albicaulis; assembly: GCA_034641835.2. Taxonomy (NCBI): domain Eukaryota; kingdom Viridiplantae; phylum Streptophyta; class Pinopsida; order Pinales; family Pinaceae; genus Pinus; species Pinus albicaulis. The sequence continues at coordinate 749,349,157 of CM076583.1, forward strand.
TATTCATTGTCCCTTTTCATATTAACACTTAACCTATTTTATTAACTCCCTATCAAATATCCTAGTCCTATTAATATAACTTCTTTTTATTTAATATCCTAAAAGACCCTATTATTATATGCTTTTTATGTCAAAGATATTAATCACATGTTGAAATAACATCCCTAAATTACCCCTTTGACATAAAACTACCCTAATAAAATACCCTCGCTCCCCTATATTTTTATAAATTTAACTAAATCTAAAACTATATAATATAATTAAATTTGCAAAAAAGCGCATTTTTACATACTCTGTATTAAAAATAGCGCAGAAAAATAATACTTACTCCCGTTCCCGCTTTACCTCTACCCAAGGTCAAAGCTTTAACTTTACCCCTTTCCCCCAGTATATATCCCCTTACCACAGATTAACCCTTGGTTAAAACATTTATAACCTGCCCCATTCTATGTATAAACTCATTTTATACATAAGTTTCATTAAATAATTCAGCACCCTCATGCTCATCCTCAACCCTCCAATCATCCTTACATTTCCAATCCGACGATCCACACTCAACGCGATCATTTGGCCTCATGCCTCATCCTTCCCTGTTGTGATTAAATTATAACCTCCCGATCACCAATGCTCGCCTTGATCCTATGGTCCAAATCTAAAACGACAAACCATTCCTTTGTCCCACCATTCCCATCGCATTAAAACTCAACCGTTGATCATCCCTATCGAATCAACGACTGACATTAAACTTGGGTCCCACTTTCGCTTATCCCGCAGCTTCTCGATGCATCTCAGCCATTCGCATCGTGTGATCAAATCCAACGACGTATATTCAATATCTCATAACAAAAGTGGTGGGGCAAAGTTTATGAAAAATAATGCAATAAAAGTTGTTTCATGAAACCACCATCTTCTACGTGTCCAAATTATAGTGGATCGCATCCAAAAGTGAAAAACCGTTTACTGCCCAAGAGCAATGCGATAACCACTAGTGGTTTCACCTTCAATGCAAAACCCACTCCTGCCATTTGATTTTGAATTGTAATTAATGTCTTGCATATCAATAAAACCTAAGGTTTTAACCTTAGTTTTTCATTGTTTCCATATCATTTGTGCCTTCACCCTTTAGAAAACTACTCACAAACACCATTGTCAAGCCTCTGCTGACCAATTTTCCCATCTGAAGCCAATTTCCCCTCTAAAATTCACCGCTGAAGACTCTGTACACCTTCTATCAAGCAACTACGACCAATTTGAAGACTGGTACAATCTTGAACATTCTCCTCGGCCACCATTATACCTTTAAAAAGGTATTTCTCTGAATTTCAAACCCACATTTCATGAATTCAAATGAAAATTGAAATCAGTCACAGTGAGAAATATAAATTGCCTAATCTAAAAATACTCGAACCTTAAAGAAATAAGGGGAACCCTGTCAAAATTTTCCGAGAATTTGTCATCTTCTCCAAATCCAGTTTTTCAGTATTTTTGACCATCTAAAGGAAATTTTCACAGTTTAAATCTATTTCAATTAGAGAAAAAGCCATTAAAATCATTTTTCCAATCCTCTGCACATTGTAAATCTGCATTTTCATCCTAAAACCCTTGCCCAGATTAAGAATTTTTCCTAAAAGTAGCTCAATTGGCCTTTTGTTTCCAAAAGAAACTAAGCAAACAGTCTAATCTTGCTCATTTTTATTCAAAATGACCAAAAAGTAGGTCACTCCTAGGACTGGAGGTCCCAAACCTCAGAAACCTGCCTCCAGCAAGCTTCCAAACCCTGAACCTTCAAAAATAAATAAACCTACTCCTGCCCTAACTGCAGATTCCACTGAAGTAGTTAGACCTTTGCAGCCACCTGTCACATCTGAAGAAAACAATTCATTAATTGATTTGGACTAAAGAATCTCTGATCCTTCACTATAATTCAATTTACTTGAAGTGCACAACTGGTGCTATAAGAATTCTATAGAGAAAGTTGAAAATGATATACCTGTATGGGACTCAAACTTGCCTAAATATGTGGTTCCCATCACCCATCAAGCTCAAGATTTCATTAGGTTATGTCAATTACACTATATCCCTAACCAGAGATGTATGGTAAACAAAGATAGAGAGTTCATGTTTTACATAACTGCTGAAACCATTAATTATATGCTCCAACTGAGCCACGATCCAAGAGCAGTATCATTGTCCATTGAAGATTTAACACAGCTCTATCTAGATCTAGACTTTCCTAAAAAATTCATGATCTTTCAAAACTTCTGACCCAAGCATGTTGACATTCCTAAGGTAAATCCACCTTATGACACTTTTGACTTCCCTGAGGGCTCCAGACAAGTCATTTCCATGTTTTCATTCATTCTAGGCTATGCTAATGATCAGTTTACAGATGCCTCCATTCTAGGTTTCCTCTCTACTTTGTCTCCAAAACAACATCCAGAATTAGTATTCAACTTTGGCAAATTCATTGTTGATAATATGCATTATCAGTTGACTAAATTACCTGAGGAAGGAGTATTCAGATATTCATCCTATCTATTACATCTCTTCCTATTTTTTCAGGCAGAAAATTTCCCTATTGCATTGCAGAAGATGGATGTGAAAGGTAAACCTCTTTCAATGATATTCTGGCTTCTCTACTTAGAAAATACAGTAGTGAATACAACTATAAATATTTCAATGATTTTTTTATTAAACCTGCCATGAATTTTTTGAACAAAGCAGAGCCACCAAGGATTAATGAAGACATCAAAAGAATTCTACAGTTGTCTGAAAACTGTAAGGTAGGAGACTGGTATTTGTACAAAAATCACACAGAAATAAGAATATATGGTGCACTCCTAGCTCCTTACAAATTGCCCAAGTTTCCAACTACCAGGACTTTTGCTTTGGAATACTCGAGACAGATCTTGAATGCAGATACAGTGAATTTCATAGCTTCCAAAAAGAAAACATAGTTCAAGCTAAAAAATCAAATTGGCCCCTTCATAGTCAATATCAGAGATTCTTTGAAAGAGATAGTCAACAAGTTATCAAAATTTAAGTTCCAAGAAAGCTTTCACTAGAAATATGACCCTCAAGGTTTTTTAAGTAACCTTAGGGTCAAGTGTAAGTTAACTCCATTCCTCCATGACTCAAAGCCACAAATTGAAAATTATGCTAATTAGATTGAATGGGTTGCAAACACATTGATTGATGATATTCAGGGAATGCAAAAAGATAACATGCAGGGAAAACATATGAATAGTACACAGGTGATTACAGTTGACAAACAAGAAGAAATGTCCAATAAAAGACCCAGAAAAGAAGAAGGCTATTTAGCAGAAACCAATATAACCATTATAGAAAATAAATTCAAGACAATTTGCAGCAAGAAGGCCAGAATGATTACCGTAGAAGAAGAAAAGTCCATGGAGATAGATGAAAATGATGATCAAGCAAACAACAATGATCAATAAACAGATGACGAAGCCACATTAATTTTCAATGAGACACTTAAAGAAATTCATAAAGAGCAAGTACTAACACAGGAAAAGGGCAAAGAAATGGTTGAAACACAGGTAAATTCAGAAGCTCTTTCCTCTTCTAGAGCAGCAGAAGAAACAAATTCTGATATTCAAAATAAATAAAAACAAATCAGAGACATAAATGAGGAAATTAAGAATGAGGTTTATTCTAAATTCCATAAAGAAAATCCAGGAAACAAAGACAAATTGCTTACTGCTTTTGATTACTCCACCAAAAAAATGATCATGTCATTTTTAAAACCCACAGTTGATGATCCTAAGTCAATTGTTGATTATACAAAGATAGATATGGAGGTGAAAACTGATACAATACATGAATTAGATCAGATATAATTCCACAGAAGTGCCACTAAAATGCTTTATTCAAAGGTGGTTGAAAAAACTATGAGTGCTACTATGTTACAAAGGACTGTGTCTAATTTACAAACTCAAATGAAATTAGATAAAGCATCTCTACATGCTAAGGATTTGAGGATCAAGTCCTTAGAATATTTGGTGATAGAAAATGGAGTGGATCCCTCCAATATTGAAGTTGCTAAAACACTCATAAGGCAAAAGAATGAATATATTGCTGCCTTGAGAAAGAAACATAAACTTCCACAGAGTGAGCATCCACAGGCAAAGGAGATTCTTCAACAACAAAAAGAAAAGGATGAGACTATGCAACTAGTACTGAAGATGATAGCCCAAATCAATGAAATGGAGAATCAGACAGAAATTCTGATAAAGGAAAATGAAACATTGAAAAGAGAAAATGAGGTCTCCATTCCTACAATCATTCCCACTATCAGTACTGTTGTTCCTTCTACACTGGCAGAGAATTTGGCACCAAAAGGAGTATTGGAAACTGCAGTGTCAATAACATCTATAGGTACCTCTATCACTGGATCATCTACATCACAGGTACAACAGTGAACAAGAGCTACAGACTTAGTCAAATCTATGGAAGAAAAGTACCTAAATAATAATGAGATAATCAATTTGAAAAGCACCATTAAAACTCTTGAAACATCAAATAGAAATACATTGATTACTTCCAAGGGACATGAACAGAGACCAACCAAACTTCAAGAGCAGGTAAATATTTTGCAACAACAGGTCAATATCAGTGAACAGGTATCATAGATAAAAAAACTATCTTTGGAATAACATTATTCAAGGCATACATCTACAGTGGCCTTCCATTCAAACCATTTATGAAAAGAGAGATTTACTAAAGGCAGCACAAGTATAGATTCAACAAACAAAATAAGAGCTTTCCAATAAGCCATCTCAAGCCTTACAACTTACTATATTTCTAAACATTAAAAATAGAGAAGAGCTTGAAGAACTGAAAATTCAGGATAGGACTGAAACCATACTACAAATCAAACAGGTCCTAAATAAAAGAAATATAATGAACAGTTTGGAGGAAAGATGTAAAGACATGAACTTATCAATAACAAAGTTCTTGGCCAAATACACTATATTGACACAAGCAGGCCTTCCAAACATTCATGGCTTCAATGAAAAACTAATGGTTCAGAAATATTATGACAAGAAGATCAGAGCATATGCAAAAGAACAGGTGAACAAGCCTTTTCCACAAGGTTCCCCAACTGGAAAAGTTATCTTAGAATACTTTGAGAACTTGTTTTTTCTACAAAATGAAATTAAGCACATTTTCATTGTCAAGCCCAACTTTGCAAAGTACACTGAAGCTGATGAAAGCTACAGAAAACTAAAAAGCCTGAAGATACCAAGTGATCAACAATGGCAGGAATTCACTGATTTGATATAACAACATGCAAACTGAGCAGAAAAAAAGCAGTCATATTTTTCATCTTAACAGTTATCAAAGGGTAAAATTTGTAGTTAAAGTGTATCAAGTGTGAAAGCAGAGTCAAAGAGTATCAGGTAATAAAACATTCAATTCAATTTTACTATTTTAAATTCTTCATTTTACAGCAGAAGAGTAATAAATCGACAACGTAAAGAGTATCAGAGATAAATCACAAGTTAAAGAATTTGAATTGGAAAGAGTGTCTTCCAAGCTATCTTTTAACAAGATATTGTTTCCAAGTGCCAGCAAGCATCTACAAAAAAGAAACATATCAATTTTTGATAAGATAAATCGGTTCTATTTTCCTTGATAAGAGAACAACTTGCCTGTTTGTTGTGCAACTGTCCCTCTTTTTATGTAATAAATCTTTATTTTCTCCTAGAGATATTCCTACATGTCTCTCAGATATTTTGTAATAAATTTTTATAAATACTTCACTCTTCAAAGTATTAAGGGTGGAATAAAATTTGTCCAGACTACTATAGACGTTTTTGCTAAATACATTGGAGTTTTGTGTGAGTCGATTTGTAAAGCAGTAGACTGGAACTAAGTCAAACAGACATCATAACTCAGGATTCTTGTGCTGATCAGATAAGTCAAGTATTTTCCTGTTTTCACTGTTTATCTTTCTAAGTTCCATACATACATTTACATGTTTTCTGTCTTGAATGATTAACTAGGAGGATTTATACAGGATTAGTGTCAAAAGCTCCCTGTTTTTTACTATTTATTCATTGATATGTTTTCTGCTGATAACCGGACTTAAGAATTCTTAAATGCTCTTAGTCCCTGTTTGACCCCTTTCTTTCATATTCATTTCTATAACTTAAGGATCCTTCATTTCCCTTTTGTTCAGATCTTGCCATTTAATAAAAAAGACTATTTCCAAACCCTTTGTAGGTCATCTACCCTACCCTTATTACATTTTCTCTTTTGACCTTATTTTCTAGCTCTGCTTGCCAAGAAGTTGACTCCATAGCCCAATGGTTTGGTACATCCCTCTGTGGTTTACCTTGAAGTACCTTTTATTCCCACCAAAAATTCAAAACAAACCAATTGTCCAATCATACCTAGCCTAAAATATTATGACAAAAATCAAGCTAAATATTGAGGAGAGATCCCTCTCTGGAATTTAGGAATGCTAGATCCTAGATTTCAAAAGAGGTTCTTGGTTACCCCTAGTTTTCTTTAACTATAAATCAAAATCCCATGACCTAAGAAATTACTAGGGTGATAACGTACTGGCGACTCCACTAGGGAATTAACCACTCTCTAGTTTTAAGTTTAATCTTGGAGGAAGATTTTTAAAACATATCTTTTCTACTTTAAGGTTAATTTTAAAGGTTGTGGGTATTTATACAATAATCATTCTGGCTCCCAAGAAAGTATATTATACTAGATCCAACCCTGATCCCAACCCTGCAGATATAGTAGACAATCCGAACCAGATAGGAAAAAAGAAAATACATATTGTTAGTTTAGAAACTGAAGTGCCCCTGAGAAAGGCCAATTCCTTACCCAAAGAATTAGTAAGCTTATTAGATATAGATTTTGATTTCAAGTTTGAAAATTCATTATCTAGAAATAAATGTGATATAAAGGAAACTATTATAGATCATTTTTTTACATCTTTCGTGAATGGGAAACAGTATGTTATTTCAGCATCAATAAAATCAGAAAAAACTGAAATTCAAAGTCCAGTAGAAAGGGTAAATGTTACACGAATTAAAGACGTTGATGAAGCTATTAAAATAGCCAATTTTTTGTCTCAATTTAAACCTCTGGTTTCTCAACTATACACCACAGTTTTTCTAGCAGCAGATTCTACTCTGTATGCTGCAACTTCATTTATAGACTCCACTATCAGTTTTCCCCTAGAGCCTGTTAGTCCTAAGTTTCCTTTGCAACCTAGGATCATATATTCATCATACCCTCAATCCAGCGCAAGTTCATCCATAGAACCATTCATTCCTGAGTTGCCTGTGCAGCCTACGATAGTATTTCCATCATCTACTCAGTCCACTACATCCACCACCACTGCATCTACTAGCTTCATAAGCACTTCATCTATATTTCCTAGCCATATCACTTATTCTTCATCTCCTTTTCCAAGCTCTTCGAGTACACCCTTCAGCACATCTACTGTTATAACCAACACTATCCCTGCCACTACTATTATATCTCCCAGTTTAGCAAAAATCCAAGCCATGACAGCCAAATATGCTCCCTTGGTCTTACCTCAAAACCTCCATGACATGCCCCAAAATTACCAAAAGGATATCCCATTATTTGATAATTTTTCACAAATTACTGCACAACAACATATCAACAGAATGAATGATTTTTGGGAAATTTATGAAATAGATGAATCTGATGTCTGAATGAGGTTGTTTGCACAAAGCTGAACTGGAGAAGTAAAAACATGGTTTAGAAATCTAGGCGCTGGTAGTATAGCAGACTTAGCTGCATTTCACAGAGGTTTCCTAAATAAATGGGAAAAAAAGAACAATCCCCTACAAATATTATCTGAGTTTGATGCTGTTAAAATAGCTCCTAATGAGTCTGTCCAAGACTTTTGCACCAGATACAACAGTATCTACAATTATATTCCTGCAGATCTTAAACCCACTCCACATTCCGTGCTGCTCAAATTCCCTGATTGTTTTGATGTAGATATGGCCTACCAACTTAGAGAAAGAGATGCAGAGACCCTAGAACAAATGCAACTGAATGTTTTCGGTGTAGAAATCAATATCCTTGCCAAAAACGCCAGACTTAGAAATGAGAGGAGGGTCACCATAAAAGAAGAGAATTCAAGCTTAGATGGTAAATTTGATTTTATTAACAAAACTTTAGAAAGAGTAGTTGAGAGATTATACCACATTGAGAGGAAACCGCAATGGGATAACCAATCCCAAGTTAGAAATCCCAACGACAGAAAAAAAAAAAAAGAAAAGAAAAAAAAAAAAAAAACAATCTTGGGAAAGGTAAAGAACGCTCCCTAGATCAAAACATTAGGCCCCCATTTCAAGAGAACTTTTCTGAAAGTTCTCAAAAAAATGTTGAGGATGCCAGAAGACATCAACATAGTAATGGGGATAGATGAAAGAAATACAATTTTCCTCACTTAGGAGGATCAGGAACTCTTTGAGCTACAACAGTTCAAAGTGGAATCTGGTGAATCCTTTGACTAGAAGCAAGGTTATGACTTCGCAGTCAATGAAATTTCACAGCCAATATAACCTTAGGAGCAAGAAAAAAAAATGAGCCCACTACAAAAAACAATGCTCCAACTCAACAAAACCAAAACAAAAATAATATAGAGGCTCCAAAAACAAAAATTTTGCAGATTCTTCCCAGAGAAAATAAAAAAAATTCGAACCCACCCAGTCCTAAAAAGTAGTCTAATCCTAAGATTGCAGATATCACTGATGAGGTGGCTCAATCCTCCAAAGATGCCCAAAAGGCTAATACCACAAAGGCCACTAATTCAGCAACAGTTACTGATCAAAAAAAGAATCCAGCCGACTCAAAATCATCAAATCCTAAATCTTCTGCTGAAAATTCCAGATTTGACAAAGCATTTGCTAACACTCAAACTGTTCCTAAAAAAATAATCAAAGATAGCAGAAATTAGGAAACTCAAACAGAAGATAAAATAAAATCTCAAGCTAAAGGTAAAATTGTTGAAACCCATGAAAAATCATCTCAAACAATAATTCCAAAAGATGAATTAATTCAAGCTATCAAATCTTAGTCAACATTTAATATTCAATATGAAATATCTAAGTTGAAGATAGTCATTCCTTGAACTGAATTGGATAAAAATAACTTGTATAGATCTATTATTACTTAAACATTGAATGTAAATGAAAATGAGGAAACAATTAATACGAGTGATGATAGACCTAAATTAATCTTTGGTCCTAATGTAGATGGTAAGCATTCGTACACAAGACGATTTTTTATTTAAGTCTTACCGTCCATGATCGTATACTACATAAGCAATTCTCTGCACATCGGAGCTTCCTTCACCAATTCTAATGCCCAAAGCAATAATGGAAACTCTGAGTCTAGACATAACTCGGCCATATAAAGATTTATTCTCTTTTGATTCAAGTAAAGTCCAATGTATAGGATTGATTAAGGATTTATGTGTGAACTTGGTCCAATATGTTGGTAAAAGCATGATCATGGATGTTGTGGTAGCAGATATCCCACCAAAGTATCACATGCTTCTTTCTCGCTCATGGGGAGAAAATTGCAGGGATCTCTAAAACTTGACATGATTTATGCCACTATCTTGGTATTTGGGCAACCCAAAAAGCTTTACATATAAACCTTAATGAAGTTTATGATCAGCAGTGCGGAAAGACCTACCAATTACCCAATCTATTCAACTCCCACTAATCTTGATTCCTTTATTCTTTGTAACTCTAATCATAATAATATCCAAACTGAACTCAATGATATAAAGCCTAAAATAATGGAGGATTACATTGGTCATGAAGCATTATGGCATTTTAATTTTGATGGTTCAGTAAATAAATCAGGAGCTGGAGCTGGTGTGTGGATTACTAATATTGAAACTAGCCATTCCCAAGGGCATTCCTTTAGATTGAATTTAAAATGTACCAATAATATGGTTGAATATGAGGATTTAATCTTAGGTCTTCAAATAATTAGAAAATTTGGAGTTCAAATAATATTGATCATGGGATTCTGTTGTTACCAATAAACAAATTCAGACTTGGTGTTGTCCATAATCCCGCATTGGCCGTGACACAGACACAATATTTGTCAAGATTTGTTGGTAAGCAAGTCATTATTCTTAGGAACAGACTGTGTCTACTGTTTACAACTTTTTTCAAAGACTTTGTAATCTTCCATTTTCACCAATACAAAATACACTGCAGAAATCAAACACAGATCTATTGTCCCAGATAATGTAAAATACTAGCAAATTTTCTCAGAAGATGAACAAATATATCACTTTTTTAACAATGAGGGAGAGTTTCAGAATTTCCAAATTGATAATGATTGTAATATAGATTCATCTTGTAACATGGATTCAATTTTTTGTGAAATAGATGATTTAGATGTACATACTTTTGATAGACCTACTATATTTACTCAGAGTGACATAGATGACTTGGAAAAAGTAGATATAAAGGAAACGATTAAAGATGAGATAGATTTGATAGATTTGAAACATAACATTTTACCAAAAGTTTTGACTCCCTTAGAAGACTTGTTTGATTCCAATGATGTGCCCAAAAGGCCAAAAATGGAACCAGTTAGGTCTGATATTGAAGAAAGTAATATAGGAACAAATGAAAAACAAAAAATGATCAAATTATCAAAGTCCTTACCATCAGAACAAAAGGTTAAATATATAGAACTTTTGAGAGAATATCAAGATGTCTTTACATGGGGTTACGAAGAACTGAAAACTTATAACAAAGACATAATTCAGCATAAGATTCCTTTGAAATAAAATCAAAAACCTTTTCAACAAAAACTAAGAAGGATTAATCAATTTTGTTACCTTTAATCGAAAAGGAGTTTAAAATAATGTTTGATGCACAAATAATTGCACCAGTCAGGTATTCTGATTGGGTTTCTAATTTAGTGCCCACTCGAAAGAAAACAGGAGAAATTCGATTGTGTATAGACTTTAGAAATCTCAATAAAACTTCTTTGAAAGACAACTACCCCTTGCCTAAAATGGACCATATTTTGCAGACGGTGGCAGGTTCTTCAAGAATTTCTTTTCTAGATGGTTTCTCTGGTTATAATCAAAGATGATCAATTCTAGTTCATAAAGATGATCAAACTAAAACTGCATTTACCACTCCACGGGCACTTTCATGTATGTGAAAATGCCTTTTGGATTAAAAATTGTAGGAGCTACGTTTAAAAGGGCCATGGATATTTCCTTTGCTAAGGAAATCCATGAATTTTTAGTTATCTATCTTGATGATATTACTGTCTTTTCAAAAAGAAATGATGAACACTTGTATCACCTGAGGCAAGTCTTTATCAAGTGTAGAAAATATGGTATATCCTTAAACCCTAAAAAGACTCTTTTCGGACTAGAAGAAGGAAAATTGTTAGGACACATAATCTCCAAGCAAGGCATTAGTATAGAACCTACAAGAATTGAAGCTATTTTGAACATTCAACCACCCAGGAACATAAAATAACTTCAAGCATTCTTGGGTAAAATTAATTTTTTGAGAAGATTTATCTCTAATCTGGCTGAAATCATAAAAGAACTCAACAATATGTTTAAAAATGACTCTGCAATAAAATGGAATATTAAATCCAAACAATATTTCGAATCCATTAAATAGGCCTTCACAAAAGCACCAGTCTTAATTAGCCCAGATTACACAAAGGATTTCATAATCTTTTCATTTGCCTCAGAACATACCATAGCTGCAGTTCTTCTGCAGAAAAACAATCAAGGTTTTGAACAGCCAATTGCATTTTTTAGTAAAGCCCTTAGAGATGCACCCCTGAAATACAATATAATGGAAAAACAAGCTTTAGCCTTGGTTAAAGCCATAAAATATTTCAGATTTTACATACTTCATTCCCACATCATTGCATATGTCCCTAATGCAGTAGTCAAAGATATTATTACACAAGATGGCCCTGATGGTAGGAGAGGAAAGTGAATTGCCACTATCCTTGAATACAATCTGGAAATAAAACCAAAAAGCTCATTAAAGGACACAGTTTAGCCAGATCAATGGCTAAATCTACTTGTAATGCTTTCGATATAAATTTCATTGCACAAATAAATGACCAGGAGGAGATGGTGACTCCATTGATCAGTGAAGCCTATCTAGACTCATCGTGCTACTCTGATATTATCTTTCTACTTACACATTTACAAGCTCCCCCTGGGTTAACTAAAACCAAAACCAGATTCATCAAACAAAAAGAAATGAGGTTTTGTATATTAAATAATGCACTTTATTGGAAAGAAAGTAGTGGGATTTTACTAAATTGTTTATTAAAATTAGAGGCTGACAAAATTCTCGAGGAATTTCATGCAGGTGACTGTGGAGGCCACTTATACTGAAAGAGCATAGAAGACAAAATACTCAGAGCTGGCTTTTACTAGCCAACTTTATTTTCTGATGTCAAAATATTTGTTACCTCTTGTCATAAATGTCAGATTTTTGAAGGAAAGAAGAAACTATTGCCCTTCACTCTCAAGCCTATATCAAATGAAAAGCCATTTCAACAATGGGGGTTAGACTTCATTGGTGAAATCCACCCTCCATCCTTAGGCCTACATAAATGGATTTTAACTGCTACAGATTATTTTACCAAGTGGATAGAAGCCATTCCTACTAGGCAAGCCACTGATTCAGTTATAATCTCATTTATAGAAAGTAATATTTTTTCAAGATTTGGATGTCCACATAAGATTGTTACTGACAATGCGGCTGCATTCAAATCCAAGAAAATGATTTCTTTCTGTCATAAATACCATATTACCTTAGGTCATTCCACTGCATATTATCCCCAAGGTAATGGTTTAGCCGAGTCATCAAACAAAATCTTAATCAATATCATCAAAAAATTACTTCAAGAAAACAAAAAGACCTAGAACAAAAAGCTAGTCTATGCCTTATGGGCTAATAGACTTACCACAAAGAAGTCTATTGGAACTTCACCTTATCAGATTGTTTATGGAATGGATGCAATTTTCCCCTCTTCCTTGGGTGTACCAGTCATGAAGATCATTCAGGAATCACAGGTGGAAACAAATGAGATTCAACGAAGAACTAATGAAACCATACATCTCCAAAAAAGAAGGGAAGAAGTTTATGAAAGATCACAAGTTTTACATGATAAAATCAAAAGGATCTTTGACAAAAGGATTAAAGAAGATGATTTTTTCATTGGAGATCAAGTTTTGAGATGGGATTCACTGAGAGAGGTTAAAGGAAAACATGGAAAGTTTGACTTTCTATGGCAAGGACCTTATGTGATATATGGTTACAAAGGTAACAATTCTTTTTTCATCAAGAATTTGGATGGAACTGAACTTCAAGAAGGACTAGTGAATGGTAGGATGCTGAAACATTACTATTCTTCTGAGTCAGCCACCAGTTAGATTCATTGACTTTTATCATTGTAAATATTCATTGCAAGTGTGTAGATTGGATTAGAGATTTTATCTACAAAGTTAAAGCCCGAAGAGAATTCCCTATGTTTTGCAGTATAAAATATCATAAGTATGAATTGTTGCATAAATCAGAAGGCGATTATAAGATCACCAAAGTTAAAGTTCAAGGCTACTGATCTTAGAGTTCTTGACATTTCACCAGGAAATGCCATCCCCAAGTGAAGCCGATGTCAGTAACCTATAAATATAGGATTCATAATTTTGACTTGACTGATGGTAGTCTTGTAAATATGTACATACTTTTCTTTATGCAAGTTTTATTCCCATATTTTGTAAAAAAAAGAAAAAAAAGAAAAAAAAATCAAAAAGAGGGTAAAGAGTCCTAAAAGAAAGATCAAAGGACTTGGAACAAATAATATATCCCAAAATAAAAAAATATGAATAAAACATGAAAGTGTGCAAGTCTAAATGCCACTACTTTTACTTTTTGCAGTTGATTATGGCAGAGTGTCAATAAATTCCATAATTTGTGATGAGTTGAACAATTTAATCTTGACTTGTCATCTTTCAGTTTCAAATGTTGTAGATAGTGAATAAAGAATTGTCATACAGTTTAATCATGACAATTCAATAGTTAGGTAGAGAATAAAAGAATCCAACAATTTAATCTGGATTCTTGGATGAAATAAGTGTAGAATTAGATAGTTTATTGCTTTCAAAAAAGAATAAAAGGTTGTAAGGTTGCTAGTTCAAATGCACCCGATTAAAATAGAAGGAAAAAATGTTAGAAGATATGACGGGTAGGTAGAAGAAGGTGGGAAACATCATTGCAAATATCTTTCACCAGGCTATAAATAAATAATTTCCCCTCCCCATAGCAATTTAATATTCTAAACTATCATTCAAAGCTCAAGGCATTTCCTTGACTTGAGTTGGGACCGGACCCAAGGCTCCAAGACTGATTACTTGAAAATGTTAAGTTTCTATATTAATCCCAGAAATTTTCATCATTTATCCCTTCATGCACTCATCACCATTTAACTTCATAAGTGAGAACTCTTTTCTTACTTAAATATTACATAAAGGCCCATTTGATTAACTTCCTCCATTTTACAAAGCATAAAACCCTCAAAAAACATGATATACTAAGTAAAAGTGAATGAGTTATGAAAATGAAGTTTTACTCTAATTTTCACTTTCCTTAGTTTTATTTATGAATTTTTGAGTATTCATTGTCCCTTTTCATATTAACACTTAACCTATTTTATTAACTCCCTATCAAATATCCTAGTCCTATTAATATAACTTTTTTTTATTTAATATCCAAAAAAACCTTATTATTATATGTTTTTTATGTCAAAGATATTAATCACATGTTGAAATAACATCCCTAAATTACCCCTTTGACATAAAACTACCCTAATAAAATACCCCGCTCCCCTATAGTTTTAGAACTTTAACTAAATCTAAAACTATATAATATAATTAAATTTGCAAAAAGCACATTTTTACATACTCTGTATTAAAAATAGCACAGAAAAATAATACTTAGTCCCGTTCTCGCATTACCTCTACGCAAGGTTAAAGCTTTATCCTTACCCCTTTCCCTCGATATATATCCCCTTACCACATATTAAACCTTGGTTAAAAAATTTATAACTCGCCCCATTCTATGTATAAACTCATTTTATACATAAGTTTCATTAAATAATTCAGTGCCCTCGCGGTCATCCTCAACACTCCGATCATCCTTACATTTCCAATCTGACGATCCACGCTCAACGTGATCATTTGGCCTCATGCCTCATCCTTCCCCGTCGTGATTAAATTATAACTGCCCGATCACCAATGCGCACCTTGATCCTACGGTCCAAATCTAAGATGATAAACCATTCCTTTGTCCCACCATTCCCATCGCATTAAAACTCAACCGTTGATCATCCCTATCGAATAAATGGTTGACATTAAAATCAGGTCCCACTTTCCCTTATCTCGCAGCTTCCCAATGCATCTCAACCATTCGCATCGTGCGATCAGATCCAACGGCATATATTCAATATCGCATAACAAAAGTGATCGGGAAAAGTTTATGAAAAATAATGCAGTAAAAGTTGTTTCATGAAACCACCATCTTCTACGTGTCCAAATTCTAGTGGATCACATTCCAAAAGTGAAAAACCATTTACCGCCCAGGAGCAATGCAATAACCACTAGTGGTTTTTCCTTCAATGCAAAAACCACTCCCGCCATTTGAATTTTGACCTGTAATTAATGTCCTGCATATCAATAAAACCTAAGGTTTTAACCTTAGTTTTTCATTGTTTCCATATTATTTGCACCTTCGCCCTTTAGAAAACTACTTACAGACACCATTTCCGAGCCTCTGCTGACCAATTTTCCCATCTGAAGCTGAATTCCCCTTTGAAATTCACTGCCGAAGACTCTCTACACCTTCTATCAAGCAACTATGACCAATTTGAAGACTGGTACAATCCTGAACATTCTCCTCAACCAACATTATACCTTTAAAAAGGTATTTCTCTTAATTTCAAACCCACATTTCATGAATTCAAATGAAAATTTATATCATTCACAGTGAGAAATATAAATTGCCTAATCTAAAAGTACTCGAACCTTAAAGAAACAGGGGGAACCCTGTCAAAATTTTCCGAGAATTTTCCATCTTCTCCAAATCCATTTTTTCAGTATTTTTTACCATCTAAAGGCAATTTTCACAGTTGAAATCTATTTGAACTAGAGAAAAAGCCATTAAAATCCTTTTTCCAATCCTCTGCACATTGTAAATTTGTGTTTTCATCCTAAAACCCTTTCCCAGATTCAGAATTTTTCCTAAAAGTAGCTCAATTGGCCTTTTGTTTCCAAAAGAAACTAAGAAAACAGTCTAATCTTGCTCAGTTTTATTCAAAATGACAAAAAAACAGGTCACTCCTAGGAATGGAGGTCCCAAACCTCAAAAACCTGCCTCCAGCAAGTTTCCAAGCCCTAAACCTTCAAAAATCAATAAACTTACTCCTGCCCTAACTACAGATTCCACTGAAGTAGTTAGACCTTTGCAGCCAAC
Organism: Pinus albicaulis; assembly: GCA_034641835.2. Taxonomy (NCBI): domain Eukaryota; kingdom Viridiplantae; phylum Streptophyta; class Pinopsida; order Pinales; family Pinaceae; genus Pinus; species Pinus albicaulis. The sequence goes on from CM076583.1 coordinate 749,365,737, forward strand.
TGTCACATGTGAAGAAAACAGTTCATTATTTGATTTGGACTATAGAATCTCTGATCCTTCATTAGAATTCAATTTACTTGAAGTGCACAACTGGTGCTATAAGAATTCTATAGAGAAAGTTGAAAATGTATACCTGTATGGGACTCAAACTTTCCCAAATATGTGGTTCCCATCACCCATCAAGCTCAAGATTTCATTAGGTTATGTCAATTACACTATATCCCTGACCAGAGATGTATGGTAAATGAAGATAAAGAGTTCATGTTTTACATAACTGCTGAAGCCATTAATGATATGCTCCAACTGAGCAACGATCCAAGAGCAGTATCATTGTCCATTGAAGATTTAACACAACTCTATCTAGATCTGGACATTCCTAAAAAATTCATGATCTTTCAAAACTTCTGGCCCAACCATGTTGACATTCCTAAGGTAAATCCACCTTATGACACTTTTGACTTCCCTGAGGGCTCTAGAAAAATCATTTACATGCTTTCATTCATTCTAGGCTATGCTAATGATGAGTTTATAGATGCCTCCATTCTAGGTTTCCTCTCTACTTTGTCTCTAGAACAACATCCAGAATTAGTATTCAACTTTGACAAATTCATTGTTGATAATATGCATTATCAGTTGACTAAATTACTTGAGGAAGGAGTATTCAGATATTCATCTTATCTGTTACATCTCTTCTTATTTTTTCAGGCAGAAAATTTCCCTATTGCATTGCAGAAGATGGATGTGAAAGGTAAACCTCTTTCAGTGATATTCTGGACTTCTCTACTCAGAAAATATGGCAGTGAATACAACTATAAATACTTCAATGATTTGTTTATTAAACCTGGCATGAATTTTTTGAACAAAGCAGAGCCACCAAGGATTAATGAAGACATCAAAAGAATTCTACAATTGTCTGAAAACTGTAAGCTATGATACTGGTATTTGTACAAAAATCACACAGAAATAAGAATATATGGTGCACTCCTGGCTCCTTACAAATTTCCCAAGTTTCCAACTACCAGGAATTTTTCTTTGGAATACTTGAGACAGATCTTGAATGCAAATACAGTGAATTTCATAGCTTCCAAAAAGAAAACACAGTTCAAGCTATAAAATCAAATTGGCCCCTTCATAGTCAATAACATAGATGCTTTGAAAGAGATAGTCAAAAAATTATCAGAATTTAAGTTCCAAGAAAGCTTTCACTAGAACTATGACCCTCAAGGTGTTTTAAGTAACCTCAGGGTCAAGTGTAAGTTAACTCCATTCCTCCATGACTCAAAGCCACAAATTGAAAAGTATGCTAATTATATTGAATGGGTTGCAAACACATTGATTGATGATATTCAGGAAATGCAAACAGATAACATGCAGGGAAAACAGATGGATAGTACACAGGTGATTACAGTTGGCAAAGAAGCAGAAATGTCCAATAAAAGACCCAGAAAAGAAGAAGGCTATTTAGCAGAAACCATTATAGAAAATAAATTCAAGAAAATTTGCAGCAAGAAGGTCAGAATGATTGCTGTAGAAGAAGAAAAGGCCATGGATATAGATGACAATGAATATCAAGAAAACAACAATGATCAAGAAACGGATGATGAAGCCACATTAATTGTCAATGAGACACTTAAAGAAATTCAGAAAGAGAAAGTACTAACACAGGAAAAGGGCAAAGAAATGGTTGAAACACAGGTAAATTCAGAAGCTCCCTCCTCTTCTAGAGTAGAAGAAGAAATAGATTCTAACATTCAAAATAAATACAAAAAAATCAGAGACATAAATGAGGAAATTAAGAATGAGGTTTATTCTAAATTCCTTAAAGAAAATCCAGGAAACAAAGATAGATTGCTTACTTCTTTTGATTACTCCACCAGCAAAATGATCATGTCATTTGTAAAACCCACAGTTGATGATCCTAAGTCAATTTTTGATTATACAAAGACATATATGGAGGTGGACACTGATACAATACACGAATTGGATCAGATAGAATTCCACAGAAGTGCCACTGAAATGCTTTATTCAAAGGTGCTTGACAAAACTATGAGTGCTACTATGTTACAAAGGAATGTGTCTAATTTACAAACTCAAATGAAATTAGATAAATCATCTCTACATGCTAAGGATTTGAGGATCAAGTCCTTAGAAGATTTGGTGATAGAAACTGGAGTGGATCCCTCCAATATTGAAGTTACTAAAACACTCATAAGGCAAAAGAATGAAGATATTGCTACCTTGAGAAAGCAACTTAAACTTCCACAGAGTGAGCATCCACATGCAAAGGAGATTCTTAAACAACAAAAAAGAAAAGGATGAGACTATGTAGCTAGTACTGAAGATGACAACCCAAATCAAAGAAATGGAGAATCAGACAAAAATTTTGATAAAGGAAAATGAAACATTGAAAAGAGAAAATGAGGTCTCCATTCCTACATCCATTCCCACTGTCAGTACTGTTGTTCCTTCTACACTGGCAGAGCATTTAGCACCAAAAGGAGTATTGGAAACTGCAGTGTCAATAACATCTACAGATACCTTTGCCACTGGATCATCTACAACACAGGTACAATAGGGAACATGAGCTACAGACTTAGTCAAATCTATGGAAGAAATGTCCCTAAAGAATAATGAGATAATCAATTTGAAAAGCACCATTCAAACTCTTGAAACATCAAATAGAAATACATTGATTACTTCAAAGGGACATGAACAGAGAGCAACCAGAATTCAAGAGTAGGTAAAGATTTTGCAACAGCAGGTCAATCTCAGTGAACAGGTGTCATACATAAAAAACTATCTTTGGAATAACGTTATTCAAGGCATACATCTACAGTGGCCTTCCATTCAAATCATTTATGAACAGGGAGATTAACTGAAGGCAGCACAAGTATAAATTCAGCAAAAAAAATAAGAGCTTGCCAATAAGCCATCAAAAGCCTTACAGCTTATTACACTTCTAAATAGTAAAAATAGAGAAGAGCTTGAAGAACTAATAATTCAGGAAAGGACTGGAACCATACTACAAATAAAAAAGGTCCTAAATAAAAGAAATATAATGAACAGTTTGGAAGAAATATGTAAAGAAATGAACTTATCAATAACAAAGCTCTTAGCCAAATACAATATATTAACACAAGCAGGCCTTCCATAAATTCATGGCTTGAATGAAAAACTAATGGTTCAGAAAGATTGTGACAAGAAGATCAGAGCATATGCAAAAGAACAGGTGAACAAGCCTCTACCACAAGGTTCCCCAACTGGCAAAGTTATCTTATAATACTCTGAGAACTTGTTTTTTCTACAAAATGAAATTAAGCACATTTTCATTGTCAAGCACAACTTTTCAAAGTACATTGAAGCTGATGAAAGCTACAGAAAAATAAAAATCCTGAAGATACCAAGTGATCAACAATGGCAGGAATTCACTGATTTGATATACAGCATGCAAACTGAGCAGAACAAAAGCAGTCATATTTTTCATCTTTACAATTATCAAAAGGTAAAATTTGCAGTTAAAGTGTATCAGGTGTGAAAGCAGAGTCAAAGAGTATCAGGTAATAAAACAATCAATTCAATTTTACAGTTGTAAATTCTTCATTTTACAATAGAAGAGTAATAAATGGACAGCATAAAGAGTATTAGAGATAAAGCACAGGTTAAAGAATGTGAATTGGAGAGAGTGTCTTCCACGCTATCTTCTAACAAGATATTGTTTCCAAGTGCCAGCAAGCATCTACAACAAAGCAACAAATAAATTTTTGATAAGATAAATCGGTTCTATTTTCCTTGATAAGAGAACAGTTTGCCTGTTTGTTGTGCACCTGTCCCTCTTTTTATGTAATAAATATTTATTTTCTCCTAGAGATACTCCTACATGTCTCTCAGATATTTTGTAATAATTTTGTATAAATACTTCACTCTTAGAAGTATTAAGGGTGGAATAAAATTTTTCAAGACTACTATAGACATTTTTGCTGAATACATTGGAGTTTTGTGTGAGTCGATTTTTAAAGAAGTAGACTGGAACTAATTCAAACAGACATCATAACTCAGGATTCTTGTGCTGATCAGATAAGTCAAGTATTTTCCTATTTTCACTGTTTATCTTTCTAAGTTCCATACATAAATTTACATGTTTTATGTCTTGAATGATTAACTAGGAGGATTTATACAGGATTAGTGTCAAAAGCTCCTTATTTTTTACTAGTTATTCATTGATATGTTTTCTACTGATAACCAGACTTAAGAATTATTAAATGCTCTTAGTCCCTCTTTGACCCCTTTCTTTCATCTTCATTTCTGTAACTTAAGGATCCTTCATTTCCCTTTTGTTCAGATCTTGCCATTTCATCAAAAATATTATTTCCAAACCCTTTGAAGGTCATCTACCCTGCCCTTAGTACATCTTCTCTTTTGACCTTATTTCCTAGCTCTGCTTGCCAAGAAGTTGACTCCATAGCCCAATGGTCTGGTAGATCCCTCTATGGTTTACCTTGATGTACCTTTTATTCCCACCAAACATTCAAAACAAACCAATTGTCCAATCATACCTAGCCTAAAATATTATAACAAAAATCAAGCTAAATCTTGAGGAGAGATCCCTCTCCGGAATTTAGGAAGGCTAGATCCTAGATTTCAAAAGAGGTTCTTGGTTACCCCTAGTTTTCTTTAACTATAAATCAAAATCCCATTACCTAAGAAATTACTAGGGTGATAACATACTGGCGACTCCATTGGGGAATTAACCACTCTCGAGTTTTAAGTTTAATCTTGGAGAAAGATTTTTAAAACATATCTTTTCTACTTTAAGGTTATGTTTAAAGGTTGTGGGTATTTATACAATAATAATTCTGGCTCCCAAGAAAGTATATTATACTAGATCCAACCCTGATTCCAAGCCTACAGATATAGTAGACAATCCAAACCAGATAGGAAAAAATAAAAAACAGATTGTTAATTTAGAAACTGAAGTGCCCCTGAGAAAGGCTAATTCCTTACCCAAAGAATTAGTAAGCTTATCAGATACAGATTTTGATTTCAAGTTTGAAAATTCACTATTTAGAAATAAATCTGAAACTATTATAAAGGAAACTGTTATAGATCCTGTTTTACTTCTTTCGTGAATGAGACAAATAAATTTATTTCAGCATCAATGAAATCAGACAAAACTGAAATTCAAAGTCTAGTAGAAAGGGTAAATGTTACACAAATTAAAGTCGTTGATGAAGCTACTAAAATAGCCAATTTTTTGTCTCAATTTAAACCTCCAGTTTCTCAACTATACACCACAGTTTTTCCAGCAACAGATTCCACTCTGTATGCTACCACTTCATTTATATACTCCACTATCAGTTCACCCCCAGAGCCTATTAGTCCCAAGTTGCCTTTGCAACCTAGGATCATATATTCATCATACCCTCAATCCACTGCAAGTTCAACCAAAGAACCATTCATTCCTAAGTTGCCTGTGTAGCCTAGGATAGTATTTCCATCATCTACTTAGTCCACTACATCCACTACCACTACATCTACTAGATTCATAAGAACTTCATCTATATTTCCTAGCCATATCACTTATTCTTCATCTCCTTTTCCAAGCTCTTCAAGTACAGCCTTCAGCACATCTACTATTATAACCAGCACTATCCCTGCCACTACTACTGTACCTCCCAGTTTAGCAAAAATCCAAGCCATGGCAGCCAAATATGCTCCCCTGGTCTTACCTCAAAACCTCCATGACATGCCCCAAAATTACCAAAAGGATATCCCATTATTTGATAATTTTTCACAAATTACTTCACAAAAACATATCACGAGAATGAATTATTTTTGGGAAATTTATGAAATAGATGAATCTGATGTTCGAATGAGGTTTTTTGCACAAATATTAACTGGAGAAGTAAAAACAAGGTTTTGAAATCTAGGTGCTAGTAGTATAGCACACTTAACTGCATTTTATAGAGCTTTCCTAAATAAATGGGAAAAAAAAGAAGAATCCCCTACAAATATTATCCGAGTTTGATGTTGTTAAAAGAGATCCTAATGAGTCTGTCTAAGAATTTTGCACGAGATACAACAGTATCTACAATTCTATTCCTACAGATCTTAAACCCACTCCATATTTTGTGCTGCTCAAATTCCTTGATTGTTTTGATGTATACATGGCCTACCAACTTAGAGAAAGAGATGCAAATACCCTAGAAAAAATGCAACTGAATGCAGTCTATGTAGAAATCAATATCCTTGCCAAAAATTCCAAACTTAGAAATGAGAGGAGGGTCACCATCAAAGAAGAGAATTCAAGCTTATATGGTAAATTTGATTTTATTAAAAAAACTTTAGAAAGAGTAGTTGAGAGATTAGACCACATTGAGAGGAAACCACAATGGGATAACCAATCCCAAGTCAGAAATCCCAACTACAGAAAAAACAACAATCCTGGGAAAGGTAAAGAACCCTCCCCAGATCAAAACATTAGGCCCCCATTTCAAGAGAACTTTGTTGAAAGTTCTCAAAACAATGTTGAGGATGAGGAAGACATCAACATAGTAATGAGGATAGATGAAAGCAATAAAATTTTCCTCACTCAGGAGGATCAAGAACTCTTTGAGATACAAGAGTTCAAAGTGGAATCTGGTGAATCCTTTGACTATAAGCAAGGTTATGACTTCGCAATCAATGAAATTCACAGCCAATATAACCTTAGGAGAAAGAAAACAAATGATCCCACTACAAAAAACAATGCTCCAACTCAACAAAATCAAAACAAAAATTTTGTAGATTCTTCCCAGAGAAAATAAACAAAATTCGAGCCCACCTAGTCCTAAGAAGCAGCCTAATCCTAAGATTGTAGATATCACTGATGAGGTGGCTCAATCCTCCAAAGATGCCCAAAAGGCTAATACCACAAATGCCACTAAGTCTGTAATATTTACTGATCCAAAAAAGAATCCAACTAACTCAAAATCATCAAATCCTAAATCTTCTACTAAAAATTCCAGATCTAACAAAGCATTTGCTAACACTCAAACTGTTCCTGAAAAAATAATCAAAGATAGCAAAAATCAAGAAACTCAAACAGAAGATAAAAGAAAATCTCAAGCTAAAGGTAAAATTGCTGAAACCCACGAAAAATCATCCCAAAAAATAATTCCAAAAGATGAATTAATTCAATCTATCAAATCTCAGTCAACATTTAATATTCAATCTGAAATACCTAAGTTTAAGATAGCCATTCCCTTAACTGAATTGGCTAAAAACGACTTGTATAGATCTATTATTACTGAAACATTGAATGTAAATGAAAATTAGGATACAATTAACATGAGTGATGATAGACCTGAATTAATATTTGGTCCCAATGTAGATGGTAAGCATTTATATGGGTCAGTACCTCCATTTTACTTAAGTCTTACTGTCCATGATCAGATACTACATAACGCAATGCTAGATACTGGAGCTTCCCACAATCTAATGCCCAAAGCAATAATTGAAACTCTGGGTCTAGACGTAACTCGACCATATAAAGATTTATTCTCCTTTGACTCAAGTAAAGTCCAATGCATAGGATTGATTAAGGATTTATTTGTGAACTTGGTCGAATATCCTAGTAAAAGCATGATCATGGATGTTGTGGTAGCTGATATCCCACCAAAGTATGGCATGTTTCTTTCTCGCTCATGGGGAGCAAAGTTGCAGGGATATCTACAACTTGACATGATTTCTGCCACTATCTCAGTATTTGGACAACCCAAAAAGCTTTACAGAGAAACATTAATGAATTTTATGATCAGCAATGCCGAGAGACCTACGAATTTCCCAATCTATTCAACTCCCACTAATCTCGATTCCTTTATTCTTTGTAACTCTGATCATAATAATATCCAAACTGAACTCACTGATATAAAGCCTAAAATAATGCAGGACTACATTGGTCATGAAGCTTTATGGCATTTTGATTTTGATGGTTCAGTATATAAATTAGGAGCTAGAGTTGGTGTGTGGATTACCAACATTGAAACTAGCCATTCCCGAGGGCATGGCTTTAGATTGAATTTTAAATGTACCAATAATATGGCTGAGTATGGGGCTTTAATCTTAGGTCTTCAAATCATTAGAAAATTGGGAGGTCAAAGGATATTGATCATGGGAGATTCAGAGTTAATTATCAAACAAATAAACACAGAATACTCTCTCCATAATCCCAGATTGGCCAGATTCAGGGACACAAAAAAAAATTTGGTTGAAGATTTGTTAGAAAGAAAGTTTTCCATTATTCCTAGGAAACATAATTTACAAGCCCATTGTTTAGCAACCTTTGCCAACACTTGTAATCTTCCATTTTCACCAACACAAAAATACACCGTTGAAATCAAACACAGACCTATTGTCCCAGATAATGTAAAATATTGGAAAATTTTCTCTGAAGATGAACAAATCTATCAATTTTTGAACAATGAAGGAGAGTTTCAGAATTTCCAAATTGATAATGATTGTAATATAGATTCATCTTGTAACATGGATTCAATTTTTTTTCAAATAGATGATTTAGATGTACATACTTTTGATAGACCTACTATATTTACTCAGAGTGATATAGATGACTTCGAAAAAGTAGATATAAAGAAAATGATTGAAGATGAGATAGATTTGATAGATTTGAAACATAAAATTTTACCAAAAGTTTTGACTCCCTTAGAAGACTTGTTTGATTCCTATGATGTGCTCAAAAGGCCAAAAATGGAACCAGTCAGGTCTGATATTGAATAAAGTAACATAGGAACAAATGAAAAACCAAAAATGATCAAATTATCAAAGTCCTTACCATCAGAAGAAAAGGTTAAATATATAGAGCTTTTGAGAGAATATCAAGATGTCTTTACTTGGGGTTACAGAGATCTAAAAACTTATAACAAAGACATAATTCAGGATAAGATTCCTTTGAAAGAAAATCAAAAACCTTTTCAACAAAAAATAAGAAGGATTAATCCAATTTTGTTACCTTTAATAAAAAACGAGGATAAAATAATGTTTGATGCACAAATAATTGCACCAATCAAGTATTCTGATTGGGTTTCTAATTTAGTGCCCACTCGAAAGAAAACATGAGAAATTCGATTGTGTATAGACTTTAGAAATCTGAATACAGCTTCTTTGAAAGAAAACTACCCCTTGCCTAAAATGGACCATATTTTGCAGAGGGTGGAAAGTTCTTCAAGAATTTCTTTACTAGATGGTTTCTCTGGTTATAACCAAATTCTAGTTCATAAATATGATCAAACTAAAACTACATTTACCACTCCATGGGGCACTTTCATGTATGTGAAAATGCCTTTTGGATTAAAAAATGCAGGAGCTACATTTCAAAGGGCCATGGATATTGCCTTTGCTAAGGAAATCCATGAATTTTTAGTTATATATCTTGATGATATTACTGTCTTTTCAAAAAAAAATGATGAACACTTGGATCACCTGAGGCAAGTATTTATTAAGTGTAGAAAATATTGTATATCCTTAAACCCTAAAAAGACTCTTTTCAGACTAGAAGAAGGAAAGCTGTTAGGACACATAATCTCCAAGGAAGGTATTAGAATAGACCCTGCAAGAATTGAAGCTATTTTGAACATTCAACCACCCAGGAACATAAAATAACTTCAAGCATTCTTGGGTAAAATTAATTTTTTGAGAAGATTTATCTCAAACCTGGCTAAAATCATAAAAGAACTCAACAACATGCTTAAAAAGGACTCTGCAATAAAATAGAATATTAAAGCCAAACAATCTTTCGAATCCATTAAATAGGCCTTAACAAAAGCACCAGTCTTAATCAACCCAGATTACACAAAGGATTTCATAATCTTTTCATTTGCCTCAGAACATACCATAGTTGCAGTTCTTCTGTAGAAAAAAAATCAAGGTTTTGAACAGGCAATTGCATTTTTTAGTAAATCCCTTAGAGATGCACCCCTGGAATACAATATAATGGAAAAGCAAGCTTTAGCCTTGGTTAAATCCATAAAATATTTCAGAGTTTACATAATTTATTCCCACATCATTGCATATGTCCCTAATGCAGTAGTCAAAGATATTCTTACACAAGATGGGTCTAATGGTAGGAGAGGAAAGTGGATTTCCAGTATCCTTGAATACAATCTAGAAATATAACCAACAAAGCTCATTAAAGGACATGGTTTAGCCAGACTGATGGTTGAATCTACTTGTAATGCTTTCGATATAAATTTCATTGCACATAAATGACTAGGAGGAGATGGCGACTCCATTGATCAATGAAGGATATCTAGACTCACAATGGTACTCTAATATTAACTGACACATTTACAAGCTCCCCCTAGGTTAACTAAAACCAAAGCCATATTCATCAAACAAAAAGCATTGAGGTTTTTTATATTAAATAATGCACTTTATTGGAAAGAAAGTAGTGGGATTTTACTAAATTGTTTGTAAAATCAGAGGCTGAAAAAATTCTCGAGGAATTTCATGCAGGTGACTATGGAGGCCACTTATACTAGAAGAGCACAGTAGAAAAAATACTCAGAGCTGGCTTTTACTGGCCAACTTTATTTTCTGATGTCAAAAAATTTGTTACCTCTTGTCATAAATGTGAGATTTTTGAAGGAAAGAAGAAACTATTGCCCTTACCTCTCAAGCCTATATCAACTTAAAAGCCATTTCAACAATGGGGGTTAGAATTCATTGGTGAAATCCACCCTCCATCCTCAGGTCAACATAAATGGATTTTAACTGCTACATATTATTTTACCAAGTGGATAGAAGCCATTCCTACTAGGCAATCCACTGATTCAGTTATAATCTCATTTATAGAAAGAAATATTTTGTCAAGATTTGGATGCCCACATAAGATTATTACTGACAATGCAGCTGCATTAAAATACAAGAAAATTATTTCTTTCTGTCATAAATACCATATTACCTTACGTCATTCCACTGCATATTATTCCCAGGGTAATGGTTTAGCCGAGTCATCAAACAAAAGCTTAATCAATATCATCAAAAAATTACTTCAAGAAAACAAAAAGACCTGGAACAAAAAGCTAGCCTATGCCTTATGGGCTGATAGACTTACCACAAAGAAGTCTATTGGAACTTCACCTTATCAGATTGTTTATGGAATGGATGCAATTTTCCCCTCTTCCTTGGGTGTACCAGTCATGAAGATAATTCAGGAATCATAGGTGGAAACAAATGAGATTCAACAAAGAATTAATGAAACCATACATTTCCAACAAACAAGGGAAGAATTTTATGAAATATCACGAGTTTTACATGATAAATTCAAAAGGATCTTTGACAAAATGATTAAAGAAGATGATTTTTTGATTGGAGATCAAGTTTTGAGATGGGATTCATGGAGAGAGGATAAAGGCAAACATGGAAAGTTTGACTTTCTATGGCAAGGACCTTATGTGATATATGGTTACAGAGGTAACAATTCTTTTTTCATCAAGAATCTGGATGGAACTGAACTTCAAGAAGGACGAGTGAAAGGTAGGATGCTGAAACACTACTATTCTTCTGAGTCAGTCACCAGTTAGATTCATTGAATTTTATCATTGTAAATATTCATTGCAAGTGTGTAGATTGGATTGGAGATTTTATCTACAAAGTTGAAGTCCGAAGAGAAGGCCCTAAGATTTGGAGTATAAAATATCATAAGTATGAATTGTTTGATAAATTAGAAGGAAATTACAGGATCACCAAAGTTAAAGTTGAAGGCTATTGATCTTAGAGTTCTTGACATTTCACCAGGAAATGCCATCCCCAAGTGAAGCCGATGTTAGTAACCTATAAATATAGGATTCATAATTTTGACTTGACTGATGGTAGTCTTGTAAATATGTACATACTTTGCTTTCTGCAAGTTGTATTCCCATATTTTGTAAAAAAAAGAAAAAAAATCAAAAAGAGGGTAAAAAGTCCTAAAAGAAATATCAAAGGACTTAGAACAAATAACATACCCCAAAAGAAAAAAGATGAATAAAACATGAAAGTGTGCAAGTCTAAATGCCACTACTTTTACTTTTTGCAGTTGATTATGGCAGAGTGTCAATAAATGCCATAATCTGTGATGAGTTGAACAATTTAATCTTGACTTGTCATCTTTCAATTTCAAATGTTGTAGATAGTGAATAAAGAATTGTCATACAGTTTAATCATGACAATTCAACAATTAGGTAGAGAATAAAATAATCCAACAGTTTAATCTGGATTCTTGGATGAAATATGTGTAGAATTAGATAGTTTACTGCTTTCAAAAAAGAATAAAAGGTTGTAAGGTTGCCAGTTCAAATGCACCCGATTAAAATAGAAGGAAAAAATGTTAGAAGATATGACTGGGTAGGTAGAAGAAGGTGCGAAACATCATTACAAATATCTTTCACTAGGCTATAAATAACTAATTTCCCCTCCCCATAGCAATTTAATATTCTATACTATCAGTCAAAGAGGCTCAAGGAATTTCCTTGACTTCTGTTGGGACCGGACCAAAGGCTCAAAGACTGATTAGTTGAAAATGTTAAGTTTCTATATTAATCCTAGAAATTTTCATCATTTATCCCTTCATGCACTCATCACCATTTAACTTCATAAGTGAGAACTCTTTTCTTTCTTAAATATTACATAAAGGCCCATTTGATTAACTTCTTCCATTTTACAAATCATAAAACCCTCAAAAAACATGATATACTAAGTAAAAGAGAATGAGTTATGAAAATGAAGTTTTACTCTAATTTTCACTTTCGTTAGTTTAATTTACGAATTTTTGAGTATTCATTGTCCCTTTTCATATTAACACTTAACCTATTTTATTAACTCCCTATCAAATATCCTAGTCCTATTAATATAACTTCTTTTTATTTAATATCCCAAAAAACCCTATTATTATATGCTTTTTATGTCAAAGATATTAATCACATGTTGAAATAACATCCCTAAATTACCCCTTTGACATAAAACTACCCTAACAAAATACCCCCGCTCCGCTATAGTTTTAGAACTTTAACTAAATCTAAAACTATATAATATAATTAAATTTGCAAAAAAGCACATTTTTACATACTCTGTATTAAAAATAGTGCAGAAAAATAATACTTACTCCCGTTCCAACATTACCTCTACCCAAGGTTAAAGCTTTAACCTTACCTTTTTCCTTCGGTATATATCCCCTTACCACAGATTAAACCTTGGTTAAAACATTTATAACCTGCCCCATTCTATGTATAAACTCATTTTATACATAAGTTTCATTAAATAATTCAACGCCCTCGCGCTCATCCTCAACCCTCCAATCATCCTTACATTTCCAATTTGACGATCCACGCTCAATGCGATCATTTGGCCTCATGCCTCATCCTTCCCCGTCGTGATTAAATTATAACTGCCTGATCACCAATGCTTGCCTTGATCCTACGGTCCAAATCTAATATGATAAACAATTCCTTTGTCCCACCATTCCCATCGCATTAAAACTCAACAGTTGATCATCCCTATCGAATCAACAGTTGACATTAAACTCGGGTCCCACTTTCCCTTATCCTGCATCTTCCCAATGCATCTCAACTGTTCGCATCGTGTAATCAAATCCCACGGCGTATATCCAATATTGCATAACAAAAGTTATTGGGCAAAGTTTATGAAAAATAATGCGATAAAAGTTGTTTCATGAAACCACCATCTGCTACGTGTCCAAATTCTAGTGGACCACGTTCCAAAAGTGAAAAACCATTTACCGCCCAGGGGCAATGCGATAACCACTAGTGGTTTCACCTTCAATTCAAAAAGCACTCCCGCCATTTGATTTTGACCTGTAATTAATGTCCTGCATATCAATAAAACCTAGGGTTTTAACCTTAGTTTTTCATTGTTTCCATATCATTTTCACCTTCACCCATTAGAAAACTACTCACAGACACCATTTCTGAGCCTCTGCTGACCAATTTTCCCATTTGAAGCCGATTTCCCCTCTGAAATTCACCACCGAAGACTCTCTACACCTTCTATCAAGCAACTACGACCAGTTTGAAGACTGGTACAATCCTGAACATGCTCCTCGACTGTCATTATACCATTAAAAAGGTATTTCTCTGAATTTCAAACCCAAATTTCATGAATTCAAATGAAAATTGAAATCAGTCACAGTGAGAAACATAAATTTCCTAATCTGTAAGTACTCGAACCTTAAAGAAACAGGGGGAACCCTGTCAAAATTTTCCCAGAATTTTCCATCTTCTCCAAATCTAGTTTTTCAGTATTTTTCACCATCTAAAGGCAATTTTCATGGTTGAAATCTATTTGAATTAGATAAAAATCCATTAAAATCCTTTTTCCAGTCCTCTGCACATTGTAAATCTACATTTTCATCCTAAAACCCTCGCCCAGATTCGGAATTTTTCCTAAAAGTAGCTCAATTGGCCTTCTGTTTCCAAAAGAAACCAAGAAAAAAGTCTAATATTGCTCAGTTTTATTCAAAATGACAAAGAAGCAAGTTGCTCCTAGGACTGGAGGTCCCAAACCTCAAAAACCTGCCTCTAGCAAGCTTCCAAACCCTAAACCTTCAAAAATCAATAAACCTACTCCTGCCCTAACTACAGATTCCACTGAAGTAGTTAGACCTTTTCAGCCACCTGTCACATCTGAAGAAAATAGTTCATTAATTGATTTGGAGTACAGAATCTATGATCCTTCATTAGAATTCAATTTACTTGAAGTGCACAACTGGTGCTATAAGAAGTCTATAGAGAAAGTTGAAATTGATATACCTGTATGGGACTCAAACTTGCCTAAATATGTGTTTCCCATCACCCATCAAGCCCAAGATTTAATTAGTTTATGTCAATTACACTATATCCCTCACCAAATATGTATGGTAAACAAAGATAGAGAGTTCATGTTTTACATAACTGCTAAAGCCATCAATGATATGCTCCAACTGAGCCACGATCCAAGAGAAGTATCATTTTCCATTGAAGATTTAACACAGCTCTATCTAGATCTAGATTTTCCTAAAAAATTCATGATCTTTCAAAACTTCTGGCCCAACCATGTTGACATTCCTAAGGTAAATCCACCTTATGACACTTTTGACTTCCCTGAGGACTCTATAGAAATCATTTACATGCTTTCATTCATTCTAGGCTATGATAATGATGAGTTTATAGATGCCTCCATTCTAGGTTTCCTCTCTACTTTGTCTCTAGAAAAACATCTAGAATTAGTATTCAACTTTGCCAAATTCATTGTTGATAATATGCATTATCAGTTGACTAAATTACCTGAGGAAGGAGTATTCAGATATTCATCCTATCTGTTACATATCTTCGTATTTTATCAGGAAGAAAATCTCCCTCTTGCATTGCATAATATGGATGTTGTTAGCCCCCCTATGAAATTCTTGACAAGCAAGTTGGGGGCTATGTCATTTTGGAGACCTTCAAGGAATGAATCCCCCCTGAAGATACATTATCCTTGAGGTCTCTCTGTACTTTTCCTTTCACCAGTCTCCTCTGTTGGTTCTTTCCCCTGAGGCTTGCACTTATCTCTTATACCCCTGCAAAATGTCCCTCTTTTCCCCTTTTTTCCTCCTTCTCTCAAGGTTCCCTTCCCCCCCTTCTAATTCTACCATTACCCTCTTAAACTTCCCCCTAAGCCCCATTTTTAATCTCACCCTTTCCCTTTGTTAAACCTTGGCACCTTTTCTTCCCCTTATCGTTATCATCCTCGGGTCTTGAATTGCATGAAAATGGTTACAAAACCCACTCTAAACATTATGTTGAGCCTAGCCCCTTTCGCAATTAGCCCCCGCACTTTTTTCCCATGAGTCCTAGCGCCGTGACCAACGCTAAATCCATCGGGCGCTTAGCTCCCCCAAACCTTTCTCCGTGCCAAAATCATCAAAAAACCTTTATAAACGCGCATTGGTGGGGCACTGGCGGCATGTGGTGGTGCATGGGTGGAGCCACCACAAAAATGGTGGTTACGGGGGCTGCCATTTTCCCGTACAGACCAAATGAGGTGAGGCCCCGTAGTACATATTGGCTATTGATCGGCGGTCAAACCCCGATTGACTGGTCAACTACGGGGGTTTCTCATCCCGTTAAACTCCGCGTTGGTCGACCTCCCGTACTCCGTCGATCTGTTCAAACTTGCTGCCGAGTTAACCTTGCGCTGTTCAGATCTCCACCGTCCAATTAATATATGATCCGACGGCGCGGAGCACGCCCGAAATGGTGGTCCCCACTCCATGCGCTGTTTTCCAAAACTGCCTGGTTTATTCCACACCAATTTCCACGTGATGGCAGTTTTTCCCGGAGGACCAGCGATTCCACCCATCGTTTGACACCTGTCTTTGGTACAGCGGCAAAACCACTTTCATTTCGCGCATTAATCTTCGGTTCAAAGTCGCGCAGCGGAGTCTATGCGAATCGTCCGATCTCGAGCGCTTCATCCTACAGTCGTAATTCATCGAAGCTATGCCCCCCATTAACCTGCCTCCTCCGTATCCCGGGTCCACATTCCGTCGTGTTTCCGCCGTAGATCTCCACCCCATCGACGGTCCAGATTCATCTGTTCGTCGTTGACTATTCTGTCATCTCCCGGTCCCGCCACGTCACCTCCACGTGTACGCCCCGTACATTCTCCATTTCCGTCACTATATATTTGGTTTTGTCGTGTTTTTTAATGTTTTCATTCGTCTATTATGTGTATTCTCTCTGTGTTTCATTATTCCTCCACCAGAGCATTCTGTCATCGTTTTTCGCGATTTCTCCCCAGTTCTCCGTCTGCATGGCTATTTTCCACGACCACATCTTGTCCTCGCCGCCTTCATCATCCCTGTCCATGGTTTTCCTCAAAGGTGGGTTGTTTTGCAGGGTTTTCAATGGTGAATGTCTACCATAATTGCAGAACCTCTGTTACAGTGACGGAGAAGTCGATGAAGGTCGTCTTCAGCGGCTGAATTCATGAGAGATGGCCCGGGAAGGTAAAGACAAGACTGTCATTTAAGGAACAGGCCTAAAACTCTGTGGAAAGCCCTCCGGTGCCATTAAAGCTCGAGCTAACCTGTCAGACGCAGAAATGAAGCAGCAGAGTATTACAGGACAGCAGAAATCTCAAGGCAAGAAACAGAAGACTTTATAGCTCCTTCAGGGATTTGTAGAAGGCAAAGCAGCAGTTTGAAGACCCCGAGGATCGATCCAAAAGATCCTGAGCACGGTGAAAGGTACCATCAGGGTTATTTGTCAGCAGAATGTTTTTCTTTATCAAGTACAGGGCGCCCATATAACTTTTATTATGCAGAATGTCCCTGAAATGATTTCCTCCCTAATTACAGTTCAAAAACAGTCAGACATTTATGAGACAGACCTTTCTAGCAGTTTATTTCATTTTTTGTTCAAATCACCTGGAGTACAACAAGCCAAAAGGTCAAGATCATATCCAAAGCAGATCATTCTTTCACAAGGAAGGTGACAGAGATTAAATACATAGCAGGTCAAGAAGAATGGGTTTCGGCCCTGCATCCATTGTTGTGTTTAATGATACATTTAATTTTCACCTACTCCTTCAGTCGATCTTAGGCTCACCCTTTGCTATAAAGCATAGAAGGAAACATTGTAATGGTTTTTGATGAGATATCAGTGAAACGCAAGTATTTTCATCTTGAGACAATTTCTCTGTGTAATATTGTAAGATAGACTGAGGCTAGATGTATTCAGACTGAATGTTCAAGCTATGGGCTATGATGTACCTGATTGGTGTTGTTTTTAATATGACAAGCATGTTTCTTTGGATCTTGATCTAAAGCAACTGGTGATGTTTTCCTTTCTCTTTATTTGTGATTGACTTGCTTTCATTTCATCATGTTTCTTCAGGCTCGCATCAGAAGTTTGGCATAAGATTTACCCTTGATAGGTACCTTATGTTGCTACTCTCCCAGCCTTTTATGTTTTCTGCTTATATGTGTATCTGAATGTTGATTTCAATTGGTTTAACCAGTGTAGTGGATGTTATTGCCTGCTCTCTGATGTATGAATTAATGAAATCTGTGTTTAGATGTTCTTGTCGGGATTATTTGAATGTGTTGAGAACACTGGAGGTCTAGAACCTGGTCTCTACCCCTCTAGGATCTGTCCATCTCAATTAACCATTTCCAAGATCCCTAGTATTGCCTCTGATTTTGTCCAAGCAGGCCTGGAGTTAAATGACCTCTGGTCTGATCTATAGACAGAGTTGGTTGGTCCTCCTCCTTTCATTTTCAATCCTTAATGTCCCATTCCAAATATCTCCTTCAAGACCAAATGCTCTAGATGACTAGCCCAACTGAAAGCTTGCACATTGATTACAAATAAATCCTTTCTTGACTCCATAGCCCAATGGTCTTGATGTTCTCTGATTTATATACCTTTGCCTAGCTTCCCTTTTGCTCATCCTTGTCTTGTATTGGACACTTATCTCCTGATTCCCAACAACCGAACTCAATCAAACAAACAAACCCTGAGCCCCATAACTAGCCTAACATTGAAACATTGAGCCTCAAAGACATATGCTTTGGCAAATATAGAGAGATCCCTCTCTGAACCCAGGAGGGCTAGATCCTGAGGTTCCAAAGTGGTTCTATGTTGTCTCATCTTTTGATCTTGCCAACCTGGCCAAAACATGGGAACCCCAACATAATGGCGACTCCACTGGGGACTTTCTGAGTACTTTCATCTTGATACATCTCCAAACCTCAGAAAACCCAGAATCTCTGGTTAGGTTGGTAGTAAAACACTTATCCTTCCCATTCCACTTACCTCTTGTGTGTTTTACCCCATACTCTTAGACAGAGCCTGGAAAGGGCCAGGTAGCCTCCGAATCTCATCCTCTTCTTTGAGGTGACATATCTGGTAAATGCCCTCCCAGTCAATCTCTGGTTAGAGTTTGCTGTGTTTAGTGGGATATCCTTGAAAAGGGATATTTCATCAGCACTGTGGTGGACAATGTATCCCCTGAAATACCTTAAACCTTTCCACCTGGCGACTCCATAGCTCCTAAACGTTAAAAGACTCCACTGGTGATCAGTAGGCCTGCTGATCATCTTGGTTTCGCATCAGACTCCACTGGGAGACCAGACCCGAAACATAATGGCGACTCCACTGGTAAAGGACTCTGAACTGGTTGAAGAGACACAGTGACCTCTTTCTGATTTACAAACATGCTTCCACGCATACAGAGAAGATATGCCCCAATGAGCAGGGAGCATATCCCTGGATTCCCACACAAAATGCCTGAAGTGGACTGGTTAAAAAAATTGCCTACCTTTCAGGGTGAAAACACTGAAGACCCCTTGCTACATCTCATCAAGTTTCATATACATGTGTGGAAATTTAGAGTTGAATGGCATGAAGACTGCTTAATGAAAATGTTCATGGAAACATTAGAAGGAAAAGCTAGGGTCTGGTATGAATGGTTAGAACCTCGGAGTTTGTTTTCTTTAAACGACATGCACCAAGTATTTTACAAGAATTATAAAGGAAACTCTCCATCCTTACCATGGGACTGTTGTGATCAATCTCAGAACATCATACAATACCTGTTAGGTATTGATGAGGATTTGGTTAATATGCATCCTGAATATCTATTAGCTGCCATTCAAGGTTTTCATATGCATCCTAGCTATCACAAGAACATAGATGAATCAGCTGATGAAGAAAATAGTCAAGAGGATATGGAAATTCTTCAAGATATTCCTGAAAACTCAGATGATGATTTATCATCCCTTATAGTTGAGGCTCAAGATGACACCTTGCCTCAAATCCAGTCTTTAGAGGAAACAGAGAGCTGCTGCACTTCTGCACAGAGGAACGCAAGACCATCTTCCCCTCTGATAGAAGAAGAAATAGATCGGATCAGCAATGGACAGCCAGCCTCTGAAATTTTTCGCACAACAAACACCCTTGCCCATTCATCTGATGAGCTTCGTTGTACAGAGTTGGAAAGCTCACATGTAAATCAGAGTGAAGAAAAATCTGCTGATAATCCAGTATGTCCGGTTGGTAGCATTACTTACATTCATGACTCTCCTATCTTTGATATATCTGATGATGATGTTCTCCAAACAGAAGAAGATCTTGTAGGGTCATCATTAGTAGATTTATGGGAGGAGAATCAATCCTTTTCACTTCCAGAGAGTAATGAGCCAATGCAGGCTATTTATGACACTGATGGGGAGAGCTATGACAGTATAATAGCAGATGAAGATTCTATGAATCTTCATTCTTCTCTAACACATATCATCAGTGAGACTGGAAGCCAGCAGTTTTTCCTTTCAGAAGATGAAAAAGATATTTTTGAGCAGAATGAAAGCAAGGAGCCTTCTCTTGAAAAAGAGGAAGCAAAGGAGTACACCCCTGCTCAAGAATACATCGATCTCTTCATTGAGCTCAGCACATCAGAGCAGAACATATCAGAGCTCCAAGAGGACTCAGCTGCAATATATGATGAGTCCTCCAGTTCATAAGATGAAGGAGACACTCTACCCCAAGAGAGTCTTTTCCTCCATCCGGTGGAAGAAGAAGAGATCCTGGTTGAAGCCTGCCTGCTAGATACTCATAGCCAGGTATCTTTTCATGATCCTTATGCACATTTCCTGCATACATTTGAAGAAGGATCAAAGGTCTTCTTGAGCAGCATGTTGCAAACAGAAGGAAAATTTTTCAAAGCTGCCATTATTGAACAAAAGGAGTGTGAGCTGCCCTGCCTATCCAGCCCGCTCAAGGAGTTGAGCAAGAAAGACCAGTCATGGGATCACTTGAAGGACTGGTTGCATTGGAAGACAATGTTTGTAAGCTAGACTGTAAATATGACAGTTAGAGTAGGGTAGGTAGGAAAAGCTCAATAAAGCTCAGTGTGTGAGCATGTAGTTAGTTTTTTTTAATTTATGCAAAGTCCAGTAGGTTAGACAATCTAATCCTGACTTGGCTGTTTTTAAATTTCCTGTCTTAGAATGTAGGTGAAGGAACCTGTTGGACAGTTTAATCCCAACAGGTAGTATATTAGGAAGAGAATTGTATGAGGCCAACAGTCTAATCTGGCCTCATGGAGCAATAAGGATATATTTAGAATAGGTTTGTTTTTGTTTTGCAAAATAAAATGTAAAGGGTATGCTAGCTCAAATGCACCCAAGGGAACATTGTTAGAGCTGTAGTTTGGGTAGGTAGATTGGTCGGGAAAATGTATTTGCTGATTTGTGTGTCTAACATTTTTGTGGCAGCTGAAAAAAAAAGAAGAGAGGTGGCTCATGATAGCAGGAACTTGGCCTACTCCAAAGACCATATTTGGTTTCTTGTCTCCTCCAAGGAGAAGCCATCCCCATGTGGAGCCACTGTTAGCCCCCCTATGAAATTATTGACAAGCAAGCTGGGGGCTATGTCATTTTGGAGACCTTCAAGGAATGCATCCCCCCTGAAGATACATTATCCTTGAGGTCTCTCTGTACTTTGCCTTTCACCAGTCTCCACTGTTGGTTCTTTCCCCTGAGGCCCACACTTATCTCTTATACCCCTGCAAAATGTCCCTCTTTTCCCCTTTTTTCCTCCTTCTCTCAAGGTTCCCTTTCCCCCCTTCTAATTCTACCATTACCCTCTTAAACTTCCCCCTAAGCCCCCTTTTTAATCTCACCCTTGCCCTTTGTTAAACCTTGGCACCTTTTCTTCCCCCTATCGTTATCATCCTCGGGTCTTGAATTGCATGAAAATGGTTACAAAACCCACTCTAAACATTATTTTGAGCCTAGCCCCTTTCGCAATTAGCCCCTGCACTTTTTTCCCATGAGTCCTAGCACCGTGACCAACGCTAAATCCGTCGGGCGCTTAGCTCCCCCAAACCTTTCTCTGCGCGAAAATCATCAAAAAACCTTTATAAACGTGCATTGGTGGCGCGCTGGTGGCATGTGGTGGTGCATGGGTGGAGCCACCACAAAAATGGTGGTTACGGGGGCTGCCATTTTCCCGTACAGACCAAATGAGGTGAGGCCCCATAGTACATATTGGTCGTTGATCGGCGGTCAAACCCCGATCGACTGGTCAACTACGGGGGGTTCTCATCCCGTTAAACTCCGCGCTGGTCGACCTCCCGTACTCCATCGATCTGTTCAAACTTGCTGCCGAGTTAACCCTGCACTGTTCAGATCCCCACCGTCCAATTAATATATGATCCAACGGCGCGGAGTGCGCCTGAAATGGTGGTCCCCACTCCACGCGCTGTTTTCCAAAACTGCCTGGTTTATTCCGCACCACTTTCCGCGTGCTAGTGGTTTTTCCCGGAGGACCAGTGATTCCACCCATCGTTTGACACCTGTCTTTGGTACGGAAGCAAAACCGCTTTCATTTTGCGCATTAATCTTCGGTTCAAAGTCGCGCAGCGGAATCTATGTGAACCGTCTGATCTCGAGTGCTTCATCCTACAGTCGTAATTCATCGAAGCTACACCCCCCGTTAACCTGCCTCCTCCATATCCTGGGTCCACATTCCGTCGTGTTTCCGCCATAGATCTCCACCCCATCGACGGTCTAGATTCAGCCGTTCGTCGTTGACTATTCCGTCGTCTCCCAGTCCCGCCACGTCACCTCCACGTGTACGCCCCGTACATTCTCCGTTTCCGTCACTATATCTTTGGTTTTGTCATGTTTTTTAATTTTTTCATTCGTCTATTACGTGTATTTGCTCTGTGTTTCATTATTCCTCCACCAGAGCATTCTGTCATCGTTTTTCGCGATTTCTCCCCAGTTCTCCGTCTGTATGGCTATTTTCCACGACCACATCTTGTCCTCGCCGCCTTCATCATCCTTGTCCATCGTTTTCCTCACAGGTGGGTTGTTTTGCATGGTTTTCAACAGTGAATGTCCGCCATAATTGCAGAACCTCTGTTACAGTGACGAAGAAGTCGATGAAGGTCGTCTTCAGCGGTTGAATTCATGAGAGATGGCCCGGGAAGGTAAAGACAAGACTGTCATTTAAGGAACATGCCTAAAACTCTGTGGAAAGCCCTCCGGTGCCATTAAAGCTCTAGCTAACCCATCAGAGGCGGAAATGAAGCAGCAGAGTATTACAGGATAGCAGAAAGCTCAAGGCAAGAAACAAAAGACTTTATAGCTCCTTCAGGGATTTGTAGAAGGAAAAGCAGCAGTTTGAAGACCCCGAGGATCGATCCAAAATATCCTGAGCACGGTGAAAGGTACCATCAGGGTTATTTGTCAGTAGAATGTTTTCATTTATCAAGTGCAGGGCACCCATATAACATTTATTATGCAGAATGTCCCTAAAATTATTTCCGCCCTAATTACAATTCAAAAATAGTCATACATTTATGAGACAGACCTTTCTAGCAGTTTATTTCATTTTTTGTTCAAATCACCTGGAGTACAACAAGCCAAAAGGTCAATATCATATCCAAAGCAGATCATTCTTTCACAAGGAAGGTGACAGAGATTAAATACATAGCAGGTCAAGCAAAATGGGTTTCGGCCCTCCATCCATTGTTGTGTTTAATGATACATTTAATTTTCACCTACTCCTTCAGTCGATATTAGGCTCACCCTTTGTTATAAAGCACAGAAGGAAACATTGTAATGCTTGTTGATGAGATATCAGTGAAACACAAGTATTTTCCTCTTGAGACAAGTTCTCTATGTAATATTGTAAGATAGACTGAGGCTAGATGTATTCAGACGAATGTTCAAGCTATGGGCTATGATGTACCTGATTGGTGTTGTTTTTAATATGACAAGCATGTTTCTTTGGATCCTGATCTAAAGAAGCTGGTGATGTTTTCCTTTCTCTGTATTTGTGATTGACTTGCTTTCATTTCATCATGTTTCTTCAGGCTCGCATCAGAAGTTTGGCATAAGATTTACCCTTGATAGGTACCTTATGTTGCTGCTCTCCCAACCTTTTATTTTTTATGCTTATATGTGTATCTAAATGTTGATTTCAATTGGTTTAACCAGTGTAGTGGATGTTATTGCCTGCTCTCTGATGTATGAATTAATGAAATCTGTGTTTAGATGTTCTTGTCTGGATTAGTTGAATGTGTTGAGAACACTGGAGGTCTAGAACCTGGTCTCTGCCCCTCTAGGATATGTCCATCTCAATTAACCCTTTCCAGGATCCCTTGTATTGCCTCTGATTTTGTCCAAGCAAGCCTGGAGTTAAATGACCTCTGGTCTGATCTATAGATAGAGTTGGTTGGTCCTCCTCCTTTCATTTTCAATCCTTAATGTCCCATTCCAAATATCTCCTTCAAGATCCAAATGCTCTAGATGAGTAGCCCAACTGAAAGCTTTCACATTGATTACAAATAAATCCTTTCTTGACTCCATAGCCCAATGGTCTTGATGTTCTCTGAGTTATCTACCTTTGCCTAGCTTCCCTTTTGCTCATCCTTGTCTTGTATTGGACACTTCTTTCCTGATTCCCAACAACCAAACTCAATCAAACAAACAAACCCTGAGCCCCATAACTAGCCTAACATTGAAACATTGAGCCTCAAAGACATATGCTTTGGTAGATATAGAGAGATCCCTCTCTGGACCTAGGAGGGCTAGATCCTAAGGTCCCAAAGTGGTTCTGATGTTGTCTCATCTTTTGGTCTTGCCAATCTGGCCAAAACATGGGAACCCCAACAGATGTGAAAGGTAAACCTCTTTCAGTGATATTCTGGACTTCTCTACTCAGAAAAGAAAACAGTGAATACAACTATAAAGAATTCAATGATTTGTTTATTAAACCTGCCATGAATTTGTTGAACAAATCGGAGCCACTAAGGATTAATGAAGACATCAAAAGAATTCTACAGTTGTCTAAAAAATGTAAGGTAGGAGACTGGTATTTGTACAAAAATCACACAAAAATAAGAATATATGGTGCACTCCTGGCTCCTTACAAATTACCCAAGTTTCTAACTACCAGGATTTTTTCTTTGGAATACTTGAGACAGATCTTGAACGCAGATACAATGAATTTCATAGCTTCCAAAAAGAAAACACAGTTCAAGCTAAAAAATCAAATTGCCCCCTTCATAGTCAATAAAAGAGATGCTTTGAAAGAGATAGTCAGTAAATTATCAGAATTTAAGTTCCAAGAAAGCTTTCACTGGAACTATGACCCTCAAGGTGTTTTAAGTAACCTTAGGGTCAAGTGTAAGTTAAATCCTTTCCTCCATGAATCAAAGCCACAAATTGAAAAGTATGCTAATCAGATTGAATGGGTTGTAAACACATTGATTGATGATATTCAGGGAATTCAAACAGATAAAATTCAGGGAAAACAGATGGATAGTACACAGGTGATTACAGTTGGAAAAGAAGTAGAAATGTCTAATAAAAGACCCAGAAAAGAAGAAGGCTATTTAGCAGAAACCATTATAGAAAATAAATTCAAGACAATTTGCAGCAAGAAGGCCAGAATGATTGCTGTAGAAGAAGAAAATTCCATATAGATAGATGAAAATGAAGATCAAGCAAACAACAATGATCAACAAAGAGATGATGAAGCCACATTAATTGTCAATGAGACACTTAAAGAAATTCAGAAAGAGCAAGTACTAACACAGGAAAAGGGAAAAGAAATGGTTGAAACACATGTAAATTCAGAAGCTCCCTCCTCTTCTAGAGCAGCAGAAGAAACAGATTCTGACATTCAAAAGAAATACAAACAAATCAGAGACAGAAATGAGGAAATTAAGAATGAGTTTTATTCAAAATTCCTTAAAGAAAAGTTATGAAACAAAGGAAGATTGCTTACTGATTTTGATTACTCCACCAGCAAAATGATCGTGTCCTTTCTAAAACCCACAGTTGATTATCCTAAATCAATTGCACATTATAAAAAGATAGATATGGAGGTGGACACTAATACAATACATGAATTGGATCAGATAGAATTCCACAGAAGTGCCACTGAAATGCTTTATTGAAAGGTGGTTGACAAAACTATGAGTGCTACTATGTTACAAAGGAC
Source organism: Pinus albicaulis (assembly GCA_034641835.2). Taxonomy (NCBI): domain Eukaryota; kingdom Viridiplantae; phylum Streptophyta; class Pinopsida; order Pinales; family Pinaceae; genus Pinus; species Pinus albicaulis. Next base: position 749,391,767 of record CM076583.1, read on the forward strand.
TGTGTCTAATTTACAAACTCAAATGAAATTAGATAAATCATCTCTACATGCTAAGGATTTGAGGATTAAGTCCTTAGAAGATTTGGTGATAGAAACTGGAGTGGATCCCTCCAATATTGAAGTTGCTAAAACACTCATAAGGAAAAAGAATGAAGATATTGCTGCCTTGAGAAAGCAACTTTAATTTCCACAGAGTAAGCATCCACAAGAAAAGGATATTCTTCAACAACAAAAAGAAAAGGATGAGACTATGCAGCTAGTACTAAAGATGACAACCCAAATCAAAGAAATGGAAAATCATACAGAAATTATGATAAAGGAAAATGAAACATTGAAAAGAGCAAATGAGGTCTCCATTCATACATCCATTCCCACTGTTAGTACTGTTGTTCCTTCTACATTGGTAGAGCATTTGGCACCAAAAGGAGTATTGGCAACTGCAGTGTCAATAACATCTATAGATACCTCTGCCACTGGATTTTTATGGTTCAGTAAATAAATCAGGAGCTAGAGCTGGTGTGTGGATTACCAACATTGAAACTAGCCATTCCCAAGGGCATGAATTTAGATTGAATTTTAAATGTACCATTAATATGGCTGAGTATGAGGCTTTAATCTTAGGTCTTCAAATCATTAGAAAATTGGGAGGTCAAAGAATATTGGTCATGGGAGATTCAAAGTTAGTTATCAAACAAATAAACACAGAATACTCTGTCCATAATCCCAGATTGGCCAGATACAGGGACACAACAAAATATTTGGTTGAAGATTTGTTAGAAAGCAAGTTTTCCATTATTCCTAGGAAACAGAATTTACAAGCCCATTGTTTAGCAAACTTTTCCAGCACTTGTAATCTTCCATTTTCACCAATACAAAAATACACTGCTGAAATCAAACACAGACCTATTGTCCCATATAATGTAAAATACTGGAAAATTTTCTCAGAAGATGAACTAATCTATCACTTTTTGAACAATGAGGGAGAGTTTTAGAATTGCCAAATTGATAATGATTGTAATATAGATTCATCTTGTAACATGGATTCAAATTTTTGCGAAATAGATGATTTAGATGTACATACTTTTGATAGACCTACTATATTTACTCAGAGTGACATAGATGACTTGGAAAAAGTAAATATAAAGGAAATGATTGAAGATGAGATAGATTTTATAGATTTGAAACATAATAGTTTACCAAAAGGTTTGACTCCCTTAGAAGACTTGTTTGATTCCAATGATGTGCCCAAAAGGCCAAAAATGGAACCAGTCAGGTCTGATATTGAAGAAAGTAACATAGGAACAAAAGAAAAACCAAAAATGATCAAATTATCAAAGTCCTTACCATCAGAAGAAAAGGTTAAATATATAGAACTTTTGAGAGAATATCAAGATGTCTTTACATGGGGTTACGAAGATCTGAAAACTTATAACAAAGACATAATTCAGCATAAGATTCCTTTGAAAGAAAATCAAAAACCTTTTCAACAAATATTAAGAAGGATTAATCCAATTTTGTTACCTTTAATCGAAAAAGAGGTTAAAAGAATGTTTGATGCACAAATAATTGAACCAGTCAAGTATTCTGATTGGGTCTCTAATTTAGTGCCCACTCAAAAGAAAACAGGAGAAATTCGACTATGCATAGAATTTAGAAATCTCAATAAAGCTTCTTTGAAAGACAACTACCCCTTGCCTAAAATAGACCATATTTTGCAGAGGATGGAAGGTTCTTCAAGAATTTATTTACTAGATGGTTTCTCTGGTTATAATCAAATTCTAGTTCATAAAGATGATCAAACTAAAACTGCATTTACCACTCCATGGGGCACTTTCATGTATGTGAAAATTCCTTTTGGATTAAAAAATGCAAGAGCTACATTTAAAAGGGCCATGGATATTGTCTTTGCTAAGGAAATCCATGAATTTTTAGTTATCTATATTGATGATATTACTGTCTTTTCAAAAACAAATGATGAACACTTGGATCACCTGAGACAAATATTTATCAAGTGTAGAAAATATGGTATATCCTTAAACCCTAAAAAGACTCTTTTCAGACTAGAAGAAGGAAAACTGTTAGGACACATAATCTCCAAGGAAGGAATTAGAATAGACCCTGCAAGAATTGAAGCTATTTTGAACATTCAACCACCCAGGAACATAAAATAACTTCAAGCATTCTTGGGTAAAATTAAATTTTTGAGAATATTTATCTCTAACCTAGCTGAAATCATAAAAGAACTCAAAAATATGCTTAAAAAGGACTCTGTAATAAAATGGAATATTAAAGCCAAACAATATTTTGAATCCATTAAACAGGCCTTGACAAAAGCACCAGTCTTAATCAGCCCAGATTACACAAAGGATTTCATAATCTTTTCATTTGCCTCAGAACATACCATAGCTGTAGTTCTTCTGCAGAAAAAAAATCAAGGTTTTGAACAGCCAATTACATTTTTTAGCAAATCCCGTAGAGATGCACCCCTGAAATACAATATAATGGAAAAAAAAGCTTTAGCCTTGGTTAAATCCATAAAATATTTCAGAGTTTACATACTTCATTCCCACATCATTGCATATGTCCCTAATGCAGTAGTCAAAGATATTCTTACACAAGATGGGTCTGATGGTAGGAGAGGAAAGTGGATTGCCACTATCCTTGGATATGATCTGGAAATCAAACCAACAAAGCTCATTAAAATACATGGTTTACCCAGACTGATGGCTGAATCTAATTATAATGCTTTAGATATAAATTTCATTGCACAAAAAAATGACCAGGAGGAGATGGAGACTACATTGATCAGTGAAGCCTATCTAGGCTCACCATGGTACTCTGATATTATCTTTGTAATTACACGTTTACACGCTCCCCTTGGGTTAACTAAAACTAAAGCCAGATTCATCATACAAAAAGAAATGAGGTTTTTTATATTAAATATGCACTTTATTGGAAAGAAAGTAGTGGGATTTTACTAAATTGTTTATTAAAATCAGAGGCTGACAAAATTCTCGAGGAATTTCATGTAGGTGACTGTGGAGGCCACTTACACTGGAAGAGCACAATAGAAAAAATAATCAGAGCTGGCTTTTACTGGCCAATTTTATTTTTTGATGTCAAAAAATTTGTTACCTCTTGTCATAAATGTCAGATTTTTGAAGGAAAGAAGAAACTGTTTCCCTTACCTCTCAAGCCTATATCAACTGAAAAGCCATTTCAATAATGGGGGTTAGACTTCATTGGTGAAATCCACCCTCCATCCTCAGGCCAACATAAATGGATTTTAACTGCTACAGATTATTTTACCAAGTGGATAGAAGCCATTCCTACTAGGCAAGCCACTGATTCAGTTACAATCTAATTTAAAGAAAGTAATATTTTGTCAAGATTTGGATGTCCACATAAGATTATTATTGACAATGAAGCTGCATTCAAATCCAAGAAAATGATTTCTTTCTGTCATAAATACCATATTACCTTAGGTCATTCCACTGCATATTATCCCCATGGTAATGGTTTAGTCGAGTCATCAAACAAAAGCTTAATCAATATCATCAAAAAATTACTTCAAGAAAACAAAAAGACCTGGAACAAAAAGCTAGTCTATGCCTTATGGGCTGATAGACTTACCACAAAGAAGTCTATTGGAACTTCACCTTATCAGATTGTTTATGGAATGGATGTAATTTCCCCCTCTTCCTTGGGTGTACCAGTCATGAATATCATTTAGGAATCACAGGTGGAAACAAATGAGGTTCAACGAAGAATTAATGAAACCATACATCTCCAACAAACAAGGGAAGAAGTTTATGAAATATCAAAAGTTTTAGATGATAAAATCAAAATGATATTTGACAAAAGGATTAAAGAAGATGATTTTTTGATTGGAGATCAAGTTTTGAGATGGGATTCATGGAGAGAGGATAAAGGCAAACATGGAAAGTTTGACTTTCTATGGCAAGGACCTTATGTGATATATGGTGACAGAGGTAAAAATTCTTTTTTCATCAATAATTTGGATGGAACTGAACTTCAAGAAGGACGAGTGAATGGTAGGATGTTGAAACACTACTATTCTTCTGAGTCAGTCATTAGTTAGATTCATTGACTTTTATCATTGTAAATATTCATTGCAAGTGTGTATATTGAATTGGAGATTTTATCTACAAAGTTGAAGCTCGAAGAGAAGGCCCTAATATTTGCAGTATAAAATATCATAAGCATGAATTGTTGCATAATCAGAAGGCAATTACAGGATCACCAAGGTTAAAGTTGAAGGCTACTGATCTTAGAGTTCTTGACATTTCACCAGGAAATGCCATCCCCAAGTGAAGCCGATGTTAGTAACCTATAAATATAGGATTCATAATTTTGACTTGAGTGATGGTAGTCTTGTAAATATGTACATACTTTTCTTTCTGCAAGTTGTATTCCCATATTTTGTAAAAAATTAAAAAAAAAAGAAAAAAAAGAAAAAGAAATCAAAAAGAGGGTAAAAAGTCCTAAAAGAAAGATCAAAGGACTTAGAACAAATAATATACCCCAAAAGAAAAAAGATGAATAAAACATGATAGTGTGCAAGTCTAAATCCCACTACTTTTACTTTTTGCAGTTGATTATGGCAGAGTGTCAATAAATTCCATAATCTGTGATGAGTTGAACAATTTAATCTTGATTTGTCATATTTCAATTTCAAATGTTGTAGATAGTGAATAAAGAATTGTCATACAGTTTAATCATGACAATTCAATAGTTGGGTAGAGAATAAAAGAATCCAACAGTTTAATCTGGATTCTTGGATGAAATAAGTGTAGAATTAGATAGTTTACTGCTTTCAAAAAAGAATAAAAGGTTGTAAGGTTTCTAGTTCAAATGCACCCGATTAAAATAGAAGGAAAAAATGTTAGAAGATATGACTGGGTAGGTAGAAGAAGGTGGGAAACATCATTGCAAATATCTTTCACCAGGCTATAAATAACTAATTTCCCCTCCCCATAGCAATTTAATATTCTAGACCATCAGTCAAAGAGGCTCAAGGCATTTCCTTGACTTCTGTTGGGACTAGACGCAAGGCTCAAAGACTGATTAGTTGAAAATGTTAAGTTTCTATATTAATCCCAGAAATTTTCATCATTTATCCCTTCATGCACTCATCACCATTTAACTTCATAAGTGAGAACTCTTTTCTTACTTAAATATTACATAAAGGCCCGTTTGATTAACTTCCTCCATTTTACAAAGCATAAAACCCTCAAAAAACATGATATACTAAGTAAAAGTGAATGAGTTATGAAAATGAAGTTTTACTCTAATTTTCACTTTCCTTAGTTTTATTTATGAGTTTTTGAGTATTCATTGTCCCCTTTCATATTAACACTTAACCTATTTTATCAACTCCCTATCAAATATCCTAGTCCTATTAATATAACTTCTTTTTATTTAATATCCCAAAAAACCCTATTATTATATTCTTTTTATGTCAAAGATATTAATCACATGTTGAAATAACATCCCTAAATTACCCCTTTGACATAAAACTACCCTAATAAAATACCCCCGCTCCCCTATAGTTTTAGAAATTTAACTAAATCTAAAACTATATAATATAATTAAATTTGCGAAAAGGCACATTTTTACATACTCTATATTAAAAATAGCGCAGAAAAATAATACTTACTCCCGTTCCCGCATTACCTCTACCCAAGGTTAAAGCTTTAACCTTACCCCTTTCCCTCAGTATATATCCCCTTACCACAAATTAAACCTTGGTTGAAACATTTATAACCCGCCCCATTCTATGTATAAAGTCATTTTATACATAAGTTTCATTAAATAATTCAGTGCCCTCGTGCTCATCCTCAACCCTCCGATCATCCTTACCTTTCCAATCTGACGATCCACGCTTAACGTGATCATTTGGCCTCATGCCTCATCCTTCCCCGTCGTGATTAAATTATAACCGCCTGATCACCAATGCTCGCCTTGATCCTACGGTCCAAATCTAATACGATAAACCATTCCTTTGTCCCACCATTCCCATCGCATTAAAACTCATCTGTTGATCATCCCTATCGAATCAACGACTGACATTAAACCTGGGTCCCACATTACCTTATCCCACAGCTTCCTAATGCATCTCAACCATTCACATTGTGCGATCAAATCCAACGGAGTATATTGAATATCGCATAACAAAAGTGATCAGGAAAATTTTATGGAAAATAATGTGATAAAAGTTGTTTCATGAAACCACCATCTGCTACGTGTCCAAATTCTAGTGGATTGCGTTCCAAAAGTGAAAAACTGTTTACCACCCAGGAGCAATGCGATAACCACTAGTGGTTTTTCCCTCAATGCAAAAACCACTCCCGCCATTTGATTTTGACCTGTAATTAATGTCCTGCATATCAATAAAAACCTAAGGTTTTAACCTTAGTTTTTCATTGTTTCCATATCATTTGCACCTCCGCCCTTTAGAAAAATACTCATAGACACCATTGTCGAGCCTCTCCTAATAGATTTTCCCATCTGAAGCCGATTTCCCCTCTGAAATTCAGCGCCGAAGACTCTCTACACCTTCTATCAAGCAACTATGACCAGTTTGAAGACTGGTACAATCCTGAACATTTTCCTCCACCTCCATTATACCTTTAAAAAGGTATTTATCTAAATTTCAAACCCACATTTCATGAATTCAAATGAAAATTGAAATCAGTTATAGTGAGAAATATAAATTGCCTAATTTGAAAATACTCGAACGTTAAAGAAACAGGGGGAACCCTGTCAAAATTTTCCGAGAATTTGCCATATTCTCCAAATCCAATTTTTCAGTATTTTTTACCATCTAAAGGAAATTTTCATGGTTGAAATCTATTTTAATTATAGAAAAATCCATTAAAATCCTTTTTCCAGTCCTCTGCACATTGTAAATCTATGTTTTCATCCTAAAACCCTCGCCCAGATTCGGAATTTTTCCTAAAAGTAGCTCAATTGGCCTTCTGTTTCCAAAAGAAACTAAGAAAACAGTCTAATCTTGCTCATTTTTATTCAAAATGACAAAAAAGCAGGTCACTCCTAGGACTGGAGGTCCCAAACCTTAGAAACCTGCCTCCAGCAAGCTTCCAAACCCTAAACCTTCAAAATCCAATAAACCTACTCCTACCCTAACTGCAGATTCCACTGAAGTAGTTAGACCTTTGTAGCCACCTGTCACATCTGAAGAAAACAGTTCATTAATTTATTTGGACTACATAATCTATGATCCTTCCTTAGAATTCAATTTACTTGAAGTGCACAACTGGTGCTATAAGAAGTCTATACAGAAAGTTGAAAATGATATACCTGTATGGGACTCAAACTTGCCTAAATATGTGGTTCCCATCACCCATCAAGCTCAAGATTTCATTAGGTTATGTCAATTACACTATATCCTTGACCAAAGATGTATGGTAAACAAAGATAGAGAGTTCATGTTTTACATAACTGCTGAAGCCATCAATGATATGCTCCAACTGAGCCATGATCCAAGAGCAGTATCATTTTCCATTGAAGATTTAACACAAATCTATCTAGATCTAGACTTTCCTAAAAAATTCATGATCTTTCAAAATTTCTGGCCCAACCATGTTGACATTCCTAAGGTAAATCCACCTTATGACACTTTTGACTTCCCTGAGGACTCTAGACAAATCATTTCCATGCTTTCATTCATTCTAGGCTATGCTAATGATGAGTTTACAGATGCCTCCATTCTAGGTTTCCTCTCTACTTTGTCTCCAGAACAACATCCAGAATTAGTATTCAACTATGCCAAATTCATTGCTAATAATATGCATTATCAGTTAACTAAATTACCTGAGGAAGGAGTATTTAGATATTCATCCTATCTGTTACATATCTTCCTATTTTTTCAGGCAGAAAATTTCCCTATTGCACTGCAGAAGATGGATGTGAAAGGTAAACCTCTTTCAGTGATATTCTGGACTTCTCTACTCAAAAAAGACAACAGTGAATACAACTATAAAGACTTCAATGATTTTTTTATTAAACCTGACATGAATTTGTTGAAAAAAGCAGAGCCACCAAGGATTAATGAAGACATCAAAAGAATTCTGCAGTTGTCTGAAAATTGTAAGGTAGGACACTGGTATTTGTACAAAAATCACACAGAAATTAGAATATATGGTGCACTCCTGGCCAGGGAAAATTTTAAGGATGGACGTTTATTTTAAAGTTTAAAAACTTGGCAAATCTTAGTAATCCCCAATATGTGAATTGTAAAAATTTTGATGTTATTTTTGTAAAAATATTTAGTTTTGTAATCATTTTACATTAGTATAGATAAACTTGTGGCAATTTTTAGGGTAAATATTTTTATACTATAAAATTTGGGCGAATCAATTTAAAAAAAAATGGGAATTGGCGAATCATTTTCTTCGAAAAAACGTGGAAAATTAGCCCACCTGCGAATATTAGCCCCTAAAATTTTCCATGCTCCTGGCTCCTTACAAATTACCCAATTTTCTAACTACCAGGATTTTTGCTTTGGAATACTTGAGACAGATCTTGAATGCAGATACAGTGAATTTCATAGCTTCCAAAAAGAAAACACAGTTCAAGCTAAAAAATCAAATTGGCCCCTTCATAGTCAATAACAGAGATGCTTTGAAAGAGATAGTCAGCAAATTATCGGAATTTAAGTTCCAAGAAAGCTTTCACTGGAACTATGACCCTCAAGGTGTTTTAAGTAACCTTAGGGTCAAGTGTAAGTTAACTCCATTCCTTCATGACTCAAAGCCACAAATTGAAAATTATGCTAATCAGATTGAATGGGTTGCAAACACATTGATTGATGATATTGAGGGAATGCAAACAAATAACTTGTAGGGAAAACAGATGGATAGTACACATGTGATTACAGTTGGAAAAGAACCAAAAATGTCCAATAAAAGACCCATAAAAGAAGAAGGCTATTTATTAGAAACCATTATAGAAAATAAATTCAAGAAAATTTGTAGGAAGAAGGCCAAAATGATTGCTATAGAAGAAGAAAAGGCCATGGAGATAGATGACAATGAAGATCAAGAAAACAACAATGATCAAGAAACGGATGATGAAGCCACATTTATTGTCAATGAGACACTTAAAGAAATTCAGAAAGAGCAATTACTAACACAGGAAAAGGGCAAAGAAATGGTTGAAACACAGGTAAATTCATAAGCTCCCTCCTCTTCTAGAGCAGCAGAAGAAACAAATTCTGACATTAAAAAGAAATACGAACATATCAGAGACAGAAATGAGGAAATTAAGAATGAGGTTTATTCTAAATTTCTTAAAGAAAATCCAGGAAACAAAGACAGATTGCTTACTACTTTTAATTACTCCACCAACAAAATGATCATATCATTTCTAAAACCCATAGTTGATGATCCTAAGTCAATTTCTGATTATCCAAAGACAGATATGGAGGTGGAAACTGATACAATACATGAATTGGATCAGATAGAATTCCACAGAAGTTCCACTGATATGCTTTATTCAAAGATGGTTGATGTTAGTGTCAGTATTTGCATACTTCCACCAGGGATAAAAACACATTGACATGTGCATCTTAGGTGTCCCATTTTGAAGAAATTTTCAATCATTCCATTAGGTCATGATATAAAATTATTCGACTGGTGGGTGCCCTTGCCAGGTATGTGTTTCAGAGAAGTTTTCCATAGCATGTTCAACATCAAATCATGTTCCAAGTAGATCCAGCAGAAAGAGCCCGGAAAGATCTATGCAATGGTATATTTCACTCTCAAAACTGACTTCTGCATTGAAATTTATGCCTAAGTGAAGTAAAAGGTCCTCTATATCCTAACCCTTCCCCTTTTTTCCCATCTTTCCCTTAAAATTTATATTATTAAAGTTTAATATTTTCTTTATAAATCCCTTTTTCCCCCCTCCGATTATAAAATCGCATTATTAAAACTTTTAAATACATATGTGATTTATTTATTAACCACTTCTCCTCCATACCGTGAAACTTATTAATAAAATCAAAGGTTCATATTATAAGTACCCCCCCCCCCCCCCCGGTCGTTCCAAACCACTTCCCCTCCATGCTTTTCAACCTTATGATAAAAATTTTAATGTTTTATAATATAAAACCCCGCCTACCCAAAGTCCCTTTCCCATAGCATCAACACATATTATAAGTCTGCCCCGATTGGCACATCGCGAAATCTCTGATGCAATTGCATCAAGTGGCTCCCGATTGTATATCTCCAATGGAAACCCACCGATGAACATCCTGACCATTGATCGGCCCCCCCTAATCCGATGGCCCATAGCCATCACGCTCATCCGCACTGGCATTCCCACATATGTTTTGCTCCCGCTCCCCTTTCACCTCCCGATTCTGATTAACTTTCAGGCCCACCATATAATCTTTCGCCCGTCCACTACAAAAATCCCTTTCCCTTTGTTAAATTTGAAATGTTTTTTATTTCGTTTTATACAAAGTAATTCCCCCCCATTGCCTCTCCTCAATTGCATCGGAAGAATTGTATTGCAGTATACTCCACCCCGATCTTCCCGATTCCAATTGCGATTCATACCTCCGGTCCCACCTTTCAAGCTCTCCACTCTTTCAATGTAAATCTTTTTACTCCTTTGTAAAAGTGCTCAAACATTTTTAAATGTGTTTTGAAAGAAAATCCCTTTGTCTTATCTTTATTCCTATTCCCATGTTGCCAATCGCATCGGAGCTTTTGTGTGGTGTGTTCCAAATGCGTCCAACCCCCGATCCCAATTGCGATTATTAAAATGCACCCCACAGCATATTATAAAGTTCTGTTATATGTTGTATCCCCCTCCTACCCCTTCCGATTCCGATTGCGATGCCGACCCCACCTCCTTCCCTTCATTCCCTCTATTTGAAAAATCGATTTCTCCCTTCACTAAAGGCATAGTTTCGTTTCAAATCATTTTATTAAAAAAATTCAGTGTTCTTCAAACAAATAACAGAAAACAAAGCGACAGTCAAAGGCCCAGAATCTTATATAAAAAAAATATTTCTACAGTAGCATAAAAATAGGGATTGTCTCCTAAAATTGCCTATTTATCATTCAACAGCGAAATTTTGAAATCTGCCCAAATGGTCAAATGTATTGCTGTCTCTTATTTTTAGGGGCAGATTGTTGGATTTCTTTTCTATGATTAGTTTTCAGTTCTTCAGCTGTTAGAAAAACTCCCTTTTTCTGTGGATCTATGTTCCCACATTTCAGCCTATTTAATGTAATTGTAAATCATTTGTAAAGCAGTATGTAACTTAGCAGTAGGGGAATAGTGTGGAAAGAAATGCTCTGCACTCCATTGTACTGTTTGACGGGGAATTCATAAAGTGATGCCGTTCTGATTTGTGGGATCCATGTGGTATGAGATGTAGCATTTGTTTCTCTCCTTTGTTTCATATGTAATTTTTTATGTTTCACCTCTCATACATAAACATCTCTTTTTGAATGCTTTCAAGATAGAAAGGTAGAATCCATTTTTTATGCTCTGCCTTGGGAAATCATTCATACTTTGTGTTTTTCTTCTATTTTCAAAGGATCCATTTATTGTGCCCTTTTCAGCTCCTCACCAATCTTTCCATCCCATCCTTATTTAACCTTAGTTGCTAAAATTTTCTACCTATCTTGCCCCATGAAATACCCTATATTCCGATTTAATTCCCCAGTTTCATACTGTCCCATTTTGTCCCACACATCCCTAAAAATTCATTCATTTTATCAAAATTATTTCCTATCATTATACCTAGCCTAATATCATATCATTATTTCACTTTATTGAATATCCTTTCACGGAGAGAGCCCTCTCCTGTCCTTGTAGGGCTAGCTACAAGGCTGAGCATGGTTTAGTTGTTACCCTGTTTTGTCCTTCTCAGCCTGGGGTCCAATTTGGGTGCTAACATCTCTAGTGACCATACTGGGGAATATTTAGCATAAAAGATTAATCACCCCAGTAATATCTTCCTTGGTAAATAATGACAAAGTATCATATCTAAATGTTGATGGTGAACAAGACTTGGATACATATAAAGGTTGAATTATTGACCTGGCGACTCCATTCATTGACAGATCCAGAAATAAACACTTCATGGTGACTCCACTGCAGGAAGATCAGTAGCTTTAAGATTTTTAAGATGGAAAGTGTTGCAAGAAGATATGATCCCATGAGCCGAGATCATATTCCAGGTTTCCCAAATAAAATTCCAATGGTGGATTGGCTTCAGAATTTGCCTATGTTCAAAAACATGAAAGGTAATGATGCTGCTCTTCATCTGGTGAGATTTCACATCCATGTGCATAAATTAAGGATTGATTTTCCTGAAGATTGCTTGATGAAGATGTTCATGGCTACTTTGGAAGATGAAGCTCGATCTTGGTATGAAATTTTTCCCCTTGCTTGTATTTATGGTTTAAAAGATTTTCATACAATATTCTTTGAAAGGTACAAAGAATCTTGTCCATCTTTAATGTTAGTGCAGAATTGTTGTAAACATGTTAATAGTTTCATTGAAAATCTTGAGAATTTTTATGGAGATGATGAATTCATGGACGAAGAAATCATGGAAGCCCTATATGAGAATCCATTTCAATAACATACAGAAATTTTAGAGGATGCTTATCAAGATCAACAGGTTGAAGATTTTTATACAGTTGAAAATGATGGAAGAGAAGGTTTTATTTCAGATATTATTGAAATAAGGGACGAGATGCAGGAAAACGATGTTCCAGTCTCAGATAGCAATATATTTAAATCAGATCTAGATTCAAAATGTGATGATGACGAGTCTGTTGTTCCCGATTCCATCAAGGAGTGCTCTATTGTTAAGGACACCTAAAATGAAGAAAACAGAGTTATAGACCTAAACGCTCTCATCCCATCAGAACTAGATCTTCACAAGGAGGTAATCCATTCCCTTAATAAAAAACAAGATGAGATCTTTGTTCAAATAAGTGTAAAAGTTTCTTTAGATGAATCTGTAGTAGATGATATAAATGACAGTGTCGGATCTCAAGAACCATCTGAAGTTTCTTTTCTTATGACTGACGAATATGATGAGAAACATGACAATCTAGTTGTCATATCATATGAAGATGACCAAAAATATATTTATATTACAGAAGATCAGAGCATTTAGGATTTCCATTTAGATTCTTCTTCATATGTCTCATGTTTTGAAATGTTTTTTCAAGAGGAAATCTGCTCATCTACTTGTTTAGAATTTTTTGAAAACTAGGAACATACTCTTACCGAGGTACATTGTGAAGAAAGATCAGAATCAAGAGAAAAAGACACCTTGTTTCTTCAGCAGGAGGTAAATCTTCATGTTTTTCAGGACCCAGTGGCAAATTTATTGTAGTCAATAGTGAAGGTAATTATTGTAGTATTCAGTGATGAAGGAGATCATGGTCAACTATGCTTTTGGATGCCCAGTTGCAATTATCTATTTTTTCCAAAAGCATCTGATCAAGAGAATCAATCAAGGAGGCATTTTATTGATTGGTTACACTGGAATTTTAATATAGCCTAATGGTATATTGTCTTGTAAGAAACACATGTGGTCATGTACTGCCATCAAGCTTCAAGTTTAAGTTTATCTTAGTCAGATTTGAGTCACTTTTGAGTTAGTTTGTCGTGTTAAGTTTCTTTCAGTATTCAGTTTGGTTTTTAGTTATTGAATCCATGCCTAATGGATAAGGCTACTAGGTCTACGGTGTTCTTGGCACCTCCAACGAGCTACCATCCCCATTGTAGCTAATTTTAGTGTCGATATTTTCATACTTCCACTAGGGATCAAAACACATTGACGTGTGCATCTTAGGTGTCCCATTTTGAAGAAATTTTCAATCATTCCATTAGGTCATGATATAAAATTATTCCATTGATGGGTGTCCTTGTTAGGTCTGTGTTTAAGAGAAGCTTTCCACAACATGTTCAGTGTCAAATCATGTTCCAAGTAGATCTAGCAGAAAGATCCCGGAAAGAGCTATCCAACGGTATATTTCACTCTCAAAACTAATATCTGGATTGAAATTTATGCCTAAGTGAAGTAAAAATTCCTCTATATCCTAACCCTTCCCATTTTTTCCCATATTTCCCTTAAACTTTATATTATTAAAGTTTAATATTTTCTTTATAAATCCCTTTTTCCCCCCTCTGATTATAAAATTGCATTATTAAAACTTTTAAATACATATGCGATTTATTTATTAACCACTTATCCTCCATACCATGAAACTTATTAATAAAATCAAAGGTTCATATTATAAGTACCCCCCCACCATTCCAAACCACTTCCCCTCCATGCTTTTCAACCTTATGATAAAAATTTTAAGGTTTTATAATATAAAACCCTGCCTACCTAAAGTCCCTTTCCCATCGCATCGGCACATATTATAAGTGCGCCCCGATTGGCACATCGTGAAATCTCCGATGTGATTGCATCAAGTGGCTCCCGATTTTATATCTCTGATGGAAACCCACTGATGAACATCCTGACTGTTGATCGGCCCCCCTAATCTGACGGCCCACAGCCATCGTGCTCATCCGCATCGGCATTCCCACATATGTTTCGCTCCCGCTCCCCTTTCACTTCCTGATTCCGATTAACTTTCAGGCCCACCATATAATATTCCACCCGTCCATTACAAAAATCCCTTTCCCTTTGCTAAATTCGAAATGTGTTTTATTTCGTTTTATACAAATTAATTCCCCCCCATTGCCTCTCCTCAATCGCATCGGAAGAATTGTATTGCGGTATACTCTGCCCCGATCTCCCGGATTCCGATTGCGATTCATACCTTCGGTTCCACCTTTCAAGCCCTCCACTCTTTCAATGTAAATATTTTTACTCCTTTGTAAAATAACTCAAACATTTTTAAATGTGTTTTGAAATAAACTCCCTTTGGCTTATATTTATTCCTATTCCCATGTTGCCAATCGCATCGGAGCTTTTGTGTGGTGTGTCCAAATCCGTCCAACCCTCGATCTCGATTGCGATTATTAAAATGCACCCCACAGCATATTATAAAGTTCTATTATATGTTGTATCCCCCTCCTACCCCTTCCGATTGCGATTGCGATGCAGACCCCACTTCCTTCCCTTCATTCCCTCTATTTGAAAAATCGATTTCTCCCTTCACTAAAGGCATAGTTTTGTTTCAAAGCATTTTATTAAAAAAAGTCAGTGTTCTTCAAACAAATAACGGAAAGCAAAGCGACAGTCAAAGGCTGAGAAGCTTATATAAAAAAAATATTTCTACAGCAACATAAAAATAGGGATTTTCTCCTCAAATTTCCTATTTATCATTCAACAGCGAAATTGTGAAATCTGCCCAAATGGTCAAATGTATTGCTGTCTCTTATTTTTAGGGGCAGATTGTTGGATTTATTTTCTATGATTAGTTTTCAGTTCTTCAGCTGTTAGAACAACTCCCTTTTTCTTTGGATCTATGTTCCCACATTTAAGTCTATTTAATGTAATTGTAAATCATTTGTAAAGCAGTTTGTAACTCAGCAGTAGGGGAATAGTGTGGAAAGAAATGCTCTACACCCCATTGTATAGTTTGACGGGGAATTAATAAAGTGATGCAACTCTGATTTGTGGGATCCATGTGGTATGAGATGTAGCATTTGTTTCTCTCCTTTGTTTCATATGTAAATTGTTATGTTTCACCTCTCATTCATAAACATCTCTTTTTGAATGCTTTCAAGATATAAAAGTAGAATCCATTTTTTATGCTCTGCCTTGGGAAATCATTCATACTGTGTGTTTTTTTTCTATTTGCAAAGGATCCATTTATTGTGCCCCTTTTAGCTCCTCACCAGTCTTTCCATCCCATCCTTATTTAACCTTAATTGCTAAAATTTCCTGCCTATTTTGCCCCATGAAATACTTTGTATTCCGATTTAATTCCCTAGTTTCATACCGTCCCATTTTGTCCCACACATCCCTGAAAATTCATTCATTTTATCAAAAGTCTTTCCTATCATTATACCTAGCCTAATATCAGATCATTATTGAACTTTATTGAATATCCTTTCATGGAGAGAGCCCTCTCCTATCCTTGTAGGGCTAGCTACAAGGCTGAGCATGGTTTATTTGTTACCCTGTTTTGCCCTTTTCAGCCTGGGGTCCAATTCAGGTGCTAAAAGTTGACAAAACTATGAGTGCTACTATGTTACAAAGGACTGTGTCTAATTTAAAAACTCAAATGAAATTATATAAAGCATCTCTACATGCTAAGGATTTGAGGATCAAGTCCTTAGAAGATTTGATGATAGAAACTGGAGTGGATCCCTCCAATATTGAAGTTGCTAAAACACTCATAAGGCAAAAGAATGAAGATATTGCTACCTTGAGAAAGCAACTTAAACTTCCACAGAGTGAGCATCCATAGGCAAAGGAGATTCTTCAACAACAAAAAGAAAAGGATGAGACTATGCAGCTAGTACTAAAGATGACAGCCCAAATCAAATAAATGGAGAATCAGACAGAAATTATGATAAAGGAAAATGAAACATTGAAAAGAGAAAATGAGGTCTCCATTCCTACAGTCATTCCCACTGTCAGTACTACTGTTCCTTCTACACTAGCAGAGCATTTGGCACCAAAAGGAGTATTGGCAACTGCAATGTCAATAACATCTACAAATACCTCTGCCACTTGATCATATACATCATAGGTACAATAGGGAACAAGAGCTACAGACTTAGTCAAATCTATGGAAGAAATGTCCCTAAAGAATAATGAGATAATAAATTTGAAAAGCACCATTCAAACTCTTGAAACATCAAATAGAAATACATTGAATACTTCCAAGGGACATGAATAGAGAGAAATCAGACTTCAAGAGTAGGTAAAGATTTTGCAATAATAGGTCAATGTCAGTGAATAGGTGTCATACATAAAAAACTCTCTTTGGAATAACATTATTCAAGGCATACATCTACAGTGGCCTTCCATTCAAATCATTTATGAACAGAGATATTTACTGAAGGTAGCACAAGTAGAAATTCAGCAAACAAAAGAAGAGCTTTCCAATAAGCCATCTCAAGCCTTACAACTTATTACATTTCTAAACAGTAAAAATAGAGAAGAGCTTGAAGAACTGAAAATTCAGGATAGGACTGAAACCATACTACAAATCAAAAAGGTCCTAAATAAAAGAAATATAATGAACAGTTTGGAGGAAAGATGTAAATACATGAACTTATCAATAACAAATTTCTTGGCCAAATACACTATATTGACACAAGCAGGCCTTCCAGACATTCATGGCTTCAATGAAAAACTAATGGTTTAGAAAGATTATGACAAGAAGATCAAAGCATATGAAAAAGAACAGGTGAACAAGCCTCTACCACAAGGTTCCCCAACTGGCAAAGTTATCTTAAAATACTTTGAGAACTTTTTTTTTCTACAAAATGAAATTATGCACATTTTCATTGTCAAGCCCAACTATTCAAAGTACACTGAAGCTGATGAAAGCTACAGAAAACTAAAAAGCCTGAAGATACCAAGTGATCAACAATGGCAGGAATTCACTGATTTGATATAACAACATGCAAACTGAGCAGAACAAAAGCAGTCATATTTTTCATCTTTACAATTATCAAAGGGTAAAATTTGCAGTTAAAGTGTATCAGGTGTGAAAGTAGAGTCAAAGAGTATCAGGTAATAAAACAGTCAATTCAATTTTACTATTGTAAATTCTTCATTTTACAGTAGAAGAGTATTAAATGGACAGTGTAAAGAGTATCAGAGATAAATCATAAGCTAAAGAATGTTAATTGGAAAGAGTGTCTTCCACGCTATCTTCTAACAAGATATTGTTTCCAAGTGCCAGCAAGTATCTACAACAAAGCAAAAAATCAATTTTTGATGAGATAAATCAGTTCTATTTTCCTTGATAAGAGAACAGCTTGCCTGTTTGTTGTGTAGTTGTCACTCTTTTTATGTAATAAATCTTTATTTTCTCTTAGAGATATTACTACATGTCTCTAAGATATTTTGTAATAATTTTGTATAAATACTTCACTCTTCGAAGTATTAAGGGTGGAATAAAGTTTTTCAAGACTACTATAGACATTTTTGCTGAATACATTGGAGTTTTGTGTGAGTCGATTTGTAAAGCAGCAGACTAGAACTAAGTCAAACATACATCATAACTCAGGATTCTTGTGCTGATCAGATAAGTCAAGTATTTTCCTATTTTCACTGTTTATCTTTCTAAGTTCCATACATACATTTACATATTTTCTATCTTGAATGATTAACTAGGAGGATTTATACATGATTAGTGCCAAAGCTCCCTATTTTTTACTAGTTATTCATTGATATGTTTTCAACTGATAACCAGACTTAAGAATTCTTAAATGCTCTTAGTCCCTGTTTGACCCCTTTCTTTCATCTTCATTTCTGTAACTTAAGAATCCTTCATTTCCCTTTTGTTCAGATCTTTCCATTTCATCAAAAATACTATTTCCAAACCCTACCCTTAGTACATTTTCTCTTTTGACCATATTTCCTAGTTCTGCTTGCCAGGAAGTTGACTCCATAGCAAAATGGTCTGGTAGATCCCTCTGTGGTTTACCTTGAAGTACCTTTTATTCCCACCAAACATTCAAAAGAAACCAATTGTCCAATCATACCTAGCCTAAAATCTTATAACAAAAATCAAGCTAAATCTTGAGGAGAGATCCCTCTCCAGAATTTAGGAAGGTTAGATCCTAGATTTCAAAAGAGATTCTTGGTTACCCCTAGTTTTCTTTAAATATAAATAAAAATCCCATGACCTAAGAAATTACTAGGGTGATAACATATTGGCGACTCCACTGTGGAATTAACCACTCTCCAGTTTTAAGTTTAATCTCAGAGGAATATTTTTAAAAGCTTTTCTACTTTAGGGTTAAGTTTAAAGGTTGTGGGTATTTATACAATAATCATTCTGGATCCTAAGAAAGTCTATTATACTAGATCCAACCCTGATCCCAACCCTGCAAATATAGTAGACAATCCAAACCAGATAGGAAAAAAGAAAAAACAAATTGTTAGTTTAGAAACTGAAGTGCCCCTGAGAAAGGCTAATTCCTTACCCAAAGAATTAGTAAGCTTATCAGATATAGCTTTTGATTTCAAGTTTGAAAATTCATTATTTAGAAATAAATCTAAAACTGATATAAAGGAAATTGTTATAGATCCTGTTTTTACTTCTTTCGTGAATGAGAAATAGAAATTTATTTTAGCATCAATAAAATTAGACAAAACTAAAATTCAAAGTCCAATAGAAAGGGTAAATGTTACACGAATTAAAGACGTTGATGAAGCTATTAAATAGCCAATTTTTTGTCTCAATTTAAACCTCCAGTTTCTCAACTATACACCACAGTTTTTCCAGCAGCAGATTCTACTATGTATGCTGCCACTTCATTTATAAACTTCACTATCAGTTCACCCCTAGAGCCTATTAGTCCTGAGTTTCCTTTGCAACCTAGGATCATATATTCATCATATCCTCAATCCACCTCAAGTTCATCCACAAAACCATTCATTCCTGAGTTGCCTGTGCAGCCTAGGATAGTATTTCCATCATCTACTAAGTCCACTACCTCCACTACCACTGCATCTACTAGATTCATAAGCACTTCATCTATATTTCCTAGCAATATCACTTATTCCTCATCTCCTTTTCCAAGCTCTTCGAGTACAACCTTTAGCACATCTACTGTTATAACCAGCACTATCCCTGCCACTACTACTGTACCTCCTAGTTTAGCAAAAATCCAAGCCATGGCATCCAGATATGCTCTCCTGGTCTTACCTCAAAACCTATATGACATGCCCCAAAATTACCAAAAGCATATCCCATTATTTGATAATTTTTCACAAATTACTGCACAACAAAATATCAACAGAATGAATGATTTTTGGCAAATTTATGAAATCGATGAATCTAATGTCTGAATGAGGTTGTTTGCACAAAGCTTAACTGGAGAAGTAAAAACATGGTTTAGAAATCTAGGTGCTGGTAGTATAGCAGACTTAGCTGCATTTTATAGTGCTTTCCTAAATAAATGGGAAAAAAAGAAGAATCCCCTACAAATATTATCCGAGTTTGATGCATTTAAAAGAGCTCCTAATGAGTCTGTACAAGAATTTTGCACCAGATATAATAGTATCTACAATTCTATTCCTGCAGATCTTAAACCCACTCCATATTCCTTGCTGCTCAAATTCACTGATTTTTTTGATGTAGACATGGCCTACCAACTTAGAGAAAGAGATGCAGAGACCCTAGAACAAATGCAACTGAATGCTGTCGATGTAGAAATCAATATCCTTTCCAAAAAATCTAGACTTAGAAATGAGAGGAGGGTCACCATCAAAGAAGAGATTTCAAGCTTAGATGGTAAATTTGATTTTATTAACAAAAATTTAGAAAGAGTAGTTGAGAGATTAGAAAACATTGAGAGGAAACCGCAATGGGATAACCAATCCCAAATCAGAAATCCCAACTACAGAAAAAACAACAATCCTGGGAAAGGTAAAGAACCCTCCCCAGATAAAAACATTAGGCCCCCATTTCAAGAGAACTTTGCTGAAAGTTCTCAAAACAATTTTGAGGATGAGTAAGACATCAACATAGTAATGGGGATAGATGAAAGCAATACAATTTTCCTCACTCAGGAGGATCAAGAAATCTTTGAGCTACAACAGTTCAAAGTGGAATCTGGTGAATCATTTGACTATAAGTAAGTTTATGACTTTGAAATCAATGAAATTCACAGCCAATATAACCTTAGGAGCAAGAAAAAAAATGATCCCACTACAAAAAACAATGCTCCAACTCAAAAAAATCAAAACAAAAAGAATATAGAGGCTCCCAAAACAAAAAAATTTGGAGATTCGTCCCAGAGAAAATAAACAAAATTTGAACCCACCCATTCCTAAAAAGCAGCCTAATCCTAAGATTGTAGATATCACTGATGATGTGGCTCAATCCTCCATAGATTCCCAAAAGGCTAATACCACAAAGGCCACTAATTCAGCAACAGTTACTGATCCAAAAAGGAATCTAGCTGACTCAAAATCATCAAATCCTAAATCTTCTACTGAAAGTTCCAGATCTGACAAGGAATTTGTTAACACTCAAATTATTCCTAAAAAAATAATCAAAGATAGCAGAAATCAGGAAACTCAAATAGAAGATAAAAGAAAATCTCAAGCTAAACGTAAAATTGCTGAAACCCACGAAAAATTATCCCAAACAATAATTCCAAAAGATGAATTAATTCAAGCTATAAAATCTCAGTCAACATTTAATATTCAATCTGAAATATCTAAGTTGAAGATAGCCATTCCCTTAACTGAATTGGATAAAAATGACTTGTATAGTTTTATTATTACTGAAACATTGAATGTAAACGAAAATGAGGATACAATTAACATGAGTGATGATAGACCTGAATTAATCTTTGGTCCCAATGCAGATGGTAAGCATTCAGATGGGTCAGTACCTCCATTTTACTTAAGTCTTATTGTCCATGATCAGATACTACATAATGCAATGCTAGATATTGGAGCTTCCCACAATCTAATGCCCAAAGAAATAATGGAAACGTTGAGTCTAGACGTAACCCGACGATATAAAGATTTATTATCCTTTGAGTCAAGTAAAGTCCAATGCATAGGATTGATTAAGGATTTATGTGTGAACTTGGTCCAATATCCTGGTAAAAGCATGATCATGGATGTTGTGGTAGCTGATATCTCGCCAAAGTATGGCATGATGCTTTCTCACTCATAGGGAGAAAAGTTGCAGGGATCTCTACAACTTGACATGAGTTATGCCACTATCTTGGTATTTGGACAGCCCAAAAAGACTTACAGAGAAACATTAATGAAGTTTATGATCAGCAATGCCGAGAGACCTACCAATTACCCAATCTATTCAACTCCCACTGATCTCGATTCCTTTATTATTTGTAACTCTGATCATAATAAGATCCAAAATGAACTCACTGATATAAAGCCTAAAATAATGGAGGATTACATTGGTCATGAAGCTTTATGGCATTTGGATTTTGATGGTTCAGTAAATAAATCAGGAGCCAGAGATCGTGTGTGGATTACCAACATTGAAACTAGCCTTTCCCAAGGTCGTGACTTTAGATTAAATTTTAAATGTACCAATAATATGGTTGAGTATGAGGCTTTAATCTTAGGTCTTCAAATCATTAGAAAATTGGGAGGTCAAAGAATATTGATCATGGGAGATTCAGAGTTAGTTATAAAAAAAAATAAACGCACAATACTCTGTCCATAATCCCAGATTGGCCAGATACAGGGACACAACAAAAGATTTGGTTGAAGATTTGTTAGAAAGCAAGTTTGCCATTATTCCTAGGAAACAAAATTTACAAGCCCATTGTTTAGCAACCTTTTCCAGCACTTGTAATCTTCCATTTTCACCAATACAAAAATACACTGCTGAAATCAAACACAGACCTATTGTCCCAGATAATGTAAAATACTGGAAAATTTTCTCAGAAGATGAACAAATCTATCGCTTTTTGAACAATGAGGGAGAGTTTCAGAATTTCCAAATTGATAATGATTGTAATATAGATTCATATTGTAACATGGATTCAAATTTTTGTGAAATAGAAGATTTAGATGTACATACTTTTGATAGACCTACTATATTTACTCATAGTGACATAGATGACTTGGAAAAAGTAGATATAAAGGAAATGATTGAAGATGAGATAAATTTGATAGATTTGAAACATAAAATTTTACCAAAAGGTTTGACTCCCTTAGAAGACTTGTTTGATTCCAATGATGTTCCCAAAAGGCAAAAAATGGAACCAGTCAGGTCTGATATTGAAGAAAGTAACATAGGAACAAATGAAAAACCAAAAATGATCTAATTATCAAAGTCCTTACCATCAGAAGAAAAGGTTAAATATATAGAACTTTTGAGATAATATCAAGATGTCTTTACATGGGGTTATGAAGATCTGAAAACTTATAAAAAAGACATATTTCAGCATAAGATTCCTTTGAAAGAAAATCAAAAACATTTTCAACAAAAAATAAGAAGGATTAATCCAATTTTGTTACCTTTAATTGAAAAAGAGGTTCAAATAATGTTTGATGCACAAATAATTGCACCAGTCAGGTATTATGATTGGGTTTCTAATTTAGTTCCCACTCGAAAGAAAACATGATAAATTCGACTGTGTATAGACTTTATAAATCTCTATAAAGCTTCTTTGAAAGACAACTACCCCTTGCCTAAAATGGACCATATTTTGTAGAGGGTGGCAGGTTCTTCAAGAATTTCTTTACTAGATGGTTTCTCTGGTTATAATCAAATTCTAGTTCATAAAGATGATCAAACTAAAACTTCATTTACCACTCCATGGGGCACTTTCATGTATGTGAAAATGCCTTTTGGATTAAAAAATGCAGGAGATACATTTCAAAGGGCCATGGATATTGCCTTTGCTAAGGAAATCCATGAATTTTTAGTTATCTATCTTGATGATCTTACTTTCTTTTCAAAAACAAATGATGAACACTTGGATCACCTGAGACAATTATTTATCAAGTGTAGAAAATATGGTATATCCTTAAACCCTAAAAAGACTCTTTTCAGACTAGAAGAAGGAAAATTGTTAGGACACATAATCTCCAAGGAAGGCATTAGAATAGACCCTACAAGAATTGAAGCTATTTTCAGCATTCAACCACCTAGGAACATAAAATAACTTCAAGCATTCTTGGGTAAAATTAATATTTTGAGAAGATTTATCTCTAACCTCGCTGAAATCATAAAAGAACTCAACAATATGCTTAAAAAGGACTCTGCAATAAAATGGAATATTAAAGCCAAACAATCTTTCGAATCCATTAAACAGGCCTTGACAAAAGCACATATTCGACTAAGACTATTTCAGCACATCCTAACCGGAATAGCCGCGAAATGGTATGTGGAGCAACCATATGCTACACGGAACTTTTAGCACCCTCGCTACTTCCTTCTTGACCTATTTTCAGTTACCCATCCACCACGATTTCGGAATGGAACTACTAACGCACTTGTAATATTCCCAAAAGGAAAAATCAACAATACATGCATAGAAAATGCATTTTTCAGAAATATATGCAATAAAAATTAAATGCATCCCATGGATCCATTCATTTATACATTATATCATCCAAATACAAAAGGAGATCTGAAACAAATCATGGTAGCTTAGTTAAACAAGCCTCCCAAGCCATAATAGTTCAAAATAATGCAAAAAGAGGGGTTGCAACCATGAATTAAAGCTAGAATACCCTGAAAGCGTTATTTTATTTCTCCTTCAACAAAATTAGGTTTTACATCATATCTAGAGCTGATATGTTCATAGAAAAATTTATCTATATCAGATCCATGCACTATACAAGCTTCTCTATATAACCCCCTTGGGGTTTTCAGGAAAACACCAAGTACAAATTATAGATCTAAGATTTAAGGCTATAGATATATTGAAATATTTAGATTTGAAAGGTGGATCTGATCTGATATGAAAAGTAACATGACCTCCTCCAATAGATCTCCAAAGTGAAGGGAAGATCCCCAACACTCAGAAAATCACCTCTCCAACGGTGTGTTGAACCACCCTATAGCTGCTCCTTCAGAAATTACTTAGATTTGGATCTATACTATGACGTAGGGATCAAAATACAGTTGGCCACATGCCAAGATATGAAAATGAGGCTCAATTCCTTCAATACTGTCCTCCCAATGGAGTAGAAACCTCCTCCACTGAAAATGAGCATTGAAATGGCCTAGATCTGAATATCTAGTATCCACTTGCTGCAGCTTACTGAAACAACCAAACCCTCAATAGGATCTATTGTCAAAGAAAGGTGAAGCTTGGCCTTAAGCCAAATAGTGGACAATATGGAGCAAGACTCCTCCAAGAGCTCCTCAATGGAAGAGGTGGGATTCCCGATCAGGAACACCCTATGCTAAACAACACTTTATCTCAGCTAAACAAAAAGAGAAAGAAATATGTCTAAACAGACCATATATTCATAAAATAATAATCATAAGCTAACCTCATATGGCTTCCATCCTCTTCCTTATAAAAAATGTGAGCCTTCTCACCTTGGGTCCTACTCATTAGGGTTTCCACCTTCATGCAGTTAATCTCCCTCCAAAACTGCGTTGCCCCATCATCAATGCCACTCCCCCATAGTAGCATTGTTGGATTTGGTCAACCTTGGCTTAGTCTACATGTAATGCCTCCTTCCATACTCAAGGTGGCTTTATTCTAACTATCTAGACTGATCCATATTCCCACTGGGTTATCTCCATTAATGTTCCACTTCCTCCATACTAGCTTTGTTGACTTGGTCAAACTTGACCTTGTCCTCATGCATTAGCCTTTGTTGACACATGAAGGTAATTTATCCAATTATGAATATGATCCCCTTTCCATTAAGAGGGATTTTATTGCTGCTGAAAAGATTTATGGGCCTTTTTATCTATTGGCTCGAGGGGTCTCGACCCAGGTTCGGATGTTCAAGGTTTGCCAACAAACCCCTATACTATTGGCCCTTTCAGCAGTGACCTACTTGCGCAGGCCAAAGTCTCACCCGAAGTAGTATGGGTGGGTGTTGGAACTAGGTTTCCGCACCCTAGGAGAGGGTAGGTAAGTCAAGTAGAGCTTCGTTCACCCTGATTGTGACCCGATTTGGTATCACCAAGCCTAGATTCCCTTCACATCCATGTGAACAACAATAATATTACTCACAGAAATCAACAGATCGAGGATTCATCTAACAATACACAGCTATTTCAGTTATCCTTGTAAGAAGCAAGTAGAACAAACCTAGATCATAGCATAAATAAGTACACAAATACGTTCGCAACTTAAACCAGTAAAATAGCAGCATATACTAAGTAATCAAGGCGTCACAGATTCATATCACAATAATTCTAGTGGATTTAGATAGGCAACAATACTTCCGCATTCATTAATCTTTCAGATCTATGTACAAAACCCCAAAAACCCAAACTGCGCACATAGCAGCAGGGTCCACACACAGTAGGATAGAGGCCCTCTGCGCACACAGCAGCAGGGGTCCTTACTCAAAAACACTAACCAGATCTATCGATTTACACTTAGAAGTAGTATCTATCATTATTATCTTGTCCTACAACTCAAAAAGGTTCAACTACTTATACTATTATACCCTATGCATCCAATGTTCTGCAAAACATGGTTTGCGGACTCTTGGTCTACCCTTGACCCATTTACAATGCTTTAGGGGCTTTGACCCACCCTAAAACCCCTGTGTTATACTAGATATAATCAGAAATATACAAAATGGACCAGTTTCGCAGCTTTGTAGGAGAACCTATTCCAACAGTCCCCCAACACAATCTTGTGACTCATCCCAAGTCACTGCGATGGTGGGGTTTCCACCTGGGCGCGTAGTGTGTTGATGGTGACAATTAGTAGGGGTAGTACTTCTTGGCTCTGAGTAGTAGCACGCTGTACAATATCCACGAGCTTCTGGGATGTTGGACCTTCGGTGGCTGTAGTGACATTTTTCAATGTCTGGTTGAGTTGCGTGACCGTGCTATGGACATCTTGTGAGAGCTGGAGGGCTATGGTAGCCCATGGCTTTAATCGCTCCTCAAGGATGTACTTATGACACCAGAGTTTCTCAATCATGTCTAGGAGAGTGCAGTTGGTCTGAAATTTTTCTAATCGTTGCGCAGGCACCAAGGTGGGAAAGGTAGCCTCGACCTATGCGAAAGCTTCTTCCTGTTGTCGTAAGTCATGAATGACCTTTTTGAGGGCCGGGTTGAACTAGACCATAGTCTAGAGCTGCATGGATGATTCAAGCGACTGGGTGCCCTGAGAAATTTGTTCTGAGATGGCGTTCATTGCTTCGGCCTCCAGCGCAACGCGCTGGGCTTGAACCTCAAGTGGCATGGTGGGCTGCAAGGTAGCCTGTAAGTCGGAGAGTTGCTTCTCCAGTTGTGTCTTGACAGTCTCTATTTCCTTTCGAGATGCTTTTATGGCTGCAATCATACTTCTACCTTGGCCTAAGGTTTAGCTGCGACCGGGACTCCGTCCAGGACCTCTGTGCAGAGCTGGTGGATTGCCATTTCAAGCTCCACCTGATGCAATATAGCAAGGGATTTTTCTGCGTCTTTCCATTTGAGGGCCCGCTTGGCCATACCGAGATGTTGATGTACCTCCAAGTCTCGCTGGTGGGTCTCCCGGATTACGGCGGTGTGGAGGCCTTGCAATGCCTCAGTGGGAAACTTAGCCAGGTCCAAGTGGACTGTTGTATCGACTTGGAGTTGGGTTCTTATAAGGGCAGTGCTAGGTAAGGAGTAGAGGTGGCTTCCTCTTGGTGTGAGCATGGTACTGCTGATTTCCAAGGGAACTTGTTTCTGAGTTACACTGGTCTGCAGCATATCTGCCTTCCACTGGAGGGCGCAGAGCTCACTCTGGAAGGTGCCAATTGCATCCTTTTGTTGTTTTTCAATGGCTACCCAATTTTCCTCTGTGGCCAGTGTAATTGCATCTATGATTTGTTCGAGATCACCATCAGTCAGTGTGACTGTCGCATCGTATTCCTGGAAATGGGCGCGTTGCTTCTTTCGGGGCCTGATATCAGGCCCACTTGGCCGCTTTGTATTATGGAGAGATGTGGTAGCTGGGCTATTTGTCCCTAGCACAATTAGTGCCAGCTGTGAATTTGCCCCAACATCTGCATTGGCGACCTGTAGCAGCTGGGTGTTCCTTTCCATGGCTATGCCCACGCCCCTCGTGCTTGGTTCTGGGGTTTTCCTGGGGTCGATAGTAGGGGGTACTTCTATGGCGCAAGTCCCTTTGGTACTCTTTTCACTAGGACTGAGGCCACTCCTCCATTCAGGGAGCTAGAGTGCAATTAGCCTATTGATTTCTTCGTCCCCTGACCCAATGATAACTACCTCTTGTTTGGGTTCTATAAGTAGCGAGACTTCATCGGTCCTAGGGACTGTTATCTTAGTGGGAGCAGGGATTCTTGATTCCGGGGGCCTATCGGCAGTGGGAGTGGGTCGCTTTGCCATGAGTAGGATTCAACAGGCCCAAAAAATCACACATCATGAAAAAAATACATACAAGTGATGGGTGTAATACGGAGCTGTTGTCTGAGCTAGTTGTCCTACTTTATAGTGCCTATGGTCATCCAACGGTAGGGTAAGTGTCATTCAAAACTTACCATCAAGTAACCGGTAAAAAATCTCAAGGAATCGCTTCATTAATTTCCAACCGCCCACTCATCTTAACAATAACTTCTCCATTTTACCTGATTTTACTATTCCCCCTGTCACTTTTCACTCCCCGTGTGTACTCTACATACCTACTGAGCTTGGACTAAACATCCGAGCCTCTCGCACCTCCCCCCCAACACAAGCTTGTTCCTAATGTACGCTACAACCCAAGACATGTGTTTCCCACAGGTGTCCTCCCAACCGCACCAAATCCCTTGCGGGAACGAATCTTTTAGAGGCATTATAAGTAGTGCATATTCCCAAACAAAATTTTTGTAATACCCCACATGGTCGAGGAGTGACTGCAACTGTTTTCTTGTTGCACGAGTCGCCGCATTATGATAACTCTACCATCTCTATTTTTATTCCTATTTAAGGTAAGGTGCGTCCCATTGCAACCCCCGCACAGCCCGGTAGCCGTGCGCACCCCTTACAATTCTAAGTTAAACGCAGTTCACAGATCATCCTTATTATTCATTGGGCCCAAGCTATGATAGTTAACCCTGCTTGGTATCTATGTTTCCCATGTGGGTAATTCTGGTGAGAGGAATAGGTGCGATTTGCCCCACTCCCTAGTGTCAATGTCTCGCAGGGCTGCATCAAGCACCATGGTCTAGCCTACTAACCCAAATTTTCCCAGGAATTCTTCTTTCAATGTCCCCCAGTGGTAGGTGCATCGATGGAGCTTCGCATATAAGTACCATGCATATGGAATTGGTCCTAGGTCATGAATCAGTAGGTGAACCAATTCCTTAGTCGTCTTGTCGCACCACTATTTTTCCCATGCTGACAGATATTCGCGTGGTTCTTTCGATCCAAGGAATGTCTTGACCAGTAGGTCGGTTGGGGCTTCAAATTACAGGATCATCATATTCTGACATTCCTCCCAAGCCTGGAATGCCTCCCCGTGCATCTCCCACCAGCGCACAGGTATTCCACGCAAGGCTAGCTTAAGGGCCCATAACCTTCGTCCCTTGGGAACCTCGGCTTAAAAGGCTTGCAAAAATTCCTTAATTCTTCTAGAACCATCAAATTAGGGTAGGTCTCTTACCTTGGACGAAATGCAGCAGAAGTCCCTTGTGACTCGAAGACACCGCAGCACTGAGACATCATGCAACAAGTTTTGCCAATTTTCCATCTCCTCGTCAAAGTCAAAGAAGAATTCACTATCCTTTTCCCAGTAGAGTACTCCTTCCACCGTGGGGTTGATCCAATCTTCATCTTGCGCAGTCAACTTGTAAATGTGATCCACCTCCTCTTCATCGCGTACCGGCTTTGTATATCGTTCACCTTCCGCAGGATCTAATGATACTATCACCCTTGTGCCGTTATTTTCAAACACCATGCTTCTTTTCTTTAGGTTGATGATACCACCCATATCTATGGCCCAATCCAATCCCAAGAGCACAGGGTAGGGGTCTTCATATTCTACAATTTCAATTACTTCAAAATCTGCATGGGCCGTTTACTCCTGCGATGTCCATCGTAAATTTGGGCAACCTTCCTAGCGGGATGATTTTCTATTGATTTTCCATGCGCAGCTGAACAGTGGACCATTCCAACTTAGGTTCTCCCATTCGTTTCCACATCTTCTTAGGTAACACGTTCGCATCCAACCCTAGGTCCAAAATAACCTGGCTCATTTCGTAGTCATTGATCTACGCAGACAACCGCATTTCTCTTCCAGTGTGTTTCTTATATCTGTATAGTTTGTGCACATCCTTGACTTATAGGGTTAGATTGGGGCATGCTTCACATCTATCTATTAATGCCTGAAGGTTATCCATAGCCTTTGGGTTGCGCAGCAGTTTCATACATGCCTGCAAAAAGGGCTCAACCTCCACATCTGCCTTGAGGTTCGCAGGTGGCCAAGAGGTAGTTGCTTCTATCTCAGCAAAGGTTTTGCGAGCTATGATAAATGTTTCTTTCCCCCTTTTTAGGTCCACGCCTTCTTGTTTGATAGCGGCTTGATAGATCAGAGGTTCCATCGCAGCCTCCTCCTCAAGTCCCTTGGTGGCCATCCCACTGTGCGTCACCACATTCACACTCAGACCCTTGCTTCGCAGCTCAGCCTTAACTCTCTGTACATTCTTCATAGGTGTCGACTTATTTTCCTGCATTTTTGCTATCAAGATCGGGTAATCTTCAATCGCATGGTCCAACTGTCTGTAATATCGGTACGTTTGCCTAGTGGGTTTCAGGCAGTCCCTTGCAAAGTGTCGTGCTTCTCGACAGTTATAGCAGATTAGCTAACCTCATCCCCATCCTGAACTTCCACCGCGTCCTCCTCCCCTGCTCCTTGATGGGGAGCCATATATACCTACGGGGGTCCTTGGTGACGCAGGGTCTGATTGCACCCTATATAAGTTTCCTCAATCAATCATCAAATCGTATGTTTAGCAATTATGTTTAGGATGTCCCACCAATCTGCAGAACCTACACCATTGTTGCTTTACCAATGGAACGTATGCAACAAGGTGGAGACAGTGGTTAGTATCATGCAGCCCTGCGACGTGACAATGATCGCAGCAGAGCGCTAGCCCACTAGGTCACGTAGCTTCCTTAGGGAACAATGGGCTTTGTACCCTAATCTGCACATAATCTACTAGTAGAGGATAGTTATCCTTGGTGTGGCCATTCACCTGGCATCGTATGCACCGTCTTTCAGGGCTGGCTTCTACCCCTCGTTCCTTTTGCAGGTTTTGGATCTCTACATGCATCGCTTCGAGCTATCCCTAGATATGTTGGACACCGAGCTAAGTCTCATCCTGAGGTGTAGTTTCTAACTTCATGGCACCTTCCAAGGCCTTCTCCTGCGATTTGAAAGTTTTGTTCCCCATAGGTACATGCAGGTGAGGCAGCAACATGGCAAGCAACCATTTCGTGTGTTGTCTGTCATCATATTGGAATCCCCCTTCTCTGATCACCTTCTTTAGTCACTGATCAGCCTCCCACACAGATTCAGAAGGTCCTTGCCTGAAATCCTTTAGATCAACCATGATTTGGGAGTAGGACTTAGGTTTCTTGAAATGCTGTTTCAGTGCGTTCTTAATTTCTTCAATGGTTTCATTTGCATTTTGCCGATGTATCCCATGTACCAGTCCAAATCTCTTCCTTCGAAGGCAAGGGAAAGTTGTTCCCTTTTCACCGTGTCACTAGCCACGTTCTGTGCAGTCCACATCAATCCTATGACAAACTAGAAATGATCCATATCTTCATCCACTACACCCTTAAAGGTCGGAAATTTCATGTGTGCATCCATGTCCTCTTCTGGTGGCCGAGGGGTCGGTGAATTCTTACCTCTAGGCTGATTTGAAAGTGGTGTGGCTGGAGGACTCTACGAAGCTACTTCTCTTACTGGAATGTAGACCAATTGATCTCCTTCTAGGTTGCCCCTATAGTACTTGCCACTCTGCGTTGTGCTCATGTCCAGATCAGAGGTCATTCACTCGGTATGGCTACATAGAATAATCTTTTCACATAATAATATCTTGATAAATAATGGAAAAGTCTTCAGGAACTTACCTCAGAACCCCATGAAGAATCTTCTCTCTTATTCAGAGTAGGATACAAACTGATCGATGAAAAATTATATTACAAATCCTCCTAACACGTTGTCTACCCAATGGTCCATTGTGCGAGTGATGGTGTTATCAGTCTTTTCTAGCTGCTGGATTAGTTCGGGGGTCCAATCTGTGATCTGCTTGTATTTCCAACACTTTTGAAACTCAACCAGTCTTGCGAGCCACTCCTGGAGCTTGATCGCAATCGTTACAAAGAATATCTCGTAGATCTTTGTGAAAATGTACTTATTCTTCCACTCTTCGGTGGTCAACCTCTTCTTGCAGTTTTCTTTTATGGAAAATTCCTGAACTTGTTGTTCAAACCATTCATCAATTTCCTTCCTTTCTGGCTTCCAGTACGGCCTTGGAATTACCCAATCCCTCTCTCAAAATACTCTAGGTCCCAGCAACGGAACCATTTGTTGGCTTGAGGGGTCCTGACCCAGGTTCAGATGTTCAAGGTTTGCCAACAAACCCCTATACTACTATCCCTTTCGGTAGTGACCTACTTGCGCAGGCCAAAGTCTCACCTGAAGTAGTATGGGTGGGTGCTGGAACCAAGTTTCCGCACCCTAGGAGAGGGTAGGTAAGTCAAGAAGAGTTGCGCTCGCCCTGATCATGACCCGATCTGTTATCACCAAGCTTAGATTCCCTTCACATCCACGTGCGCAACAACAATATTACTCACAGAAATCAATAGATCGAGGATTCAGATAACAATACACAGCTATTTCAGATATCCTTGTAAGAAGAAAGTAGAACAAACCTAGATCATAGCATAAACATGTACACAAATACATTCGCAACTTAAAACAATAAAACAGTAGCATATACTAAGTAATCAAGACGTCACAGATTCATATCACAGCAATTCCGGTGGATTCAAATAGGAAACAATACTTCCGCATACATTAATCTTTCAGATCTACGTACAAAACCCAAAAAACCTAACCTGTGCACACAGCAGCAGGAGTCCTTACCCAAAAACCCTGACCAGATCTATGGATTTTCACTTAGCAGTGATATCTATCATTCTTAGCTTGTCCTACAACTCAAAAAGGTTCAACTAATTATACTATTCAAGCCTATGCATCTAATGGTCCGCAAACCATGGTCTACAGAGTCTTGGTCTACCCTTGACCCATTTACAATGCTTTAGGGGCTTTGACCCACCCCAAAACCCCTGCGCTATACTAAATATAATCAGAAATATACAAAATGGACTAGTTTCGCAACTTTGTAGGAGACCCTGTTCCAACATTACCCATTTATTCATCTAACTATGTGTTAAGAGAAAAGTTAATATTCCAATTAGTTGTATGCTAATTTAGGAATATTACACCATTTTAGGCAAACACCCGCCATCCATATCTCGGACCATCTCCAAAAATGGAGGCAGCATCGTAGTTTGTGCAAATCCAAACTCGAAGATCAAGTTTTGTTAGACCTGTTCCTACAAACTCTCACCGTATAGATTTCAAAGGATGTGGCAACTCAAAATCCCATATATGAAGAGGATGCCATTAGCAAGGCCCAACAACTTGAGCTGATCTATACGTAGTCAGGATATATTTACAATATCCTGCATAATTCCCCGTGCCTACAAAATTACAAATAATTTCTAGGCCCGTCGAACTCTGCAGACGGTTTGATTGGGTCATTGACCCAAAATCACCTAAGCAACAACGTTCGACACCCTGGTTACACGTATGATTCTAAATAGAACATACTGCAACCCAACTATAAGAATCATCATGCACCTCCACAAAACATGACCAATAGGGCGTCATCGTACCACCATCAGCAGGGAGGTCCATATCCTCCAGCTCAAGGGACCTCGTACGCATCTAGACATGCTAACGGAAGAGCTCCCCCCCAACAACCATTCATAAACTAAGGAAAAGGACTGCAATATGCCTACTCCCCATCAAAAAACCAAACCATGCAGAATAATGCACAGGTTAACTTTGTGCAACCTTCCCAACCACAAATGTGCCAACCATACAATCAGGAGAATCATAGCTATCCTCCTAACGTGGCAAGGAAAAAGGAAAAAAAAAGCCTAAAGGAAATCCTAGATAGGGAGGCAACAATCAAAAATGCCCTCCACGGTCTCAAGCTAGAAGCAACTCCAACTGAAATAAAAAATAGGAGCCAAGAAATTCCCAAAGGCAGAACAAGAGGGAGAATCTTTGGAAGAACCACTCTTGTTCAATCTATGATGAGTATGACCATTACACCCACCACTGTCCTGACCTCTCTGAGATGAAGAAGATGTAAGGTAACCATGGGAAAGGGGGATCCTCATAGAAGAAAGAAGTCATGCAAGACCCTTTCCCCCATCAAGGGACAGCTAGCACCCAACAACAGTAAACAACTCCTGACGATTCCAGAAAAAACAGCCATGAAATCTACATGACTGGTGAAGAAATGGTTTTTTCAGACTTGAAACTGAAATTATGATACCCCACTAGACACAATTCTTTAGGGGCTAGTACAATTTCACCAACACCGCCTTTGACCATATCAAAGATGCCTATTTAACCTTTGCCAAAAATGGCTAAGGGACCAACTCGGTGGGCAGGAAACTATTTCAAAGCGGCCCATAACTATAGCATTGTGGATGATTTAGCTCAATCTCCCACCGCCATGTTAGCTTTGGAGGTATTACAATCATTCCCAAAGCAAAGGAAAGCCTTAATTTGTGCATTAGGCACCATCGACCTTGTAAATTTGTGCCTAATGGCTTTCGATTTAGACAAAGCCACCCTTAGGCTTCCTTCAATGGTCGCGTTCCAGATACCAGTGTCAGTTAAAAAAATCACCATTCACCGATGTATCATTAACGAGAGTGCATCCACATGCATCATGTTAAATAATTTTTGGAAGAAGTTAGGTTCTCCTAAAATAAAGCCATCAGAAATCATGCTTAGAGCATACGATGGGCACCCTTCAGCTCCCATCAGTCTCTACCAAAATGTCCAGGTATTCTTAGCTGGTAAGAAGGTCCTTATAGACATTGAATTCTTGTATTCTCAACTGGATTAGAACATACTCCTTGGCTGGAGTTATATTTATGCCATTTCATCCATAGCCTCCTCCGTCTTCTGAAATATGATGTTCCCCCATGAGGATTTCATCATTACTGTCGACCAATTGACATATAGTGAAAAGTGACCCCAAAAAAATACTGATGCCATTCTACCCTATGTAGACACATCTGCCAAGATGCTCACACGGTACCAATAATATGGCCCTGGCTAGTTCAAACCATCGTCCATCCTTGGGTCATTCGTAGTAGATCCCCCTATTATACTTGAGTCATCACTTGATGTCAAAGAGGCTCCAGTGTGCATGATGTCCTCATCAAGAACCGTAGCCAGTCAAGACACAGAGGTGAGCAGTAAAGGCACCAAGTCCTTGTCCACGATAGCCTCTCTATCCTATGCCACCTCCCAAACTCCTTTCCTCTTCCCCCCAGCTAGTTTTTTGTCACAGCAGGTCATGGCCATGATGTTCCTACCAAACTTATCATTTGAAATCCTAGTCTGGTACCTAGTCCCACCTACCACAATGGGAGTCATGCACATCACCTCTACAGGGTTAATCCCCCTTAATCCTGAGTACACCCCAACTATTCAGGAGACTATCACAAATGTCCCTTCAGAGGAAATTCCCATCGCAAAGCCGATGGTTATGACTAAGAACACCAATAAAAGAGGAAAGAAGGTAGAGAATCCCATCATGCAACAGGAATTACAACCTTGTGCCATATGTGACATAGTAGGACACCCTACCCACATCTGCCCAGAGATGGATGAATTAAAACTACTCCTTTTCTATGCGGTGCATATTGCGGCAACAAGTTCCCGTAAAAAGGAACGTGCCACCAAAAGTCAAGGAAAGGCATTGCATACAAATCACGCATGCACTATCTGTAGGAATTATGGAAACTATACCCATCATTTCCCAAAGATTCTATGATACAGGGATGCCTTACACGCCATTGAGCCATCCTATCAAGAGGATCCCTCCATCCAGTCAGCTGGAGATGAACCTTGCATCATTCTATACCTGCAAGAGGAACGACAGTCGCTTGAAAGACTCACGTTCATCTTTCCCCCTCCTATCATACATTGATTACTATGTGATGAACATGACCACTTCATCGACGAGTGTGCAGCCTTGGAACTCATCCACAGGTGGTATCCAGTAGAGCGCATTTACTATGTTGGTTTATGAGTGACGCAATTTACATGTCCTTTATGCGCTGACAACCACACTTTGGAAAAGTGCCATTACATCCTCTGATTTTGCTTAGAATTAGCTGTTTACGCCCAGCCATAGTTCACCTCTCCCGAGAAGATGGCTCAAACTCTGAATCCATGAATAGCTCGACAACTCACAAATATGTGACAAGTAGATCCATCCTCTTCCTGTCAACTGAAAAATGACCAATCGGGGAACCCTTAGTCACCCCCAACCACCCTTCACAGAGAAGACCAACATGTGCATTATGTAACACTCCCAATCATGTGGTTGCCACTTTCCCTAACGTAGAAGCGCTACGTTATTGTACCCAATCACGCCATCAAATGAGCAATACAGGAACCCCATTTCTAGGATGTTTTGCCTAGTATGTCAAGGCAATCACCATGAGCAGCGTTGTACCTATATCCCACGAGTACACCCTCTAATCGACATGATAAATCTATTAGAGACAAAATGTCGAGACCTTATCAATCTAGAACCAAACAACCAACATGGAAGGAAAAACACCCCCAGGTAGTCTACTCCATACCCATTGCAGCATAATGGGCAAGTTAGGAAGGCATGCCAACCAAGCATGACCTAGGTTCAACCTAGGATAACATGCGGACTATGTGACATGATTGGCCACAAAGTCAATCAATGCAAAGAACTGAAGTACCTCGCAAATAGTCTTCGCATAGTCTCTTCTCTCCTGCAAAGACATATCTCTAACCAAGAGAAGATCATGCAAAACTATTGTCGGATTTGCTCACACTTTCATCATACAATAAAATGTGATCATCTCCCGAAGCTTAGAGCGGAAAGAGAGGCATTAATTCTACATTCCCCAAGAGAGCTAGACATACCTGAGCCAAAAACTTGGAAATGGAAGTAGAGGACCTCCTCCTCTACGTATGATCCCCTCCGAGCGTCCACTTCTGGGACGAAGAGTAGTGTTGATTACCACACAATCTACTCAGTTTGCATAGTGGTATCATGCACCATTTTCACCAGCCATAACCATGAACCAGAGGCGTGCCCGCTAATGGAAACATTCATGCACCTCTATACCAGGCAGAACTTCCATCTACCGGAAATTGCCCATCCTAATGAGGGATCTAGCCTTGCGCTCATGCAAGCTCCCATCAGGAAATTATTCCCCCACCATACATTGAGACACGATACACCATATATAGTTCATATTGTCATGTATTGGAGCCAAGACTTGGGATGCCTTCCCCGTCATGAAAAAACAAGGCACCATATGTGTTTGCACTGATTTTCGTGAGATCCCAAATTTACATGTTGCCATCGAACTCCTCAATGATACCCAGCCCCTAGAACAACGTATAGTACACCTAGAGTACATCGATGAAAGTTGAAGGCAATCACTGCAAAAGAATGAGGCCCAAAAGAAACATGTAAAAGCATCGTTAAACCACCACATCAACCCTCATTAATTCACTGAGGTAGAGTTAGTCCTCTGCTACGATGTCACAAAAGAAGTTGTAGGGCCAGGAAAGTTTGAAACTTTGTGGAAAGGACCATACATCATAAAACATTTCCTCCTCAAGGGGGCATAAATCTTGGTAGAGCCAGACGGAACATGCCTCAGCAACCCCATCAATGGCCTTTACCTCAATAAATTCTACCCATAAGGGCCAAGAAGGCCCTCCCCTAAAGTCAAAATACACAGACCAAAAACTTTAAATTTTTGGCCAAAATGCTTGTCACAAAATACACTCTAGTGTCACAATGGATTATCAACTCGACCATTACTTTGGATTCACCGATGGAGCGTCGCGATGGTCTTAGAGTTTAGTAGCTGTCATCTAGGTCATCTACCACCCTGACCAATCGCCATTCTGCACCAATGGTGTATGCATCGACTCAATGACAAAAAATCAGTAAGAATATGATGCCATCATTGGACTTATGTGCGACGCCCTCAATCAGGGAATATGCCATATGCATATCTATCTCGATTCCCAGTTAGTGGTGTCACAGTTAATCTAATAATTTGAGGTACGAGATTCTCATCTATTTATAAAATACTTGCATGAAAAAATTTTAAGCCAAAAATTTGATCACATTACATTCACACATGTACCAAGAAATCAAAACCAAACAGCTGATCGCATAACTAAAAATATTCTAAACTCGAATACATATCGGATAAACCATCATACATAAAAAAAAAAAACATAGAAATCCATCAGCATAACATAATCCATAAACAAACACCAAACAAGGGACACACCATTTAGAGATGCAAAAAATATCTCTCATATATACCAAAAAATATATGTGTTTGAGTACAAAAAATATAGTGTTTCTGACCCGTACATCAGCCCAAAGATACAAATATACAAGTCGAAAAAAATAAGGGAAGCTTCCTTATAACAAGTGATTTCCTTATCTAAATATAGACTCTAGGGTGGTGCTCCCCCAAGTGGGTTACTTGGATCTAGAGCCGCTCCCTGTACCAACACTGGATCCACTATCAAAATAGAAGATCGCCACCCGATGCAAAGTTGGCCGATAGCCCCTCTCCTGGGCCATCAGAGCCTCTAACCATGCATCGTCAAGGTCATCCACGAAGCCTCAAATAGGCATCGCATGGGTCAAACAGTCCACTTGACCCCATGCATCCTCCAGAACTCGAGCCTTGACCTCCAGAGCAGCCACTTACTCAGTCAACTCTACAATGCGTGCCTCCGCCGCCTTGGCATGAGCCCACTCAGCAGCACTCTTGGCAGTAGCCGAGCTACTGACCTCCCCCGAAGGACCAGCCTCCCCACCAGGTGTTCCACCCTGAGGTTGTATCGAAGCTCCTCTCTGTCCCCCACCTAAGCAAGGAACACCTCGAGGCCGCCGAATCGGTTGATGTCCCACCAACCAAGCCACGGGACGTCCAACCTTGCCAACATCTGAAAAATTAACAAAACTATGTTAGTGTCATTATAATACACATAAAAAACATAAATACTCAAGTAAATGCGGAATAAAAAACATGAAAACATACCTGCTAGCCCCGATACATACCCAACAGAAAGACCCATGTCTAGGTCTCCATGGAATTCCACTCCCGCAAAAGGGAACGGCAGAAACATCTGAGGATTGGCCTCAAACCAAGCCTTCATGGTGTCGTTCCAATAACGCCCCACCCTACCTCCACCTCTGTGAGGCATCACAGGGGCCCATTTCCTCACGCGAGGCTCTCGTGGCCCCCTAGTAGGCACAACCATCATAGGTCTCAGCAACATCACCTGCTCATACATGATGCTACAAAGAATGCTAGCATATGTGAACAACTTCGATTCATCCTGGACCTTGGAAAGCTGAGCCAGCATCTCGTCATAGAAAAATTGGACAAAATCAAAAAATTTTCCGACCCTCAACCGATGGAAAACACCAATCTGTGGGCCTGATGCCTGATTAGGCGCA
Organism: Pinus albicaulis; assembly: GCA_034641835.2. Classification (NCBI taxonomy): domain Eukaryota; kingdom Viridiplantae; phylum Streptophyta; class Pinopsida; order Pinales; family Pinaceae; genus Pinus; species Pinus albicaulis. The sequence goes on from CM076583.1 coordinate 749,431,425, forward strand.
AACGACCCTGCCAGTTGCATAATACCATCCAGAGCACACTGCTCGGCCAGGTAGGTCACAGAAGCTATCGATATGCACCCCTTCATAAGGGGCACCCCACCACAATGGCCCGCTGAAAACTGCTCAAGATCCACCCTCCTGAGTGGAAGCAGATAAGGAAGCGCCTCACCCTTAGGTAGCAACCCAGTCACAAAATAGATATCCATATCGGGATGGATAGTAAGGTCGCACCCCCATAGCACCATAACCTTGCGTCGCCTGTTCCAACATCAGATCACGTAACGCAGAAGATGATCCTATGATTGTAAGAGGTCATTCTCCATAAATTTGAGAAGTCCTCAGCGCGCCAACTGCTGGTGAAAATGAGCATCAGCGGCCAAATTAGCCTGGAGATCAGGCCAATCCCTCTCCCTCCACAACATCCTGTCATCAAAGAGGCACACATCAGTGACACTAAAAGCACAAAAAATTTGACAAAAGTTCCAAAAAAAATTCAAAAAATTAGCTTCAACCCTCCGCGTACCTGTTCCTCACACATGCACGAGGAGCACGTGTTTGTTTTTCCCACAAACGCAGAAAATGTGTGATCAAAGCCAGTGTAGGCACAATAATTTCACACACAACCCTTGGTTTTGTTCAAAAAAGGTGCGTCTATGCCTTAATTTCCTGTGCGGTCAAGGAAAAATCTAACCTGGGATCCATACATGCCCATCCTGTACGGACCCTAACACCAATACACTGAAAATAAAATAAAATGTAGGACATTATGGGGCTTACCTGGTTCAAGAATCACAATTCTCGGGTACCTAGGCTAACCGCAACTGCAATATCAGCTCCGCAAAAACCTCTGACCTCTCAAAACCTCAAAAAATGAACTGAATTGAGCCATATTCGCCTATATGTTGCCCTTTTCGAAATATTTGGAGGACCATAATGAGAGCTCAGAAGGCCCAATTACAGGAACGAAAGAAAAACTATGATCATCACTTCATAACGCCCAAAGGTGGTGCCACACATTTTCACCTCAAAAAAAATAATTTTTCAGTTCCGAGAAGTATGCCCTCTCTTACCTTCTTTTTTAGCATATGTCTTTCAATAATATTTGAATAAAGAATATTATTTCACTTGAGGTATTTTTTTGCAGGTATCATGCAAACCATCCATCGCTGCATCCACTGAAAGTTCCAAAGAAGGTATCATTCTACCCTTAGCATGATAGAGTCCCAGAAAAACTCTGCATATCCTGACATCATTTGTCCATAAGAAATTAACCATAGGTTCTAAGCACTCCACCACGTTTATCAGCACCCCACCTTGCACCTGATAAACATCCTCGTTGGTCGGCAGAGCCTCCCCTCCATGGTGGCTGTCACTCAAAGTAGACCATATATCAAAAAAATCATGACACCATGGCCATACCACTTTAGTCCAAGAATAACCTCATGCCCACTAACACACCATGCATTAGGTTAAGTTTTACCATATAGAAATAAAACCAATTTCCCAGGCTACCATGTTTTTCAAGCAGATCGAAACTACACCACCGACCGTCGCATTTGGCCTACCATACCTCCATCTACATAGCCCATCTGTGACATTTTCCATCTGCTTCATCAACCTCACACATGATACCAACCAATGGTGCCCCCACCCTCAGCAAAATACCTTCCCCACATCATCAGTGAGCAAACACTTTCCTGTTTTGGGGCACCTGTCTCTATGTTTTGTACAATCCAAACCCCATTATTTCATTCTTTTGGTAAGTGTACAAAGAATGCAAATGGTGCACTATGTGCCCCACTCATCCATCCATTTTTTCTCCCATGGTAGTAGTCCCTGGTCACCCTTGGTCAGAGTATCACACCCTTCACGGATAAGCCACCATGACATTCATAACCAAAATATCCTTGCCTTGGATGTCCTACCGACTCTAGGGATTTCCCCATCAGAAGTAATTATGACTGCCACCAAGCTGATTTTTATACTCTGATCTTGGGCCACTGAATCCCCATCGTCAGTTTTTAGTCCCCCTCGCCATCATTCCTATGTTAAACCTATCACATCCAGGATCCTAATACCTCGCATTAGTGACTCTCTTTTTCAATTGAGGCTTCCTTTTTGTCGACATCAACACCTGCTTCTAAAAAAGGAAGTGGTACCTTGGATCACCCCTTACTACAAAAGGCACATACTCGGGTGGCATTGTGGGAGACATCATTTTCCAGAGATGTCATCAATCCTCCTGACATTCAACTACAACACAAGCTTTCATGTTAAGATGGTATCGTACCTTACAACCATTTCACTTTGATCAAATTCGTTGAAGACTCATGCCTTTATAAGCATCTCTTTTAGCAATGCTTACATGGGAAGGTCCTAGTCATACACCCATGCGTACAATGCGCATTTATATGCCATACCAAGTTTATGCATATGGATACCACATTCGACCTATTTTCAAAGAAAACATGCCCTCGAGGGCATCAACACTCGTCGTCATCAACCAGTAGATCACTACCATACTAGTGACACAGAAAGAATCTATACTTTTCAAATAGATTTGTTTAGCTAGCCAAAGAATCACGAGAATGGGACATGCCTGCCTCGTAGAATTTTATTTATTTATTGTATCATACCATTGCTTGCAGGGTTCCCAATGGACATGGTCGCTCTTTGACCTGTTGTAAGGCGTTTCCAACTCCTTGTTACATGCAGGTCTCTATCTCTCTCTCCGCACAGTACACATAAAAGAAACTATAATTTATTGCGGCTATACATTTCTTCCTAGACCTCACACATTAGGGGGCATCTGTTATCACTGAAAAATCAGACAAGCAAAGATGACATTATTAAATGTTAGGAAGAAGGATTTATAGGGCTAAGGCACATTAGAGAATCTGAAGAATTTTAGAAAATATCTAAGGTCCAGAATAAAAATCAAATTGTGCACTGAAGAAACTAGAAAAATGCGCCTTCACACACATTTTTCTTTGATAGGTGTACCTTTGCATGGCTTTCCCTCAAAAAACCACGCGGACTTGAGAGTGGTGGAAGTCACTTTCCGGGACCACAAGGCACACTACAGGAAATTGATCCCACACTTGAGGCTGCCCAAGGATAGCCTCCCAAGCCTCTGTAGGACCTCAAGGGAGCACACAATGGAATAATGTGGCACACAATGGAGTCATCCCCTATCTTGGGTCACTATCAATTAATGTACCAAGAGAGGGATAGAGAGCTTGAATTCATCTATAAAAGGCCACCAAGAGATGAAAAAATGGAGAGCACATTGTTATGCTGGCAAAAATTGCTTCAAGCAATCCAACAATGTGTGATCTGGAGCAGAAGTAGAGAGGGGATTCAGTTGTTGGCAACCCAACAACTCCAATCCTTTTGAGTAGAGAGAGGGACCTTGAACCAAGGTAACTCGAAGGTAAAAATGTCCTTGCATCGAGTCTTATAACTCCATAGTTCTAAGGGCCCCTTGGCAAGTGTGTAAACATTCTACATTTTATTTACTACTAGCACACAATAAGAGGGGACAATAGACACCACTATTGGTATTATTGTGTTGTTTGACTCTATACTAGATCTGTGTTATTTGTTTAGTTTAGATTTTATTTTCTCTTCATATATGCATGCTATTTCATTATCTAGTATGTTTTATTTTATGGCATGTTCACTAACTTGCTAACTCCCTTGTTTATCTGCCTGTGACCAGGAACTTAAGAGGAAACAACCACTCCTCTTAAGAAAGTGTGAATTTTTACACTTGTGTATCAGATCCACCAACACAATACACTTGACGATCCAATGCTTTAGTACATTGCACCAACATTTACTAGGCATGTTTAGGTATTCCTAGACCTCAAGAGGGGGTTTCCCTTCAAATAGTCCCCCACATGCCTGACCATTAGCAGTTCATGATATATCCTTAGATTCAGTTTAGTATATTTTATTGACTCAGTTTCCACTGTTCATAGATCCCATTTCCTAAGCCCCGCTTTAGTTGGCTCATTCATATCTTCATAGCCCTTGCCTTTTTAGCAGAGATTATTATTTTTTAATCTCCCCCTCTCATCAACTTGGGGGAATTTGGTCCTATGTACTCAGTTTAGAAAAATTCAGTGTATCGGACATGGCCTTCTTATTCCAAGAACATGTATATGAGAATATCTATGTCATTGTATCATTTTATGTCCCATTGATGCCAAAAAAACATGTACTATATATTATTCTCCTTAGACCCATATTGCTAGGCATACCATTATTATTTGTATGAGTTATCTCGACGGGTATGGGTATGCCCCCCCTGCCTCATTAAGATGATTTACACACCACCTAGAGACTCTTCATTAGCAGGTAGGTCTCACCTCCTCCTCACACAGTTCGTCCCTTCACTGTAGTGAATTTCTCTCTCTCCATGACCTCCTCCTGTGTCTCATGAAAGGAAAACTACAATGTATTTTGGTCATACGATATTATCCTAACACTCATACAATGGGGGGCAATCTGTTATCACCTAAAAAGTGATCACCTTGCCATATTAATTTTTTGAATGAATCACCTAGCCATATTTTACTAGGTTGATCAAAATGCATCATGTGGCATGGGGCTTACACATTAAAACCCACTTTCACCTTAGGAAATAATTTAGTGAACCATTTTCTCTAAATATTTTCCATTTAATTATTTACCTAGATGAGAATAACCCAGAAATTTGTTTAATTTCATATTATTCTCATATATTTTACCTACATCAAAATAACCCAGAAATTCATTTAATTTCATGTTATTTTCATATTAACCCATTTATTGTGATAAAAATTACAAATATTTTCACACACTTTTATCATTTCTCTAATCATTAGCAACAATTAAATAAATCATTTGTTATTTATTATTCCGTAATCATTTAACCTTTTTTCTTAAGAAATAAGTATTAAATAATTATTTAATAAATATTTCTAACTCATTGGAGCATATCATGTAAGAATAATTAATAAATTCATTTTTATTTATTAATTATTTCACCCACTTCTCTTAATTAACTCAATTGATCATTATTTTTTAATTATTTTAGTAAATGAATATTATTTACCACTTCTTTAATATTTTCCATCTCCCAAAAATAATAAAATAATCATAACTATTAGATCTTGATTTGGTCTACCAAATATTTTATTATTTGACCATATCAATTATAGTCTATAATTTTGCTATAAATAGAGGGGTTTTTCTTCACCATTTATCACATGATCACTTCTCATTGTGAAACTTATGATCTCAAACCTTTAGAGCTCACCACTTGAGTTCATCCTCATCCTTTTCTCACTTATATACTATTAGGAAGAGATAAATCTATAATAGTAGAGAATGAAGGGAGTAAAGAACCCTCCCATGAAGGATGATTTAGCGGCTCGAAGTCACTTCTCCTTTTCTATAGGTGTTTTTATATATTTTAAATCAAACATAATTTTATTTTTTCAATGGGTGTATGATTGTGACGTTTAATGTATATGTTTTATATTCTGGTTTTTGTTGTAGGATTTTTCTAACCATTTTTATGTATATCTAAAGACTTATGTTTCAAATTTCTATCTAGGGTTTTTTCTATTTTTTTTTTATTGGCCTACCTATGTCACTGGTAGTAAGAAAGGAGTTTTTGGCTCACTTTCTCAAAAATATACAACTAATAAAGATGAAATCAAAGGTTATGTGAGCATAATCAAGAACTTCGTAATCATGGTAAGAAGGTGAAAATGGATTTATAAGAATATAATTCGAAGAATATGAATGGAGATATTACCATAAAAATTAAAGAGTATATTATCAAAAATATTGAAAAGAAAATTTTCAGTAAGGTTGATGCAATAAGGAAATAAAAGAAGTATTATAGAATTGAAGAAAGACATAAGAATTTGATAGATGAGGTAATATTGCGGCTTCAAAAGGAGAATGAAGACAATATTCAAGAAGGTCACAAGAATTATAATTGAAGAAGTTCAATTCCATTTAGAGGATATACATGTCAAATATGATGGTATTGTCTCTAAGGCAAGTGTTAACACCAACAAATCATACATACATTTTTTCAATCCAAAATACGCTCAAAGTCGTCTCGTATAACGTACATGTAAAGTTTTTCCAGCTAAAGACATTAGGAAAAATAAAAAATTAAATTCTACAAAGGTCTTATATAAAATATTAAGGTGTGTGGGCTATTTAAATTCCAAAATTACAATTGTGTGACTTTTTCTTTGAAAGCTGCATGGTTGAAGAAAAGTCTGAATCAACAATTCAGGACCACTTCCCACACTTGGAATATGAGATTCCCTAATATGTTCCAGTCAAGGACAGTCTAATTCAATTTTCTTTGAAGATATCAAACCCTAAAAAGGATCTTATTGTCCTACTCATGAGTCATTTTCATTCATGAACCAAGAGAGGGAAGAAGGATTAAAAAATTCTATATAAACAGACCATTTGAGAACCAAAGAGAAGGCAATGTTATGTTGACAAAATTGTTCACAAACAATATTGCATTCATTGTTGGATAAGAAATAGAGCATTATTGTGTTGGAAAGTTTGATTCTCAACAATATAACACTCTAGTATAGAGAGAATTTCACCATTGAGAGAGCCTTGATACTTCTTTGAGAGAGAGGAGAAGCTTGCAAAGAGAGTGAAGAAAGGAACCTTCTTTTTGTGGATTTTTTAGCACCATTTCTCAAAGAATTATCTCCAAGTGCTTATTATTCACCTATTGTATTCATCTTCTACTTTCACGAGTCAATAAAGGGACCATTCTTCCATTATTTTATTGACTTGTTTTCTTCATTAAGAATCGTTTATGTGTTTGTTTTTTAGTTTTTAGTTTATGTTTTTACATGCATTGTTTTCACCACTTACAATGTTTTTTTCCTCATGTTTGTCCACTAACAGCAACCAATTCTATATGTGATTTCTTTACATGAAAAAATGGACTGCTAAGAAGGTATTTTCTGGTAACCCATTGCTACAAAAACACTAATACAGATTTGGTGACTCAAGTAGCCTTTTATTTTACTCTAACAGTTGTTTTTTCAGGACCTCTTCTCTGAATTATCACTGTTTGGTGTGATCGTCAACTCTATGGATTTTTTGCAGGACCTTTTGGACCTATTATCAGTGGAAAATCTCGACTGTTTAATTTATTTTCAACTGTGAAAATTTTGGTCAGACAGGTGTTCAATCATGTGTGTGTGTAGGAAAACCCGCACAGCTTCCAGAAATCATAAAAATCCATTGTATTTTTATTTTCCTTAGTGATTGGAAGGATTTAGTGAATTTCCTTCACCTCTGCAATTTTTTTCCAGGCAATCTATATTGCTTGGTTGCTTTAATAATCACTAATAATACGAAAATTATATTATCTCTTATTTTATTTGCAATTCTCACATAAATTAATTAAGGGGAAAATTAGTTGACCACATTCCACATATACTTTTCCATCTACTTTTCTATTTTTTTCTATTCACATAGATTAATTAGTAAAGTATTAAGTGGCCCATCATGCACAAATCTTGTTATTAACCAAATAATTTTCATTAGTTTTGGGACTAGGACCAAGTGTTATTACAAAAACTAAGTAATGTGTGCTTCCCTTGCACCTTTTAGGAGAACTTGGGCTTGCATATGAAAACTTTCTTAAAGCACTTGCATTTTCCATCTCCCTTTAGGCACACATAGTGTAATAAGAACAAGAGTAAGCATCCCATTATCTGCACATCATTTCTTTTTCATGCAAGGAATGTTGAATATTGCAACAAGAAATAGTGAAGGAGGCATCCTAAAACATCATCCTTGATCCTAGTTGGAAAATAATCACCTAAACTAGGTGGGGACAACACAGGCTATTTTTAGGTGTATGTCTATTTTTAGACATGGTGAGCATATTCTATATATAGCAGGAGGCTATTTGTAGATGGCTGGTCAAATGTGAAAAATAGATGAAATTATATTTTTAGACATATTGGGTGGAGTCTATTTTTAGACTACCAGTCTAAAAATAGATATGTCAAATATTATTAGCTCTCAATAATATTTGGACTCTAAACATTATCTTATTCTCTTGGAGCACTTCAGTTAAGTGCACAGATGTGGCATAACATCTGACAGAAGGAATGACGCTATTCCTAAGGGTTTACTGGAGCTATTGCATGGAGGACTTCAATTAGAACTCATGTGACAGAGTTTGGTGGAGTTAGAGAAGTAGTTAGTGGAGTTGTGTTCAGTTTAACTCAGTTAGACATAGTTGAGCTAGTTGTATCTAGTCTAACTGATTGATACACTATTGAGAGTGGTGTGAATTAATTAATAATTAATTCACTAATTATTAACTCATTAATAAACTGAAGAATACATCAGTTAACTACATTGCATGGACAGTTTCAGTGGAGACCAGGGGAGAGGTAGGTGAAAGAGCAGTGTGACTATCAGTTGTGACTATAATGTTGCATGATTTGCAACACACAATGGTTGGAGATACCATTGAGGATTGCGTGGTCAATATAGGATGGATTCGAGTTCATCTAGAGCCATTATTCAGCAGTGATTGTGCAGTAGAGGCAGGCTAAAGGCTGGCAAAGATCGGTGCATGGATTTGCAAGATCGGGCCTGATTAGTGTGTAGCAATTGGAGATTGTACTAAGAGCTTGTGAGGAGATTTGTATGATGATTGTTACATGATCTATATGACATATAATATACAGATAGTTGGGTTTTTTCATCTTTAAGCTTTCCCATAAATTACTGTGTTCATATGTGTGAATTTTTATGGTTTTAATGTGTGCATGCAATTGATTTTATTTCCGCAATTAATGATCAATGGTAGAAGAGATTTTGTATTGTGCATGAAGTCAAATAGTGTGTGATCAGGAGAATATTGGATGTATAAAATATCAGTTATATAATTTCTACATGGTATCAGATAGATATTGATCATTGGAGAAATTGCAAAGCATTGAAGCAGTTGAGTTTTGTGCTGGTGGAATTCGAAATTGGTACAATGTTTTCTTGGTGTCGAAGTTGAGCATTCATTGAAATGTCTTTCAGCAGATTGCGATTGGAGTATGTCCTTGAGGGTAGCTAGAATTATATTGCATGGAAGGATGTGATGGAGGCGGTACTGGAGGATAATGGGTTGAAGGAGTTCATAGACACTGATATTCCTAAACCGGGTTCTAGCAATGCAGTCGCACTTGACACATGGCAAAAGAAGGTAGCAAGGTGTCGAAGGATTCTGTTGGAAGGTGTGAAGGATCACATAGTTTCCAGCCTTCTTGGTAAAGCTTCTCCATTCTTGATGTGGAAAGCATTGACAGACTTGTTCCAAAGCAAGAGCGACCAGAGGAAGTTGGCGCTCAAGGATAAACTCAGGAAAATAAAAATGGAGAAGAATGACACTATTCCGGTATACTTGACAAAGTTTTTCCACTGCAGGGGTGAGCTTGGGAGTGTAGGAGTTAGTGTGGATGATGAGGACTTGGTGAGCTTGGCTCTCCTTGGGCTTCCGAAGAGTTTTCATTCCTATCAGGACTCTGTCAATGGTTGGGATAAATTGCCAGGATGGGAGTGACTTTGGTCGGATCTTGTGTAGGAGGAGATAAGGCGGGATACCAAGGATGGATCTTCATCAAAGAATGATGATGAAGAGGATTGTGCTTTAGCTGCCAAAGTAAGGAAAGGGAAGGGGAAGAAAAATCCTTCTCAATCTAGTGCAGATGGAAAAGAGCATGATATGTCCAAAGTGAGGTGTTTTCACTGTCACGAGCATGGGAATTTCGCCACGCATTTTCCACAGAAGAAGAAGAACAAGTAGGCTACTGGAGCTGCAGCTAGTGAGGCTCTTACCTCACAATTTGAGCTAGAATTCTCATTGATCACATGCATGGTGTCTAGTGCATTGGGATCGGGGTGGTATTTTGATAGTGGCGCTTCCTTTCATATGACAGGAGATGTGAATCTTTTCAGTGACTTGGTGGAGAAAGATCTCCAATTGCATGTTGAGTTGGGCGAAAATGGACCATACAATGCGACCAGCATTGGTACCATTACCTTTCAGAGGGATTCAGGTAAACTCATTATTTTACAAGATGTAGTGCATGTTCCAGGTTTAATTTAATCTCAGTTGCAATGTTAGAGGATAAAGGCTATGATGTTGTCTTTAGTGAAGGAAAAGTTTTCCTTCAGCACAAAGCAACAGGGCAAGTAAAGAAGGTTGGGATTCGAGTCGAGAATATCTACAGACTTGAAGTAGATGGGATTTCTATGGAGCTTCCTACTGTTGGGAAGTGCAAGAAAGACAAGTAATTGATGCTTGAGAGGGAGAAAGTTTTGCATGTAGGTAAGAGTGAACCTCGGGATTTGGAGTAGCCACTAGATGAGGATCATGGAGTGGGAGCAACCACTCATGCAGAGAAATTTTGTGCCAGATGGGCAGAGGGAGTGCATGCAGCTATACCACCAGGTGAGAGGTGGGGCGACATGCATGAGTAATCCCAAGAGGAGATTTCTGGGCAGGATTCATTGAGATGATGTGGATCTCATGAATTGAACCTGGCTACAAGGATCCCATAGAGAAGCAGTAGCATGATCAGCTGGATTGATGCAGGCAGATCAAAGTGATAGTGTTGGATACTAGTGCGTGGTTTAGAATTGACAGCAAGTGCAGAGTTCATGGGTGCAGAGTTCAACAACACAGTGGTTCCTGAAGACATGTGTAGTAGCTAAGCAGAAGTTGAAGACTTTGATGATAGATGCATCAGATTTATTGAGTTTTTTGGAGCCTTTTCAGTTTCGGAAGAGTTGCAGAGCAGATGCATGGAGTTGCATGGTGCTTGCAAAGGTTGTAGGGCGAATGCATGGAGTTGCATGTCGCATGCAAAGACAGTCCTTTCTTGTTGAGAGGAAGTGTTGAAGATTGCAACAAGAAACAGTGAAGGAGGCATCCTAAAACATCATCCTTGATCCTAGTTGGAAAATAATCACCTAAACTAGGTGGGGCCCACATAGGCTATTTTTAGGTGTATGTCTATTTTTAGACATGGTGAGCATATTCTATATGTAGCAGGAGGCTATTTATAGATGGTTGGTCAAATGTGAAAAATAGATGAAATTTTGTTTTTAGACATATTGGGTGGAGTCTATTTTTAGACTGCCAGTCTAAAAATAGATATGTCAAATATTATTAGCTCTGAATAATATTTGGACTCTAAACATTATCTTATTCTCTTGGAGCACTTCAGTTAAGTGCACAGATGTGGCACAACAGCTGATAGAATGAATTACGCTATTCCTAAGGGTTTACTGGAGCTATTTCATGGAGGAATTCAGTTAGAACTCATGTGACAGAGTTTGGTGGATTTAGAGATATAGTTGGTGGAGTTGTATTCAGTTTAACTCAGTTAGACACAATTGAGCTAGTTGTATCTAGTCTAACTGATTGATACACTAGTGAGAGTGGTGTGAATTAATTAATAATTAATTCACTAATTATTAACTCATTAATCAACTAAAGAATACATCAGCTAACTACAGTGCATGGACAGTTTCAGTGGAGACCAGTGGAGAGGTAGGTGAAAGAGCAGTGTGACTATCAGTTGTGACTGTAGTGTTGCATGATTTGCAACACACAATGGTTGGAGATGCCAATTAGGATTTCGTGGTGAATATAGGATGGAATCGAGTTCATCCAGAGCCATTATTCAGTAGTGATTGCGCAGTAGAAGTACGCTAAAGGCTGGCAAAGATCGGTGCATGGATTTGCAAGATCGGGCCCGATTAGTGTGTAGCAATTGGAGATTGTACTGAGAGCTTGTGAGGAGATTTGTATGATGATTTTTACATGATCTCTATGACATATAATATACAGATATTTGAGGGTTTTCATCTTTAAGCTTTCCCATAGATTACTGTGTTCATATGTGTGAATTTTTATGGTTTTAATGTGTGCATGCAATTGATTTTATTTCCGCAATTAATGATCAATGGTAGAAGAGATTCTGTATTGTGCATGAAGTCAAATAGTGTGTGATCAAGATAATATCATATGTATAACATATCAGTTATATAATTTATACAAGGAACAATTGACACTTAATATAATTAGGGGATATTGTAAAGGATCACCAAATATCCACATATTATCACACTTTGTATGTTCATTTTTCCACACACTAAGATTCTATAAGATTCGTATAAGAAGGCATCCAATTTCCAGAGCTTTTTGTACTAACATGATTTTTTCTTACCATCTCAAACCCTCATAAAAGAAAGAATCCTAAAATAAACCATAACTTGAACCAACTAAATTTCCCCATAAGGTCCACAAAATAATTTATAGTTCAAGTTAGGCCCATTGGGGGTAGGCATCCCACAAGCTGCCATGGTCATGTTACAGATTCCAAACATAGAATTTGACTTTTAAGGTGCTTAAAATCCTTCACCATTCCATGGAAAATACTACTCAAGCACATCAAAGACCCGATTCAGAGGGGGTTCGGCTTAGGTCCAATGCATGCAGTACTATTCGGAGCTACCCAACCTGTCTAGTGCGTCATACTGGTAACTGACTACCAAGAAGCTAAATACTCGACTTCTCATGTGGGATGAAGGTATCTTAGTGGAAAAAATTATGGCATCCTTCCCTATAGGTGGAGGTGTGGGAGGCACTAAATCCTAATCCGTTCCCTATAGGTAGAGGTGTGGAAGGCACTAAAGCCTAATCCGTTACCTTGGTTGATTCTTTGGTTGCTGGAAAGCACCACCTATTCTTTCAGGATGTTGCCCCAGTACCCATAAGAAGATATATTCGCAAGGCCCAGTTACTTCGAGAGTGGAAAATATGAATAGGTATTTATAGGATATTTTATCATATGCAAAAACAAAGGAAAACCCTTTTTTTGTTTGATTGATCACATAGCATAATTTAACGGGAAAATAATAATTTTATCTTCATTTTGTTTTATGTATGTGATTTACTTGCTCTGATACTTATCTCCTTCCCTCATCACATAAATTAATACACACTCTACTCGACATCATAAGAGACCCCATGGCTCCCCGTCATTCTAGACATTTTTAAAACCTCCCTTTATTACCAAGAGGTGTGTCAGGCCTCTCGCCATTTAGGCATATAAGACACCACACAACCACCATTTTAGTATCTTCCTTTATCGATGAAACTTTTCTTGGGACCCCCCTCGGAAAAGTACTCCTTTCACCACTCCCCACGAGACTCCGCAAGATACCCCTCAGGGGACCACTCACGCTTCCCCTCAGTGGATCCCACACAACTCCCCTCCTAATATTCCACGTGGTTCTCACCAAGGAAACCATCCCCATCAATGAAACCCTTTACATATAACTTTTCAAAATCGCTTTGAAATGGCGGAAAAAATTCAAGTTCCATTTTTAGCTTCCTTAAATATACATGATTTAAGAAATTCATCCAATGACCCATGGTCAGAATTGCCCATCCATGCCCACTAAGCTCCCTTCAGACGTTCCAAAATTAGAATGAAAATAAGGTGAATACCCAAGCAAACATGCCATGACCTTTCAGCTTTGGTGTTCGCCCAACAATATTACAGAAGACACTGTTTTTCTAGAATGGTTTCAATGCACCCTTACAAGGCCTGTAATAAAATGGTACATAGACCAACCTTCTGGGTCACATGGGGATTTCAGTTCCCTAGCCAGAACATTCCTTACATTCTTCCAACTCTCAGTCCACCAAGACTTAGGATTATAACTCTTGACCCATTTCAAGAAGACATATGCTACACACATATCTAGCCATATCCATGACTGGCAGAAATATTGTAGTTTGTGCAAAGCTAGTCTAGAGGCCAAACTCCTCCTATACCTATTTTTGAGATCTATCACCTCATAAATATAAAAATATCTAGCTAAATCCTCCCCGCATAATGAGGAAAAGACTATCACCAAATCTCAACAATTAGAGCTTATATATAGACAATCTGCATACCTCTACCATGTTCTTCCATATGCACCTCGTATGTGAACATTTAACCTGAGTTAACATAACATATAGTGCTATAGATGGACTAAATGGGAATATAACCCAAAATCAATCAGAAACACCCTCCAGTACTACGGAAATACACACAGTGGTCAACCGTATGGTACCACGCATGCAACACCTCCACCTCAAAACATAGGATATTATCCCAGTCAACCTACCCCCCCGCAGAACCATGTAGGCCAATACCCTCCCACACAGGGTAGCCAATATCCTCCCCCACAAGAAAACCATATCCCCCCTAGGACCATGAAATAAATTTCCACTTCCCTAAGCACATATGCTAACCAAGGACAAACTAACCAATATTTCCCTTTTCCAGCACCTCATTAGAATCACCCACCAGCACAAAATAACGCAAGGGTGAATTTTGTGCAACCTTCCCTTCCTCAATGAAAACAATCATTTTTACAACCAAACATGGCTAATCCTCCCAACACTGCTAAGAATAAAGGAAAAAACAAGCCCAAGATAGATCTTGAAGTGGGGGAAACAATGAGAAGCAACTCTCGTGCGCGCTGAATAGGGGCAACCCCAACTAGAACCCAAAGGAGGGACCTACCGATAACATCCCACAAAGGAAAAATAAGAACTAAAGTCTATGGAATAATAACACTTGGTCCATTTACGGGGAATAGACTCATTACACCCATAATTTCCCACAACTCCTTCAGTTGAAGAGTATGAAAGACAGTGGGGGGAAAGGGGGGAAAAACTAATGACCTACAATAATGAAGCATCCATTACCCCATTAAGTAGTGGTAAAAACCCAAAAAGAAGCCTCCCAACAACACTATCAAAATTCTTTTGGAGGAAATTCCCAAATTACCTCAAGTCGCGACATTTTCATGGTAGGAGAAGAAGTTCTCCCGCAAACGCGCAACCTAGAGTATGGAACTCCACCTTAAACCAACCCTTCCACCTCAACTACCAAAAAACCTACAACACCTTTGAAAATCCCTCGATACACCATGGAACCCATCCAAAATATGGTTAAAGGACCTTTACAGTGAGCTAGACAGAACTCAAAGTCTACTCACATCTATAGCATAGTCAAGGACTGAGCTCAAAATCCTTCAACTATGTATGCATTGGAAGTTTTTCAATCATGCCCAACCAAAAGGAAAGAATTACTTTTCGCATTAGGTCCAATCGATCCCGGTGATTCTCATTTAATGGTATTTGAATTAAATAAATCTACCCCACGTCTGCCATCTGCCATCGCTTTTCAAATTCCGATCTCATTCTAGAATATCACCAGCCACTGCTACATAATCTATGAGGGAGAATCCACATATATTATGTCCATAACAGTTTTGAAAAATCTTGGATCTCCCAAACTCAATCCATGTTACATCACTCTCAGAGAATATGATGAGCACCCTTTTATTCTCATAGGCCTATGCCAAGGCGTTCTAGTACAACTTGGTAGTAAAATCATGCTCATAGACATAGAAGTTTTGGATGAACAGTTGGATTATAATATTATTCTTGGCTTAAGTTATATGTATGAAATGTCATTAGCGTAATCTTCCGTGTTCGGGGTAATGATGTTACCCCATGATGGGAAAATTATTATAATTGACCATCCCACACACTATGAGAAAAATATATTATCAACCACTGATGGTGTGCTACCTTTTGTCAAATCTTATCTCGAAGTGATCAAAACCTATACCAAATTCGTACTTGGTCAATTCAAACCATCAACACTCCTCAATACTTACCCTAGATACCCCCCTTCGATGGAGAACGTCCCCCAAGCAATAGGATATCTAGTGTGCGTGATGAGTTCATCAAACACCCCATAGAGTCCAGAACCAGTTCCCAACACCATTAGTACTACAACGACCAAATCTAAGTTCCTACCATATTCTCTCTCTGAAACACCATTCTTATACCCTCCACCTGGTTTTTTCTTTCACCAAGTCATGGAAACACCCTTGCCAAACATGGATTCCATGATATCGGTCTGGTATCTGGCACCTCCAGCCATGTTGATAAATTCAAGTATCACCTTGATAGGAATCATATTTATAACACCTCAATATGCCACCACAAATCAAGAAGTGTCTGCATCAAAACTAGTCGATGCCAACAAGAGGGGTAAGAAAAAAGGAAAGAAGATGGAAGCTTTCAAATCTTCCTCAAGTAGGGTACCTCGACCTTATGCTTTGTGCGAAGTAATGGGGTGCCCTACTAACATGTGCCCCAATTTAGACGAGTTAAAATCTCTTCTGCATGCCCCAAAAATTTCGATGAACCCTCTTCCACCTACTAGACAAAATGTCACACCTACGCATAACAAGCCATTTTGCACCAACCATGCATGTGCTATATGTGTTACATCATTTTTTGCTCATCTAACCCATTGGTATTAGATGGACCCAAGTACACCATGTAAGACCAATTTTACCCTAAGTAAAATTGCATTCACTATGAAAATAACTTAGTGAAACCACCTTTATTAAGTTGTTTATGGTCTAAACAGGAAACCCCATGGGGAAACATTAAATAAATCCATATTTGTTTGATTTTCCTCAAGGAATAATTAGTTAAGAAATAGTTTAATTAGTATTCCTGGTTATATTTAACCCAAAACAAGGAAATTAATTATATAAATCATTATTTATCTTATCATTTTCTAAGAATAATTATTTAAACATTACTTAAATAATATTCTTTGTTAAATATGACTAACTCTCCCTTAAATAATTAAATAAATCATTATTTATTTGATTATTACTCAACCATATCCTTAAAATGATAAATAAATCATTTATTTATTTATTATTACTTAACCACTTCCTTAAAATGATAAATAAATAATTTATTTATTTATTATTTACAAATAAGGGGATTTGACCCAAGTCAAATTCCTTTTCCCTCCAACAAATATAATAAAATATTCCATAAAAATTGGATCTTGATTTGGTTAATAATATTTTAATTTAGCACCAATATCTAGACTAACTCAATATTTTGTTATAAATAGAAGGGTTTTCCCTTTCATTTATCACCTTTTGTTGCCTAAAGATCACTCTGGATCTCAACTCTTGGTCTGACTATTGATCCACCATCATAGTCATATTTTTCTATCATTTTTTGTCTGGGTTTTCAACACCATCAAGAGAGAGGAATTCTAAATCTGAAGTTCTGAGGACTTACAAGAACCCATCCCATTGAGGAGAACCGGGAACACCCTCTTGTGTTTTCCTCCCAGGTGCCATTAATACAAAATTCATTTGGTATATTCTTGTCTTGTTTATTGGATGCATGGAGTAAATTTTGTTTTTTCTACTGTTTAATGTCTTCTAATTCATATATCTAGATTTTTGCAGCATTTATCTTGATAACCTAACTGTAGATATGAAGATATTAGTAGTCATTTCTGCTGTTAGGGTTGTTTGTTATGTGCAGCTAAAGTGGTCTTTTTTTGTACGCTTGGAATTAAGATTCATACTAACAACTAGCGACTCCACATGGGTTTACGATTACGACCGCAGTCATTTTTCTGATCCTTGCATATCCAACTACTTCAAACCCTAGGATTTCTCTTCAGCCCCTTTTTTTTCTTTTCTTGATGTTGTTTTTAACCTATAAAACCATAAAACGATAAAAAATTCTAACTTCTGCGTGTTTTCGGACCCATTGCGCAAGTGACAGACATCAGCCGCAGCTAAGACGACAATTTTTCTAAAATCTGCCGCCAAGAGTGTCAGAGGTGCAAGTCGCACTTTTCAGCCCAAAACTTGCGACCTGGACCCTCAGGGTGCACATTACAGCCCAAAAAGTGCGACCTCTGCTAAAAACAGGTCAAAAACTGCGACCTAGAATTTTTGCGGGAATTTTTCTGAAAGTTTTCTGGGTTTGTCTGAGCCTCTGTTCAGGGTTGTATAACCTCCATCTCTGCCTGTTTTAGACCTTTTCTTGCTTTTTTTTACTCAACTAAGTGGGAACCTAACCCCCTAGGGCTTCAATACCCTCCACTTTTTGTGGAAGAGTTTTTACTGTTGTAGGTTGTCTGAAATTTCAGAGTCTTCAGCCATTTTTTCAGATCTTATACCTTATCTTCAGATCCGCTTCATATCAGCTTGTTATCCATCCAAATATCCTCATTTAGCTTTGTTTGGGTTGTCCTTTAGGGTTCACTCTCTTTCCCTCTTGGAGATAGCCTTTTGCCACCTCTTTTTACAGCAATTTTTCCTTTGATTTGTTGTTGTTTCTGCACCACTTTCCAACAGATTTTGACCTTTAGATCCCTGTCCCTTATGACCTTAGATCTATTGGCTATTTTAGTGTGTTTTCATTAGTTTTTTCACTCACCTATAGACTAGTTGTTAAGAGGCCCACCTCCTTGGGTTTATATTATTGCATTATTAGCTATTTATTTTCTATTTTGCAGACTTATATATTGTCATTTGCAAGTTATTTACAGCTATACAACACACTTTTTCTTTTTCTCTATAAACGTCTGGGTTTAAAAAAAAAATTTACACACTTCACACACACACCCTAAGCCAAAAAGGGCTTGGTTAACACTGCCAAGAAAAGACTCTAAAACATTTAAATCAATTGATCCTACACCTTTCTGCCATTGTTTCAACATTTTAATTGGTTGATCTTGCACCTCCCTACAATTGTCAGTCTCTTTTTCCTTTGTGTCATGTTTTTGTTGTCATCATTGCTCAACCTCCCATGGGCTCTGATTTTCTTCACGAGGGGCCAACACCTCCTGCATTTTTTCCCCTCCTGGTAGCACGTATTCAGGATACGACATGCCTCCTCTTTTTGCCCAACCTCTTGTTTACCACACTGTTAACCAACCTCTTCCATTTGGTACCCCTGATTACCAGATTCTCATGATGAAATCTAACCAACCTTCAACTGTAGACATCAATATTCAAACTCAATCCCGTGAGTACAACAAGCCTCTTGCTATGTTTATCCCCGAGCCGGCTCCTTCGGTCTCTACAGAGCCTCTTTCGACACCTAAGAGTCCCTTGCAGATCCCTCAGCCTAGGGCAGAGGTTCATACCAAGATCCCTAAGGGAACACTATGTCAAAATGCTGCTTCTGGCAAAGCCGCCCATTCGTATAGCATAGTCGATGATTTGGCACAATCCCCTGCTGCCATTTTAATGTTGGAACTCCTCCAGTCGTGCCCTTGACAATGAAAAGCTCTTATATCTACCATGGGCGCTCTAGATCCTTCCGACGATCGATTCATTGTCTTTGATGTTGACCTGTCAGAACATCCTCCTCTCTCTGATTCTGTCGCTTTCCAAATTCCAGTCAAGATCTAGAACGCTAACATTTCCCAGTGCATTATTTATGATTGGGCATCCACCTATGTTATGTCCACTTCGATTTGGAAGAAAATCGGATCCCCTGAGTTGGCTTCTTCCATGATCACCCTTCGAGCGTGGGATGGCCATGCCTCCAATCCCATTGGCTTATTCTGCAATTTTCCTATTACTCTTGTGAGCAAGACTGTTTGCATTGACGTAGAAGTCATATACACAACCTTAGATTACAACATTCTATTGGGTCGTAGCTACACTTATGCGATGTCTGCTGTCCCTTCCGCAGTCCACCGCAAGATGTCCTTCCCCCATAACGGAAATATAGTAACCATTGACCAATTGATGTATTACGAACTAAAGTCTTAGACCTCCCCTGAGTCCACTATCTCTTTGGTGGCCAATAAGCAAACCGTCAACCCTTTGACCAGTGGCTCACCCGACATCTACAAGGATTTCTCCTTGCTTGGTACATTCCCTGGTCTTCCTCCTCCCATCTCTGATCCCAGCTCATCTAATGTTTGCATGATGCAATTGTCTCGGGCTTATCTCAAGAGGCCTACCTCGGCTAGTCAGCAGCCCCCTCACCCTCCGTAGCCATCTCCTAGCCCTTCAAAGAAGCCTTTTGGACCTCCTCCTCCTGGCCCTTCAGCTGGTACTCATGAGCCTCTTTATCCTCCTGGATCAGTTCCTCCAGGCCTTAACCATTTAGGAGCCATCCCACCTGGCCATTACCCCTCCGGTCAGATACCGTTCCTAGTCCCTCCACCAGGCATCGATACAGCACCTGTCATGGCCACCCTCTCTCTTCCTAGCTTGACCATTAGGATTCTGGTTTGGTACCTTGATCCTCCAACTGCTACCCTGCCAGGTCAACCTAAACCTTATCTTGCTTTGACCCTATTTCAACCGGTCCCCCTGACTTCTCCCATTGTCACAGTGCCTCAACCACCTCAACAGGAACCGCCTCCTATTGCAACCACTTCAGGCAAGAAGGGCAGAGCTTGCAGAATGGCTTCAAAGGACAAAGCTACCCCGACTGACCCTGCACCTCCTCTGCCTCCAAATCCCTGTGATTTGTGTGATGTCATCGGTCATGCCACCCATACTTGTCCCAAGTTGCCCCACATCAAGCCCATGGTTAATGTCGCATTCCCTGAGTCTACGGTCCTTGAGACCTCTGCTTCTTCATTGACTGCAACCAAGAACACCAAGACTATTCACACCAAACACCTGTGTGCTTTGTGTGGTCTCCATGGCCATTACTCTCATCATTTTCCCCACCTTACACATTACCGTGCCTCTTTAGAGGTAGTTCGGGAGTATGAGATTGAATAGAACCAATCCGCTTCTCCCGTACTTGCAAAGTATGCTACAGGCCAGACTGAGGATTTACCCACTCCTATTGAAATTTCCCCCTCTCATGTCGAAATTAAGGAGCATGTGGCCACCATCCTCCACCTTTCATCATCCTTGAGACCCTCGGCAGAAGCTCCCTTTGAATCTTCTCCTGCTGTTTCACTTGACCTCCTTTCAGCAATCACCCCTGGCTCAACGTCAGTGGATATTTTATCTGCTTATTCTTACATCATCTCTGCGATGATGCGCATGTGAGCCTTTCTTCTCATGATGATGAGTCAAGTAGCTTCGCCACGTCACATGGTCTTTCTTCCTCCTGTCAGTCCACCTTCTTTTGCGATGACGACATCATGGAAGCCATGTCCACCCCTGACTTCATCATTCCCACCTATAAACGGGATGCTATCATCCATACCTTTGGTGACTTACATGGCCTTAGCTCAAGATATGCTTCCGGAAGCTCCCATACTTCCCCTCCTCAGCAGCAATTGGGTAGTAGACATCCTACCCAGATCACTCCCTTCCACAGAGTGTGTTAAATTTCTATTTTGCGCTCAGGTTGCCAGCAGTTTTCTTTATCCTCCCATTTATTGTCTTGGGGCACCTTTTAGAGGGACCCCCCGTCCACACCTTATATCGGTTTTGCCGATGGTGCAAGTCACTACTCCCGGAATTTAGCCTTGGCAGGTTGGGCCATTTTTACCCCCTTGCATGCGCTTGTTCTTTCAAACGGTGTATGTATTGGTATTGCTACCAATAATCAGGCCGAATATGATGCAGTACGAGGCTTATTAGCCGATGCCCTTTCACATCACATCCTCCATATTCATGTTCGTTTAGATTCCCTGCTTCTTGTCATGCAATTGAATGGTGTCTATCGCGTGCATAATCCTATCCTTTTCAGATGATATTTATGACTGAAGCTTTTGATCAATGAATTTGAAATCATTACTTTCAGTCATGTACCTAAAGCACAAAATCACTATGTAGATATCATTGCAAACCATATTTTGGATTGGCATTTAACACACACATTTAACACAAGACAGTAACATAAAAATATCAAAACGATTCATATCCATAATATGTGTCGTATAAAATGTGTTAGTGTCAGTCTAGTCATACTGCCATCAGCGATCAAAACTGCTCTTTTGCATTTTCATATTAGGTGTTTCATACCGAATAAATTTCACCATTCCGCTAGGTCATGGATTCATTGATGGTAGTAATTTTTATCAGTTGTCCCTCATGAGGTACTTGCTGATTTTCCTTTCTATGGTCTTTAGTCATTAATCACTCTCATTCTCAAAATCATATCAGTAGGTCATAGGATGGGTCTCATTAGTTTCTAGGGTCTCACCATGGTCAAATTAATGAGTCAAATGTCAATAATATCAACAAGGTCATGAGAAATTCAATAAAATCAAAATTCATAGCACCTGGAAGAATCAGAGAGACATTTTATTCATTTTGATGTAATTTTCACTTCAAAACCATATTTTGAGGTGAAAAAATGATATTTTGCTTTTTTTTTATTCATTCTATATCATCATGTGTAATAAGTCAAAATTCAGAAGCTGTTATCTCCACAAAGTGATGTCCCTGCCTTCAGAGAGTTTTCTATAGCATGTTCAGTGCCAAATCATCCTCCAAGTAGATCCATCAGAAAGAGCCCAGAAAGAGCTTTCCAACGGTATATTACACTCTCAAAACTGACTTCTGGATTGAAATTTATGCTTAAGTGAAGTAAAAGCCCTCCATATCCTAATCCTTTCCCTTTTCCCATTTTTTCCCTTAAACTTTGTTTAATTAAAGTTTTATATCCCTTTAAAAACCCCTCTTCCCCCTTTTCCGATTATAAATTCACATTATAAATCATTTAATAACATATGCGATTTATGCTAAACCACTTCCCCTCCATACTCCTTTGGAACTTTATAATAAACAATATTAAAAACTTTATTATAAATTCCCGTCTGCAACCACTTCCTCACCATGCTTATGATAAAACTTTATAATATAAAGTTTAAAGTTTTATTATAATAAGTCGTAATTGTAAGTTTTGCATTCCAATCGGCCCATCGCAAATGTTATATATGCACTCTAATCGCTCCGATCCTCCGATCGTGTTTCCCCTCTGATTGATCGCAACATTCCCATCGCACTCCCGATCGCGCCCGCTCCTCCGATCACATCGCAAATTCTATTCTCACGATGCGATTACTCCTGCTCCCCTCCGATATTGCGATTACGATTGAACCCTTGGGCCCACCATAAAACATCAGCCCAATCACTCTGATTGATCGCTCGTCGCAATCGGCGATTCTTCATGCGATTACCCCCCGCTCTATCCAGATTGCGATTGGTCGGCCCCACCATATAGTACTTCCACCTATTCATAAATAAAATGCCTTGCCCTTTGTAATCTGAAACTTTGGTTATATTGATTTATATAAAGGCCTTTCTCCCCAATTGCATCGGAATTTTTAATTTCATATATATTGTCCCGCTCCCCGATCCCGATTGCGATTATGTGGGCTCCATCTCTCCTTCTCCGGTCCTTCCGATCGCCGATTGCCATGAACATATTACAATATGTATTATAATGTGTTTTATCATATTACATATGTTTTAATATGTTATATCTCACCGCTCCCGCTCTAATTCCGATTGTGATTAATATGATTTCCACCCTATTTCCCTTCACTTTTCCCATTTAAGATTAAATTTTCCCTTCACGAAAGCATATAATTTCATTCTGTTTTGTTTCAATAGAAAATTATAAAAAATCAGTTTTCTCCAAACAATAAAGGAAAGCAAGTGACAGTTAAAGGGCCGAGAGCTTATTTAAGACAAATATTGTTACAACAAGCAGCAACATAGGAAATTTGTTGATCGGTTTAGCTATTTTCTTTCATATAGCCTAACAACAAAATCTTCAAGTGGTCAAATGCAATGATGTCCCTTATTTTCAGGGGTAGATTGTTGTATTTCTTTACTATGATTGTATTTCAATTCTTCAGCTGTTAAAACAGATCCCTTCTCTTGTGGATCTATGTTCCCACACTTCAGCCTATTTAATGTAATTGTAAATCATTTGTAAGCAGCATGAATAGTCTGAGTCTAAAATTAGGGGAATAGTGTGGAAGAACATCTTTGCGCTACATTATACAGTTTGACAGGAATTAATAAAGAGATGCAGCTCTGATTTGTGGGATCCATGTGGTATGAGATTTAGCATTTTTTTTTCTTCTTTGTTTCATATGTGAATTGTTATGTATTCCATTCATCCATAAACATTTCCTTTTGAATGCTTTCAAGATAGAAAGGTAGAATCCATTTTATATGCTCTGCCTTGGGGAATCATTCATACTCTATGTTTTTCTTCTGTTTGAAAAGGATCCATTTATTGTGCCCTTTTCAGCTCCACACTAGTCTTTCCATCCCATCCTCATTAATTTTTAATGGTTAAGTTTCCTGCCTATCTTGCCCCATGAAATACCCTGTGTCCTGATTTAATTCCCAGTTTCAACTGTCCCTTTATATCCCGCACATCCCTGAAATTCATTCATTCATTCATTTTATTTAAACCTTTTATCCCTGTCATTTTACCTAGCCTAATATCATATTTCCATTGCACTTTATTGAATATTATTTTACAGAGAGAGCCCTCTCCTATCCTTGTAGGGCTAGCTACAAGGCTGAGCGTGGTTTAGTTGTTACCCTATTTTTCCTTTTGCAGCCTGGGGTCCAATTCAGGTGCTAACAAAATGTTTTAGAGTTCATCAACTCTGATACATATGACATGCCCATAGCATGTTACAAAAAATCAAAACTGGGGTGCCCCTACACACTAATCACTATCTGGAGGATCCCAAGCTAATGGCTCTGCCCCTGCAGCTCGTAGATCATGCATACCCTGTCCGGCCATCGCCATGTGCCGCATGACCCCTCGCCATTCTGAGGGTAAGCCAATACATGGCTATATGTACTGGTCATCTAAGTCTTTCCAGCCACGCTCTAAAACACCGGTCAGAAGCCTCTCACATCTATGATAGATGTCCTCCAGAAGGGCTACTGCATCCTCATTTTTTTGCACCCTTGATCCACTAGATCCTGCGGCCCCCGATACTATAGGTCATCACATGTACCTGGTTAGTTTTAACGGTGTTGTATTTTCATACCAAAAGTAAAAAAATCACTACCACATACAATATTCTAGAAACTTTACATGCACATAAAAGATTAGAAATTTGTCACTTACCATCGGGTCCCCATATACGACCAGGCGGTAGTGGCAGTTCCGGGTCCCCACAATAAGTCATCCCACTATAGAGATAGTCATATATATAAAGCGGCATATGATCCCAATGAAAAAAGAAATCAGGACAAAACACCCATCCAACTACTCCACCTCCTCCTCTGCACAGTAGTCGCCCCCACCGGCGCATCCTAGGCTCTCTTGGGCCCCCATCTTGGAGTTGTATGTGAGGTCGAAGTGTCGGGATATTCTCAAAGAAGAAAGAGCACAAAACTGCCCCATATGCACAGTCATGGTTCACTTTCCACTTACATAGCGACAACTATCATTTCACTGACGAAAACATCATCTGGGCCCACCCATAATAGTTCCCACTCAAAACACTCTCCACAAGCATCATTTTCCCCTAGTGATGTGATGGAGTGCTTGGTTGCCCAGGATCCACAGCATCATTGTGGCCACAACACGGGTCTCTAACCTCTCCAAATCCTCGATGGGTATCCGAGTCCCCTTGACTTGGAGACCTGGCTGAAAATGGCGCTCTACAAACTCTATGATTCTGCCCATGCGGTAATACTGGTTGGGTTTTCCCCACCATCCCAAGTGGTGGGAGACCAGTCAAAAAATATATATCTTTGACCATCAACTCAATCTGGTGCCCCTTCACTATAAATACCTCATGTTCTGGGTCCCAATAGCTGACAATCCAGGCTAATAAGGGCTCCCCAGCTCTCATCAAAGGGTTCTCCACAAACTTCAGAACTCCAAACTTGGCGAAAGCACTACGGACACCTTAATTCTCCCAGATCTCTGACCGTAATGCGCCTAGGTATCTCTCTCTCCAATTGATCCATAATTATCCCATATCTGCACAAAACCATCATTTTTGTCAGTCTACAGATAGGAAAGATTGTTTCTCATCACAAAAGCCTAGTGATCAACCAAAAAACAACACATAAAAACTCCTCCCTGACAGGTCGCACTTTTTATTCCCAAACCTGGGACAGGTCGCACTTTTCAGGCCCAAACCTGGGACAGGTCGCACTTTTCTACCCAAAACCTGCTACCCAGGTTGGACTTTTTGCCCCAAAAAGTGCGACCCAGCCGTAACGAGGAGTAGGGGGCTATTCCTTAGCCCTAGGGACCTAATCTGAACTTTTAATCCACTGAAAATAAAGAGTAGGGTTAGGCCTCTTACCTGCAACTGACGGATCTCGATTCCAATGGTCGATTTGCCCGCTATGTTCGTCGCAAGATTTAGGGCCTTCTCTCCTCTCTACAATCACCACAACTCCACATGAAAATGAATGAATTTGGAGGGAAAATGCCTTATTAAAAGAGAAACCCCTATTTTTTATTTTTTCTTCTGCGACCCAACCGTAGCTCCATTTACCAAACCGTCTGCACTATTGGAAAGCTCTCACTGAGCCCTCAAATGGGTATTTGTTAGTTTTTAGTGATTTGATACTTCACTGGGACACATTTTCCCATGAAGCGCCACTTCACCCTTCCTCAAAATTGAATTTCTTCACTTGCAACACTCGTACTGGGGGCACCACTTTTCCTCCATACTTGTCCATGCTCGTGTCGACTTTCATCGTGAGTTACCATCTTGTACTCATGCTTTTATGGTTCCCATTGGACCCTTTTTCCTTGTGGCAGCACCATCGAGTCACCCTTGTTTGGAGCATCCGAGTTGAGCCATCATTGCTTTCATGGAGTCTATCCCGAGTCCCTTTGCATCCCGCTATAGTCCTCCATCCTTCATTGCTTGGTCTCTCTCTCTTGTGTCACACATTATGGCCTTCAGTCCCACTGTCCCCTATCCCTCATGATGTTGTGTCAGCCGCTACCAGGTCATTCATGCCCTTTATACTATAACAAGGGAAGTCATCTGTTCACTACTCAATACCCTCCATTTCATCGTCATCATTGGCGTCAGTCTGTCAGTCGCTCTACTATTTCCTATCATGGCTTACTTGAGGATCCATTATTGCCTCACCTATGGCAGACCTCCTTCTATCGACATCATCTCATTCTTTCTAGAAGACAGGTCTAGAGGGCGGTGTACCTTGGTTCCAGCTTCCACTTTTTTTCAACACCCCAGATCAGGAAAATGGACTCCTTATCTCCCTTTGACTTGATTGGTTCTCAACACTAGCTCCTTTCAACATGATCGAGATCCGTATACTTGATGGTTCAGTGATGCAGCAGCTGATATCGGTGATTCCCAGGTGTGTGTGATATTTCTCAACCCTCATGAGGGGGTGGCCCTACAGGTAGCCCCCCACATACCTGGATGACTTCTTCACTCCAGTCTTCGATGCAGCTCCATAGATTTGATGATACCGACCTCATTCGCTTGCAACACCCTCTTGATTTCATATATCAGTTATATTTTCAGAGCCCTTTCCTATTTACAGGGGCATCTGGGTTGTATTCATATCTCATGTACTCAGATATTATTGTACAAAGTCCTGGCTGTTATCCCAGGCACAATATGTATGTGGGATTCATTATCATGTTATTCATCTGGATCATGTTTATGCTAGCATATGCTTTTTTATTTCATTTTGTGGTTTTCTGGACGCTTTATTCTTTGTACTATTGCCTTGGCGGGCATAGGTATGCCTCCCCCGCTGCCTATAGCAGGTACTCACTCATCAAAGAGACTTGTCTCACCTCCTCAGGATCTAGTTCTCTCATCACTTTAGTCTACCTTATACTCCTCTCTCTTTGAATTCCCCTTCGATGTCTAGTGATTGAGTTCTTACAATGTACTTCGGTCATACGATCAGCTCCTAACGCTCGCACGTTAGAGGGAAATCTATTACACCATTTTTTGGTCATCTAACCCATTGGTATTAGATGGACCCAAGTACACCATGTAAGACCAATTTTACCCTAAGTACAATTGCATTCACTATGAAAATAACTTAGTGAAACCACCTTTATTAAGTTGTTTGTGGTCTAAACAGGAAACCCCATGGGGAAACATTAAATAAAATCCATATTTGTTTGATTTTTCTCAAGGAATAATTAGTTAAACAACAGTTTAATTAATATTCCTGGTTATATTTAACCCAAAACAAGGAAATTAATTAGATAAATAATTATTTATCTTATTATTTTCTAAGAATAATTATTTAAACATTACTTAAATAATATTCTTTGTTAAATATGACTAAATCTCCCTTAAATAATTAAATAAATCATTATTTATTTTATTATTACTCAAACATATCCTTAAAATGATAAATAAATCATTTATTTATTTATTATTACTTAACCACTTCCTTAAAATGATAAATAAATCATTTATTTATTTATTATTTACAAATAAGGGGATTTGACCCAAGTCAAATTCCTTTTCCCTCCTACAAATATAATAAAATATTCCATAAAAGTTGGATCTTGATTTGGTTAATAATATTTTAACTATGCACCAATATCTAGACTAACTCAATATTTTGTTATAAATAGAAGGGTTTTCCCATTCATTTATCACCTTTTGTTGCCTAAAGATCACTCTGATCTAAACTTTTGGTCTGGCTATTGATCCACCATCACAGCCATATTTTTCCATTTTTGTCTAGGTTTTCTACACCATCAAGAGAGAGGAATTCTAAATCTGAAGTGCTGAGGACTTACAAGAACCCATCCCATTGAGGAGAACCGAGAACACCCTCTTGTGTTTTCCTCCCAGGTGCCATTAATACAAAATTCATTTGATATATTCTTGTCTTGTCTATTGGATGCATGGAGTAAATCTTGTTTTTTCTACTGTTTAATGTCTTCTAATGCATAGATCTATATTTTTGCAGCATTTATCTTGATCACCTAACTGCAAATCTGAAGATATTAGCAGTCATTTCTGTTGTTAGGGCTATTTGTTATGCGCAGATAAAGTGGTATTTTTCGTACGCTTGGAATTAAGATTCATACTAACAATATGCATAAAATATAGGCATTAAACCACTGGTAAATTTGGTGGAAATTCTGACACTTTGCTTCCGACACTTTTGACCAAACTTCGGAAATTTCCCCAAATTTTATCAATTTTTTGAATCCCACCCACAACGGTTGCAATTTCAACACTTTTATACAAGTGTCGTAATACCGACACTTAGAGGTAAGTGTCGGTATTGAGACACTTGTAGAAAATTGTCGGAATTGTGACGGCTAAGAGCTAAGTGTCGCTATTGCGATGGTAAGAGGAAAGCGTCGTTATTGAGACTCTTGTAGAAAAGTGTCAGAATTGCGATGGCCAAGAGCTAGGTGTCGCTATTGTGACGATAAGAGGAAAGCGTCGCTATTGCGACACTTGTAGAAAAGTGTCAGAATTGCGATAGTTTGGGCGAAAGTGTCAGAATTACGACGGCCAAGAGCTAAGTGTCGCTATTTCGACGGTAAGAGGAAAGCGTCGCTATTGCGACAGTTTGGGCCAAAGTGTTGCAATTGCGACAGATAAAATCTATGTTTCACTATTGCAACGGTTTGATTTTGATTTTTTTAGACAGTTATTTATCAAATATCCTTTGTGTTTTATTCTTTAGCCATTTTTCAATGAATTCCCATAACAATTCTATATTTATCTCATGTTTGAGTTGAATGGTAAAGGAATAATCATCAATCTCCTTTAGTTAAAACAAAAGTTTATGCGTCGTGCGGCCCATTTGCCATTTGATCCCTTGTGGCATCGTTCGGTCGGGCGCGTCGTGTCGCGCCATTTGAGGTCGCCCGACTAGGGGCGTTCAAGTCGGGTCATTTCGTTCGAGGGCACCCGTATCAGTTTTACTAAGTTGTGACCACCTGGGTGCCTTGTGCACATTCGGGTGCCCCGTTTGCTGTTTGCTCCCTTGTGGCATCATTCGTCTGTCCATTTCGTGTCGCGCCATGTGAGGTCACTTGATTGGGTGCGTTCGGGTCGGGTCATTTTGTTCGAGGGTGCCGTATCAGTTTTGCTAAGTTGTGACCGCCCAAGTGCCTTGTGCACATTCGGGCGGCCCATTTACCATTTTCTCCCTTGTGGCATCGTTCAGTCAGGTGCACCGTGTCGCGTCGTGTGAGGTCGCTCGACTGGGCGCGTTCGGGTCGGGTTGGGTCGTTTCGTTCGAGGGTGCCCGTATCAGTTTTGCTAAGTTGTGACTGCCCGGGTGCCTTGTGCACATTCGGGTGGCCCATTTTCCATTTGCCATTTGCCTTGTGCACGTTCAGGTGGCCCGTTTTCCATTTGATCCCTTGTGGCATTGTTCGTTTGGGCGCGCCGTGTCGTGCCATGTGAGGTCGCCCGACTGGGCACATTCGGGTCGGGCCCTTTCGTTCGAGGGCACCCATATCAGGTTTTCTAAGTTGTGACCGCCCAGGTGCCAACTTGTGAACATTCAAGTGTCCTGTTTGTCGTTTGATCCCTTTTGGCATCGTTCGTTTGGGCACGCCGTGTCACACCGTGTGAGGTCACCCGACCGTGCACGTTTGAGTCGGGTCGTTTCGTTCGAGGGCGCTCGTATTAGTGTTTTCCTAAGTTGTGTTCACTGCCCAGGTGCCTTGTGCACATTCGGGTGGCTCATTTTCCATTTTCTCCCTTGTGGCATCGTTCATTCGAGCGCGCCATGTGAGGTCGCCCGACCGGGCGTGTTCAGGTCGGGTTGTTTTGTTTGAGGGCACCGGTATCAGTTTTGCTAAGTTGTGACTGCCCAGGTGCCTTGTGCACATTCGGGTGCCCCATTTGCTATTTTCTCCCTTGTGGCATTGTTCATCGGTCTATTTCCTATCGCGCCATGTGAGGTCGCTCGACTAGGCGCGTTCGGGTCGGGTCGTTTCATTCGAGGGTGCCCGTATCAGTTTTTCTAAGTTGTGACTGCCTGAGTGCCTTGTGCACATTCAGGCGACTCGTTTGCCATTTTCTTCCTTGTGGCATCATTCGATTGGGGTCACCGTGTCACGTCGTGTGAGGTCGCCCGACCAGGCACGTTCGGGTTGGGTCGGGCCGTTTCGTTCGAGGGTGCCCGTATCAGTTTTGCTAAGTTGTGACCGCCCGGGTGCCTTGTGCATGTTTGGGCGGCCCGTTTTCCATTTTCCATTTTCATTTTGCATGTTTGGGTGGCCTGTTTTCAATTTGATCCCTTGTGGCATCGTTCATTTGGGCGCGTCGTGTCCCGTCATGTGAGGTCACCCAACTGGGCGCATTTGGGTTGGGTCGTTTAGTTCGAGGGCGCCCGTATCAGTTTTGCTAAGTTGTGACCACCTGGGTGCCAGCTTGTGCACATTTGGGTGGCCTGTTTGACATTTGATCCCTTGTGGCATCGTTCGGTTGGGCGCGCCGTGTCGCGTCGTGTGAGGTCGCCCGACTGAGCGCGTTCGGGTCGGGCCGTTTCATTCACATTAGGGGAATTTTGAGGTCTAAAATGGGCCTCCTAAGGAAATTATAAAATAATAGTGGAAAAAATCAAATAAGATTTGATGACATCATCAAATTTTAGAGGGAAAAATGAAAAAACTACTTTTTCAATTCATATTTTCAACTTATCTCCCAAATTTTTTACTCAAATTTCGAGCGGGAGTACTCGTTGGATGCAGAATTTAATTCCTCATCCAAGGAGTACCCATGTTGCATACTTTCGATGGGTCATACTACACGAAAAATGAGAAATACATAAAAAAACGTGATTACAATAACGTTTTTTATGTATTTCTCATTTTTCGTGTAGAAGAGTTCATCGAAAGTATGCAACATGGGTACTTCTTGGATGAGGAATTAAATTCCGCATCCAACGAGTACTCCCGCTCGAAATTTGAGTAAAAATTTTGGGAGATAAGCTTAAAATACGAGTTGAAAAAGTAGTTTTATTATTTTATTATTTTTTAATATTTTTACTTTTTTACTCCAAAAATGGTGAATCATCCATTATGGATGACATCATCATCTTGAATCCTATTGGTTCTTATAAAGTTTATTTTGGTTGTACATTTTTATTAGGAGGCCCATTTTAGACCTCAAAATTCCCCTAATGGAAGGTGCCTGTATCAGTTTTGCTAAGTTGTGATCACAGCTCGGGTGCCTTGTGCATGTTTGGGTGGCATGTTTTTTGTTCGCTCCCTTGTGGCATCATTCGTTCAGGCACGCTGTGTCGCGCCGTGTGAGGTCGCCCGACCGGGCGCATTCAGGTCGGGTCGTTTCATTCGAGGGTGCCCGTATCAGTTTTGCTAAGTTGTGACCGCTCGGGTGCCTTGTACACGTGCAGGTGGCTTGTTTGCTGTTTGATCCCTTGCGGCCCATTTTCTGTTTGCTCCCTTGTGGCATCATTCGGTCGGGCGCGCCGTGTCGCGCCGTATTGTGAGGTCACCCGACCGGGTGCATTCGGGTCAGGTTGGGCCATTTTGTTCAAGGGTGCACGTATCAATTTTGCTAAGTTGTGACCACTCGGGTGCCTTGTGCACGTTCGAGTGGACCGCTTTCCATTTTCTCCCTTGTGGCATCGTTCGTTCGGGCGCGCCGTGTCGCGCCGTGCGAGGTCGCCTGACTGGGCATGTTCGGGTCGGGCCGTTTCATTCGAGGGTGCCCGTATCAGTTTTTCTAGGTTGTGACTGCTCGAGTGCCTTGCGCATGTTCGGGTGGCCCATTTGCTATTTGCTCCCTTGTGGCATCGTTCGGTCGGGCACGTCGTGTCACACCATGTGAGGTCGCCCGACCGGGCGCATTCGAGTCAGGTCGTTTTGTTTGAGGGCACCCGTATTAGTTTTGATAAGTTGTGATCACCTCCCAGGTGCCTTGTGCACATTCGGGTGACCCGTTTTCCATTTTCTCCCTTGTGGCATCGTTCGTTCGGGTGTGCCATGTCGCGCCATGTGAGGTCGCCCAATTGGGTGCGTTCAGGTTGGGTCGTTTCGTTCGAGGGCACCCTTATCAGTTTGGGTAAGTTGTGACTACCGGGGTGCCTTGTGCATGTTCGAGTGCACCGTTTTCTATTTTCTCCCTTGTGGCATTGTTCGTCAGTCTGTTTCGTGTCATGTTGTGTGAGGTCGCTCGACCGGGCGCGTTCGGGTGGGGTCGTTTCGTTCGAGGGTGCCTGTATCATTTTTGCTAAGTTGTGACCGCTCGGGTGCCTTGTGCACATTCAGATGACCTGTTTTCCATTTTCTCCCTTGTGGCATTGTTCGGTTAGGCGCGCCATGTCGCGTCGTGTGAGGTCTCCCGACGAGGCGCGTTCGGGTCGGGTCGGGCCGTTTCCTTCGAGGGCGCCCGTATCAATTTTGCTAAGTTGTGACTGCTCGGGTGCCTTGTGCACGTTCGGGTGGCCCTTTTTCCGTTTACCATTTTCCTTGTGCATGTTTGGGTGGCCCATTTTCCATTTGATCCTGTGTGGCATCATTCGTTTGGGTGCACTGTGTCCCACCGTGTGAGGTCGCCCGACCGGGCACGTTCTGTTCGGGTCGTTTCATTCGAGGGCGCCCGTATTAGTTTTGCTAAGTTGTGACTGCCTAGGTGCTAGCTTGTGCACATTCGGGTGGCCCATTTTCCATTTGATCACTTATGGCATCGTTCGTTTGGGCGCACCGTGTCGCGCCGTGTGAGGTCGCCTGACCGAGTGTGTTTGGGTCGGGTCGTTTCGTTCGAAGGCACCCGTATCAGTTTTTCTAAGTTGTGATCACTGCCCGGGTGCCTTTTGCATGTTTGGGTGGCCCGTTTTCCATTTTCTCCCTTGTGACATCATTTGTTCGAGCGCGCCATGTCGCATCATGTGAGGTCGCCCGACCGGGTGCGTTCAGGTTGGGGCGTTTTGTTCGAGGGCACCCATATCAGTTTTTCTAAGTTGTGACCACTCAAGTGCCTTGTGCACGTTCGAGTGGCCCATTTACTGTTTTCTCCCTTGTGGCCCATTTTTTGTTCTCTCCCTTGTGGCATTGTTTGGTCAGGCGCACCGTGTCATGCTGTACTATGAGGTCGCCCGACCGGGCGCGTTCGGGTTGGGTCGAGCCATTTCGTTTGAGGGCGCCCATATTATTTTTGCTAAGTTATGACCGCTCGAGTGCCTTGTGCACATTCAGGCAGCCTGTTTACCATTTTCTCCCTTGTGGCATCGTTCGGTTGGGCGCGCCATGTCGCACCGTGCGAGGTCACTCGACTGGGCGTGTTCGAGTTGGGCCATTTCGTTCGAGGGCACTCGTATCAGTTTTGCTAGGTTGTGACCACTCGGGTGCCTTGTGCATGTTCGGATGGCCCGTTTGCCATTTCCTCCCTTGTGGCATCGTTCGGTCAGGCACGTCGTGTCGCGTCGTGTGAGGTCGCCTGAACAGGTGCGTTCGAGTCGGGTCGTTTCATTCGAGGGTGCCCGTATCAGTTTTGCTAAGTTGTGATCACCGCACGGGTGCCTTGTGCACATTCAGGTGGCCCGTTTTCCATTTTCTCCCTTGTGGTATCGTTCATTCAGGCACGCCGTGTTGCTCCATGTGAGGTCGCCCAACCGGGCACGTTCAGGTCAGGTCGTTTTGTTCGAGGGTGCCCATATCAGTTTTGTTAAGTTGTGATCGCTCGGGTGCCTTGTGCATGTTTGGGTGCCCCGTTTGCTATTTTCTCCCTTGTGGCATCATTCATCGGTCCATTTTGTGTCGTGCCGTGTGAGGTCGCTTGACCGGGCACGTTCAGGTCGAGTCATTTCATTCGAGGGTGTCTGTATCAATTTTGTTAAGTTGTGACCACCTGGGTGCCTTGTGCACGTTCGGGCGGCCCGTTTTTGATTTGCTCCCTTGTGGCATCGTTCGGTCAGGCACGCCGTGTCGTGCCGTGTGAGGTCGCCCGACCAAGCACGTTCGGGTCGGGTCGGGTCATTTCGTTCGAGGGCGCCCGTATCAGTTTTTCTAAGTTGTGACCACCCGGGTGCCTTGTGCACGTTCGGGCGGCCCGTTTGTTGTATTTCATTTTCCTTATGCACGTTTGGGTGGCCCATTTTCCATTTCATCCCTTGTGGCATTGTTCGTTTGGGCACATCATGTCCCACCGTGTGAGGTCGCTCGATTGGGTGCATTTGGGTTAGGCCATTTCATTCGAGGGTTCCCGTATCTGTTTTGCTAAGTTGTGACCGCCCAAGTGCCAGCTTGTGCACATTCGAGTGGCCTGTTTTTCGTTTGATCCCTTATGGCATCGTTTGTTTGGGCGCGCCGTGTCACACTATGTGAGGTCACCCAGGTGCCTTGTGCACGTTTGAGTGGCCCGTTTTTCATTTGCTCCCTTGTGACATCATTCATTCGAGCACGCCGTGTCGCGCCGCACCATGTGACGTCACCCGACCGGGCGTGTTCAGGTCGGGTCGTTTCGTTCAAGGGTGCCAGTATTATTTTTGCTAAGTTGTGACCACTCAGGTGCCTTGTGCACATTCGAGTGGCCCGTTTTTTGTTTGCTCCCTTGTGGCCCATTTTCTGTTTGCTCCCTTATGGCATCATTCGGTTGGGCGCGTCGTGTTGCACCATACTGTGAGGTCGCCCGATTGGGCGTGTTCAGGTTAGGTCGGGCCGTTCATTTGAGGGTGCCCGTATCAGTTTTACTAAGTTGTGACCACCCAGGTGCCTTGTGCACGTTCGGGCGGTCCATTTTCCATTTTCTCCCTTGTGGCATCGTTTAGTTGGGCGCGCCGTGTTGCGCCGTGCGAGGTCGCCCGACCGGGCGTGTTCGAGTCAGGTCATTTCATTCGAGGGCGCGTGTATCAGTTTTTCTAGGTTGTGACCGCTCGGGTGCCCTGTGCATGTTCAGGTGGCCCGTTTCCCATTTTCTCCCTTATGGCATCCTTTGGTCGGGCACGGTGTGTCGCGCCATGTGAGGTCGCCTGACCAGGCGTGTTCGTGTCGGGCCGTTTCGTTTGAGGGCGCCCGTATCAGTTTTTCTAAGTTGTGACCGCCCGGGTGCCTTGTGCACATTTGGGTGGTCCGTTTTTTGTTTTCTCCCTTGTGGCATCGTTCGGTCAGGTGTGTCGTGTCGTGTCATACGAGGTCGCCCAACCGGGCGCACCGTGTCGTGTCGGGCTATTTTGTTCGAGGGCGCCCGTATCAGTTTTGCTAAGTTGTGACCGCCCGGGTGCCTTGTGCACGTTTGAGCGGCTCGTTTGTTGTTTTTTCCCTTGTGGCATCGACTTTTGTTCAGGCGCGTCGTGTCACGCCATGTGAGGTCGGCGCCCGACCGAGTGCGTTCCGGTTGGGTCATTTCGTTTGAGGGCACCCGTATAATTTTTGCTAAGTTGTTACCGCCCGGGTCCCTTATGCATGCTCGGGTGGCCCATTTGTTGTTTGCTCCCTTGTGGCATTGTTCGGTCGGGTGTGCCATGTCGCGCCATGTGAGATCGCCCGACTAGGCGTGTTCGGGTCGGGTCGAGCCGTTTCGTTTCAAAATAATCATCACATTAATAATTTTTCACATTCAAATATATTTTTTAAATAGAGTTTTAACTTAATTTTATATATAAATATAAAATAGAATAAAATTTTTAAAAAATAAATATCTAAAATTATTATAGAATTCACACTGCATTTCAAATATATTAACAATTATATTTTAAATATATTTTTTTATATAGTTTTGAAATAAGTTATTAGATTGGTGAATAAAATTAATTACATTAGAATTTTGTCTAATTTCTTTTTTGGTAAATTAATTTCATGAGGTTCACATGAAACCTCAAGTCAAATTAAACGAGCTAAACAAAAACTCTAATAATTTCATGAAAATCATCTAAAAAATTATTGAAATATCAAACTTGATAGTAAACCAATATGAGTTAAGTTAGTTTTATGAGGATCATGTTGGAAGTTATGTTGTTAATTTTCAAAATCAAACTAACCATTATCCAAACGACTAGTTTAGCCATGTGATCGGGGCGCCCACCCAAATGCGTTTGGGTCAGGTCGGGTCGTTTCATTTGAGGGCAGCCATTTCAAATTTGTTAAGTTGTGACTGCACGAGTGCCTTGTGCACGTTCGTGTAGCCCATTTTTCGTTTTCTTGCTTGCGCCTTCGTTCGGTCGGGCGTGCCCACGTGTCGTTTTGTTGGAGGGCGCCCGCCCAAACCCGTTCGGGTCGAGTCATTTCGTTTGAGGGTGGTCGTATCAAATTTGCTAAGTTGTGACTGCATAGATGCCTTGTGCACGTTCATGTGGCCAGTTTGCCGTTTCGTTTGAGGGTGCCCACTCAAACCCGTTCAGGTCGGGTAATTTCGGTTGAGGGTGCCCTCCCAAACGTGTTCGGGTCGAGTTGTTTTGGTTGAGGGTGCCCACCCAAACATGTTTAGGTTGGGTCATTTCGGTTGAGGGTGGCCGTATCAAATTTGCTAAGTTGTGATCGCAT
Source organism: Pinus albicaulis (assembly GCA_034641835.2). Taxonomy (NCBI): domain Eukaryota; kingdom Viridiplantae; phylum Streptophyta; class Pinopsida; order Pinales; family Pinaceae; genus Pinus; species Pinus albicaulis. The sequence continues at coordinate 749,468,764 of CM076583.1, forward strand.
GGATGCCTTGTGCACGTTCGTGTTTCCCGTTTTCCATTTTGTTTGAGGGCGCCCGCCCAAACCCATTTGGGTCAGGTCTTTTCGGTTGAGGGCGCTTGCCCAAATGCGTTTGAGTCGGGTCATTTCATTTGAGGGCGCCCGCCCAAACGTGTTTGGGTCAGGTCGTTTCGGTTGAGGGTGGTCGTATCTGATCTAGGTGGATATTGGTGGTCACCCACCTATTCCACTTGGGGCTCCACCATTGTCTCTTTCATTTTTTCAGTTTCGGCACAGTTTACTATTTTTAGCAGTTTTTCAGGTCCTGAACTTCCAGAGCCATTTTGAGGCCCTAAACGACGTTTTTTTGGGAAAATGAAGAGCTCATTCCAAATTTGTAGTCCTCGGATAGATCTTTCAAACGAGGTATGGAACGCATCAAACGGAGATCGTATGCCAGAGTTATGCCCCTGGGAAGTTGAAACACCAATTTACCCAAACGGGGCCCATAGTTTTGGCGCTTCATCTCCTAGGGTTAGGGTTTTGGCTGTTTAGGATTTCCCATCGTTTCTAAATGATAAATAGGCCCTCGAGCCTCATTGTAACACAGTTCAGAGGCCTGTAGCCGCCACATCTCTTCTCAGAGATAGCTACCAGCGCCCTAGCTAGTTTTATTTCCATTCTCTCTGTAAGCAAATTTCAGTTCTTTGATATTAATGAAATGAAGTGTTATTTCCGCTGCATCTCTGTATTTATGGTTATGTGTTTATTCTGTTGCGTTCCTGCATAAATCCGGATCAGTGGTATCAGAGCGGTCTGCTTTTTCTCGATCCTTCTTTGCATGTCCCCAACGAGGTCTGGGTATAAGGAGCTAGGGCTTGATCTGGTGGAACCTTTGCAAGATCAGCCTCGCAAACCTCGACGGACGCCCATGGGGGACGAAAAGAAAGATGAGGGAGAAGGATATCCTATCAAAATATTGCTCGAGGAGGCCCTCGAAAGACAAAGGAACGTGATGATGGATAACTTTGCTCAGATCCTTCAACGGCTACCCACCGGCGGCGCATCTGCATCTAGCAGCCACTCTGGAGGCGCGACTCCTTTTAAGGTACAAGTAAATTTTTACATTCCCATATTTGAGGGTCAAATAGACGCAGATGCCATAGATAGATGGTTGAATCTGTTAGAAGGATATTTCTCGGTTCATGACTTTTCAGACCGGGAGAAGATTATTTTTGCACTCCTCAAAGCTACCCCCATGTTAAGGACTGGTGGGAAACCTACTGTGAGAACAAGGACCAGACAGAACCCTCTCTGTTCTCGGCCGTACCAACTTGGAATTATTTCCGAGATGCCGTCAAGGAACAGTACTATCCCGTGGGGAGCTATGAGGACAAGTACATACAATGGACCACGCTGCGACAACAAAGGGATCAAGATGTGCACGAGCTGACGAATCCGTTCCATACCCTGCGCACAAAGTTGGGTATCAAAGATTCAGAGAAACATTTGGTGCTAAAGTATCGCAGCTGTCTGCACAGATACATTCAGGAGGAAATGGAGTTCCTCGACATCTCCTCGCTTGGTACGGCATACCGGTATGCCGCCAAGATTGAGCAGAAATTCAAACAGAAGAAGCGAGACTTTGGATCTGCGAATCAAAAGCAAGGAAAAGGTGCTTCCAAACCGCAGAACAAAGGACAGAGCATGGCGGCTAAAGACAACCCGTCAAAGCCACAAGACAAGAAAAACACCGTAAAGCCAAAGAAGGACACGGGAAAGTGGTGTGAGTTCCATAAGAGCTCCACTCACAACACAAGTGAGTGTCGGGCCAAGCAGTCGCTAGTGGCCGAGATGAGGGCTTCTGAGTCAGATGCATGCTCTGACTCCGAATCAGAACCCGAAAAGGGGAATGAAAAAGGGAAACAGATTATTGATGCGGAGCCCAACGCCACTATTGCCACTACAAAGATCCAGAAGGAGGAACCGGAAGATCCAAAGGAGGAGGAACGTCTCTTCCACTCCCAGATGTGGGTAAAGGGCTCCCCGGTACAGTTCATTGTCGACAATGGGAGCCAAAAGAACCTCATTTCAGCAGACGCCGTGAAGCGGTTGGGCTTGCCTACCACAGCTCACCCACATCCATACACCATCGGGTGGCTTCACCAAGGACGAGATCTCCGCGTCAGCCGGCAGTGTCGCCTTCCCTATAGCATCAAGCCCTTCACGGATGAGGTATTATGTGACGTTGCTCCTATTGATGTTTCTGATGTATTATTAGGACAACCATACTTGTGGAAGCGTCATGCCGTGTATGAGTCTCGGCCTCGTGCTGTTATTGTTACTTTGGGAAATAAGTTGTACAGGATACCAGAGGTACCACCTCCTGCCGCTATCTCTTTGGTTACTGCAAAACAATGCAGTAAGCTCATTTCCCAAACCAGGAAATTCATTTTCCTGATGATCCGCCCCTAGGGAAAGAAGAAGACTGTGGCCACGACCTCCAGACAGGGCTCCTCTGCACAACAACAACAAATGGATAAGGTTGTGGAGGAGTACGGGGACATATTCACCTCACCCACAAGGGTTCCTCTGCACTGTCAGGTCAAGCACCCGATTGATCTGACCCCCGGTGCACCGCTACCTAATGGACCGATCTATCGGCGCTCTGTTCTAGAGAATGATGAAATCAAGAGGCAGATTTAGGAGCTGTTGCAGAAAGGTCACATCAGACCAAGTTCATCGCCCTGTGGGAGCCCGATCGTGTTGGTACAGAAGAAGGATGGGACGTGGAGACTCTGTATTGGCTATCAGGCACTGAACAAGATCACTATCTAGAATAGGTACCCATCCCACGGATTGATGACCTTCTGGACCAACTCAAAGGTGCAAAATATTTCAGCAAGATCGAACTGAAGTCTGGGTATCACCAGGTACCAATTGAACCCTCCGATGTGTGGAAGACTGCCTTCAAAGCCAAGGAAGGCCTTTTCGAATGGCTGGTCATGCCTTTCAGGTTGACAAATGCTCCCGCAACTTTCATGAGGATGATGGATGACATCTTGCGGCCATTCACCAACTCATTTGTAGTGGTGTACTTGGATGACATTCTGATCTTCAGCCAGACTTGGGAAGAGCACCTTCACCACATCCGACAAGTCCTCCAAACATTGCAGCAACACAAGTTGTGTGCCAATTTGGAGAAGTGCACTTTTGGCATGACCCAGGTTCAATATCTGGGATACATTATTGATGAAAGGGGGTTGCATGTGGATCCAGCCAAGATCCAAGTCATTCGGAATTGGCTAGCCCCAACCACTATAACAGAGCTTCGCATCTTTCTGGGTCTTGCTAATTTCTACCGAAGGTTCGTGTTGGGATTCTCTCATATAACTTGGCCCTTGAGTCAAGTCACCAAGGGAGGAGCGAGAGAAAAATTCTTTTGGTCGGAACCTCAACAGAAGACATTCACAGAATTGAAAAATCGCCTCTGTTCTGCCCCAGTGCTCACTTTACCAGACTTGCAACAGCCATTTGAGATCGAGACAGATGCCTCTGACTATGCTATTGGGGTAGTTCTTACTCAACAGGGACATCCAATGGCATTTCACAGTGAGACATTGTCTGACACAGTTCGCAAGTACCCCACATATGACAAAGAAATGTACTCCATTGTGCAAGCTTGTCGACAATGGAAGCATTACATTTTGGGGAAGGAAACAATCATCCACACAGACCACAGGCCCCTGCAGTTCATACAGACACAAGGGAAGTTGCAGAATGATCGCCATCGAAGTGGTCCACATATCTGCAACAGTTTCATTTGAACATCAAGTACAAGAAGGGTAGCACCAATCATGTTGCAGACTGCCTCGGCCGACCACCGATCGTGGCACTCACCACTGTGCTCAAATCTTGTGGGCACGAGACTTTTGATTGGCCGCTTCTCTATGAGAGTGACCCAGAATTTGGCCACACTTACAAGGCACTCTTGGGGGGTACGCAAGTTCCAAATTTTCACCTCCAAGATGCAATTTTATGTCACATGGGACACCTTTGTGTTCCTTCAAGCGAGCGTGCCAAGATGATATGGGAAGCACACTACAGTCGAGTCGCTGGGCATTTCGGGGTCGAGAAAATAGTAGCAATCCTGCAGAAGTATTTCTATTGGCCGAACCTTCGAAAGGATGTTGAGAAGCACATCAGATCCTGCACTGCTTGTGCCATTTCCAAACCGACCATCAAGAAGCAAGGCCTATATACTCCTCTACCTACCCCTAGTCGACCTTGGGAATCCATCTCCATGGATTACATGTCGGGCCTGCCTTCTACTAAGTAGGGCAATGACTGTGTTTTCATGGTCGTCGACCGATTCTCAAAGATGGCCATTATGGCGGCCTACAAGAAGAATATCACAGTAGAAGCCACTGCTAAACTCTTCTTTGAACGAGTGTGGGTGCACTTTGGGATCCCACAGTCTATCATATCAGATCGGGATAGCAGGTTCCTCGGCACATTTTGGTCCAGCCTCTGGTCAATGTTGGATACCAAGCTCACAAAGTCCACAGATTTCCATCCCCAAACAGATGGCCAGAGAGAGGTCGTCAACAAAATGATTGTACACATTCTGCGCATGTACAATTCAAAGCATCCACGCACATGGGACGAGATCCTCCCCTATGTACAACATAGTTATAATCGGACTCTCCACAGATCAATCGGCCATAGCCCATTTTAGGTGGGCTTGGGATTCCAGCCACTATGTCCCATTGACGTAGCCATGCCATTTGCAGCTGCTCAGGCCGATTCAGCTCATGTCCAGTCTAAACTTGACAAAGCAAGTAGCTTCATTGAGCGCATTCAACACATCCACCAACAGGTTCATGATATATTGGAGAGAGCTAATGCCAAGTACAAGCAACGCCATGATCAACATCGGGTGCCACACAACTTCCAGGTGGGCGAAAAAGTATGGCTACATTTGCAGAAGGAGCACCTCACTGGACCCCACCACAAGCTTCACCCGCTCTGATACGGGTCGTACACCATCACCAAGGTTGTATGGAACAATGCCTTCGAGCTCAATATTCCACCATTCCTTGGTCTACACCTAGTCTTCAATGTGGATCGCCTTCGTCCTTACTTCCCACCTCTACTGGACACCTCAGACATTGCAGAACAATTCACACCAATATATTTAAATCCAGACTACATGGAACAGGCCACCACAGATTGTATCATGGAAATGCAAATCAAGAACACTCGCCAACAGAAGATCCAACTATATCGGGTTGTCAAAGCTGGCCAACTTCTGCACCAAGGAAAGTGGTTCATCAGGGACCAAGTTCAGCAGAAATTTCCTCATCTCATGGAGGAACTTAATGCAATGGGGACCATTTCTTCCTAAGGGGGGAGGAATGATCCAGGTGGATATTGGTGGTCACCCGCCTATTCCACTTGGGGCTCCACCATTGACTCTTTCAGTTTTTTAGTTTTGTCACAGTTTACTATTTTTAGCAGTTTTTCAGGTCCTGAACTTCTGAAGCCGTTTTGAGGCCCTAAACGATGTTTTTTGGGAAAAAGAAGAGCAACATGGGTCCATGGACCCATGTTTGATACGTGCCATACCTCATTAGAAAGATCTATCTGAGGACTACAAATTTGGAACGAGAAACATGGGTCCATGGACCCATGTTGCTCGTTCCAAATTTGTAGTCCTCGGATAGATGGACCCATGTTTCTCGTTCCAAATTTGTAGTCCTCGGATAGATCTTTCTAACGAGGTATGGCACGCGTCAAACGGACATCGTATGCCAGAGTTACGCCCCTGGGAAGTTGAAACACCAATTTACCCAAACAAGGCCCATAGTTTTGGCGCTTCATCTCCTAGGGTTAGGGATTTTAGGATTTCATATTATTTCTAAATAATAAATAGGCCCTTGAGCCTCATTGTAACTCAGTTCAGAGGCCTGTAGCCACCACATCTCTTCTCAGAGATAGCTACCAGCGCCCTAGCTAGTTTTATTTCCATTCTGTCTGTAAGCAAATTTCAGTTCTTTGATATTAATGAAATGAAGTGTTATTTCCGCTACATCTCTGTATTTATGGTTATATGTTTATTCTGTTGCGTTCTTGCATAAATCCGGATCAGTATCAAATTTTCTAAGTTGTGACTGTTAGCCACCTATAAAATTCTAACATAGCAAACAGGTGGCTAAGTTTGTTTCTTAGTCTTCATGAGAGACATTTTCTTTGAAAATCTATCATTCTTGAAGCCTCCTTGTGTTTTTTATCCTTTAAAGACCCCTCACTACGGTTTTCATTGAAAGGGCCTCACTGTTTGTGAAATAATTTTGCTCAGAAAAGCCTCCATTTGCTCCATTTTATCCCTGTTAATTCCCCATTTTCACCCCTTTTTTCCCTTCACAAAATTTCCCTAAAATCCCTCAAAATCCCCTCCTTATCCCTCTAAATCATCAAATCCCCCTTTTAAACCTCTAAAAATCCCTTTTATTGGTTTAAAAATCCCTTTCTCCCTTTACTGGAACACATCATTTAGCCTTAAAAACTTTGTTTTTGGCCTAAAAACCCACTTTTTACCTTATAACAGGCTTAAGCCCCTTTCAGCCTAGCCTTTAGCCCCTTCTCCACATATGACCCGCACCCAAGACCAGACGCTAAAGCCCCGTCGCACAATCGCAATCGAAGCTTTCATGTTGGACTTTTTGCTTTGTTCTTCAAAAATTTCTGATTGCGATGAGTTTTGTTCTACCGAGCTCTGCTGCAATCTCCACCGTTGATATCTTTAAGGGATCCGATGGCTTTCACTAACTCGCATAATCATGCAATCGCAATCGAAACTTTCAATTAACCACTTTTCTTTGTTCTCCCCAATTTTCCCGATGTGATGGGCTTTGTTTTGTAAACCTCCTCTTAAATCTCCACCGTTGATCTTTAAAGATCTAACGGCCAGCTCTAATGTTGCATCCACGCCCTTAACCCATCTCCTTTACCCCTCTGATTGAATATTAACCGTTGATCGTCCATACAGATCCGATGGCCTGCGCTAAATCGCATGATCGCCAATTGCAAAGTCTTAAAGCACCATCCTATTGTATCCGCTGATTTGCGATCCCCAATTAAATTCCGACCGTCCATTCATACAGATCCAACGGCTTGCGCTCCATCACACAATCGGCAATCGCAACTTTGTTTTTCACGTTCCATTGTTTCCTCTGATGCCGATCCGTCAATTAGATCTGGACCGTTGAATGCACAAGAACCAACGGCCCAAATTTAATCGCGCTCCGCTCATTCGCCCCCCATCGTTCCCTCTCCGATAAAATCTCCACCGTTAACCTCCCCGTTGATTCAACGGTCCGTAATAAATCGCAAATCGGAAAGCCAAGAGACCATGGAATTCTGGCCCCTTGCCTTTTTCCGATGCGATTAAATCTTCGCTGTCCATTCTGCCAGATTTGATGGTCAAGATTGCATTGCGCACCGCCTTCCCCTTTCCCCTTTCCACTGTTCTTCCGATCCCCGATTATATCTCCGCCGTCCATTTGAATCTAGATCAATGGTTCCTATTGCATCGCGTTCCCATCCATTTTCTTTCATCGGGCCATCCTAAAGGACTTCGTTGGAGGATCTCCACCGTTGATCTCCTCCTAAGATCCAATAGCCCACGTTCAATCACCCTCCGCCCTTCCGGTCCCACCATCCAATTACCCTGATTTCATTCATTTTCATCTTTTTTCCTTTGTATTCACCCAAAAGCTAAACCTTGGTGTTTTACACTAAAGGTTAATTTATTTCGCCCAACCTCCGCAACAGCTCCACCGATGAATCCCAACCATTGATCACCATCCATCAGTCTAATCCAATGTTCTAGAGTCCTCTTCGCACCAGGTCTCCTTCAGATCATTCTTTCACCATTTCGCATTGATTTTCAGCCGTTTTCCACTACATCCACCACATCCGTCACTGCACCTCCATCTTCCATGAGCCTCCGAAGCAATCCACCTTCACCCCCATTGATTTCTTAACATGTTTATCATCTTTTTGCAGGGATCACAGATGATTAAAATCGCTCTCTGTCTCACCATCTCAGACAGGAAAATCTAGAGTGCAAAGAATATTTTTCAGAGCCAGAGATTTGTAGGGAATACTCCTGAGGGGGTTTTAAAAATGTGGTTTGTTAAAATATCAAGTTACTAAATCTGTTTTGAACCCCTCAGTGCCATGAAAACCTGCAGTATTCACAATCAAGATAGAAGTGAAGCGGCAAAGAGTATCAGTTGCAGTTTAGAAGAGATTTAAAGCCCATTATTGAAGATTTAATGCTTTAATCGAGTGTTAGAGGGTGAATATATAGATTAAAGACCTTATGAGTGACTCAGAAGGCCTAATAAGGCCTAAAAGAACATAAAACAAGCCATATCAGTGTTTCACATCAATAGAATGTTCTTTCCCAAGAAAGTATGGGTTCCCATAATGTTTTTTATTCTCCATCAATGTTCCTGAGAAGATCCCCACCCTGACAGTAGCCCTAAGATTGCCAGAGCATTAGTTACACAGTATGGCAGGCCTGAAGTCATTTATCTGCCTTACTTGTCCCAGTGTACAAACAAAGTACCAAACTTCCAGAGAGTACTTCGAGAACATGCCTCCGAAATTATTTCCATGCCTGTCGAAGACCACTAATTCATCCAAAGAGTACTGAAAGTCAATATGGGATATTAAAGTAGAATGGGCCTCAAGCACTCTTTTTCCTTTGTTTTAATGATTCATTTAAAGTTCTATCTACCCCTACTGCCACACTTTCAGCTAGAAGAACTCCTCAAAAATACGTTGTGAATGTTGGTTAATCATGGATTGTAAGCTGTTTCATTGAGATAGGGTTTTGTATGTATTAGTTACAAAATAGGCTGGGAGATGATTTCTAGTTGATATCAAGCTGCCGGAAAACGATGTATGTGACTGGTGTTGCTCTTTAATATGACAAGCATGTTCATTGGATCCTGATCTAAACCAGTGGTGATGTGTTCTATCTTTGTCAATGTTTTCTCTTTGTTATGCAATCATATCTCGTTTCTATGATAAGAATCAATAATCTATCTTTAGGATATACTGCTGTAAAGTACCCTAATGCTTCCTGCTCTTCTTATCTTTGATGTTTTTTTCTAATTGTGTGATCTAAGAAAAAATTCAATATAATTTAACCAGTATAGCAGTAGGTTTTCCATGCTTACTGATGTATGAATTTAGAGTTTGTTTTTAGATGTTCTTATCTGGTTCTAGCTGAAAGAATTAAGATACTGGGAGATTTAGAGTTGGTTCTATCTCACTAGGGTCCTTTTCCAATAGTTTGACCTTACTAAGATCCCTTAAGTTGAATTTCAAAAGAATTTAAAGTTAAAATTCTTTCTCTAATCTTAGGCTTCACTTTGTGTCAAATCTTAAATGTTTTCTATTGTCTGAAGAGTTAGCCTCATTAGGATAGTAATCATAGATGGTTAAGGCATGTCCTATCCCTATATTTTCTCCTAAGTGGTCACCTTGGAAGGTTTCCTTGTCATTCACCTTCATTTCCTTATCACTTCATACCATTTCTATCATCTTAAGAGATCCTCTGTTTTAGATGACTAGCCCGTTTGAAAGTCTTGGATATTGAATTGCAAGTAAACCCTTTAATGACCCCATTTCCCAATGGACTTGAGTTTTCTTTGAATTATTTCCCCATTTCCTACAATCCTCTTTGCTCATTTCTTTTTCTCACATTAAACCCTTCTTTCATGTTTTCCCAACCAAACAAATAAACAAAACAACAACCCTAGTGCCCTATACCTAGCCTAATACCTTAAATTGAATTTTGAAGACATATATTCTTTACCTTTATAGAGAGATCCCTCTCTGGATCCAGGAGGGCTAGATCCTGAGATCCCAAAGTGGTTTGATGTTGTCTCATCATTTGTTATTTCCAAACCTGCCAAATCATGGGAACCACAACATAATGGCAAATCCACTAGGGAACGCTTTGAGTAAATCATTCCTTAAACATTTCTAAGAACTCAAAGAAGACCATAGTAGCCTTCGTTTGGTAGTAAATCACTGTGGTGGACAATATATCTCCCTGAAAACATTCTAAACCTTCCACCTGGCAACTCCATAGTTCCTAAATGACCTTAAGACTTCACTGATGATCAGTAGGCCTGCTGATTATCTTTGTGTTCACAAGACTCCACTGGGAGACTAGTTGCATTAAAACATCATCCATATTAAAAGAAACACATAGGATTAATCTTCTTGGTTTGAAGATATTTTTCCTCTTAAATATTGTCATACCTGGCTAACTTTCTTCGTTGAAGACTGAACATATTGGCTTCAAGGACAATCCATACTAGAGCTTATCCTAATCCAGAGCCACCTGAGATAGTTGACAACCCTGAGAGTATTCTTAGGAATCCTTATACATATAGGGATCCAACTATTGTCAGGCACATTAATAGAGCTAATTCAGCACCTCAAAACTTTGTAGCTCTATCAAACACTCAAATTGACTTAGACTTACCAAGTAATTTACCAAGAACTCAGTCACTCAGTGCTATAAAACAAACATAATTTGAGCCTTCAATATCACACCACATAGTGGTAAGAACACTAGGGACAGAGAAACTCCTCCCTCAACACCTCCTGATATTCATTTCATCCATAACTTGGGTCTCTCTCACCCTAGATCTGCTCAACATTTTTCTGCTGGTCCTAGCATTTTTGTCTTTCATATACCTGCTGCTCAAGCCCAAACTTTACCTCCACAAAACATTACCATGGTTGCATGGTATGCTCCCTTGGTGTTACCATAGCCTCTGGTGCCTTTACCCAATGATTATCAGTCTAAAATCCCACATTTCACTACAAAAGAGTCTACCACAACTCAACACCATGTAGATAGGATGGAATATGCCTTTGATTATATGGAGATAGATGATGAGATAGTCAAAATGAGAATCTTTTCTTAGAGTTTAGGAGGAGAAGTGAAGAAGTGGTTTAAAGGCCTACCTCCTAATAGTATCCATGACCTTCCCTCTTTACATCAAATCTTCATTAACAAATGGGAAGTCAAAAGCAACCCTCTCCAAATCTTAGCAGAATATAAGAACCTTAAGAGAAATCAGGGAGAGAGTGTCCATGACTACTCTACTAGATTTAATGGTGTCTACAATGCTCTTCCACCTCACATGAAACCTCCCCAAGGTATGGCCTTAGTTAAATACCCCGAAGGGTTTGATGCTGACATGGCCTATCAGTTAAGGGAGAGAGACTATAACACATTAGAGGACATGCAGAAAGGAGCAGTGAGTGTAGAAGAAAACCTGATTGAAAAAAGAGCTAGGATGAGGACTGAAAAGAAGGTGACATATAGGGATGACAACATAGCTTCCACATCTGATCCCAAATTTGATATCCTAGACAAAAACATGGAGAGGCTAGGAAGAATGGTGGAAAATTTGACTGTCCAAGTCAATAATTAGAACAAAAACTAAAATCAAAACCAGAACCAAAAATTTAGGAGAAGCACCCCTCCCAATAGACAAAGAGACTCTGATCAGAAAGTCATACCCCCATTCCAAGAGAATTTCCTGGATGAGGATGAAGGGATAATAGAAGAGTCAGAGGGAACTACCATAAACATGGTGGAGGTGGATAATCAGGATCACACCTTTTCTACAAAGGATAATCAGACCTCATACTCACATTGGGATGAGGAAGGGTTAGAATCTGAATACTATAGGTTGGGATTTGAAAATTCCATCATGCAGGTCTGAGAACAATATGATCTCAGAAGAAAAAAGAACTTAGACACTCCCAAACCAAAAGCCTCTAAAATCACCATCAAGAAAAGACCTAAAAAGACTCCTCGGATGACTACTGAAAGTAACAAATCAGCAGCTGAGAGTTCTAGAAAAAACAAAGAGAAATACATCCAAACTACTAATAAACCAAGTCAAGAAACCAACAGCATTAGCATTGCAGCTACTGCTCCTGATAAAATAGCTTCAAGCGTTGTACATAGTGAGAATCAACAAGCTGATTCTGCCAATAAAATAGTGGCCAGTAAAACAGAACTGAACCTTTCAAAGGGTCAATCTCCTTTCAATTTGGAAAGTGAGATAGCCAAAATCAAAAGTTCTATTCCTCTCACTGATTTGGCCACCCAAGATGTATATAAAGGTCAAATTTTGAAAGCTTTAAATTTAGGAGAAAATAGTGACATTGTCAACTTAAATGATGATCAACCAGCTCTTTTTTTTGGTCCGAAAATAGAAGGAAAATTTTGAGAAGGAGTAGTGCCTCCCTTCTATGTTAGTCTCAATATCCATGACAAAATCCTGCATAATGCCATGCATGATTCTGGCGCCTCGCACAACCTTATGCCAAAAGTGATTGCAGAGAATTTAGGCCTGGAGATAACCAGAACTTATAAGGATTTATATTCATTTGACTCTAGCAGAGTGAAGTGCCTTGGCCTAATCAAATACCTTTGTGTGAATCTGACCCAAATCCCAGCCAAGTGCATGGTAATGGATGTTGTAGTGACAGATGTACCTCCTAAGTATGGCATGTTATTGTCAAGGTCATGGGGTGCCAAGCTACAAGGTACAATGCAAATGGACATGGCATATGCCACAATCCCTATCTTTAGCCAGCTTAGAATACTATATAGAGATGCACACATGAATTTTATGGTTAGCAGCCCTAAGAAACCTGAAAATTCACCTCTCTAATCTGTCCATACAGATCTGGAATATTTTATCCTTTGCAATGATGATCTTAGGAATGAGCCAGAGCTAGAAGACAGAGATTTAAACAATGGAGTATAGCCCACAGATTTTAACATAATGGCAACTCTAGATGTAGAGGAGAACGAGGAAGAAACCTTTGAACAATGTACCGAATCAAAAAACTAGAGTAAACGAAACCAAGACTGCAAACAACAGATTACTCATCACTCTGATCTCCATGAAATCCCTAAGGAACTAAACGTTACACAACAGGGTGTAGGCCTCATAATACAACATAATGATGAAATTGATAACAAGTTTGTAGACAGTCATTTATGGTTCATGACATTTGATGGGTCTTGCACTAAAAAGAATGCAAGAGCTGGGGTATGGTTGTACAATGCTGAAAACAATTATACTGAAATCCATGCCTTCAATTTAGATTTTAAATGCACAAACAACATTGCAGAGTATGAGGCCTTAATCCTAGGATTGCATTTGTTAAAAAAGTTAGGAGCTGAGAGAATAGTTGTCCAAGGAGATTCAGAACTGATCATCAAACAACTAAATGGAGATTATACTGCAAAGAATTCTAGATTGAGGGCATATAGAAATAGTGCTATGGATTTCCTGAAAACATGTAGAATATGAGCTTTTGTTTGTTCCTAGGAGTCAAAACATAGTTGCAAATGGGTTAGCCTGCGCTGCTAGCTCATATCAGAGACTTCCTAGTGACAAACATATAGTTATTCAAACAAAATATAGACCCGTCGTGCCAGATAATGAGAAATATTGGCAGGTCTTTGAGGGTGACAAACAGATAGAGGATTTCTTTCTTTGCAGGAATGAGTTTGAATTACCTGATTCAGACTTTAAGTTCGATGAAATCTGTTTGATTAAAGAGCCTCCCGATAAATAAAAACCATCCTATTCGACTGAAATAAACATGTTAAACAAAGAATTCGAAAATCAAACAAATGAATACATCAACACAGAAAAATAAGACATAGAGGTGTTGTAGTCCAAAGACAAAAAAATACCTAGAGGACTAGCGCCCCTCGAGGACCTTTTTGATTTTAATGATGTATCAAAAAATCCCACTATAGAACATGTTGAATTGGATGTTGAAGAATACAATATAGGAAGCAAAGATAAGCCTAAAATGATTAAATTTGCCAAAACTTTGCCGGCACACATCAAAAAGAAATACATTGATTTATTTAAAGAGTTTGTCGATGTGTTCGCTTGGAGCTATGAGGAATTAAAATCCTATGACACATAGATCATCCAGCATAAGATCCCATTGAAAGAGAACCAAAAACCATTTAGGCAAAAAATTGCGCAGAATCAACCCAGTACAACTGCCTCTTGTAGAAAAGGAAATCAAGAAAATGTATGAGGTAGGAATCATAGTGCCTGTGAGGTTTTCTGACTGGGTATCTAACCTTGTAGCCATGAGGAAAAAGACGGGGGAGATCAGACTATGCATTGATTTTAGAAACCTTAACAGAGCCTGCTTAAAGGATAATTACCCCTTGCCCAAAATGGAACACATCCTACAAAGGGTAGTTGGTTCAAAGAGGATTTCTCTATTAGATTGCTTCTCAAGGTATAACCAGGTTTTAGTACTCCCATAAGATCAACTGAAAACAAATTTCACCACACTATGGGGCACTTTCATGTATGTGAAAATGCCTTTTGGACTAATGAACGCTGGCGCAACCTTCCAAAGAGCTATGGACATCGCCTTTTCAGAGGAAATAGGTCACTTCATCGTAATCTACCTTGATGACATAACGGTTTACTCCAAAACTGATGAAGAGCACCTTAAACATATGAGAAGAGTATTTGAGAAATGTAGAAGGTTCGGGTTATCTTTAAAACCCAAGAAGACAGTATTTGGGCTTCAAGAGGGGAAGCTTATTGGCCATATTATAGCAAAAAAGAGAATTAAAATAGACCCAAAAAAAGTTGAGGGAATACTGCAGATTAGCCACCCAAGGAACATAAAGGAATTTTAGTCCTTTATTGGGAAGATTAACTTCTCAAGGAGGTTTATTCCCAACTTAGCAGAACTCCTAAGGAATATGACTAACATGCTTAAGAAAGAAGTGGGAGTTAAGTGGACCCTAGAGGCCAAAAAGTCCTTAAAACTAGTAAAACACGCGCCCACCCGAGCACCAGTTCTAATCAGCCCATATTTCACAAAAGACTTCCTTATTTTATCTTTCGCATCAGATCACACAGTGGTTGTTGTCTTGTTGCAGAAAAACCCAGAGGGACAGGAACAACCAATTTCTTTCTTTAGCAAAGCATTGAGAGATGCACCCTTGAAATATAATATAATGGAAAAACAGACTTATGCTTTGGTAAAGGCCTTAAAGGATTTCAGGGTGTATATTCTGCATTCCCACATCATTGCCTATGTGCCTAATATAGTGGTAAAAGACTTCTTTTCCCAAGATCTAGATGGAAAAAGAGGCTAATGGATTGTTGTGATACTAGAGTATGATTTGGAGATCAAACCCACAAAACTTATCAAAGGTCAAGGCTTGGCACAATTAATGGCTGAATCTAACTTACAAGCCCTTGACATAAACATGGTAGATGCCTTGGATGAAAATGAAGGACTTCCTGCTCCTACTATTGAAGAACAATTCCAAAACTCTCCTTGGTATGCTGAAATCTTGTATGTGCTTACAAATCTTAATGCTCCTCCTGATTTATCTAAGACTAAGGCAAGGTTTTTAAAGTTAAAAGCTAGAAATTATTGCATTTTAAATGCATGTTTATACTGGAAAAATGAAAATGGTTTGTTTCTTAAATTTTTTCCTGAAGTGGATGCAGAGAGGCTCAAACATGAGTTCCACGAAGGAGAGTGTGGAGGCTACCTATACTAGAAAACCAGTTCCAAAAAAAACCTTAGAGCTGGCTTTTACTATCCTACCCTCTTCCAAGATGTACATAAAATGATAGTTGCCTACCATAAGGTCCAGATCTTTGAGGGAAAAAGAAAACTCCTTCCTTTACCATTACAACCCATCACTGTTGAAGCCCCTTTTCAACAGTGGGGCCTAGATTTCATAGGAGAAATTCATCCTGCTTCATCTGCCAAACACAAATGGATTCTCACAGCCATAGACTATTTCAAAAAATGGATAGAGGCCATCCCTACTAGGAATGCCACAAACTATGTTATTATAAAGTTCATAGAAGATCATATCTTATCTAGATTTGGCTGCCCTAGGAAGATTATCACTGATAATGCTGCTGCTTTTGGTTCCAAAAAGATGATTGATTTTTGTCACAGGTATCAGATTGTACTTGGTCATTCTACTGCTTATTACCCTCAGGGTAATGGGCTAACAGAATCATCAAATAAGAGTTTGGTGACCATCATCAAGAATCCTCTTGAAGAGAATAAAAAATCATGGCATAACAAGTTAGTGCATGCTCTATGGGCAGACAGATTGACAGCCAAGAATTCCATCAGAATGTCTCCATATCATCTTGTCTATGGGGAAGATGTAGTGTTCCCTACCATCTTAGGGGTACCAGTGATAAAATTGGTCCAAGAAATACATTCAGAAGAGGACAACATGGTAAGGAGGATCAATCAAACAATACATCTCCAGCAAGCAAGGGGAGAGGTCTACAATAGAGCTCAGAAAGTGCAAGAGAACATCAAAAAACTGTTTTATAAAAGAGAAAAATCTTGTGATTTCAAAACTGGAGACAAGGTACTTAAGTGGGACTCCAGGAGAGAGGACAAGGGTAAGCATGGAAAATTTGATAGTTTGTGGCAAGGTCCTTATGTTATTCAATCCACCATTGGTCCCAATGCCTTTTTTCTGCAGGAATTAGATGGTACAGATCTGTTTTGGGGTCCTGTCAATGGCAGGATGCTCAAGCATTACTACTGTTCAGTTCCAGTTTAAATTTTTCACCTCCATTGTAAATAACATTGCTTTGTTCAGTTTTAAAGAAAAAAAGGAAATATACAAAAAAAAAAAGAGAAAAGAAAGGTTTAGACAAGCTCAAAACTTGAACCTTTGAAGTTCCAAGAGAATGGCTCGAACAATCTCAAAACCTGAGCCAAAGAAAGGGAAAGATGGTTCTAATATACCCAAAACCTAAACTAGCAAAGAAAGGAGAAGAATTAGCTCTAACAAGCTCAAAACTAGAGTTGAAATGAAAAGGAAAGTGACTCTAACAAGCTCAAAATCTGAGTCACAAGAAAAAGAAGGATGCTCTAAAGTTTCACAATTTCAAGCCTTCAAATTTTGGTTTCAATATCCTACAAAGTTCAGTTCATGTGCTACTATCTTTAGGCCATGGACCCACAGCAAACTAGACAGTCTAATCTTGGTTTGGCTGTTTTTAAATTTCTATTGTAGAATGTAGAGAAAGAAGTCTGCTAGACAGTTTAATCCTAGCAGATAGTAGTATAGGTAGAGAAGCTATAAGACCAACTGTTTAATCTGGTCTCATGGAGGAATAAGGGTAGAATTAGATTAGTTTGTTTTTTTCTTTCAATAAAAAAGGATGAAGAAGGTCTGCAAGTCTAAATGGACCTCGAAGAAAAAATGTTAGGACTGTAGGATGGGTAAGTAGATTGTTTGGGAGAATGTTTTCCGCTAATATAATATCCATCATGTTTGTAGCAGCTGATCAAAGAAGAAAAATATGGCTAACGATCAGGCATCTGGCCTACTTTCAAAGATTATTCTCTGAGATTCTTGACACCTTCAAGAAGATGCCATCCCCATGTGGAGCCACTGTTAGCCACCTATAAAATTCTGACATAGCAAACAGGTGGCTAAATTTGTTTCTTAGTCTTCAAGAGAGACATTTTATTTGAAAATATATCATTCTTGAAGCCTCCTTGTGTTTTTTATTCTTTAAAGAGCCCTCACTATTGTTTTCATTGAAAGGGCTTCACTGTTTGTGAAAGAATTTTGTGAAAGAAAAGCCCCCATCTGCTCCATTTTATCCCTGCAAATTCCCCATTTTCACCCCTTTTTTCCCTTCACAAAATTTCCCTAAAAACCCTCAAAATCCCCTCCTTAGCCCTCTAAATCATCAAATCCCCCTTTTAAACCTCTAAAAATCCCTTTTATTGGTTTAAAAATCCCTTTCTCCCTTTATCGGAACCCACCATTTAGCATTAAAAACTTTGTTTTTGGCCTAAAAACCCACTTTTTACCTTATAACAGGCTTAAGCCCCTTTTGGCCTAGCCTTTAGCCCTTTCTACGCATATGACCCGCGACCAAGACAAGGCACTAAAGCCCTGTCGTACAATCGAAATCAGAGCTTTCACGTTGGCCTTTTTCCTTTGTTCTTCAAAAATTTCCAATTGCGATGAGTTTTTTTCTACTGAGCTTCGCTGCAATCTCCACCGTTGATCTCTTTAAAGGATTCGACGGCCTGCGCTAACTCACATAATCATGCAATCACAATCGGAACATTCAATTAATCACTTTTCTTTGTTCTCCCCGTTTTTTCCGATGTGATGGGCTTTGTTTTGTAAACCTCCGCTTAAATCTCCATCGTTGATCGTTAAAGATCTAATGGCCAGCACTAATGTCGTATCTGCGCCCTTAACCCATCTCCTTTACCCCTTCGATTGAATATTAATCATTGATCATCCATACAGATTCGATGGCCTGCGCTAAATTGCATGATCACCAATCACAAATTCTTAAAGTGCCATCCCATTGTATCCGCCGATTTGTGATCCCCGATTAAATACTGACCGTCCATTCATATAGATCCAACGGCCTGCTCTCCATCGTGCAATCGACAATCACAACTTTTTTTTTCACGTTCCATTGTTTCCTCCGATGCCGATCTGCCAATTAGATCTGGACCGTTGAATCCACAAGAACCAACGGCCCAGATTTAATCACGCTCCACTCATTCGCCCCCCATTTTTCCCTCTCCGATCAAATCTCCACTGTTAACCTCCCCGCTGATCCAACGGTCCGCTATAAATCTCAAATCACAAAGCCAAGAGACCGCGGAGTTTTGGCCCCTTTCCTTTTTCCGATGCAATTAAATCTTCGCTGTCCATTCCACCAGATCTTATGGTCCAGATTGCATCACACAACACCTTCCCCTTTCCCCTTTCCACTGTTCTGTCGATCCCTGATTAGATCTCCACTGTCCATTTGAATCTATATCAACGGTTCCTATTGTGTCGCGTTCCCATCCATTTTCTTTCATCGGGCCTTCCTAAAGGACTTCGTTGGAGGATCTCCATTGTTGATCTCCTCCTGAGATCCAATGGCTCACGTTCAATCGCCCCCTGCGCTTCCTTTCCCCCCATCCAATTACCCCTATTTCATTCATTTTCATCTTTTTTCCTTTGTATTCGCCCAAAAGCTAAACCTTTGTGTTTTACACTAAAGGTTAATTTATTTCACCCAACCTATACAACATCTCCACTTATGAATCCCAACCATTAATCATCATCCATCAGTCTAATCCAACGGTCCAGAGTCATCTTCGCACCAGGCCTCTGTCAGATCATTCTTTCACCATTTCACAGTGATTTTTAGCCGTTTTCCACTACATCCACCGCATCCATCACTGCACCTCCATCTGCCACGAGCCTCCGAAGCAATCCACCTCCAACACCCATTGATTTCTTAACATGTTTGTCGTCTTTTTGTAGGGATCACAGATGATTAAAATCGCTCTTTGTCTCACCATCTCATACAGGAAAATCTAGAGTGCAAAGAAGATTTTTCAGAGCCAAAGATTTGCAAGGAATACTCTTGAGGGGGTTTTAAACACGTGGTTTGTTAAAATATCAAGTTACTAACTGTGTTTCGAACCCCCCAGTGCCATGAAAACCTGCAAAATTCACAGACAAGACAGAAGTGAAGCGGAAAAGAGTATCAGTTGCAGTTTAAAAAAGATTTAAAGCCCATTATTGATGATTTGATTCTTTAATCGAGTGTTAGAGGGTGAATATACGGATTGAAGACCTTATGAATGACCCAGAAGGCCTAATAAGGCCTAAAATCACATAAAACAAGCCATATTAGTGTTTCGCATCAGCAGAATGTTCTTTCCCAAGAAAGGACGGGTTCCCATAATGTTTTTTATTCTCCATCAATGTTCCTGAGAAGATCACCACCCTGATAGTAGCCCTAAGATTGCCAGAGCATTAGTTACACAATATGGCAGGGTTGAAGTCATTTATCTGCCTTACTTGTCCCAGTGTACAAACAAAGTACCAAACTACCACAGAGTACTCTGAGAACATGCCTCTGAAGTTATTTCCATGCCTGTCGAAGACCACTAATTCATCCAAAGAGTACTAAAATTCAATATGGGATATTAAAACAGAATGGGCCTCAAGCACTCTTTTTCCTCTGTTTTAATGATTCATTTAAAGTTATATCTACCCCTACTGCCACACTTTTAGCTATAAGAACTCCTCAGAAATACGTTGTAAATGTTGGTTAATCGTGGATTGTAAGCTATTTCATTGAGATAGAGTTATGTATGTATTAGTTGTAAAATAGGCTAGGAGATGATTTCTAGTTGATATAAAGCTACTGGAAAATGATGTATGTGACTGGTGTTGCTCTTTAATATGAAAAGCATGTTCATTGGATCCTGATCTAAATCAGTGGTGATGTGTTCTATCCTTTTCAATGTTTTCTCTCTATTATGAAATCATATCTCATTTCTATGATAAGAATCAATAATCTAGCTTTAGGATATACTGTTGTAAGGTAACCTAATTCTTTTTTCTCTTCTTGTCTTTGATGTTTTCTGCTAATTGTGTGATCTTAGAATAAATTCAAGATAATTTAACCAGTATAGCAGTTGGTTCTCCATGCTTACTGATGTATGAATTTAGAGTTTGTTTTTAGATGTTCTTGTCTGGTTCTAGCTAAAAGAATTAGGATACTGGGAGATTTAGAGTTGGTTCTGTCTCACTAGGGTCATTTTCCAACAGTTTGACCTTACTAATATCCCTTAAGTTGAATGTCAAAAGCATTGAAAGTTAAAGGTCTTTCTCTGATCTTAGGCTTCACTTTGTGTCAAATCTTAAATTTTTTCTATTGTCTGAAGAGTTAGCCTCATTAGGAGAGTGATCATAGACGGTTAAGGCATGTCCTCTCCCTAGATTTTCTCCTAAGTGGTCACCTTGGAAGGTTTCCTTGTCATTCACCTTCATTTCCTTATACCTCATACCATTTCTATCATCTTAAGAGATCCTCTGTTTTAGATGACTAGCCCATTTGAAAGTCTTGGATTTTTAATTGCAAGTAGACCCTTTAATGACCACATTGCCCAATGGACTTGAGTTTTATTTTGAATTATCTCCCCATTTCCTACAATCCTCTTTGCTCATTTCTTTGTCTCACATTAAACCCTTCTTTCATGTTTTCCCAACCAAAAAAACAAACAAAAAAACAACCCTAGTGTCGTATAACTAGCCTAATACCTTAAATTGAATTTCAAAGACATATATTTCTTTACCTTTATAGAGAGATCCCTCTCTGGATCTAGGAGGGCTAGATCCTGATATCCCAAAGTGGTTTGATGTTGTCTCATCATTTGTTATTGTCAAACCTGCCAAATCATGGGAACCACAACAATGACCGCATTGGTGCCTTGTGCACATTCATGCAGACTGTTTTCCATTTTCTCTCTTGTTCCTTCGTTCGTTCAGGCGTGCCATGTGATCAGGGCACCCGCCTAAACGCGTTCGGTTCAGGTCAGGTCGTTTCGTTTGAGGGTGGCCTTTTCAAATTTGCTAAGTTGTGACCGCACGAGTGCCTTGTGCATGTTCGTGCGACCTGTTTGTCATTTTATCACTTGTGCCTTCGTTCGGTCAGGCGCGCCCACATGTCGTTTCATTTGAGGGTGCCCGTCCAAACTTGTTCGGGTCGAGTCTTTTCGTTTGAGGGCGGTCGTATCAAATTTGCTAAGTTGTGACCGCATGGGTGCCTTGTGCACGTTCATGTGGCCCGTTTGCCATTTCGTTTGAGGGTGCCCACCCAAACTCGTTCGGGTCGATTCGTTTCAGTTGAGGGAGCCCGCCTAAATGCATCCGGGTCAGGTCGCTTCGGTTGAGGGCGCCCGCCCAAACACGTTTAGGTCGGGTCATTTCGGTTGAGGGTGACCGTATCAAATTTTCTAAGTTGTGCCCACAAACTTCTGATAGTGGGATAACTGTAGTATTCCAGGTCACTAATGTTTCTTCCAGGAGTGAAAGACATCCTCGAGACTCTGAAAATAGATATTATGGGTTTTTAGATGATATAGTTGAGTGTGACTTTAATTCCTTCAAAATAGTTTTGTTCGACATCAAATGGTATAGGCTATGAATGAATGTACGTGATGATCATAGAACTCTTATTCAACATGAAAATGGATTTCCAATGGTTAAAACATTGCAGTTTGAAGCAGGAAAAGATCGCTATGTTTTTCCAAGCCAATGCGAACAAGTCTTTTACTCAGAGGTTCCAGGTGAGAACAGATGGTCATTTTCCATTAGATATGATCCAAGAGGAAGGACAGTAGAGTATATTGTAGAGGAATAAGATGATATTGATCAAGAAGAAGATGATGTAGTGGCAGATGAGTAGGAAGATGCATTGATAGACGAAGAAGATATATTAGAAGATGAACCAGGTGTAGGATATGAGGTAACAATTATTGATGATGATGTCGATGAGGATATTATTGAAAATGAAATAATTGATGATGATGATGACATGGTCGATAATTTCAACACCGTTTCTGAATCAGATGTTGGTATAGATGTCGATCATTTGGATGAAGATCAAGAAGATATGGAACCTGATTATTGGTACAGATGTTATGTTCGAGTATGAGCTGGTATGTTATAACTTTTTATTTTAATATGCATGTATTATTGTCTTTAAATAATTTATTAATTATGTGGGTTTATTGCATGTTTTTTATTATTTCAAACCAATAAATAATGGCCTTACTATTGTACAGGCTAAACTAAAATTATGTATTTATATTACAAACACATATTGAAAATTTTGTTTACGACCTTAATAAATAATTTTTGGTTTGTTCGTATTCTATTTCATAGATTGTGTATTGGGAAAATAAGAGTGATGTGAGGGGGATGGGAGGGGCCATATGAGCTTCCACCTTCACGTGGTTGGCCCTGTTCAGTATAGAATAAATTATTCTTGAAACCAAGAGAAGCTCATTCATCTCTATTTAATTTTCGTTATCGTAAATGTCATCATTGTTATCTAATTATTGCAGCACCAAAATTTCTGAAATTGTTAGAAAACATTAAAAGTGAATTTATTTTAGGAATTTTCCAACGAGGCCATAATAATTTTGTCTGAATGAAAATTTTCGACTTGCAGCTGTGTCGTTTATTTTTTGTCTGAATGACCAATGAGAGCACAAGAACACCTATTTCTATAAAAGCACCTATAACTTCTCTTACTTTATTGTCATTTACCCATAACTAACCAATGAGAACACAAGAACACCTATTTATATAAAAGCACCTATAATACTTTTGTGGGTTTCACTAATATCCCTTTAGTTACTATGTGCACAGTAGCCTAGATCCTAAAGTGATCATTTAGCCTTGATCTAAGACAAGGCACTAACTCTGGCTCGTGCATAATTACAAGAGTGTTTTAAGTGTTTGCATCAGCAAGTATTATTGTTGGCATCACATAAAAAGGCATCTACACAGGCATCATGCCTCTTGCATGTCACAATTACATGTAGCCATTAAACATTTTTGTGGTTCTGACAAGAATCCGTGAAAGCAATATGAAACAACGTGACAACACTTTCTGGATTTTTGTGCAAGGATCCCATTCTAGGCCACCATTTAGATTGTGGATCCTCAATGTTGTGAACCCAAAAACCTTTTCCTCTGGCCCACAATCCTAATTGGATCCTTAGTGCCATAGCCTTGCAAACCTCATCTATGAGCAGTAGCAATCTGTACTCAACAAATAATTTAACAAATAGAACTTGTCCCCGTACTTTATTCAGTCAATAGTAGGTTCACTGGAAATCCTACAATTCAAGATGATTCCCATAAACTTAGTTTATAGTAGCTTTCTTGAAAATCATACAATTCAAGAGAATAATGTCATTCCATCTCAAAGAGAATAGTACAATTGCCTAAAATCTGAATACTCTGGTCAAGAGCACCTCACTATGTTATTCAGAAAGAGTATTGGTTATTCCTTCTCATATATATCTAGAGTTAATCTATATCATGACATATTTGGACCTACGATTGGGTTAATTCCGCCTTGTTGGGAAGGTTAAAATGTGCACAAATAGAGACCAATGAAACTATCATCTTAACCCCTAACCCCTTAAACACTAATTCCCAACCCCTAACCCATTTAGCCCCCTAAACCTCTAGTAAATCCCTAACCCATTTAACCCCTAAACCATAAACCTCTAAACCCTTAACCCCTAACCCTTAAACCCTTAACCCCTAACTAACTTAACCCCCTAAAACCTAAACCTATAAACCCTTAACCCCTAACCCCTTAAACCCTAAACCATTAAACCCTTAACCCTAACCCCTTAAACCCTTAACCCATAAAACCTATCCCCATTAGCCCCTAACTTCTAACCCCTAAAATCCTTAACTACTAAATCCCCTAACCCCTTAACCCCTAACCCATTTAACCCCCTAAACCATAAACCTCTAAACCCCTAACCCATTTAACCCCTTAAACCCTGAACCTATAACCTCTAAATCCCTAACCCTTAACCCCCAATCCCCGGCTAAGCCCTCCAAATTCGAATTAGCTTTGAAGAAGTAATTGTTTTCTTACTTCTGTCTAATTCACTATATAATCAGATCATGAATGTGAGAAGGCTTTTGGTTGTAAGCATGGTTGTGGTATGTTGACGTCTAAAGGAAAACTACAACTTGTAGCCCTTGATCTGATAGGGGCCGGTTACCTTGATATTAATAGTGGTGTATTCATACTCCTTCTGAATAACCAATAAAGGGTCAAGGAAATTGACCAATATGTTGTCAAGTTTTATCTTATCCATCTCTTGGGCAAGCTTCTTTTCGACTAACTCCACTACTTTTGATCTCAATTTTTCCAATTGCTTCCTTCTCTCATATGATACCCTAGCCTTTGCCTTTCTCTTCCCTTCTAATTTTGTAATAGTGTCATAGTGATGCCAGCCAACTTCTTTGGAAAGCATTCCTAGCACACAATACTAGGTTATGAGGGTATCATGTGTTTGTGGGTAATGCCATTATTACCATGTGTTTGTAGACTAACTAGTAAATTTTAGGAAAAACTTGCAAAATTTCTAATGATGATAATTGATGGTAACTCATGTGATTATGATCATCTTGGAATAATGAGATGAACACAAAAAAAGTGCTAGCTAAATACTTCATATGGTTGAGTGGAAGTGTCACAACAAGTGTAAGAAATCAATAAGAAGATGCTGCTTATTTTAGAACATATGGAAGATGTTGGAATATTCATAACTTGGTACTCTAAGGGTATCCCTTGAATGAACAAATATATGGAATATGGTTGTGGAATCATAGAATTATCTCCATACACGAACATAATGAAAATTACTATAAGGTCTATTTAAGGATGATTCAAATAAGGAAGAAAATATTGGCAATCAACTAATGAAGTTGAATAATTATGGTAATAATGAAAGTAATTTTGAAGGAACCTATAAAGTATGATGAAAGTAATTATTCTACCTAAAAATAACATATTTATTAATATTTTTTATTACTTATAAATAATAATTATAATGAATACTATAAGTAATGATTTTTATATCCAAAAATATTGATAAATTGTTTTTAAATAAAATAAAATAATTTTATTTTGTAAAATATTACAGCAGTTTACAATAAATATATAAAATAATTTAAATAAAATAAATTATTCACTAATGTTTGAGTGGGAAATTATCATATGATTTCATGTCATAGTTTCAATCAATCACATAATTCCTTGGCCTACTTTCAATTAATGATATAAGTAATGATTTTTACAACCAAAAATATTGATAAATTGTTTTTAAATAAAATAAAATAAGTTTATTTTGTAAAATATTACAACAGTTTACAATAAATATATAAAACAATTTTAATTAAATTTGCTAATTCACAATTAATCAGTTCATACATGATTAAAGATCCCTAATTAATCGATTGATATATTTAATATATGATTAATCATAATTAATCAATTGATAGCATTAATACATGATTAAAGATCCCTAGCTTGGCCTATTTTTTTAAATTCCAACAAATTAGCCTAATTACCTTACCCACGCACCATATTCCACCTATTCAAATTTTCTTAATCGACCTATTCATTTTTTTTTCCCACTCAACTTGTTCGACCTTTATGCCTTCTTTCCCATGATTCCATTCTGCCCTATAATGCTTGCTTTTTTCCAGATTCTTGTAGAAGCATGGACGCTCTGAAACCCTAAAGCGGCCACAGTCCATTAACAGCTCGAAAGCCATATTAGTTGGTGGAGATATTTCGAGTTTTGTCGATGTTCAAAAATATGTGGGAGATCTGAAGAGAAATAGATTGTGGAAGAATGCTCTCTTCTTCTGGAAGAATTAGATTGGTATTTCCCTTGTTTTATCCTATTCAAATTCGTTATTTTATTCTACGCTATCTTGGTTATGAGATATAGATGGTTGTAGGTATGAAATATATTACATTTCTCATGGAAACATTGTACACAGCCTGGTTCTCATGAACTTTGAGCATGGCAAAAAATTCCCTGTATAGCTGCGGCGATTTTCCCTTGATGTTACCTCAACAAGTGGTGGTGGTAGTAATGTAGATCAACTTCATTCCTTCAAAAAGCTCGAATCCGAATCCTCTCGGCTGGAAACCTCCCCATTTGCATTAACTACTGTATTTTTGACAAATGACAGAAGGTTGGATATCTGGTAAGTGGTTTCTGCTATAAGGGTTTTACTGGATGTTTTTTTTAATATAACATTACAATTCACTTTATGGGTACATTTATAATGTGGTTTTGGATTTGCCTTGTATGATTGAGTAGCTAACTATTAACGTGGTTCGTCAATCTCAAGAGAATCTAGTGCTTGCTCCACCACCCAGAGGGGCTTTTGTCGGTTCTCTATCATCTATGACCCATATTTTTGATACGATATTAGTAGATATTGGGGGAAATGCTCCCTTTGAACCTTCTCAAGTGTAGTTGATTTTGTAGGGAGAGGGGTTGTATTTTTAACTTGTCTTCTGAAGATTTGGATTACTTCAATTTCTCTCTGATATTGTCTTTTTGCATAGAATGTTGGATGACAATGCCTTTAACAAATGATGTATTTGGAATTGGGAAGCTATAGGGATTTTTATGAATTCTTACTAGGGTTTGGGTTTTAAGTATGTGTGCTCACTATTTAACTCCAATGTCACAGCTCAACATGTTCTTTAATTTTGTACTTGGAACATTGTTGGCTCTCTTTCCTTGTGTAGTGCTGACAAGCATATTTCAACCCAAAAGATCATAGTTAGGGTCACTACCCTCTTGGGTTCTCCACCCTACTTGCAAACATGTATCCATTCATATATTTATTTACCTAAAGGTTTGGCAAGGTTCTTATCCCTAATTTTCAACATTATACTTCCTCTAATGAAGGTTGTGCGAAATTACAACATTATGTGAATCTTATCTTTTTTTATCCTTCTGGTGTTTATGTGAATCTTATATTTTCTTCACCTTCTGGTGTGGCATTGACAAGTACGAGGATGGAAGCCTTGCTTGGTGGGATTTAAGGAATCCAAGGACACCTGTTACTTCCACTAAATTTCATTTTGAACCAGGTTTGTCTTCTTTGTGTTTTTGCATTTTTCATTTTATGATGTTTTTTTTTAAATTAAATCATGCAATTATTATATGGATATTATTTTTATTTTGGCTGGTTTACTGTAGCAAATTTCATTCCTTTATTCTCTGACAATACCTTTATTCTCTGACAATAAGAGTGGGAAAACATCAACTAGCTAGTTCTAAGTGTCTATATATGTGTTTGGAACCAATATGAAAACTGGGTGGGTGCTAGATCATGATATCTGAGTTTGATCTAATTTCCTCATTCCTTCTTGCAGATCATTCCTTTATTCTCTGATAATAAGAGTGGGAAAACGTCAACTAGCTAGTTCTAAGTGTCTATATATGTGTTTGGAACCAATATGAAAACTGGATGGGTGCTAGATCATGATATCTGAGTTTGATCTAATTTCCTCATTCCTTCTTGCAAATCCATGTGTCAGCAGTTTCCCATATAGCCAGTATTTTGGATTTATTTGGTCTCTTGGTAGGCTTTGGATTCAAATTACCTACGAAATTCACGTTTATGTCTTCATTGCAGTCATCATTTTCATAATAGAAATGCCTCATGGTTTTCTTCACTTAATGTCAATTGGTGGTGTTCCTTGGGAGGTTTACATTATCGCCTTCTCCCTGGGTATGGGAACCATCCCATGGATTATTATGTCTAAGGTAATGTGCCTTCTCCAACTTCACTTGAGAAGAATTCTTGGAGAGGACTCTAGATTGTATGTGTAGGGGGGTAATTTTCAATTAAGAAAATTGAGGCTTCCCACCATAAACTATTTGTGATAATCGAAGAAGTGGACATGGTCCTGTGGTAAACTGGTGGCACTTGCCAACCAGTGATCATGACTTCCATTTCTCGAGGAATCACTCACATGCAAACAAAATATGGAATCTAATCATGAGTGGATGTAACTGGTAATTTTGAACTTGGGCCTTTATGATGTTCTGAAAACCGAGCTTACTGCCAAATAGATTATGATGTCGTTCTATTATGTGGATGTAAATCAGTTACTATTTCTGATTATGCTATGTTCCCCATCAATTATAAGTTTTCTACTTTACTCTATTGCAGATACTTCCTACTAATGTCAAGGAAATCGCTGGTAGTGTGGCAACTTTGGCCAACTGGGACCTTTCCTGGGCAGTAACAATGAATATCAATTTTCTTTTAGAGTGGAGCACTGTAGGTAAAATTTGTTGCTTTTGAGAACTGGTTATATTGCAATTTTCTGTTGCAGCATCTAGAATTGTTTTTTCAATGCGTTTTGATCATCAGTTTGGGATCCCTAACTAAAGTCGATATTTTTTTTATCTGTTACAGGAACATTCTCACGGTATTCTCTCTTTATTGTCTTTACGTTCATATTTGTGGTGTTGTGTGTGCCTGAAACCAAGGGGAAGACTCTGGAGGAAATTGAGGCATCATACAGATAAGGTTGGGCTAGTCGGGAACCTTAGATTCTATTGATGGTAGGACATATTTCTCTGAAAGGATAAAGTCCTTTCAACAGAAAAAAATTGGTGTATTTAGTTAAGATGCTTCATTAAGTGGTGAGATGACACTGAATCCATTACAGATCGTGTCGTCATCCTCCAAAAGTGACTGAAAGATCACGGGAAATCAAATCAGGTCACCTATTTCAGGAACCTCATTAGTTATTTCATTGATAAGACCCTGATTTTATAACGCATCTTCACTAATCAAGTAATCAAGTAATCTGATTTTATAACGCATCTTGAAACTATTGCATCAAAGGTAATCATGTCGAATTGAATGTCGATTCTGATCAGCAGACAACATGAATGGGTATAGTAACCCAATTCAAGTGAAAAAAATAATCTTGAAATGTTATTATTTACAGGGAATAATCTATCTTTGTTAATGTGACCACTAACTATATCATTCTTTCCTTATAAATAAGATTGTAATGAATAAATAGATTTGGTTCCATGCATAAACTTGATTTTGTATTTTACTTTTAAGATTGTTATGATTTTGGTATATTTATATTTATGTTGCAATCTTTTACTTATATATAAAATAATACAATGAGTACTTTGCATAGAGAGCTTTTATATATTGGCAGCTAGACACTCATTTGTTACATGTTTATGGGTTTATTTTTTTTTTTTAATTTTTATCACAGTGTCGGAAGACTGACGCTTCCAAAGTGTCGGTAGACCGACGCCTCGAGCCTTTAAAAGCATAGTTAGCCAACCACGTCCATATTGCGACGCCTCTAGCGTCGGAACAGAGCTTTTTTCACAACGTTGGTTTTGCGATGCTTTAAAAGCATGGTTAGCCATAGAGTCGGTATTGCGACGTTTTTGCAAGGTGTCGGTATTGCGACACTTTAATAAGCGTCGGAAGAGTGACGTTCAAAACATCGGACCACATAACGTCAGAATTGCGATAGTTTACAAACGTCGGAAGAGCAACACTTTACAAATCTCGAAAGAGTGACGTTAAAACATTGGACCACATATCGTCAGAATTGCGACAGTTTACAAACGTCGGAAGAGCGATAGTTTGGAAAACGTCGAAAGAGCGACAGTTGTTTGGAAACGTCAGAAAAAATGTCGGTATTGCGACACTTTGGAAAAGCATCGGAACTGCGACGTAATGGCTAACCATGTTTTGTCCGGCCTCGAACTGTCGCTCTTGCAACGACTATGTGTCGAAATAGTGACGAAGTGGCCATCGGAAATTGGGCCAAATTTTCTAGTGAACTCATCATTGCCCCGACATCCCATGATATTGAGATGCTTTAAGTGCACTTGCCCAAGACAATATTGTGAACCCATCACTACTAGCCACGGCAATGGTAGATTATGTATCTAAAATCATATCTTTTGGGTCTGGAGAAGAACCTTTGTGCTTTAACACCCAAGGTCACACAACCTATTAGCATACGAGAAGGCACTCAAAATTAGTGATACTAAAACTACCGCTATGTGTGCATTATGTGATGAACCAAACCATTTCATTAACCAATGTCCCGAATTATAGGCATTTAGGAGGTATTACCCCAAATTACACGTTTCCCAGAGCAACCGACCCAGATGCATGCATCATAGTTTCCATATTTGTACACAAAACCATCATACTCATTATTTCCCACACATTCCATGATTCCATGAAACATTCGATTTCATGCATCGATTCACTACTAAGGACTCATCATTAGTCCAACCAAATACCAAATCCCCGACTAACAACACACCCATGGGGGATGATGGATCTAGGTTGATCATATGCATATTCGAGGAAAAAATATTGTCGTAAAAAAATCCAGTAACCCATCAACCTGCTAACTCACACCACCATCAGTTAGGATCTAGAAAAAATGCAAAAATACCTTAAGAAATATTGTCAAAATCACCCCACACACATTCCCTATGTGATAGACCCAACCACTTGGTAAGTCAATGTCAGAAATTGGGAAATATTAGAGTCGTATTTCACTTGTTGGTTCATATTCCACGACCCACTCACAAAAACCATGCTAGACGTTATTTCCATTAGTGTCTCATATTCTCTCAAGCACATCATACACAGAACTATCAGTACCTTCTATGTTTTCAAGCATCGAGAGCAGCATTGAGACAACCTAACATCGGGAACACATCTCATGCTGATACTAAGATCGAGAGGCTGCTGACACCCAGGAATTTCCCACCTCATGACACCAACCAGGTGTCGTCATCTCACACTATGGATGATCTTGATGCCCACACCGTTTATTGTGTTAGCACTACTTCTGCCTGTAGTATTTACACCAATGCCTTTCATAGTTTTGAGACATACTATGTTACAAAATTTTTGACAACTTAGAATTCAGCACCAACCTCACATAGAGGAAGATAAATTGTCTCCTAGGACATCAAACTTATCACGGGAACCTACTCCCACTCACCACTAGTCTACCATTACAAAAATTCTATCACCACCTAATGTTGATGACACATAACATCACATACAATTCATTTCCTCTTCTATAGGAACCATGATTTGTGTTGTATGCTCATCATTTTTTGATGTCGAGGATGCTAAATCCACTACAGTGGTGGTATGATAACCCACTATGGAGAACCATTCCATATGCATATTATCAACTTTATTGGGTTCTACGAAATCAACCACCGAATCATTTTATTTCTCATCTGTCACCATAGTCAAGACGACACTCCTCCCTCATAACCTCCCACAACCTCCTTCAACATTAGATAATTTTTTTCACTCATAAAGATATATTCTTGAGGCTATGATGAAACCCGAGTGTCCTTGGGATGCCATGCATCACCTCTCTTTCTTCCTACCTGAAAAATCCTTTGTACCTGTTGATGTGCTAACCCACGATGTTTGCACCATAGAGTCAAAGGATTTCATACCACCAGAACAGGTCAATTGGTTTAAATATCCCATCCTTGCACCAGATGAATTAGAGGAAGGTAACATGGCTAATATCTCACCTACCATTAAGGTCGATATTTCAATCAAACCTAGCATTGTCAAAGAAATATCAATAGGGACAACATGCCTCGAGAAGAGGTAACCCCATGCAAATCCCTATTTGAATAATATAGAGATATCTTCACTTATACCTATTGTGATATGTCAGGAATCCATCCCACCATCACCCTCAACCTCACCTTACTTGTGGCTGCTAGGCCAGGAGCCATGGGTATCCTTGAGTCGCCCACATGATCAACTTTTTACCCCTAGAAAATAGGTTGTACAGCTCACCCCGTATGACCTACCTAACCTAAGCTACAAAAATCACAAAGGGGGGATGATGTGCTCCCTCTTGTATATCCTCATGTGCTTCATGGGTGCACATGATGACCGCAACAACTAAAAAATATCTTGGAACCTCTCTACTCTCTCAAAATAGAAAATACAAATGAGGTGGAATATGGACCACTTTTCAGTATATATATCTCTCATTTCCATCTTCCAGAACCTAGTAGAGGAGCTCAAGACCTCCGTTTTCAAAAAATTTAGAGACATAAGGATTAGGATCACATCATCTTCATCATGGTACCCTACATTCCATTTCATGCCCAAACTCATTTTTGGGCCCGCCGCACGCTCAGAGTAATATTTCAGGTGCACCTTCTCATGTTGTTCAATTCATCTTGTTCAACGCATTTCAGATTGTACACGTTTTCATCAAGATTTTTTCACTTGGGTTAGGGGTTTTTAAGGTTGCAGATACATCAACAACTTCCCATCAGAATTGGTACCTCGGTGGTCATCGAAAGAGCAGGTATCATTCGTCACTTCACATGATAGTCTTCCTACAAATCTTTTCACATCATGGCATCATTTCTCTCAAATAAACCATAGGGTCCTTCATTTCAACCACATTTACCATCGCCTCACCTTGCACATGGTAAAAATCCATGCCAGTTGATAGAACCTTCCCACTCATGGATTACCTCATGTTATAGACCCCCACACTCTATTAGATCCCATGACCATATACTCCATCCCAAGAGCCATTTCGCTTTCATGCCTTGAATATTAGCATCATTATTCTCTTATTCACTTATTTCTAACCAACCCTACTACCAGGCCACCTTATTCATTTGTGTCAAATCAATACAAACATACTACCACATTCTACATTTTTCCTATCATCATTCCATTTTTATAGCCCATTTGTGTCACTTCATCCGCCCCATAAACCCCACATTGAGACTAGCTAATGGGGCCCCCGCCCTCTGAAAAAAAAACCTTACCTTAATCTTCATGTAGGTTACCATTTCTATGGGGAACCCATCTTTGTGTTTGTGCATCCCAAACCACCTTTACATTATTTTTGAAAGTGTACAAATATTTTTTAGGAAGAAGGCTCCCACCCATCTTTTCATGTATCATACCCAAATAAAATCCCTATTTTCTCCCGGTTTGGAGCTCGATGATCACTACCACATCCGGTTTGGGCTATGAGCACATCCAAACCCTGTTATTCCAACTGATGTAATACCACCATATTGATCAAGGAATGGTGAAAAACACTTTGCACTTGTTGGGAAGGACTCCTTCTCTGGACAACATAAGACATTTTTTCCATACTTCTATAGAGTTAGTAGGGCAAGTTGAGCATATTAACCCTTTTGAAATGCATGAGGAGTCTAATATGGTAAGAATAATGCCTGGAGTACCTCCCATCACAAGTGAAGTACTTCATGATAACTTTCATCAAGGGTGAAAATATCTGTTTGAGGTTTGAGAAGGGAAAAATAGACTTGGATCCTTGTCTGTACCTAGTTTTGATAAATGGCTCATAATAATCCTTGTCCATTTTGCCCTTATTAAACCATTTTTCACCAACAGCAGGGATACCTATAGCATCAGAGATGGTATCTGCTGATAGTTGAAAATCCACCCCTGCAATATTCACCTGTTTGTTGTGGAGGTTGAGGACAAACAACCTTGTAAGCTCTGGGTGGTTTTGTACTAGTTTGACCTTCCCACAAAATTGAAAACATCCCATATTATGGAAACATGAGAGGATCATGGGAGATGAGGTGATAGCCACTATGCTCTGGGGTTAAAATTTTTTCACTTTCCCTCCCTTATGATTTGGTCTCAAAGGCCTTTGGCCTCTTTCACTGTTGCTACTGTTTTCTGCTCTTGACATGGTGATAGGAGATGCTCGCTGACAAACTAAGGTTTTGAGGAGCAAGATGAAGATGGTGGTGAAGTCAACTTCTTGTGAATGAGTGATATGGAGGCTAGGTTTTAGGACTGCTTGCTTTGGAGCTTAAGAGGGTTCACCTTGAATAATGAATTGTGACCACACTAATTCACCCTCCCTTAAATAACATTGAACTTGTTCAAGGAGGCTAAAAACAAAGGGGTAAAATGTATTTGAGACCTAGGGTTTTCACACATAGGGTTTAATTACTTTTTTTTCCACCAAAATATGAAAATTTCTTGTGGGTCAAGGAAGAGAGGCCACCTACCAGCTTTTTTCTCCTCTGCAGGCCTTTGAATGCAACTTGAAGGATGATTTTGAGCCTTGGGGCAAGAAATTTTTCTTGTTGGAGGCCCTCTATATTAGCGCAACACCATGCCCGAGCAGTCAGGTCGGCCTGTTAGCACAGCGCTGACAGTTGTGCCTGTGGTTTAGCATAGCACCGGGCATTCAGCAGGGTTGTCGGGTCCCTGGGCCTGTCAGGCATATATTTGCACAATGCCATGGATTTGCGTAGTGCCACCTTGGATTAGTGCAGTGTTGTGTTAATATGAACGAGAGAAATGTCAATTAGTGTAGTGCCGGGCTTGGTAAGCACAATGCCATGGATTTTTGCAGCAACAGTAGCTCTTGCCTGAAAATCGACCAAAAAATATGTTTTTCTTCTGCAAACCTTCGGGCATTCAGCAGGGTTGTCGGGTCCCTGGGCGTGTCAGGCCTGTATTTGCACAATGCCATGGATTTGCGTAGTGCCACCTTGGATTAGCACAATTTTGTGTTAATATGAACGAGAGAAATGTCGATTAGTGCATTGCCGGGCTTGGTAAGCGCAGCGCCAGTAGCCCTTGCCCGAAAATCGACCAAAAAAACTATTTTTCTTCTGCAAACCTTATCTTCTCTTTGTAAGGGAAAAATAAGATGGAAAAAGACTGAGAGGGCCTTTTATACCCTTTGAGAAATAAATCAAACTTATAAAACCCACTTTTCTATGTTTCCCTTTTGTTATTTTATAATTTTCACAGATATCTCTTTAGCCTTTTTTGCAGGTGATGTTGAACTTATCAAAGTGATTTTTCCTCCTTCCCTTTGGTGTGTGTGTGCTAAAGAGATGAAGAGGTTCCTTTTTTCATCTTTGAAGGTCTGGGCACTGTCCAAACTATCTCTTATTACACTGATAAACTGAAACCATTGTTCTTACCCTTTTTGGCATTCCTGAGTGTAAGTGACCAGAAACATGTTTTTCTTACCTTTTACTGATATTTGATAGTGATGTACCTATTTTGAAAAAGACTACAAATTAAGCTTGTTATGTCTCTTCTTGGCCAGTTCTGATTTTATGTAGGTACCATGACACAGTTTTTTGGTCTCCTTTGTCATCTTTGGATTTTGATAATCTCAGTCACTCAACAACAAGCTCATGCTCAGCTTGATTTTTCTTTTTGAAACTTGACCTTATGATTTCCATTTCTTTTATCACTTTGAGGGCATTTGACTGCACTTGAAGGCTTGGTCTCCCTCACACTTATACTCTTTGCAATTTCTTTCCCTTGGATTGCAGTGAAGCACAGTTGCCTTAGCAAAGCCTGGAGATTATCTTTTGATATCATTCTTCAAACTTCTGCCTACTGTCATCATGGAGACCCACAGTCTTCATTTCACCTACTTTGCCAATACTTCAAAAAATTTAGGTTTTAGGGTTGTTAGAGAAAAATATTTACTGTTGTCTTCTAAGTTCTCTATAGCCCTTTCAAGTTCATTCATTTATGTTCATTTCACCTCACCTTTTTCCCTTTTTCATTTATAATTTCTAAAAATCTTCAATGTATGCTTGGTTATGTTGTTGTGCCTTCTGTCCTTATGGATTTTTCATTGGTTTCTTTCTTGGTAGCACTGTTTAGCCAAACAGTCCTAAAACCCTGATTTTCTTTGAACGTAGGCCTGTTGCCTCTCCTTTGTTGTGGTTGTCCTCCAGAAATGTTTAAGATGGGAAGTTGTCTTTTGCAGAAGTTGTACTTTGACCAAGGAGGCCTTCCTTGAAGGATTTTCTGATCAATTTGGAAAATCATGTGCTGTCCTTCTTCCTCTTTGACTGCAACCTCTTGGCACGGGAAAAACAAAGATTTAGAACATCAAAACAATCCTATGGCCTGTGAAACCCTAGGTGACCTAGTGGGAGGCTCTTCGAACTTGGCTTTTGACTAAAAACTTGGCTTGGGGTCCTCAAGTATAAAAAACAAAGTTTTTGATATTTTTATGTATTGAAGATCCAAAATCCAATGTAATTGATTTATCTAAAGATCCTACAAAGATATTTTTGAGACTATCAATTCTTGATGCACTTGGTGTAATAGGGGAAAAGGTTAGGCTACTTAGAAATCCAAGGTGTAAGTAGAAGGGTTAGTCAAGTAAAAACAGAGTGGTAAGGTCAGAGGTGGAAAAACATAGTGGAAATGAGTGGCATGAGCCCATGATTGGTCTTCTGGGAGTGATAGGCTGGCCATGACTTGATAGAGTAGTAAAATAGTGAAAAAATTATCCTAAGGATAATGAAGGTAGTGAGATTTCTATAACTCACAATAATTCATGAATTTTATTTCTAGAAATCTAGGATAAGCATTTAGTCATCTACAAAGGCAAAAATTACTGATGACTAACAGAAGGACCAAGTGTTAATGTCATAACACGCAACGGCATGGCCACCAGGGGAGCTGCAAAGAAAGTTGAGGCAGAGCTTCTTATCCAAAAAGAAACCATCCAACAAGAAGGTTTGGACTTAAAAAAGTAGAAGGAAACCTTTGTCGCAACTCGCCAAGACTTTCCTAAAGCTAATGTATCTACTCCTCAAACCCCCATGAATCTCAAAGCAGATGATGAGGTCAAACCATTTCTGGAGGCATGTATGAAGCTGCTACGTGTAATATTCCCACTTAGCCCAAGCTAAGGGGACACATGCAATTTTGTTTCATTCTATGTTGCATGAATAAGTATGTAAAGGAGGACATGTAAAGCTCTTGAAAATAATGAATAAATCAATGCCCATGTGAACAAACATAAATCTGGGCCATGTAAAAAAAACACTTGCATGTGTGAATGAGTTTGAGCTATGAGACTGGGTCAACCATGACCAAATCTACAGCGCAGTCTAGATGAAATGTACCTCATGGATGCACAACTCAGTTTTAAATGGAGGCTCCACATATGAAAAGAGCTAAATCATTGAAGTGGTTTAGGGTTTGACAAGGCTTTTATCTTATAAAAGGAAAAGGAGAGCAGTATGAGGGGGTTTTTTTATTGTGTATATTTCTTAATATATTGTCTGTTTAGACATATATCATTCTCTGTTGTTTAGCTAAGAATAATGTTGCTTAGCATTGGGTGTTCCTGAGCGGGAATCCCACCTACTTCCTAGAGCATCTCTTGGAGGATCCTTTTTTGTCTTATCCACTATCTGGAATTTGGCCAAGCTTCATCTTACACCTATAGCGTTGATCCTATTAAGGATTAGGATGTCCTTGTGATTTGCAGCAAGTGGAGTATAGATCTCTTCAGGTCTAGGCATCTCTAGCACCCCTTTTCACTGGGAAAGTATTCTATCCCTTTGACAAGAGTGTTCTAGACCCTTGGAGCTTCAGATCCATGTCTTGGCATAAGGCTAAAGCATTCTCAGAGTCTATAGCATAGTCCGTCTTCCAGTACTACATTATTGGCAAGAGCAGATTTGTGGGGAGTTTTGGCATCATCTTGGAGGAGAGATCTCTGGTGATTGGATTCTTCCTTTCACTGTGGTGATCCATGGATTAGCCAACTAATCCATGTTTGGTTTCAGATATGATCTGTTGTAATCCATATGCTTCAGATTTTTCTAAATATTACTGCAGATCTGCAACTTAGATCTCAAATATACTCATTGTTATTCATGTTTTACCCAAAACCCCAAGGGGATTCTATTAAGGAGCCTTTCTTGTATACATATATGAATTAGATCTATCCTTTTGTATACAAATCTTCTCTAGATCTTATTTTTAATCTAATGCTACTTCAGCTAACGAAAATAACGTAGTCAAGCTTATTCATACATTTCATGTGGTTGTAGCACCTCCTCTCTGAGGGTTTCTTCTGTATAGACTTCTATTGTCTCTTGTACATTGTATGGGTTGTATTGTAAATCTAAATTACTGATGTACATGTAATATTTGAGCCTCCATATTGATCTCCTACTCTCATTTAGTTCAACAGCATTACTTCTGAAGCATTTTTTTGCATATAGCTACAGCCCCATTCCTTGGATGTTTTCCATCCATACTAGGTGGTGGGAGGTCTATTTACCTCACCTAATTTGATTTGGTTTTTCTCCCCTTCTGTATGTAGATGCTAGATCTCCATATCTAAGGGATCCAAGGGCTGCAAACTCATTTCAGTGCACATACTTCTCAAAGGTGTGTTATCCCAACAGGTATTGCTGGGTATTCCCATTTTGGAATATTACAGTGGTATCAAAGCTTCTTTCTTGGCACAGCCCGTTCTTTCATTGAAGAGCCAAAGCCAATATGACCTCAGAAGAAGATGAACCTCTTACTGACATAGAAAAGAGGTATCTGAATAGAAGATAGAAGAAATTTGATTACACCAATGATGATCAAGACAAGGGTAAAGCCCATGAAACTAGAAGTGATAAAGAAGGAGAAGATTTTGCAAGAACTCTTTTGGTAGCCATGCAAGATCTTACTAGATAGATCAAAGAGATGAGTCTAGATAGGCCCAAGGAATCTCCTAGGAGGTTTCATCTTGGTGAAAGCTCTGGCATGTATCACCACTGGAATGATCAACCAGTGAACCTACCACAAGCTCCACAATGTTCTACTATGCCTACTTTCTTGGCTGTGGAGACTGAAGGACCTCATGAGCGAGCATACCTTGAAGACTATTTTGAAGAGTATGAGTCCCAGAATTAGAGATTCAAGGACCACCTGAGTTTTCAAGAGCTTTTTCACCTCAAGGACAAAAGAAGACCAAGGCATCAGTATAGAGATGGTGGATTCACTCAAAATCATGATCGACATCACTCTATGGGAATATTCTTTTTACCCAAGTTTGATGGGTCATCCACTAGTTCTGCCAAAGCATGGGTAGAAAATATGGATATCTATTTTTAGTTGAACAAAGTCCCTGATATGGAAGATATCAATATTGCAGCGCTGCACTTTGAAGGTGAAGCACACAACCAGTGGTTCCATGGGTTGTCTACATTGGGCCATGCCAATGTGACTGCCTATTCTGAATTTACTAGAAGGCTTATGTTGAGGTTTGATAGAAAGGATCCAGAAGCACATTTCATGAGCCTTGCAAAGTTGAAGTATTCAGGTAATGCAGAATCTTATATCTCTGAGTTTCTGAGATTATCTGGTGTGGTTCCTAATCTCTCTGCAACAAGGAGGGTGTACATGTACATCGATGGCTTGGATGAACATCTGCATGGGTTGGTTAAATCTACTAAGCCCATTAAATTGCATGATGCCATTGAGATGGCTAGAGGCCTTCAATATGCCTTGCCAAAAGCAAAGGAAAACTTTCATAAAAATCCCTCTTACCTTTCTAAAGGGAAGGAAGAGAAATCTGCTCCTTCCAAGGAGAGCTCATTCAATAAGCCTCTTGATATTGAAGTCCAGAGGGAGCTAAGGAAGAAGAGGATATGTTTCACTTTCCAAGAATCATGGACACCTAGACATAGATGTGCTACTGGAAAAGCACACTACATAGAAGTCTTCTCAGATTTTGAGGAGGAAGAAGAAGATGATGAACCAAGGAAAGGTCACAATGCTAACAATGTTGAGGGACATTCAACACCATCAGGAGATGGGAGTGGAGCTTTTGCTCCTATTGGAGGAACTATTGCATCTTTGAGGGGTATACCTAAGTACTTAACCTTAAGAGTTCATGGTTCAATCATGAATCATAGGTTATCTGTTCTTATTGACAGTGGGGCCACCCACAACTTTATTGATGCTCATATTGTGCAAATGAGGGCCATACCCATTGATACTTTTGAGGGATTCTCTGTTTTGGTCCCAGGAGATAGAACAATGTAACACATGCATTATGTCCCATCACTTTCAGTCACCATGGGATCCTACACTTTGGTGGATAACTTCTTGTAGTTGACATACCAGACACCAATGTTATTTTGGGTATTCAATGGCTGATTACATTGGGGAAAGTCACCACTGATTGGGAGGCTTTGCAAATGGAATGCGTGGACAAGAAGAGTGGTGCACCTAAAATTATCAGAGGCATGCATTCTTACCCCTCACATAACACTTCCACACAGAAAATAGATATGGATTTGTGCAGTGGAAGCAAGGACCTCACTGTCCCTTCTCTCATGTTCATGAGAGTCTTGCAAGGGAGACTCTCATCTAGTGGCAAACCACCAGGGAGGCCACCTGATTCAGTTTTAGTGGCAGATATATCAATACTTGATGCTCCAAAATCAGATCCAGGAGGGAAGGGAGCATTAGGAGACACAGCTACAACATTGGAAGGCTTGAGCATGCACAAGAAGGAGGGAGATTTTCCTCTCTCATCATCCTCACCGTCCTTCATCCCTGATTTTGCACTGTTGGAGGAGGAAAAGGGAAGGTATGTACTTCCTACTTGTACCTTTGTCATAAGGAATGTCAAATGAGAGATCAGAAACATGGCAGGCATTCCTACTGATGCATCATCAACGTTGTCTTTGTTGGGGAGTGTAGATCTATATTGGAAATCCTAGTTGTTGGTGGATTATTCCAAGGATCTCTACACTTGTATGATGCTTGATGACCAGGTGCATGAGGAGGGCTATCTAGTCCATGAGGGATTCATCTATCATCATGATAGGATATTCTTACCTAGAGCCTCCAAGCTCAAGGAGAGGATGATATAAATGGCGCTTAAGGAGTTTTGTTTCAGCCCTACCTATTCTATGAATATCTACAACACTATCATGAGATGATTTGAATGGGAAGGCTTTGGAGGGGAGCTACATCAGAATTTTCGAGAATGAAAGAGCTATGTGGAGTTGGGGCAGCCAAATTACTCTATGCAAGAGTCATTTTAGTTATTTCTTCCTTCTCTTGAAAAGGGAGAAAAATTTGTGCACAGTTCCATGTATAGAAGAAACATTGATGGTGAAAAATCTGATCATGTAATGCAAGCTTCATTCTCTGATTTGACACATTCTTTCACCATGTTTTTGTAGGCCATGAATTCCAAGAGGAGTGTTGTATCATGTAAATCTCATGGAAAACATTGGGCCACTGTAATTTCTGAATTTGGCCACTCCCTTGTTGTGCAAAGGGAGATTCTTTCTCATGTTGGGTGCTTCCCAAAGGCACCAAACATATCTCACATCTTCAGCCATGATAAGCTAACTTGTGCAAAAAGTGGTGGGGAGACCACTTACCATACCTTGATCTAATGCAGGCAGGAGATGCACTGCGCTGGCACGATATGTGGGACTTTAACCCACCTCCTCATGCTCAAATTTCTGTTTGTGTATATGTAATTATGCTTCCATACTTGGATGATATAGTTGTGCTATTTATGGTACTGTATGGGGGGAGGATGGGCAGTTTGTATGTACCACATGGAATGGAACTTCTCCATGTACCTCATGCTACATGTTTTAGAGAGAGCATTGCTCCATCCATGTTTATTTCTGTTGAGTTTTTCACTCGTGGGATGGATTATGTACATCTTATGATGACCTTGGAGGAACAATTCATGAAGGTTTGGATTGGTGAGCACTTAGCTTGTGAGGAGAGCTTGACCTTTGATGGTGTCACCAACGGAGAAGGAGAAGTTTTGCAGCACTCACCCTATCAGTTGCTTGAGGACAAGAAAATTTTTGGAGGGTAGGACTGTAATATTCCCACTTAGCCCAAGCTAAGGGGAATATGCAATTTTGTTTCATTTTCTATTGCATGAATAAGTATGTAAAGGAGGAAATGTAAAGCTCCTGAAAATAATGAATAAATCAATGCCCGTGTGAACAAAGATAAATATGGGCCATGTAAAAAAAACACTTGCATGTGTGAATGGGTTTGAGCTACGAGATTGGGTCAACCATGACCAAATCTATAGTGCAGTCTAGATGCAATGTACCTCATGGATGCATAGCGCAGTTTTAGATGGAGGCTGCACATGTGAAAGGAGCTAACTCATTGAAGTGGTTTAGGGTTTGACAAGGCTTTTATCTTATAAAAGGAAGAGGAGATCAGCATGAATAGGTTGTTGATTGTGTATATTTCTTAATATATTGTCTGTTTAGACATATATCATTCTCTGTTGTTTAGCTGAGAATAATGCTTCTTAGCATTGGGTGTTCCTGAGCGGGAATCCCACCTCCTTCCTAGAGCAGCTCTTGGAGGAGCCTTGCTTTTCTTGTCCACTATATGGCATTTTTCCAAGCTTCATCTTGCACCTATAGTGCTAATCTTGTTAAGGATTAGGTTTTCCTTGTGAGTTGCAGCAAGTGGAGGATAGATATCTTCAGATCTAGGCTTCTCTAGCACCCCTTTTCACTGGGAAAGTCTTCTATCCCTTTGAAAAGAGTGTTCTAGACCCTTGGAGATTTAGATCCATATCTTGGCATTAGGTCAAAGAATTCTCAAAGTCTACATCGTAGTCCATCTTCCAGTACTGCGTTATTGGCAAGAGTAGAGTTGCAGGGAGTTTTGGCATCATCTTGGAGGTGAGATCTCTAGTGATTGGATTCTTCATTTCACTGTGATGATCCATGGATTAGCCAACTAATCCATGTTTGGTTTCAGATCTCATCTGATTTACTCCATATGCTTCAGATTTTTCTAAATATTACTGTAGATCTACAACTTAGATCTCAGATCTACTCATTGTTATTCATGTTTTGCCCAAAACCTCAAGGGGATTGTATTAATGAGCCTTTATTGTATACATATCTGAATTAGATCTATATTTTTGTATACAGATCTGCTCTAGATATTAGTTGTAATCTATTACTGCTTCAACCAATGAAAATAACGTTGTCAATCTTATTCAGACATTTCATGTGGTTGTAGCACCTCCTCTCTGAGGGTTTCTTCTGTATAGACTTCTATTGTCTCTTGTACATTGTATGGGTTGTATTGTAAATCTAAATTACTGATGTACATGTAATATTTGAGCCTCCATATTGATCTCCTACTCTCATTCAGTTCAAAAACATTACTTCTGAAGCAGTTTGTTGCATATAGCTACAGCCCCATTCCTTGGGTGTTTTCCAGCCATACTAGGTGGTGGGAGGTCTGTTTACCTCACCTAGTTTGATTTGTTTTTGCTCCCCTTCTGGATGTAGATACTAGATCTCTAGATCTACGGGATCCATGGGTTGCAAACTCATTTTAGTGCACATACTTCTGAAAGGTGTGTTATCCTAGCAGGTATTGCTGAGTATTCCAAATTTGGAATATTACACTACGCAACCAAAGGGTCATATAAAACCTCCAAGCTTTGATAAACATATGTGCAGAAAGAAAAAAACCACCCATGGAAGTTAAGGATGTGCACAAACTATACAAGCATAAGAAGCGCACTGGTAGGGAAATGCAGTTAACTGCACAAATTAGTGATTACGAGATGGATCAGGTTATTTTGGACCTAGGCTCATATGCGAACGTACTACCTAAGAAAACTTGGCAGAAAATGGGAGAAACCAAGTTGGAATGGTCCATTATCCAACTGCACATGGCCAATTATTATAATATCATACCGTTGGGGGGATTATCAAAGATCATAGTAGATATCATAGGAGTTAAGTTTCGGGCTGACTTCGAGGTCATTTAGAT
Organism: Pinus albicaulis; assembly: GCA_034641835.2. Taxonomy (NCBI): domain Eukaryota; kingdom Viridiplantae; phylum Streptophyta; class Pinopsida; order Pinales; family Pinaceae; genus Pinus; species Pinus albicaulis. The sequence goes on from CM076583.1 coordinate 749,512,958, forward strand.
TGTAAAAGATTCAGACCCCTATCATGTGCTCCTAGGATTGGACTGGGCCATAGATATGGGAGGTAGCATCAATTTGAAGAAAAGAAGCATGGTATTTGAAAATGAAGGTATACGGGTGACAGTACCATTAGACCCTACAAAAGGAAAATGGTATATAGAGCCGGTGCGTGAAGAAGACGATTTGAATCATATTTATAAGCTAACTGTGCGGGACAAAAATTGGATCAATCCCACAGCCGATGGTGTCCTCTGCTGGGAAAAGGATAGTGAGTGTTTCTCTGACTCCGACGGGGAAATAGAAAAATGGCAGAACCGGTTACATGATGTATTAGTGATGTTATGTCTTAGGATCACAAAGGACTTCCGATGCATCTCCTCTGAGGTAAGAGAACTACCCTACTTTGATGGCTCCAGTAGTATTAAGGATTTTTTGTGAACATTTGAGGCTAAGGTCCCATGAGAGCGAAGGCTATGGGCACTTAATCTAGCCATGTGCACAACACCTGCGAGGTGGTGGGATCCACATAAGGGGGCATTCCAGGATTGGGAAGAGTGTCGGGATATGATGATCTTGCGATTCGAACCTCCAACCCACTCGCGCGTAAAAAAAATCCTTGGCCCTGGAGACCTGCGCGAGCATCTGCTCGCTTGGATGGAAAAATGGTGTGACTAGAATACAGAAGAATGGGTTCACCTGTTTATTCATGCCTTGGGACCAATTCCCACCGCATGGTACTTAGATGCGGAGCTACATCAACGTACCTACCATTGGGAAACATTGAAATATGAATTTTTAGGTACATTTGGGATGACAAGGGGAACAGAGGCACTTGACGAAGCTCTGCAGGATATAGATACCTCCGTTTTTGATGAATCACACCCTTACGTAGCATTTGGGGTACCTACATGGGAAAAACAAATGCAGGATATTGCAAATTGCCGCAATATAACCTTAGAAGAATGCGATGAGGATCCGTGCAATGTCTCTATCCCAGAATCAGAGGGAGAGCACGCAGTTGCGGGACCTCCACTACAAACTATGGACGTTACACAGCCTCTAAAGCTGCGAGAAGTCAACATTGGCACTGAAGAGCAACCCAAGCTAGCTAAAATTGGGGATTATTGGGATGATGATACAATAGGAAAAGTTTCTGAGCTTCTCACAGAATATCAAGACTTATTCTCGACGAGGTTTTCAGAGCTTAAGGGGATCACAGGGGACCTAGGGGTTATGCGCATCATGCTAAAACTAGATGTGCGCCCTATCAAGCAACGACCTTATCATATAAATCTTAAGTATAAGCAAAAGGTTAAGGAAGAAATTGATAAAATTCTCGTTGTAGGTGTTGTGGTGGATTTGGTGCACGGATGTACGAAATCGCACCATTTTAAGGGGTGTGGTTCGGCCCCTTAAACTATAGGTAACAGGCAGAAAGTGGTGGAGTTAAAAATCATACAATCTAGAGGAAAAATCATGCAAATGTATACTCAAATTAAACTAAAACTAAAACACAAATATACAGAAGCTATTGAAGAGATTCAAATGATAATAATGCAAACGGTGGCTCTAGGCCCCTTTTTATTAAACATTTTATACGAGGAATAAATTTTACCCACTTGCCAAAGGGCCCCTAGACAATGGTTCTAGGTCCCGATGCAAGGATTTTGTTTTCCAAGCTTGCCTTGATGCAAGCTCCCTCTCTCTCTGTTGTGATGGACTAATATTGTTGGATGGCCAACAATCGAGTCCCCTCTATCTCCAGCTCCAGGTCACACACTGCTGGTATTGCTTGGGCAATTCTAGATAGCATAACAATCTGATCACCCATTCTTCATCTCATGGTGGATTTATATAGGGGATTTCTAATACTCCTTCCCTCTCTTGGTACATGTGGATGGTGACCCAAGGGAGAGGTATGATTCCATTGTGTGCTCCAAATATTCCATTATGTGCTCGCATAGTGTCTAAGGAGGCATTGGTGGATGTCCTTAGATAGCTTCATGTAAGGAGTAACTTGTCCTTTGCTTTGTGTGGTCCCGGATAGTGAAATTTTTCCACTTTCAGGAATGCACGTTTATTGGACAAAAAGGTGTGCAGAAGGTGCTCTTCTCGAAGGATAATGCGCGCAATCAACATTTAAGACTAGTTCAAATTTGATTTTCTCAAAACCTTATAGATTTTAAATACTTTCTAGATTCCATAATGTCTTCCTACCCTGTAAATCCTTTGGCTTGACATTAATTAATGTCATCTTCTACTATACAATTTTTCAGTGTTAACAGTTGCCCCCTAATGTGTGAGGTCTAGGAAGGACTTTATAGCCAAAATACATTATAGTTTCTTTTCTGTATCATGCGTAGAGAGAGGGAGACCTACATGAAGCTTTGGAATTGAAAACACCTTGCATCGGTTCCAAGAATGACCACATCTAACGGATCCCTGCAAGCAAATACAATTTACAATATATATACAAAATTTCAACGAGGCGGGCATGTCCCATGCTCATGATTCTATGGCTAGTTAAACAAAATTGACATATGTATGTTTTTTCTGTGTCACTACTATGGTAGTGATGCTGGCGGTTGTTGATGATGACTGCTAACACCTTAGGGGCATTTTTTCTTTGACGATAGGTGGATTGTGGTACCCATATGCGTAAACATGGTATGGCATGTAGCTGCGCAATGTATGCATAGGTGATGGCTGGAACCTTTTAGTGTAATCATTGTTGACAGAGACGCTTATGGAGGCATGGGTCTTCGACGGATCTGATCAAAGTGCAATGGTTGTAAGGTACGATACCATCTTGACATGAAATATTTTTTCATAGTCGAATGCCAGGAGGATCAATGACATATGTGGACAATGATGTCTCCCACAGTGCCACCCGAGGATGCCCCTTTGCATGGGGAGGGGTAATCCAAGGTACCACTTCCTTTTTGGAATATGGGTGTTTAAGGTTGACAAAAAGGAAGCCTCAACCGAATGAGGGGTTGTCGAAATGAGGGAACGTGGACTTGGATGTGGTGGGTTTAACATAGGCATGTTAGTGAGAGGTTACTGAAAAATGATGATGGGGATTCAGTGGCCTGACGTCAGAGTATACTTAAGCAGCATGGCGATAGTCATAGTTATTTCTAAAGGGAAAATCCCTGGAGTCGGTAGGACTTCCAGGGCAAGTGTAAACCGGCTATGAATTTCGTGATGGTGCATGCGTGGGGGATGAATTAATTCGACCAAGGGAGATCAGGGACTGCTTCCATGGGAGAAAAGATGAAATATGAGGGTGAAGGGGCAAAGTGCACCATTTGCGGTCTTTGTACACTTACCAAAAGAATAAAAATAATGGGGTTTGTTTTGTACAAAACACAGAGACATGTACCACAAAACGTGAAAATGTTCGCTCACTGATGTTGTGAGGAAGGTATTTTGCTGAGGGTGGGGGGTCCCATTGGTTGGTATCATGTGCAGGGTTGATGAAGAAGATGAAAAAGTGTCACAGATGGGATTATGCTGGTGGAGGTATGGTGGGCCAAATGTGATGCGCTGTGGTGTGCGTTTTATCTTCTTGTACAACATGGTCGTCCGAGAAGGGGGTTTCCATTTGTATGGTAAAATTGAACTTATGCATGATGAATGGATAGGCATGAGGTGCTTACTGGACTGAAGTGGTATGGCCATGGCATCACTTATGTTGTGATATATGGTCTACTGTAGGTGATGGGCGCCATGGATGGGAGGCTCTACCGACCAATGGAGATGTTTATCATGTGCATGGTGAGGTGATGATAAACACGATCGGATATGAGGACCCTATGGCTTATTTATGATGGACAAATGATGTCAGGATATGCAGAGTTTTCTGGGACTCTATCATGCTGGGGGTAGAATGATACCTGCTTTGGAACTTTCAGGAGATAATGTTGTGGATGGTTTGCAGGCTTTTCCTACAAAAACAACTACCTCAAGTGAAAGAATCTTCTTTTATCAAATATTATTGAAAGGTATGAGGTTTTAAAAAAGAATATGAGAGAGGGCATACCTACCAGCGCTGAAAAATTATTTTTTCAAGAGTGCGAATGCGTGGCATCGCTTCTATTTATTATGGAGTGCTGATCACATTGTTTCTTTCGGTCTAGTGATCAGATACTCTAAGCTCCAGTTTTCCCTTGGTAGTTGTTACTTGGCTCCTAGCTTTGATTTCAGTTGGGGTTGCCCCTAGACTGATATCAGGGGGGGCATTGCTGGTTACTGCCCCCCTGTCCAGGATCTCATCGAATACAAATTACTACTGCCTAGGTGACCTTAGGTCAAAGACCCAACCAAATTGTCTACACCAATCAATGCGCTTGATAACTCAAGAGGATGAGGCAACCAGGTTCCCCTATCCTTAGTTGGTGTATGGTGGTTTGGGGGGAGGAGGGACAAATGGTTGTCTTTTTGGTGACGGTCATTCCTCTTGTAGGTACATGATGGTGCGAGGTTCATTTCTGGATGCCTGGGTGGAGGGATCCTCTTGATAGGACAGCTTGATGACGTGTAATGCATCCCAATATCACAGGATCTCTGGGTAGCGATAGGTATAGTGCCCATAGATGCTGAAAATAGCACATGCATGATTGGTACATAGCACTTTTCCTTTACCTTTGGTGGTAGGTTCCTTTTTACAAGAACGTTGCGTCAAGATCTCTGTTTCGGAGCCATGAAGTGGTTTTAATTCATCCAGCTCTGGACATATATGGGTAAGATGACCTATTACATCACATATGGCACAGACTGGTGATTCTCGTTGAATGGCGGGGGTCACCATCTTCTTTCCTCTCTTTTTGATTTTCTTGGCCATGATCACCAGTATCGCAATGGGAGCTACCTTTGCAGGGGTGGTCTCGACCGTTTCGTGGATGGGTGGGGGCTCCTTGGGACTGAGGGGCTTCAACCCTGTGGTAGTAATGTGGGTGGCTCCTGTTCCAGAAGGAGGAAAGAGGTAAAAAACTGGGAATACCAATGATATGTTGGGTAATACCAATGTTTCCAAAACCTGTTGGGAGACGAAGCCAACTGGGGGGTATAGGAAAGGGGTTTGGGAGGCGGCGTAGGCTAGAGAGGCTGATGTGGACAGTGCCTTGGTGTCATTACTGCTTGAGTCTGTGTCCTGAATATCCTCGACACTTGATGTTTATTAGTGTCCCATGATTTAGCAGATTGGTATACCAAATGCACAGGGTAACATCAGACCAGTCTTTGGAGTCCTAGGACCTAGCCTTCCTGGACTCAGAGATGGCTCTCTCTATTGTATGCAAAGGATGTGAACTTGTTTTCTTCTAGGGTTTTTATTTTAGGCTAGCTGTTAAGTGTAGGGTTTTTTGTTTGTTTTGGTTGGGTAAGATGATCAAGTAGAATATATGGAGTGAGAGGTCTTCAAATCATTGGGCGATGGATTCAATGAAAGTCATGGATATCTCAACAATGAAACAAGATTCATAACAGGGAAAATCTAGCATGGTCAAATGGATGTTTTGGGCACCTGTGAAATGAAATGAACATAAATTTTGTGAGCATAGTAGGTGTGTAAAGGCAGTGAAGAATCCTTAAACAAGTACTTAAAAACAAGAAGGGACTTAAATACATAAGCATGAAGAAGTAATCAATAGACAGGGAAAACCAGTAACTCTTTGATTGAACTTAAGCAAATACACATTCAAGATAAACATTCCAATGAAATATAGAAGGCGAGAAACTCATTTAACTTCTAGTGATTTCACCTTCAGGGTTAGAAAACATTCAAGATAACATATAACTTTAATCGGAGAAGAGGGAACTCCTAAGAATCTATGATCAAGCTACAAAGAACTTTAAGGCAACTTATCCATCATGGAAAAAGGGCATGATCAAAGCATGGCCTCTTTGGCTAACACCTAACAAGTAGTACTTTAAAGAGAGATTCCATAACAAAGTTTAAATAGCATCAAATAATCAAGGCTAACCATAAAGCATATTTGAAAACTACTATATTGAACCATTCATGGAATAAACAAGCATAGGTAGGTCTAAGAAGTAACTCAGAATTCCTTAAACTAACCCAACAGAGGAAAACATAAAGACAATAGAAAACAGGAAGGACTAAGGTGCCTAAAACAACATTTCTTAGCCTATACTCTTCTGTTCTACTGCAACATAGAAGCATGTAACGAAATTATACATAAGGAAACAAGAACTAAATAGAGACACATCACCATTAATCATGCTCAGGGATCTTGCAAGATATCCTCCTTCATCATCAATCAAATCAACCCATTCATAAACTCCACAAGACCATTTTCTTCTTCAAACTCAAGAAAACCATGTATTTCTCTCAAAACTCATCAAATGCCAGCATTTAAAATGAAACCCTCATGCTCTATTTATCTAGAAAAGGAGGGAAAAAACCCTAGATAGGGTTGGAAAATGTCAAAATCACTCATAAATGTCATTAATGCCAAGAGACCATGCAAGGCACAAGGCAAAAAATATCCCATGAAATAAATGCCAAAATAACTTCTAACACCTAATTATAGAGTGATTTGCCTCAAAAAACACTAAAATAAGATTTTTCAATAAATGAGTGTGTTTTGTTGACTTTTGGCCAAAAACACACAATGTTATCTATAAGCGCAGTGCCATCCTAGGCAGAAAATAGGTCCCATTGCAACCAAGTTTTGGGGACCTTCCCGATGTTGGATTTTTCTCCGTGATGGCGCGTTAGAAATCCTGCTAAGTCTTATTTCCAGATCTACCTTTTTTTTTCTTATTGAGCACCTGTAACATGTTTAAAATGTCAAATTTCCAAAACTGCTCTGAGCACAACACCAAGCCTGAAAATGAGGTAGAATGGTGAAAAATGAGGTGTTTTTTGACCTTTTTAAGGGTAAAAAACGCTTCAAATGCTCTAAAATTTGGTGATAATAGTGTACTAGGCATGAGAAATCCAAAAATTTAAAGTTATCCCTCTGAGTATTCCTGAGGGAAAAGCGTAGTGCCAGTGGCGCTACGCTTATAGGCATCCAAATTCACAAAAAACAAAAAAATGTCCAAATTTCTTCAAAATTGGTGGATGCCTCCTTCAAGGGGGTTGAGAGACCTGTAGAGAAGCTTGTGAAAAAATTCTAAGTCTATCTTGGCCTTTTTCTTCTTTCAGTGCCTAGATCTTGGCTTTGGCCTTCTTTAGTTTGGCCCTTGCAACTTGGTTTCTCTGGGGATAATACTTAGTCATACTTCTTTGGAGGTCAAGATTCTTGTTATCCTTCTCCAATTTAGCCTCCAAGTGTATTTTGGCTCTTTCCAACCAAGGCTCCTGATCACGTGTTATCTCCATGGCCAAAAGCTCATCTAGGAGGAATTGTTTTGCTAGGGATGCTTCTTGTTCTCTTTGCTTTGCCAATGCCTTCTTCAATGCCATGGTTCTAGGCCTCCTCCTAGATTGTCCTTCCTCATCCTCACTCTCTTCATAAGTGCCCATGAACTCTTCTAGTTTCACCTATGCCCTTTGGGCTTCTTTCTAGGCCTTGATGGCTCTAGCTTCATAGATTGCAAGTTGTGCTCCTAGCTGCCTATTCTCCAAGTCAAGGGAATCCTTTACACTTTTGGCTCTATCCAGATTGGCTTGGAGGTCTTCAATGAGTGAATTTTGTTTTTGTATGAGCAAGTTTGAGATTCTTTCTTCATTCTCCTCATCACTATCTACTTGAATGATCTCAAACTCCCGTTCCACCTCATGATCTTCTTCTTCTTTCTTTACCTTTTGTTTGCCTTTGTCTAGTGGCTGAGCTGAGGTGGATGGCATGGTCCCTTTCCTTTTGGAGGCAACAAAAACAAGCCTTGGCCCTCTCTGATATGTGAATGAAAGAGGTGTGATGGTGATCTTGTTGGTGCCTTTGTCATGGTTGTGAATATTTCTGCTACCATAAACTTCTTCATCTTCATTATTGGTATCATCAGTCATGATATTTTCTACCTCATCATTGTCTTCTACCTCATCACCACTCTCATCCTCTTCACTGTTTTCAGTAGTTTCATTTTGTTCTTCATTTAAGTTTCTTGCCTCTTTACTGCTATGATCTTTAATTTGATTATCAACCCCTTCATCACCTTCATTATTTTCACGACTATCTTCATGACTGTCATTACTGTTGTCATGGTTGTCATGAATGTTTTCCTCTTTGTTGTCTTGTCCATCACTGAGGCTTGCTTCTTAGGTGTCACTGCTGCCCTTAGCCTCTGCATTTTCCTCATTGTTTTGATCTTTATCCCGGCTTCCGTCTTCATCACTGGTGAATTCATTTGCATTATCATCTCTTTCATTTTCTTCATTATCTGTCCCTACTTCATCATCATTTTCTGTTGTAGCCTCATCATTTTCCTCTTCATCTTGATTTGATTCATTATCATTATCTCCCTCATTTTCACTTGATTCATCATTTCCACTTCCTTCTTCATTTGATGCATCAAGAGAAGGGGAGGAAGGGAGGTTTTCTTGGGGTGAGGACACTTGTGTAGATGATGAGGGCAAGTTTGATTGATGAGGAAGCTGTGGGATTTTTAAGACTTCATGGGCTATGAACACATCCCAATGAATTCCTTTTTGCTCCAGCTAATGTAGTACCACCATCTTGATCAAGGAATGGTGGAATATACTATGCATTTTCTGGGTATAGGTCCTGCTCCGAACAACATATGACATCTTGTCAATGCTTCTATATAAGTAGTAAGGCAAGTGAAGCATTTTAACCCTTGTGAAATGCATAAGGAGTCTAACATGGTAGGAATAAAGCCTGGAGTATCTCCCTTCATAGATGAAGTACTTCATGATAACCCTCATCAATGGTGCAAATCTTTGTTTTAGGTGTGAGAAAGGGAAGATAGCCCTGTAGCCTACTCTGTACCTAGTTTTGACAAATGGCTCATAATGGTTCATGTCCAACCTTTCCTTCTTGAACCATTTCTCACCAACAGTAGGTATGCCTGTAAAATTAGAGATGGAATTTGTTGATCGTTTGAAATCCACCCCTGCAAGATTCACCTGTTTGTTGTGGAGGTTGAGGACAAACAACCTTGTAAGCTCTGGGTGGTGTTGTACTTGTTTGACCTTCTCAAAAAATTGAAAACATCCCACATTCTAGATGTTGGGAAAAATACTGAGAGGGGGGGGGGGGGTGAATCAGTATTTAGGGCAAACTACAAATTTTTACTTTGTCATGCTCTAAAACCCATATGCTACTTTGTTGAAGCCAACTAGCGTATACACGCGGATATCCTTCATAAAACTCGCGTATACACAGAGATCTAATTATGCCATTAGTTCTTCACTTATATCATTCCATCATTCATTCATTAGATGTTCTATAAACAGTAAACATGTGCAGTAAGAAAAGAATAAACCATCACACAAAGCATCACACATGAACACCAGGATTTTTAGGTGGAAACCCAAGTCGGGAGAAAACCACCGCTGCAGTTGCTCAGCCTTCAATATTTTATTATAGAGAAAACATTTTACAACATATGTGCTGGTGCAGACTCTACCAGCACGCAGGCACCCACCTGCGCTCGTTTACCAGCCTCTCCTGGAAGGGAGCTCCAACCCCCTGACTCGTTTACCAGCCTCTCCTGGAAGGGAGCTACGATCCCCCGATCTCGTTTACCAGCCTCACCTGGAAGGGAGCTACAACCCCCTGACTGAAGGCTACAACCCTCAGCACCTCTATGGACCACGTTTCATCAATTTTCACACTGGATCCAAAGCTTCCTTTAGGACACCACTTGCAGACCACGTTTCATCATATTTTCAGACTGGACCCACTCCATACTTTTAAGCACAGTCAACCATGAAACAGATACATATAACTCACTGACAGATATCAGTAAACCAGCAGAACAGATCAGACATTTCTTACCACAGATTTCAGCAAACCCTAGTTTGCATACGCGCTTTCCTTTCTCTGATGTCGCGTATATACGCGCTTCCGTTCACATAAACCAGCGTATACTTCTGTACATATTACAGAGCTAATTTTATTGCACATACGCACTTTCTCTTCAGCGAAGCCGCGTATATACGCGCTTCCTCTTCGACGAACTAGTGTATGGTTCTTCAGACTTTTATGTCATTGCAATTCTTCACCATAGATACATCACTTCAGATTTTACCCTTTACCTCAGACAGATGTTCGCCTCCTCACAGATCTAATCATTCCATAAACAGATCTAGCAAATACAAGTGCATTTCAGATCTAGACCCCCTTCTTCATCATTGGTGCATCATACATTCAGATCTATCATTCAACTGTAACCCTTTCCATTCAGATATACTTCAGAGAGAAGTATTCATTCAAGCTCAGACATCTTGCACCCACACTCATGATTTGCACAATGAATTAATTCTTCTTATATAGGTTTACCCTTTTTCAATACCATGAGCCAAAACCACATTACTTCCGATGGTATTCCTGGACGGGGTCATTTAGACGAATCATTACCCAATAAAATGGGTCAATACCATGGTGGTTACCCCTGGTTTTGCACTTTATGAGCGCTTTTGCCCATACGCGACTTGGCACGTTCTTTTCCGCGTGCATACGCGACTTCCCTTAGACAAATCTGCGTATGCCTAGAGACATACTATTTTCACCATAGATTTAGCACATGCTGAATTCCTTTCTTCATTGCCTTCTGTACTCACTGTAGATATATCAGATTTAGATCATCAAGACATATTCTATCAAGCACAACTTCATCAAGTAAGTTGCCATTCAAGGACAACACCATCAAACATCATTGCATATCAGTTTTACATCATTTACCAAGTCCATCAGGTCAAGAATAACTTCAACAGGTGGATTGCCATCAAGGACAACACAAGTCAACAATCTCATGTCTTCATCTTCATTCAATGGGTTGCCATCAAGGACAACACTCTGCATCATATTGCCAACAATCTCCCCCTTTGGACTTGATGGCAACCACGATGGTGTTTGGTTACCACAACAGATAGGTACATTAAGAATACAATGACACCATGTCACTCTCTCCATTTTTGACACCATTCTTTCTCTTCATTCAAACACTATGTCACTCTCCCCCTTTGACATCAAGGGCAAAGGGCGGATCAAAAACCAACATACTCTCCCCCTTTTCTCCTCATGTGGAAGAAGCGTTCTGTAGATCTGATATATACTGAAGTGACCAAGCTCCCCCTGAGTTCATGCTGAATCTTCAAACATATTTTCCAATGGAGTACATGACTCTATGAATTTCCTATCACCAATGACTCATACTTACATCAAAGATCCATCCAAGTGGATTTACATATGAGACTCAACTACCCAACCAAGTGGGTTTACAAATTTTGACTCAGCTACCCAACCAAGTGGGTTTACAAATTTTGACAAGTCCTTACATGACTGAAATTTACAATTTTACATCATGGGTCTCAACATGACCTTTTCATCAAAATACAAATATGACTTTTCATAACCAATACCAGAAAGTCCTCAAGAAAGAGAACATATTTCAGAACCATCATAATGCCAACAATGCATTATACTCAGCAATGCTAATGCTCCCCCTGAATCTGTGCATCCAAGCAACCTTTCCATATGACTAAGGCTCCCCCTTATTTTGTGCATCCTGAACACTTTTACCAACAAATCATCAAGGAATCTTTATCAAAACATTAGAAATAGAATTATGAGAACTGGAACACCACCAGAGATACCAAACAGTATCAGAGATACCAAACAGCACTGCAGCTGTGCTGAAGAGAGCTGACTCCAAACATAAAATTGTCAGCAATCAGACATACGCAGTTTTCTGTGCAGGAACTCGCGTATATACGCGACTGTATTTCAGGAAATCCGCGTATCCAATGCCATCTTCTAAATTTATGCAGATTTGTTCTTCTGTGAGAAAAAGACAGTGTTTAGCTTCTTTCTGGGATATTTGAATGCTTCCCTCGAATACAGATAGATAGAACAGTGTATTTTGTATCTTCAAGCGTCATCCAGTGGTTGTAGCATAAGCACATTAGTAACCAAGTCTTCAGATTCTTTGCATCATCAATACAATCTTTCCAGGAGAGATTATTATACCAGAACAACATCTTCAATTATGTGTCAATAAATCATCCATGTGGTCCAATATCATCAAGATCTTCAAGATTTAACATGAAGTAACATATGTAGGCAAAAGATCTCAACCATAGTAACAAACTCTGCATGATCTATTCTTATCTCTGAATCATAAGACTTCCAATTTTATCCAACAGATAAACTTCAGCAAGCAGTAAACAGGGCTCATAGTATCATCATAATAAACCATATACCAAGTCATCATCATTTTGAGCATGAGTATCACAATAACCAAAGAATAAGCAGTCATAGTGCCAACAATGCAATCATTAGTATTCAACCTGCTGCTCCCCCTGAACCAGTGCTCCTCCTTAACTTGTGCAACCTGAATACATTCATCAGCAAGTCATCAGCAACAATCTCTGCATGAACTGTCCTTATCTCCGAATTATAAGACTTTCATCTCAGCAACGAAAACTCTTCATCAAAAAGCAAACAGGACTCATCCATAATCTTCAACATAAGAAACCATGTATCATATCATCATTATTTAGAACTGAGAAACTAAGCTGATACTGAGTCAATAATACAGTTATTAACAGTCAGACTGATGCTCCCCCTGAACCTCTACTCCATATCTTCAGCTATCATATAAATTCTCTTATCATCAATGCATACGCGACTGTGTCTTCTGGAACTCGCGTGTATACGCGACTTTTGTTCATATAACCCGCGTATGAAAAGTGAAGTATAGAATTTTTTTTTTTTTCATCTTCCTTCATCTCCCCCTGAACTTGTACCTCCTGTACCTGTCTTTTCCACATCAGATGCGCTGTCAGAAATAAACATAACCAGAGTAATCAAATCAACCATGAGAGTCATCATACATTGCTCCCCCTGTGACGATACATTACTAAATCTCATAATGTATCCCACATCATTCCTGCAGTCAATAAGAAAAGTCAGCTTCAGAAGCGGATGACTGCAGTAGGGTCAGAATTCCCTACGTTTCTGATCGGTCCTCCATCTTTTTCCATATTTGTTTGAACTTTCTATTTGTGTGCTGGAAGTTATCCAATTTCTCATATCTGTTCAACCTGCATTCTTTTTCTACATGTCCATACTTGTTACAAGAATAACATCTCATGTGTCCAGAGAAATAAGCATAAGAATCATAATGAGTATTTCTAATCTTTCTCCTTTTACAATCAGCTGCTTTATGTCCATACTTGTTACATGAAAAACAATATCCCTTGAAGAAACCAGAGTACCTTTCTATGTAGGATCTGTTAGTTTGTGGCTGAAATGATCTGCTCCTGCAATTTGCTGTAACATGCCCATAATTATGACATTTAAAGCATTCAACATTATTGATTGATTTCCTTTGAGATTTCATCATTTATGGTTGACCTTTTGTCTCTTTCAGCACTTCAGGGTTTGCATTGACATCCTCTGACTTTTTAGCACTTCTTTGTGAGCTAGATTCTCCTTTAACAGTTTCATGGAAACCAAGACCAAGTTTGATAGTAGGAGACCTTTGATTACTCATAATATTGTCCAAAATGTTAGTACTATCTTGAAACCTCAAAATTTTAACCTTTTCTTCTAATTTACCTTTGAGAATGTTTACCTCAACCTCCAAGGCTTGACATTGCTTTGTCATGCTTTCTTCTTTCCTTCTTCCATCTTCTACTTGATCCTTTAGATTTAGAATCTCTTCTTTCAACCAATTTTCATTTTCTTCACATGTTTGTTGCAGCTCTTCATTCTTCTTATTTGATTTTTTCAGATCTTCTTTGAGAGAGATGATTTCTGCTTCAAGGCCTTCCTTTTCAAATGTTTGTAGAGGTTCCTCATTCTTCTTACTTGATGCTTCAATATCTGCTTGCAGAGAGATGATTGCAGCTTCAAGTCCTTCATTCTTCTTGCTTGATTTTTCGAGATCTGTATTTATATCGTTGATTTCTGCTTCTAGTTCTTTAATTCGATTGGATGCATAAGTATGAAACCTTTGATATTTGTCCACCTGTCCATTCAACATCTCTATTTGATCTTTCATTTGAGAGATCATCTCTTTGTAGATAGAATCTTTCTTATCAATTTCCTTTTGTTTTTCTTCAACTTTGATCTTGATAGCTTCTTCTAGATCCACAACTTTACTTTCACTATCTTCACTATTGTTTGCACAAAGAAGAGTATTACAAGGACCCCTATCACTATCTGATTCATCTTCTTCAATTTTTTCTATACAGGTTTTCTGAGACATCTCCTTGCTTTGAGTAGCCTTCTTCTTTTTCCTCTTTGCCATGAGCACTTGTAGAGCTTGGTCAGAATATTCTAGATCCATATTGTCACTTTCACTATCATAACCTTTGCATATACAGTTAAGTAAAATACAAGAACAACGATTAATACCTGTTTCATCTCCTTCAATTTCTGCTATACATGGTTTCTGAGGTATCTGCTTGCTTTGAGTAGCCTTCTTCTTTTGCTTCTTTGCCATGAGCACTTTCAGATCATGGTCAGAATCTTCTTCACCTTCACTGGACACTTCATCATCATCTTCATTTGCATAATAACTCTTCCTCTTTTCAAATTGTTTCCCTTTACCATGTTTTTCTTTATAAGGGCATTTAGCAGCATAGTGACCAACTTTTCCACACTCAAAACATTTGAAGGGAAGCTTACCTTTGAATCTTCCAGTACCTAGTTGGAGTTTTCTCACGAAATTCGCTTCTTCTTCTTCGGATATATAGTTGGATTCTTTGACAACTTCCTTTTCTTTTCCTTTTGCAGATACCTTAAAAGCAGCTTCATTGATTTGAGAAGGACCTCCTTGTCTCATTTCAAATGCAGTCAGAATACCATGTAATTGAACAATAGTAAGAGTTTGTAGATCTTGCCTTTCTTCAATAGCTGAAACTTTAGAATCAAATTTTGAAGTCAAGGATCTTAAGACTTTTTCCACCAGAGTAGTATCGGTTATGGTTTCACCCAAATTTCTCATCCGATTTACAATATCATCTAGTCGAAGAAAGAAACTGGCAACACTTTCATCACTATGCATCTTCAAATTTTCATATTCAATTCTAAGAGTTTGGAGTTTTGCACTTTTTACCTTTGTATCTCCTTCATAGCTCAGAATGATTTTGTCCCATATTTCTTTTGTTGAATTTAGCTGCATCACCTTAGCAAATTCTGGTTCAGACATGCTTCCTAATAAGACATTCACCGCTTTGGCATTGATTTCATACTTCTTCCTTTCTGCTGCATCAGTAGGAATACTTGCCGGGTATTGATAACCTTCTTCCACGATTGCCCATACATCTGCACCAAGACTTTGCAGATATGCTTTTGTTCGTACCTTCCAGAATATCAGATTGCTTCCATTGAACAGAGGTGGCTTTATAGACATTACTCCTTCATGACTTCCCATTGCGACGGATCTCCTTCAAGCGATCAAGCTTCTGCAGAAGAACCTGCTCTGATACCAATTGTTGGGAAAAATACTGAGAGGGGGGGGTGAATCAGTATTTAGGGCAAACTAAAACTTTTTACTTTTTCATGCTCTAAAACCCATACGCTACTTTGCTGAAGCCAACTAGCGTATACACGCGGATATCCTTCATAAAACTCGCGTATACACAGAGATCTAATTACGCCATTAGTTCTTCACTTATATCATTCCATCATTCATTCATTAGATGTTCTATAAACAGTAAACATGTGCAGTAAGAACAGAATAAACCATCACACAAAGCATCACACATGAACACCAGAATTTTAGGTGGAAACCCAAGTCGGGAGAAAACCACCGCTGCAGTTGCTCAGCCTTAAATATTTTATTATAGAGAAAACATCTTACAACATATGTGCTGGTGCAGACTCCTACCAGCACGCAGGCACCCACCTGCGCTCGTTTACCAGCCTCTCCTGGAAGGGAGCTCCAACCCCCTGACTCGTTTACCAGCCTCTCCTGGAAGGGAGCTACGACCCCCGATCTCATTTACCAGCCTCACCTGGAAGGGAGCTACAACCCCCTGACTGAAGGCTACAACCCTCAGCACCTCTATGGACCACGTTTCATCAATTTTCACACTGGATCCAAAGCTTCCTTTAGGACACCACTTGCAGACCACGTTTCATCATATTTTCAGACTGGACCCACTCCATACTTTTAAGCACAGTCAACCATGAAACAGATACATATAACTCACTGACAGATATCAGTAAACCAGCAGAACAGATCAGACATTTCTTACCACATATTTCAGCAAACCCTAGTTTGCATACGCGCTTTCCTTTCTCTGATGTCGCGTATATACGCGCTTCCGTTCACATAAACCAGTGTATACTTCTGTGCATATCACAGAGCTAATTTATTGCGCATACGTGCTTTCTCTTCAGCGAAGCCGCGTATATATGCGCTTCCTCTTCGGCGAACTAGCGTATGGTTCTTCAGACTTTTATGTCATTGCAATTCTTCACAACAGATACATCACTTCAGATTTTACCCTTTACCTCAGACAGATGTTCGCCTCATCACAGATCTAATCATTCCATAAACGGATCTAGCAAATACAAGAACATTTCAGATCTAGATCCCCTTCTTCATCATTGGTGCATCATACATTCAGATCTATCATTCAACTGTAACCCTTTCCATTCAGATCTACTTCAGAGAGAAGTATTCATTCAAGTTCAGACATCTTGCACCCACGCTCATGATTTGCATAATGAAATTCTTCTCCTTATATAGGTTTACCCTTTTTCAATACCATGAGCCAAAACCACATTACTTCCGATGGTATTCCTAGACGGGGTCATTTAGACGAATCATTACCCAATACAATGGGTCAATACCATGGTGGTTACCCCTGGTTTTTCACTTTATGAGCGCTTTTGCCCATACGCGACTTGGAACGTTCTTTTCCGCGTGCATACACGACTTCCCTTAGACAAATCCGCGTATGCCTAGAGACATACTCTTTTCATCATAGATTTAGCACATGCTGAAATCCTTTCTTCATTGCCTTTTGTACTCACTGTAGATACATCATATTTAGATAATCAAGACATATTCTATCAAGCACAACTTCATCATGTGGGTTGCCATTCAAGGACAACACTCATCAAACATGATTTCATATTAGATTTACATCATTTACCAAGTCCATCAGGTCAAGACTAACTTCATCAGGTGGTTTGCCATCAAGGACAACACATGTCAACAATCTCATGTCTTCATCTTCATTCAGTGGGTTGCCATCAAGGACAACACTCTGCATCATATTGCCAACACTAGAAACATGAGAGGATCATGGGAGATGAGGTGATATCCATTGTGCTATGGGGTTCAAATCTATTCACTTTCCCTCCTTTGTGGTTTGGTCTCATAGGACCTTGGCCTCTTTCACTGTTGCTACTGTTTTCTACTCCTGACATGGTGATTAGGGATGTTTTTGGACAAACTTGGGAAAGAGGAGTAAAATGAAAATGATGGTGGGAAGCTCTTGCAAATGATTGATATGGAGGTGAGCTATGACTGTTTTGTTTTGAGCTTGATGAGGGCCTTTACTTGAACTGATCTATGCTTTCCCTAGTTTCACCCCTTTCAATTGGCAATTACTAGCTTGGAGGTCAAAACAAAGGTTTACTTTGTCATGAAGACCTAGGGTTTGTAAAGCCTAGGGTTTAATCATCTCTTTTAACCATTAAAACACAAAAATTACTTGGAGGGCAAGGATGAAAAGGCCACCTACCACTTTAGCTTGCTTGTAGGGTTTTGAAAATATTCTGGAGGGCTTCTCTTTATCTGATGGAAAATTTTTGTGAAATTTGGGTGACCTCCCGCATTAGCGCATCGTCGGGCCTGTCGTGTGCCTCTAAGCATAGCGTCGGGCGAGTCGGGTGCCCTGTGTGCAGAAATGCCTCCTCGTGCAGGCCTCTCGGCCCTTGGGCGCAGCATCGAGCCTATCAAGTGCTCTATGCACATAGCACTAGGAAGAAGAATGAGTGTCGGGTTGGCCTGTGGGCCTAGCGCCGTGCCCCTGTGCGTGTCGGTCTGCTTGGCCGTAGCACGAGGCTATACACGCAGCGTGACCTAGTGTATGCACAATGCAGTGTAAAAATTGCACTACGGAGACCTCCTTTCGTGCAGCGCCAGGGTCTGTGGGCACAACACCATGTTCTATGCGTAGCGCCAGTAACCTAGCCTAGAAATTGACCAGAACTTAGAAAAATTCTCTTTGGAAGCTTTCTTGCTCTTTGCAATGGAAAAATGATATGGGAAGAAAAAAAAAGAAGTCCTTTTATACCTTTTTAGACCAATAAATGAAATTCAAAAACCCACTTTGTAATGTTTTTTAATCTCTTTTTCATTTGACTAATATCCTTTTTGACCTTTTTGCAGGTGGTTTGAAAAATTTTCAAGGTAATTCTTCTTCCTTTGGTGATGGCTTACTGGAGAGATGAAAAGGTTCTTTTTAACCTTTGATGGTCTTGGCACTGTCAAAACTCTTTCTGCACCGAGAAACTGAAAAAACATGTTTTATCCCTTTTTTGACATTTCTGAATGTAAGTGATCTGAAAACACATTTCCTTACCTTCTTACTGATTTTGATAGTGACACATCCTCTTTGACAAAGATTATAAATCATGCCTGCTATGTCTCTTCTTGGCCACTCCTTATTTGTTGCAGGTGCCATGACACAATTGTTTTTGGTCTCCTTTGTCATTCTTTGGAGTTTGAAAACCTTCAGTCATATAACAACAAACTCATGATTAACTTGACTTCTTGTCTTGAATCTTAACCTTATGCTTTCCTTCCTTTTACCATTTTGAGGGCTATGACTGAAAATGGAGGCTTGATCTCCTTCACAATGATACTCTTTGCATTTTCTCCCTTTGATGTAGTGAAGCACCATTGCCTTGGCCAACCCTAGGAATTACCTTCAATATAATTTTGGAAACTTTCTTCTGTCATGTTGGAGGCCCATCATCTTCATTTCACTTTATTTTCCTATTTTTCTAAAATATTAGGTTTTAGGGTTATTAGAGAATAATAATTAGTGTTGTCTTCTAAGTTCTCTATAGCCCTTTCAATTTCATTCATTTTTTTTTCAGTTCACCTCACGTTTTTCCCTTCTTCAATTATAACTTCTAAAAATCTTCAATTTGTCCTTGGTTGTGTTGATGTGCCTGTGTCCTTGTGGTATTTTGCAATGGCTTCTTGCTTGGAAATAATGTTTAGCCAATTAGTCCCCAAAACCCTGATTCTCTTTGAGCATAGGCATGCTTCCCTTTATTTTCTGTGGATGTCCTTTGGTGAGGAGATGTCCTCTTACCTTACCTCATTTTCTACTGAGAGTCACCTTGACATTCCTACAAAAATGTCAAAATGAGCAGCTTTTCTTTGTAGAATTTGTGCTTGACCAAGGGGGCCTTCCTTGAAGGATTTCCTGATCCATTTTGGACAATCATGTGCTGACCTTCTTACTTTTTGATTCACCCTCTTTGCACATGAAAACCAGTGATTTAGAACACTAAAATGATCCTACAACTTATGAAACCCTAAATGACCTAATGGGAGGCTCTTTGGGCTTGTATTTGACTAAAATCTTGGATTTGAGGTCTTCAAGTATAAAAAACAAAGTTTTTGACAATTTGATGTATTGAAGATCCAAAATCCAATGTACTTGATTTATCTAAAGAGCCTACAGATATAGTTTTTATACCATCAATGCTTGATGTATCCGGGAAACACAAGAATGAGTAGGTAGGTTGATGATCCTAGGTGGCAAGTGGAGGGGTTAGGCAAGTCAAAACAGAGTGCTAAAGTCAGAGATGGAAAAACATAGTGAAAATGAGTGGCATGAGCCCATGATGGGTCTTTTGGGAGTGGTAAGTTGACCATGACATGATAGGATAGTGAAAAAGTGAAAAATTTACCCTAAGGATAATGAAGGCAGTGATATTTATAAAACTTACAACATTCATGAATTTTATTTTTAGAAATATAGGACAAGTATTTAGTCATATAAAAATTAGCCAAAATTACTGATGACTAACGGTGGCTTCACTTGGGGAGGGCAGCTCCTTTTTAGGAGGTGTCCAAAATTTCATATCTCTGGGTTTATGAAGGCCAGTGCCTCATCCATTGAGAAGATTTTTCTTCTTTCATTTGCTGATGTTTCTTTTGAAGTCATGATCTCAAGAATATGAAAAAATTGATCACTTCAAACTCATCTCTACCTACCCAGTCTACTTGGCCTAGCATTTTTTCTTCCTTGGGTGCACTTGAACTGGAAAACCCTTGACATTATTTTATTTTGAAAACAAAAATAAACTATCTACTTCTACTCTTAGCACTTCTAAGAGTTTAGATTATGCTAGTGAACTCTTTTATTCTCTACCTAGACTAACATATTGTCAAGATTAAGCTGTATGACAGACTTCATTCTCTAAGCTATTGACATGAAATTGAAAACATGGTTTAAATCCGGATTAGGCAATCTGACTTATCATGAGTTGTGGCATTAAGACAAGCTGCACACAAACATTATTTTTGTACAAACAAAACTAGAAAAATAAGGGTTGTGATCTATAATTTGTTAAGCCTCCTCATCTTTCTCTTTGTTTCATATTTGAGCATGTGGAACCAATATCTTTCATTCCTAATCTATCATCTCTGACAAGTCAAGCTTGAATAATTTTGACAATCATTTTTTACACTAACTTATCAACACAAATTTAAAACATGTTTAGCCATGATTAGGCTGGATGACTGAAAAAGATCTTCTTTTTGAACAAGCAGTGGCATTTAGGCTTGCACACTTTCAGTAGTACTAATTTTATTTTATTTTGGGTATGGTGTTGTACCTCTTTTCAAATTTTCCCTCGTTTTCCTTCTTTCCATATTTTTGTGTTTTTTCTGACTTTTCTCATGCAACGTTATGTACAATGAATGAAAGTTTTAAACTAGGGATTTTGAAAGAAATGGTACTTGAGAATCTTGTCATCAATAGGATCTCCAAACTCTCTCCCATTCAGATTTAGTGAACAAAAAACATTTATACCCCTATTGGAATGCATGATGTGAATATTTTCCCACAAACTTTGAAACTTGTCATGTTTTCTTTCATACCTTCTCATTAATTTTTGCTTCTGAACTTGGTCTCTGTTAAAGAACTCTCTAAGAGGAACAAGGTAGTATTTATGAGTTTTAAAACACACAATGATTTCATCAATGTATATCATGGTAGAAGAGCTCAAATTAGGAGCCATGGATCTTTGGAAAGTAGCTTCAGCACTCCATGACTCAGAAGGCATTTGATCATACAAGTAGGTACCCCAAGGTGCTTTGAAAGTGGCTTCATGTTGATCTGTGAGAAGTATTGTCATTTGATTGTAATTTGAAACACTATTAAATAATGACATCTTGTTATAACTTTCTACCTATTGCAGTATATGATTTGTCTTGAGAAAAGGGTATATGTTCTTTAGGTGGGTTTGATCTAGGTCTCTAAAGTCCATATACAGCCTACACCCTTTTATTTTCCTTCTTAGTAACATAATATACTCTAAATATTTTTGGTTCTTCTTGAAAGGGATCATACTTTGAACAATGTTTGTGTCAAAAATCTTTAAACTCTCATCACTATATGCAAAAGCATATTCAAACTCCTTGCATAGTCTTATGTATTTCAATTTTGTGTGTAGTGACAGAGTTCTGGATAACTTAATAATTTTGGGTCTTTCTAGGCTGCCTACATTATACTCCTCTATATCAGTTCCACTAGATACTCCTTTAGGGTCTATAGCAACATTTGTGGGATTCAACAATTATTTTGAACGGACAAAACCTTTTGATGATGAGTTATCTATGTAAGGAAAAACCTTAAGACACTTTTGATCCAGATTCCTAAATATTTCTATCATCTGAGAGTATTTCAACACTTTTAGATTGGAAAAAGGGAATGTCTCTGTTTTTGAGGTTTGTCGTTCATTTGAGCAACCTGGTTCAGATTCTAAATTAGTTTTTGGTTTTGAAATTTCATTTTTAGTTTGTAGAAATTTAAGTTCAACTTTGTCATCAATTGTTGTTCAGGGCTGCTATAGTTTTGGCTGTTGAATTCTTCATGCAGTGCCTGGTTTGTCTATTGAGGTATGTCAGGATCTATCTCAAATTCATTTAACTATTCATCAATGTCTTATTCATTATATAAAATGAATGAGTCAAGATTCGAATGGATGGAGTAAAGAGGTGTGTCATTTGGCCTTTCTTGACTACCAACCATATACTTCATGTTTTATCTCAGTATAGTCAACTTGTTTGGTTAAAAACAGGGATGGTAGCATAGGACATGTCTAGCTGAAGGTTCCCCTAAAGTTTGGATCCCCAAGATCTGGATTAAAGCATGCCATACTTCAGGGGAATGTCAGCAACAACTATGTCCATGACTAGGCTCTTAGCAGGTATTTTTTCCAGATTGACACAAAGATCCTTGATTAGGCCTAAACACTTGACTCTACTCGAATCGAATGAGTACACGTCTTTGTAAGGTTTAGTTATTTCTAGGCCTAATCTCTCCATCACAACTTTAGGCATGAGGTTGTGAGAGGCACCAGAGTCTAGCATGGCATTATGCAAGATTTTTTCATGTATGTTTAAGCTAACATAGAAAGGGGGAATGGCTCCTTCTTGGTATTTTCCTTCTACTTCAGGACCAAACAATAGCTTTGGTTTATCATTTGTCAAGTTTAAAGTATTAGTATCATTTCCCATGTTTAAGACTTTCAGAACTTGGGACCTGTATATGTCTTGGGTTATCAGTTCAGTGAGAGGCATGGTGATCTTGGTTTTTTCAATCTCTCCCTCAAAACTAAAAGGCACTTGTGTTTTAGACATATTTACATCAGTCTTATTAGCCATAATTGTTTCTACAAGTTTAATTTGTTGATTCTGTTTTGGGACTTTGGACAAAATAGTTTTCTCAGGGCCACTAGTAGAGGCACTAGGGCAGCTTGTGTCACCACTTGGTTGGATGATTTTTTCTTTGTTTGGATCAGTTTTCTTAGCCATGGTGTTAGTAATGTCTATTTTCTTCCTAGGAGTTCTTTCAGGTGTTTTCCTAACAATAATGTCTTCTTTTTTCGTTTTGGAGTTTTCTTGATTCTTTTTTCTCCTAAGGTCATATTTCCTATGGACTTACATTATGGAATTTTCAAATCCCAATTGGTAGTCTTTAGAATCCTCATAATTTGTTTCAGTTTGATCTGAGGAAAATAAATCTTGTTCTTCTTTGGTGAGGAAAACATCACTCTCATTGTCAGGACCTATCAATTTTACATGATTTTCTACAGGTTCTTCAGACTCTCTTCCCTTTTCATCTACATAATTGTCTTAGAACGAGGGCCTCATTTGTTGGTCATTGTATCTTGGTCTTTATTGGGGAGGATCCTTCTAAAGTTTGGATTCCTATTTCTATTTTGGGGAGTTTCTTTGTTTTCCCTAGGAGGTGTTCTTTCACTCAAGTTTATTATTTCCATCATTCTTTCCATTACCCTCACTAAGTTATCAATCTTGGAATCAGATGAGGAGGTTGAGGTTATTTTTTCATCTTTGTAGGTGACTCTCTTTTCTGATCTCATCCTAGCCCTATTTTCATTCAGGTTGGCCTCTACACTTATAGCTCCCTTTTCCATGTATTCTAAAGTTAGGGGCTCTCTTTCTATTAGTTTATAGGCCATGTCTGGATCTAAGCCTTCTGGAGAATTTACTAGTGCTAGGCCTTGTAGGGTTTTCATGTGAGGTGGGAGGGCATTGTAGACACTGTTAAACCTGGTGCAATAATATTGTATATTTTCTGCAACATTCCTCTTAATATTATTATATTCTGAAAGGATTTGGAGGGGGTTTTTATTGATTTCCCACTTGTTTATAAATGTTTGGTAAAGGGAAGGGAGATCATGTATGGTGTTAGGAGTCAAGCCTTTGAACCATTTTTTGGCTTCTCCTCCTAATATTTGTGCAAAAAGCCTCATTTTAATGGTTTCCTCTTCTATTTCCATGTAATCAAAAGCATCATTTATCCTATCTACATGCTGTTGAGTAGTGATGGATTTAGCTCCGGTAAAGTGAGGGATCTTGGATTGGTAGTCATTTGGAAAAGGTACTAGAGGTTGTGGTAAAACCAGGGGGGCATACCAAGCTACCATGATGGGGGCTAGTGGAATCCAAGGAGTATTTACAAGGGGAGGATTTGTGAGAGGTGATGGGGGATGAAGTGAAGTGGTTTGAACAATGGAGGTATGGATGGGTGTGGTGGAAGTACTTGGACCAGTAAATTGGTTTTGAGTAGACTTGGGATGAAAAGAGCTAAAGTTATGGAGAAGCTGAATGTCAGGAGGAGTGGAAGGGGAGGCTTCTCTACTGGAACTTTGCTGCAAATCTATGGGCTCAAAGTCAGTCTGGTCAATCCCACTTTGTGACTTAATTTTGAAAAGTTTCTTTCTATGGTGTAAGTCAAACTAGAGGTCTTGCAAAGATGTAAGGTGTTCAGGGGCAGAAATTTCTCTATGAATGGTCCTGATAGTAGTTGAATCTTCAGTTTTGGAAGTTTTCCACAAAATATTTTTTGGTTCATCAACTATAGTAGGAGGATTTGGGTCCAAATGAGATCTGGTATGGATCCTTTGTGAAGCTAGATTTCAAATTCAAAATGTAGAGAGGATGAAATTTTATAACTATTTTTTGGAAGGCTGACCTCTCTTAGTGTTTGCTTAAACTCACACAGTGTATAACTAGGCTTCTATACTTCCCAGGGCTGATTTGACACAATCCCAGGGAGTCTAATGAGAACTAGTAGATTTAATAGGCCTACTGGGGCTGGTGAAGTCACCAGGTGGATGTTTTTGATTATTTTGAAGAGATGTGTTTGTGGTTCACCACCAACAATTTACAAAACACCAATCTAAGATAATTTTTTGGGGTTTTTGAGTTTCTTTATACAGAAGTAAGGTTTCTAATGAGTGTGGTCTAGTTAAGTCATCATTTTTCTAGGATGGTGAAACAATTAGATTCTACTCTTGGCTATCAGTTGATTTTCAAAGTTTAACTGAGGGTCATATGATTCCTAAGAGGTATTCAGGAAACTATGTACTCAGAAGGTCCCACCGTGATCGCCATTATGTTAGTGTCCTGTGATTTAGTAGATTGGTAGAAAAAATTCACAGGGTAACATCAGACCAATCTTTGGAGTCCTAGGACCTAGCCTTCCTAGACTCAGAGAGGGATCTCTCTATTGTATGCAAAGGATGTGAACTTGTTTGTTTCTAGGGTTTTGATTTTAGGCTAGTTGTTAAGTGTAGGATTTGTCGTTTGTTTTGGTTGGGTAAGATGATCAAGTAGAATAGGTGGAATGAGAGGTCTTAAAATCATTGGGCTATGGAGTCTATGAAAGTCATGTATATCTCAACAATGAAACAAGATGCATAACAGGGAAAATCTAGCATGGTGAAATGGATCTTTTGGGCATGCATGAAATGAAATGAAAAAAAAAATTTGTGAG
Organism: Pinus albicaulis; assembly: GCA_034641835.2. Classification (NCBI taxonomy): domain Eukaryota; kingdom Viridiplantae; phylum Streptophyta; class Pinopsida; order Pinales; family Pinaceae; genus Pinus; species Pinus albicaulis. The sequence continues at coordinate 749,538,631 of CM076583.1, forward strand.
CATAGTAGGTGTGTAAGGGCAGTGAAGAATCCTTAAACAAGTACCTAAAAACAAGAAGGGACTTAAATACATAAGCATGAAGAAGAAATCAATAGACAAGGAAAACCAGTAACTCTTTGATTCACCTTAAGCAAATAAACATTCAAGACAAACATTCCAATGAAATATAGAAGGCAAGAAACTCATTTAGCTTCTAGTGATTTCAACTTCAAGGTTAGAAAACATTCAAGATAACATATAACTTTAATTAGAGAAGAGGGAACTCCTAATCATCTATGATCAAGCTACAACAAAATTTAAGGCAACTTATCCAGCATGGACAAAGGGCATGATCAGAGCATGGCCTCTTTGACTAAAACCTAAAAAGTAGTACTTTAAAGAGAGATTCCATAACAGAGTTTAAATAGCATCAAATAATCAAGGCTAACCATAAATAATATTTGAAAACTACTATATTGAACCATTCATGGAATAAAAAAGCATAGGTAGGTCTAAGAAGCAACTACGAATTCCTTAAACTAACCCAGCATAGGAAAACATAAGGACATTAGAAAACTAGAAGGACTAAGGTGCCTCAAACAACATTTCTTAGCCTATACTCTTATGTTCTGCTGTAACATAGAAGGATGCAATGAAATGATACATAAGGAAACAAGAACTAAATAGAGACACGTCACCATTAATCATGCTTAGGGATCCTACAAGCTATCCTCCTTCATCATCAATTAAAACATCCCATTCACAAACTCCACAAGACCAATTTCTTCTTCAAAGTCAAGAAAACCATGTATTTCTCTCAAAAATCATCAAATGCCAACATTTACATGTTACACTAAAAATTGTCACCTTGACATTCTGCTGACTGTATGAGCTCATTAAAACTCATACATACCTCCTCTGCAAGTCTTACAACCTTTACTCCTCATGTCAAGCCCTGAAACAGGAGGAAAAAGCCTAAAAATCTCTGAGACTTTGGGTACGTAGGTAACATGAGGCTTGCCTGCATTCCTAGCTTGGGTACGCAAGTAATACACTGCTTACCTGCATTTTAGAACACAGTTTTCCTTTGCAATACCTGCGTACCCTCCTCAAAGTAAAAAAGGCGAGAAAGTAAAGTCAAAAAAGTGATTTGAGGTCAATTCTAGAAGGTTCTAGATGAGAATTTTTGGGGATGAGTACGCTTTGATAAGGTGCATGTATCCCTCACCTTAAGGAACTAATCCCTTGATGTGAGGAGTCTATCCCTTTGAAGGAGGATTCTATCCCTTAAAAGGTGGAATCCTAACCTCCTCATCTGCTCTATAAAAGGAGGCATTGGGTAGCCTCAAAGGGTTAAGTTTTTGGAGATTGAGATTTTGGAGACTGAGAATTGGAGTTCAAGCTTTATCTGTGATTGAGCTGAAGTGCTGTTGAGATTTAGACTTCTTTCTGTTGAGTTTTTGAGAGGAAAGATCACATACCTCTTTATGCTCCTGAAGGAAGAGTGCAAGACTTATCAAAGTAGAGGAGATTCCTGCTTTGGACCCCGGGAAGGCCTTTCAAACATCAAGGCTAAGGTTGTAAGGTTCTTTTGTTATTTTAAGATTAATACAATCAAGTTCTGTTTTTCTCAATAAATTTTCGTTCGATTGTTTATTTCAATAAGTTGTTGTTTGATCATTTATTTCATAGATTCCTTGATCACTATGATAGGTATGTTTTATAAATATTTTTTATACAGGTGCTATTTAATATTTTCTTGTTTGTGATTGCAGGTCGACAAAAGACGACACTTTCTTGTGATGAAAGAACTCTTGTTGCGACGAAAGGAACATTTTTGCGATGAAAGAACTCTTGTTGCGACGGAAGGATCTTGATGCGACAGAAGCACTACGACTGCAAATAAGCATTTGGATCTAAGGTAGGATCGACACCTTCATAGCACTTAATTGCAAAACAAATATATTTAGAGAAAGACAAACTTAGTTGTTCACTTGTTGCTAGATTGTCTTCTAACACTAGGGAGATCGGTCTTGTCCGCAAGAACGATTTATCCGGCCAACAAATTGGCGACTCCACTGGGGAAAGGAACTTGTTGTTTTTTGTTCTCTTTTATTTTGATTTGAGGAAAAACTTTTCCTGGCTTTTGATTGATGGATATCTGCCTGGGTAGCTTAGGTTTTCTCTGTTTTTGAAAATTTTGAAATATTTTACGTTTTTCTTGAGCTTTTCTGGGGACCGCACTTTGTTCTTTTGCACAGTGTGGGCAGTTTCGCACTTTCCTTAAGTAAATAGTGCGGGACCGCACCTGTTACTTCTGGGAGCTTGCGGACCCTATTAAAATTTTGGAAAAAACTATAGATTTCTTTTTTCCAGTTTAGTTTAGATTTAATTTAGGATTCTTAGTATCTACCCAGATCTGTATTTTTCTGTCAAAAATCTCTTGTTTCTGAATTTCATTCAGCAATTCTTCATCTCATCAATCTCCATTAAGTTAATTGGGTGTTTTGAATCTCTTTTTTGAGAAATTCTTAATTTGATTTCCTTTGTTCATTACTTGGAGGTTTTTCTCAGTCTTTTCACAATTTTCCATCTTTTTGCTTTTGTTTTTGCAAAAAAATTTCCCCCTCATTCGCCGGGGGGGGGGGGCTAAATTGTGTATGAGTGTTAATCGCCTTTGAGTGTTTTTTGATCTTTGGAATTCTCACCCGATTTTCTTGAATTGCACTTGATTGGTTCTTAGATTACATTAGAATCATCTTGTGTTTGAGAATTCTCTTGCATAGATCACATTTGCATAATTAGAATTCTCATTTTCAAAATATGAATAAAAAATGTGCATAGATTACATTTTCATACTTTTCAAGTGAATTGTGTATAGATTACAATTGCGTAGTTTACATTCTGAAAAATCAATCGTAGATTTAGATCAATTTTCTTTGATTTGAATTTAGATGTTTTTATGCTTGTTTTAAAAACATAAAAATAAAAACTGTTTTGGAATTTATTTGCATTAGTTTTTCTTGATGAAATTAGTGCATTAGAGAATTTGTTATATTTTCTCTTAGTGATCAATTTTTTTCTTTGTTGGAAGTGGATGGAAACTCTTTCCTTACTTTAGTTAGGATTCATCGAATTGAAAATATTACATTATCATATTCAATTGCATTTAGTTTTGGGTCGGGTCATAACACCATTGGTTTCATATCCATTTACCCTTTTGAGTAATAACAGCCTAAATAACACAATGCTTAATAAAATTCATCTAGTAATTTTTACATTTCTAGGGCTCTTATAACCAACATAGCTTAGGCCAGTATCTTGGAGTAGGGAGTAATTAACTCTCCAAGATAGTAAAAACAAACAAGTAGAAAAATCTTGCAGTAGGAAATAAATCCAATTGTAATTGGTACAATCTGGGAAGCTTCTCTTAAAGAAGTCAATCACAAGATCATGTCCGAACCTTTGAGAAAATCAATTCTGTTTCATTGGGAAAGATAGAAGATTCTGCGCGCATTACAAACGGTAAACCTCAGATTAACCATTGTCGAGGAGCCTGGGGTCACTTGTCGGTAAACCTCGGATTGACCATGTCGAGGAGCCTTCAAGGGGATTGAGCTTTGTTACTCTGCCCTTGCGCGTGGAATTAGATCGTAGACTGTTCCCCTAGTTGTATTTGTTACTGTTGGTAACCTTAGTGTCCATAAGCTTAAGATTATTTCCTAAGGTAACGGTGAAGGAAAGATCTCACTGTACCTGGAGCAAACGTCAACTAGACTCACTTGGACTCTCTGGGGGGTTCTCTTCACACGAGATGGTTTTGTGAGGAAACTTGTGCCAGTTTGTTTCATTAAGCAGGTTGTCGGGGTAACTGTTCCAACTGCCCTTTCTGTATTAAATTCTACGATGTTGGATTTCATCACCAACTAGTGTTTTTAGTACGGGAAGTTACTGTTTGTGTGTGGTTTGACTCCTAGATTTGATAGCGCGCGTTAATTTGTTTGTTTTTACTTTTAGAGACCATAGGTGTGAATTGTTAATTGTTAATGTTAGTTTTAATTTGTTAATAAAATTCACTGAAGTTGAATATAATGGCAACTGTTCCAGAATTTACCAACCAAGGAACCCCTCTTAATGAGATTCCTAGTACTTTTCCTTTCTTTGGAAATGTTGGTCCTCCTTATATGGCTACATTGTCATTACCTAGATTTACAATAGGTTTACTGATATGGTTATTTTCAACTTCGTTGGCCCCGAATACTCCAATTGTTCCACCTCAACCGGATGCTTCACCTCAACAGAGTTCACCATCTCAACATCACCAACCTTTTTTTGACCCTTTACCTTCTTCGCCTAATATTTATTCCTCCATTTCTTCCTCTTCGCTTGGTAAAAGCCTTGAAACTAGTAACTAGGTGGCTAAGAAGAAGAAGAAAGGGAAGAAGAAGAAGAAGAAGCAATATAAGAAAGAAGTCAACCAACCAACCATGGCTGTAAGTGTTAGTTGTGTTGAGGAAACCTCCAACATGCATCGTAAACCCAAATACCCTTGCAAGCTTTGTAAGGGTGACCACTTCCTTATCAATTGTTTTGGTATTCCAAAGGTCTTGGAAGTGTGGTCAGAAACATCTCATCAAATTTCCGTTGATCCATCAACCAATGATAGTCAGGTTCCTGGGAAAAAGGGTAAAGTTAGGTTTCCTTGTAAGTTATGCAAAGGGAGTCATCAAACTCATATTTTCCCTCACATGGATGAAGCCTCAAAATTATTGGAAAACCTTACTGTTCCACAGTAATAATTTCCAATTGGTTATCGTAAACTTTCTCCCAACCTACCGTCAACTGACGGAGTGATTGATCTAATTTCAAGTGCAGTCGATCCCACTCTTCCATTGGAGAGTGAAACTCATATCACTCAAGTTGATGATCCATTAGTTTATCAAGTGGTCGATTCGATATCACATTCAGTCGATCCCATTCTCCCTGTAGAGAGTGAACTTCATACCGCTCAGGCTCTTCTTGTTACATCAGATTCTTCTACGCCGGGGGGCATTTCACCTGTTTTTACAGAACCCCCTCCAAATACTGAGGTCTTTTCCTTTGATTGGAATAGACTGATAGAACCTCATCTTCCTTCCTCTATCCCTTTCCAAATCATTGTGAATCTTGGTGGTAGGGACATACACCGCACACAGGTAGATGAAGGTGCTTTTGTTAGTATTTTATCCTCAATTGTTTGGAAAGCTTTGGGTTCCCCTCAGCTTGTGCCTATTACGCAGAATCTGAAAGCTTTTAATAGAACCATTAGTGAACCTTTAGGGATCCTTCCTAAGTTTTCTATTACTTTGGAAGGTAAAATTGTCTTTATTGATCTTATGGTAGTTCGAGGCCCCTTGGATTTCAATTTACTCCTTGGGCAAGACTATGTTTATGCAATGAAAGTTGTCGTATCGACACTCTTTCGCGTGATGTCTTTCCCTCACAATGGAAATATTGTGACTGTAGACCAGCTTTCATTCCCTATTCTTGTTTCGACTACCAATAATATGACACCCCTAAATGTTCCTGATTCTAAAGTGGTATCTACCCCGCCACGGGTTAATTATGTGGCAACTAGTCCCATGTTTTCAATTACCGATGCAAGCGAGCCTCTCACTGTAAGCTCGTCTTCATATGACTTAGATCCGATAATTGACATGGAAAAATCTATGGGATTATTTGAACACGATGTTATTCTCCCTTTTGAGTCCCTTGACATGTGTTCCTTCCAGAGAACTATTCTTCCTTCTGATGAAGACCTCTTGGAAACCATGATCAAGGTGTGTCCATTGACATATGTTTCTTCCAGTTGGAAGCCATGATCAAGGGCCCGAGGATAGTTCCTTTTACTGTGTCAACCTCGTTAAAAAATGAATCAGTGAGTCTGAGGAAAGTTCCTTTTACTGTGTCAACCTCGTTAAAAAATGAATCAGTAGTCTGAGGAGAGTTCCTGTTACTGTGTCAACCTCGTTAAAAAATGAATCAGTGAGTTTGAGGACAGTTCTTTTCCTATGTCAACCTCGTTAAAAAATGAATCAGTTTCTGAGGATAGTTCCTTTTACTATGTCAGCCTCGTTAAAAAATGAATCAGTTGCTGGTGAGGAGAGTTCCTTTACTATGTCAACCTCGTTAAAAAATGAATCAGTCGGCGATGAGGATAGTTCTTTTCCTGTGTCAACCTCATTAAAAAATGAATCAGTAGGTAGATTGTAGAGAGTAGATTGATATATTAGAAATAAGTATTTTATGAGGATGGTTCCTGTTACTGAGTCAACCTCGTTAAAAAATGAATCAGGTATGAGGACAGTTCTTTTCTTGTGTCAACCTCATTAAAAAATGAATCAATTGGTCAGAGGATAGTTCTTGTTACTGAGTCAACCTCGTTAAAAAATGAATTAGGTATGAGGACAGTTATTTTCCTGTGTCAACCTCATTAAAAAATGAATCAGTAGGTTATATAGGTAGATTGTAGAGAATAGATACGAGGATAGTTCTTTTCCTATGTCAACCTCGTTAAAAAATGAAACATTTAGGTGAGGATAGTTCCTGTTACTGTGTCAACCTTGTTAAAAAATGAAACATTTAGGTGAGGATAGTTCCTGTTACTGTGTCGACCTCATTAAAAAATGAAACATGTTGCCATGAGCATAGTTCTTTTCCTGTGTCAAGCTCGTTAAAAAATGAAACAAATCCTCCCCTAATTGAGTCGAGTCTTTGACTAGATCTCATAAATGTTAAGTTATATATTTAGGTTAGTTATTTCAGTTTTTGCATAATTTTCTTATAGTTTTAGGTCGGGTCTTTCATATGATCTCGTAAATGAACCTTCATTCCATCTAGCTATTAATTACCAACAGTGTACTTAGTTGAATGAAATGAAGCTGGGGGCGCATGTGCTCTAGCAGTTACGCTTAGGGGGCATCAAGCACAGTTTATTATGTTTCAAGCTTTTGTAAAAATGAAACCTATCTTGAGTCAATTTCAGTTATTTTCAAGACTCGTTAAGCTCATGAAAATGCTGAGATTATTTTTCTATCTTTCATTCTCGTAAAACACATGAAAATGTCAAGTTCTTTCCGTCTTTTCCTTCTCGTTAATTAAATAGAAAGTCGGCCACAGGAGTATATTTTTATCCCTTTTTCGAACTTGTTAAAACTTATGAAAAAGTGAAATTCGGAGTCCTCTTTTAAGCCCTTTTCAGACTCTTTAAACATGAAAATATTTCCGAGCACTTGATTATTCGAACTCGTTAAAGTAAATGAATGATCGTCCCTTCAATATAAGTTTACCCCTTTTACAGACTGAAATGGACTATTTACGAAAAAGGTATACGTTGACTAATTACAGTCAATAGAGTTCTCTCCCGCATTATTTTATCCTTTTTCGGGCTCGAGAGACTAAATTTATGAAAAAGTACACCCATGGAGTTTTCTTAAGCTTTTTCTTCTGACTCCCTAAAATTGAAAAACACCGAGTTTCTCCTATACTGGACTCATTAAAATTTAATAGTAAAGGACCTGTTCGATATTAAACAGGAACGAACCACTCCTTCTTAGGGTTCGAATTTTAAACTAAGTTGGACTCATCCGAAGGATGAGCTTATAAACAAGAAAATGTTATCCTCCTCAAGCTTGTCAAAAATAAAGAGGTACTTGCCAGAAATGGTGGGGGAAAAGAGAGAAAAACGAACCTGTTTGTTGTATTTTGATTTCGGAAAAAAGTCAACCACTCTTGAACACGACACTTTTTGTCCACCTGGGTTGGAAAATCCTTTGCCTAACAGTTAATCAAACCATGTTGAAAGTCTTTAGCCAGTTTCTGGGTATTAGCTTTGGGTCAATTGTTACCAAGCTATCTGCAGTGTCGTTATGTGTTCAAGAGGACAGTTCAAATAAACCATTCATCTGCAAAAAATCTGTCATCCATTTATGACCATCCCTGAGTCAATCCTTGCCGATATATTTTCAAAACTTGACCTATGATTTCGTGTTGTGGGCTTGCCTATGACAGATCACTTTCTATCGACGACAACTCATTATCTAGGAAGTTGATCCAGAAATCGTCAGTACCTTGAAATCTGCATGCCTCAATGGCAGGTTTCTCGCTTTCGACGACAGGTTGCATCATTGACCTTCGATCGAATGATTCCATGACGTGTTCGACTTCAGCTCATTCATTCACATTTCATGGTTTGTACTGAGTACTTTGAGAGCCATTTAAATTACTGGTGGTTACTCTCACACTTGTTAACAGTTTACATCATTGACGGGTAATCAAGTGGTTTCTACCATGTTCGATTTCGACACATTTAATCGCATGGATAGAATCATACTAGTTCAAGATGTGGAAATCAAGACCCTGGATCTAGTTTCTACCATCCAGGCTATGAGGAATTTTGTTATCAATTATACAGTGGAATATTTATAAACAAATGACTGCGTCCATACTGTGTCTGCACATGTCTATACTGTGATGTATTCAAAATCATTCCTATATTAGAACAATTTGAATTAGTTTCTAGATAGTTTTGATCTGAGTATGGGAATTCCTACCTCAGCGATGATATGATTTCATATATATATTTTTCATTGAATGTTTTTACAGGTTCCGACTGGGGTGTCCACAAGATGATCCTTGAAATGATAAAGTACTTCACTCTTCAAATATGACAGACTTCATCTTCATCTATTTCAGACTTCGCACTTTAGGGGGCAATCTGTTAAACTAAAAATTGTCACCTTGACATTCTGCTGACTGTATGAGCTCATTAACACTCATACATACCTCCTCTGCAAGTCTTACAACCTTTAATCCTGATGTCAAGCCCTGAAACAGGAGGAAAAACCCTAAAAAGCTCTGAGACTTTGGGTATGCAGGTAACATGAGGCCTGCCTGCGTTCCTAGCTTGGGTACGCAGGTAATACACTGCTTACCTGCATTTTAGAACGCAGTTTTCCTTTGCAATACCTGCGTACCCTCCTCAAAGTCAAAAAGGCGAGAAATTAAAGTCAAAAAATTGATTTGAGGTCAATTCTAGAAGGTTCTAGATGAGAATTTTTGGGGATGAGTACGCTTTGATAAGGTGCATGTATCCCTCACCTTAAGGAACTAATCCCTTGATGTGAGGAGTCTATCCCTTTGAAGGAGGATTCCATCCCTACAAAGGTGGAATCCTAACCTCCTCATTTGCTCTATAAAAGGAGGCAATGGGTAGCCTCAAATGGTTAGTTTTTGGAGATTGAGATTTTGGAAATTGAGATTTTGGAGATTGAGAATTGGAGTTCAAGCTTTATGTGTGATTGAGCTGAAGTGCTGTTGAGATTTAGACTTATTTCTGTTGAGTTTTTGAGAGGAAAGATCACATACCTCTTTATGCTCCTAGAGGAAGAGTGCAAGACTTATCAAAGTAGAGGAGACTCCTGCTTCAGACCCCGGGAAGGCCTTTCAAACATCAAGGCTAAGGTTGTAAGGTTCTTCTGTATATTTTAAGATTAATACAATCAAGTTTTGTTTTTCTCAATAAATTGTCATTTGATTGTTTAATTCAATAAGTTGTCGTTTGATCATTTATTTCATAGATTCCTTGATCACTATGATAGGTATGTTCTATAATTATTTATTATACAGGTGCTATTTAATATTTGCTTGTTTGTGATTGCAGGTCGACGAAAGACGACACTTTCTTGCGACGAAAGAACTCTTGTTGCGACTAAAGGATTATTATTGTGACGAAATATCTCTTGGAAGGATTTTGATGCGACGGAAGCACTACGACCACAAATAAGCATTTGGATCTAAGGTAGGATCGACACCTTCATAGCATTTAATTGCAAAACAAATATATTTAGAGAAAGACAAACTTAGTTGTTCGTTTGTTGCTAGATTGTCTTCTGACACTAGGGAGATCGGTCTTGTCCGCAAGAACGATTTATCCAGCCAACATTACATTGAAACCCTCATTATATATTTATCTAGAAAAGGAGGGAAAACCCTATATAGGGTTAGAAAATGTCAAAATCACTCATAAATATCATTAATTCCCAAGAGACCATGCAAGGCCCAAGGCACAAAATATCCCATGAAATAAATGCCAAAATAACTTCTAGCACCTAATTATAGAGTGACTTGCCTCAAAAAATACTAAAATAATAATTTGCAATAAATGAGTGTGTTTTGTGGACTTTGGGCCAAAAACACACAGTGTTGTCTATAAGCGCATCGCCATCCTAGGCAGAAAATAGGTCCTGTTGCAGCCAAGTTTTGGGGACCTTCCTGATGTCAGATTTTGCTCGGTGATGGCCTGTGGGAAAGCCTGATGAGTCTTATTTCCACATCTACCTTTGGTTTTATTATTGAGCACCTGTAACCAGTTCAAAAATTCAAATTTCCAAATATGCTCTTGTCGTAGCGCCAAGCCTGAAAATGAGGCAGAATGGTGAAAAATGAGGTGTGTTTTGACCTTTTGAGGGTCAAAAATGCTCCAAATGCTTTGAAATTTGGTGAGAATAGTGTACAAGGCATGAGAAATACAAAAATGTAAAGTTCTCCCTTTGAGGGTTCCTGAGGGAAAAGCGTAGCGCCAGTGGCGTTGCGCTTATAAGCCTCCAAATTCACAAAAAACAAAAAATTGTCCAAATTTCTTCAAAATTGGTGGATGTCTCCTTCAAGGGGTTTGACAAACCTGTAGATAATCTTGTGCCAAAATTCCAAGTCTAGCTTGGCCTTTTTCTTCTTTCAGTTCCTGGATCTTGGCTTTGGCCTTCTTTAGTTTGGCCCTTGCAACTTGGTTTCTCCGGGCATAATGCTTAGTCATCCTTATTTGGAGGTCAAGATCCTGTTAGCCTTCTCCAATTTAGCCTCCAAGTGTATGTTGTCTCTTTCCAACCAAGGCTCCCGGTCATGTGCTATCTCCATGGCCAAAATCTCATCTAGCGGGAGTTGTTCTGCTAGGGCTGCTTCTTTTTCTCTTTGTTTTGCCAATGCCTTCTTCAACCCCATGGTTCTAGGCCTCCTCCTAGATTGTCCTTCCTCATCCTCACTCTCTTCATAAGTGCCCATGAATTCTTCTAGTTTCTAGCTTCATAGATAGCAAGTTGTGCTCCTAGCTTCCTGTTCTCCAAGTCAAGGGCATCATTTACACATTTGGCTCAATCCAGATTGGCTTGGAGGTCTTTAATGAGTGCATTTTTGTTTTGGATGTGCAAGTTTGAGATTCTTGCTTCATTCACCTCATCACTATCTACCTGAATGATCTCAAACTCCCTTTCCACCTCATGATCTTCTTCTTCTTACTTTACCTTTTGTTTTCCTTTGTCTAGTTGCTGAGCTGAGGTGGATGCCATGGTCCCTTTCCTTTTGGAGGTAGTAAACACAAGCCTTGGCCCTCTTTGATATGTGAATGAAAGAGGTGTGATGGTGATCTTGTTGGTGCCTTTTTCATAGATGTGAATATTTTTTTTGTCATCAACTTCTTCATCTTCATTATTGGTATCATCAGTCATCATATTTTCTTCCTCATCACTGTCTTCTACCTCATCACCACTCTCATCTTCTTAACTTTTTTCAGCAGTGTCATTTTTTTCTTCATTTGAGCTGCTTGCCTCTTTACTACTATGATCCTTAATTTTATTATCAACTCCTTCATCACTTTCATTACTGTCATGACTATCTTCATGACTGTCATGAATATTGTCATGACTATCATGAATTTTTTCCTCTTTGATGTCTTGTCCATAACTGAGGCTTGCTTCTTCAGTGTCACTATTGCCCTTAGCCTTTGCATTTTCCTCACTATTTTGATCTTTATCCTGATTTCCCTCTTCATCACTGTTGAATTCATTTGTATTGTCATCTCTTCCATTTTCTTCATTATCTGTCCTTGCTTCATCATCATTTTCTGTTGCAAATTTATCATTTTCCTCTTCATTTTGATTTGACTCATTATCATTATCTCCCTCATTTTCACTTGATTCATCATTGCCACTTCCTTATTCATTTGATGCATCAAGAAAAGGGGAGGAAGGGAGGTTTTCTTGGGGTGAGGACACTAGTGTAGATGATGAGGGAAAGTTTGGTTGATGAGGAAGTTGTGGGCTTGTGAAGACTTCATGGGCTATGAACGCATCCCAAGGAATGATTTTTTTCTCCAGCTGATGTAATACCACCATCTTGATGAAGGAATGGCAAAATAAACTATGCATTTGATTGGTATAGGTCCTCCTCCGGACAACATATGACATCTTGTCAATGCTTATATATAATTAGTAAGGCAAGTGAAGCATTTTAACCCTTGTGAAATGCGTGAGGAGTCTAACATGGTAGGAATAAATTCTGGAGTATCTCCCTTAATAGGTGAAGTACTTCATGATAACCCTCATCAATGGTGAAACTCTTCGTTTTAGGTGTGAGAAAGGGAAGATATCCCTGCAGCCTACTCTGTACCTAGTTTTGACAAATGTCTCATAATGGATCATGTCCAAACTTGCCTTATTAAACCATTTCTCACCAACAGCAGGTATGCATGTAGAATTATTGATGGCATCTACTGATAGTTCGAAATTGTAATGTTCCAAAATTTTCATGAATAAATTGGAACATTAATTTTTGCTCATATTGTGTAGTAGGTGAATAAAAAGGAAGAGAAGGCCTCTTGAAATGAATAAAACCCTTCCTAATTTGAAAAGGGAACCTTTGAGCAACTTATTTTACACCTCCTAGTGTGAAAAGGGCTAGTTGTATGAGGAAAAGATCAAGTTGACCAAGTCAACCAATGTAGCCTAAGGAGGAGTAGCTTGCTTAAGAAGACAGCGCAAGTTTGGAGGGAAGAGATTCAAATGAAGATGGAAACAGTAAGAGGTGGGACCCAAGGTGAAGGAGCTCACAACTACATAAGGAGGAGAAGGGCAGCTTTGGGGAGTTAGCTGGTATATTTTGATTTCTTGTCTACTTAGACAATTTCTACAAACTCCTGCTGCTTAACAGAGTTTGGAGGGATTCCTATTTAGGAATTCCTTCTCCATCATTGAGTGATATCTTGAAGGGGATTGTGCTTCATTTATTCCACCCCTGGATTGTAGGCCAAGAATTTCTCATATTTGTAGCATTATTTATATAGCAGAGGAAGCTGTGTTGCTGGGAAGTGTAGTGGAAGGGTTGTCCTATCTACTCTTGTGCATTTCCATTCAGTGGAGGGAGTTTCTCTTGCATTGAGGGAGTTGTGTAGGGGATTTGAGAGCTCATTTCAGATCTTGGCATGTGGCCAACTCATGTTCCATCCATTACAGTGCAGTTCACTGGGTAAACTGCGTTATTTTTGTGAGAGCAACAACCACATGGTTTGATCCCTTGCTTGAGGGCTTGTTCTTTGGAGAAAGGGCCAACCCTTCTCCCGTAAAGCTCTATATTCCATTCCTCTTCTGTATTTTCATATTCTCAGCCATATTTATATTCAGTGTTGCAGTGACTGCATTTTCCAGCTACATATATTTGTAGATCTGCACTTTTCCACTTTGTATTTTCATGTAAACCCTTGTGGGTGATATTTATTGTGTATAAAGAGGAAAGGAATCACATTTTCTTAGCCATTGGATTATTTTTAATTTCAGATCTGATATTTCATGTTATTATCTACATAAACCCTAGTTAAAATATCATTTTTCTTGATTCAGTGCTTTCTGCATAAGCTAGGCTATGGGGTTTAAGCTCATTTGAGGCATATAGAAATAGGGAGATCTGTTTATATGAGCTAGAGTCATTTTTTTCACCTCAAATTCTGCATGTGAGCTGTATATCATGTCTAATAAGGGATACAAGTCCCCTTTCTCACTTGTATACCGTTATTTTCTGAAGAAAGTTGTTTGGTGCTCATATGTTGCTGCAATTTTCATCTACTTCACTGTGGGAGATCTGAATAACGTGCTTAAGGTTATTTCTTTGAGCCTACATTCTATAAGGAGGTCAAATCATATATGTTCTAAGGCATCACAATAGTGGTTGGCTTTATCTTCACATCTGCTCCCTTATACAACGTCCTAAGGAGCTTGCTGCAGCAATTCCTGAATAGGAATAATCACATATCTATAGACAGAGACTGCAAAGGGCCAGGTAGCCTCTGGTTCTATCCCTTCTTTGGAAGGAGAAATAACCAGTAAATTTTTCAGTAAACCATCTCTGGCACAGACTTGTGATATTTCCGAAAAATGAATATTACAATGGTATCAGAGCATGATCTCTGGCACTGCCTGTGAGATCGAGCCTTCAGAAAACTAAAGAAGAGAGCAAGGAGAAACCATCTTGGCTCAGCCTATGGATTTTGACTCCAGCCATAGAATACCAAGAAGAGGAGAACAAAGATGGAAAGGATGAGGTTACTCTCATCCATTTTTCAAATCAGAAAGAATCCTCTCCAAAGGGGTTCAACCAATGGGAAAGAAAGGTGCAGTGAAACTCCAATAGGGTTTCAAGATAAAAAAAGCTACAGTGAAACCTCTAGAGGGTTTTAGGAGGAAGGAGAAGATAAAATCACTTCCTATTCTCATGGAGGAAGTGAAAATTATGGAGGGCCACAAGAGGAAGTGGATAGATGGACAGAGGAAGAGGAGCATTCTTCTCCACTTGAGGAGGCTTCTACCAGCACTGTCCAGTTCATAGAAGAACAACCCACCATGCTAGCAGTTGGATCAGTCAAAAAATTAGAGGAAGGGACTCTTGCAGCCATACAAGATGTCTCAAAGACCCACAAAGGTATGAATAATTTTCCACGCAGTGACAATTCAGAAAATTTCATAGGAGGTTTGGGAAATTTTCATTTACATGGCCCAGGATTGAAACTTCATGTTGATAAAGAGAAGAAAGTTTATACATCATTGTACAAGAGGGGTTTGATCCAGGAAGGGATCACCACTCATTCCTTTGCACCCTTATTGAGTTGCATGCAGCATGAGGAGTTATGGTGCAAAGACTTGGGGAGCATCATGCATGAGGTGCCATCTCCTAAGGATGTCTTGTCCTTAGCACTCTTGGATTCTTGTGGATTCAAGGGTTTGATTGGTGAGAGGATTTTCCTGGAATTTCTTCAAGGGGTTACATCTCAACATCCCATGAGGTGTAAGGAGGAATACTTGCTTTGGGATAATGGCAGTCTTCATTAGGAAGATGCCAAAGGAGAGAAGGATTGGGGACAAACAAACTTGGATGAAGGAAGATGGATGGAGAGCAAGAGGTTTGTGAGCCACTTGCAGATCTATGACACAGGGCAGCAAGAAGCAAAGCTGCGCTGGCTACTCAGGAGAGATTTTTTCCATCATGAGACATGTCCTTTTCTCAAGGGTATGTGGATGGAAGGAGCTTGGCAGGATACTTTCATCATGGGACAACAAGGAGTGTGGATGCATTATGGTGGTATGGTCATCTTGTTTCCGCCACATATGATGAGTGATGAAGGTATGAAGAGGTAGCAAGGGTATTTTTTGCTTCGGAGGATTGGGAGAGAGCAAGGGAAAAATTGCTCCCCCACTTGGCATAGTGTTGCAAGGGTGAAGTATGGCACTACCATGGTGCAAGAGGTGCTTTCATCATGGAAGAGACCCCTCATATATGGCAGCATTATGGAGAATATATTTGACAAGCTACATGTCAAAGAATGGAGCTTGATATGGATGAGAGCCCATGTGTATAGGCCAAAAACGTTATCTCTTTAGAGTAGTAGCCGATGGATGAAGTGTGCCCAGCAGAAGTGTGGTGGTTCCATAACCCACAAGTCCCAGGATAATTTCATCTTGGTTTCACTTTGTGAGATGAGAGGAGGTGAGATGGATAAGGCAGCATATGGAGCCATCTATTACTATGCTACATTCTTCTTGAGTTGGATTCCCAAGCATGAGAAGAAGGATCTTCTTGCAGCACCTAGTTCATTCCTATTCATGGGAGCATTCCAAAAAAATATGGAGGGTTCATTCATGGATCCATACATCATTTTACTCCCATCATATGGTAAGAAATATGTTTTTACATTGGCTGATTTGAGTACTCTTACCATTATCTTGCAGTGCATAGCTCTACAAGAGGGAAATCTTATCAGATTGCTCCATGGACAGAATTGGGACAAACTATATGATGGAGGCAGCCATCTTTCACATGGCCTTTGGCAGGTTTTTTTCCATTGCATACATGCTCAACAACTTGGAAAACTGCGCTGCCACTATTGGGGAAACTGTTGGTAATTCCTTGCATCACATGAAACCTTAAGAATTTTCCTCATTTTTTTGATGATCATGACTTCCTCTGCTGATGTGGATCTGATTTACATTGGGAGAATGATTGGAAGAATGACACATGAGTGGGGAGTGTCCTTAAAGGGGAAAGATTCCCACATTTTCTGCATTACATGTTCTAAGGGGAACATGAGAATAAATATGGCCACCACAGCTAAGTACTTGTTTCCTTTTGAGGTGGACCATAAGTTTGATGATAATTAATTTTATAATCATGGGAAAGTGATAAAATATGACTTGTATGTTCAGCTGATCCATTCAGCCATTTACTTTTTACTAGTGAATGTGAGAATTTTCACCACTAGGCATTTAGCAACATACTACTTGCCATGCCATTTTTTGAAGAAGCAATGGATGAGATTACACTATGTCCTTTTGAGAATTTTTTGTATCATATAGAAGCATTCAAAGCCTACAAAAAACATCTCATTTGGACATTCTATGATGATAATGTCCTCTTCATCATGGAAGAAATTTTTTGGGGCAGCTTGTTCTTCAGTGTTGGGGGAGAATTATTTGGTGGATTGCTCTACATTTTTCCACTTGAGGGCAATACATTTACAGCCCATGAAAAACACATACTCTAAACTATTTATAAGGGGAGAGGAGGATAGTGTGGGATAGGCATTCTTTCCTATCATGTTCATTCATTCAGCCCACCTACACTTCAGGAGCCAAAGGTGGAGAGAATTCTTTATGAGTTACCATGTTGGAGGGTGAATCATTTTATATGGATGATAGCTTGGGGGTGGAGGTTTCACTTAGAGGGAATAATATTTCCCATGCATCTTGCACTCCATACCTTGAGAAGACCTCTAGGCCACACATGGTTGTCTCCTTGTGCACTTTCCTTCTCATGATCTTAGTCATTTGGGGTGTTTCACCAAATGCTAGTCTATATGCTTGGGAGAGGCACTATGGAGTTTCATGGATGAGATGGCATCATATTCTTTGGAGGATTCCATCAAATGCTGATGCTACCAGAGGAGGTAAGGAGATTCACTCAGTTCTATCCTTGCAGTTGCTTGAGGACAAGCAACATTTGGGAGGGGAGGACTGTAATGTTCCAAAATTTTCATGAATAAATTGGAACATTAATTTTTTCTCATATTGTGTAGTAGGTGAATAAAAAGGAAGAGGAGGCCTCTTGACATGAATAAAACCCTTCCTAATTTGAAAAGGGAACCTTTGAGTAGCTTATTTTACACCTCCTAGTGTGAAAAGGGCCAGTTGTATGAGGACAAGGTCAAGTTGACCAAGTCAACCAGCGCAGCCTAAGGAGGAGTAGCTTGCCTAAGAAGACAACGCAGTTTTGGAGGGAAGAGATTCAAATGAAGATAGAAAAACTAAGAGGTGGGAACCCAGGTGAAGGATCTCACAACTACATAAGGAGGAGAAGGTCAGATTTGGGGAGTTAGCTGGTATATTTCGATTTCTTGTCTACTTAGACAATTTCTGCAAACTCCTGCTGCTTAGCAGAGTTTGGAGGGATTCTTGTTTAGGAATTCCTTCTCCATTATTGAGTGATCTCTTGAAGGGGATTGTGCTTCATTTCTTCCACCCCTAGATTTTATGCCAAGAATTTCTCACTTTTGCAGCGTTATTTCTATAGCAGAGGACGTTGTGTTGCTGGGCAGTGTAGTGGGATGGTTGTCCTATCTACTCTTGTGCATTTCCATTCAGTGGAGGGAGTTTCTCTTACATTGAGGGAGCTGTGTAGGGGATTTCAGAGCTCATTTCAGATCTTGGCATGTGGAAAAATCATGTTCCATCCATTACATCACATTTCACTGGGTAAACTGCGTTATTTTTGTGAGAGCAACAGCTGTAGGGTTTGATCCCTTGCTTGAGGACTTGTTCTTTGGAGAAAGGGAAAACCCTTCTCTCAGAAAGCTCTATATTCCATTCCTCTTATGTATTTTCATATTCTCAGCCATATTTATATTCAGTGTTGCAGTGACTGTGTTTTCCAGCTACATATATTTGCAGATCTGCACTTGTCAACTTTGTATTTTCATGTAAACCCTTGTGGGTGATCTTTATTGTGTATAAAGAGGAAAGGAATCACATTTTCTTAGCCATTGGATGCTTTTTCATTTTAGATCTGATATTTCATGTTATTCTCTGCATAAACCCTAGATAAAATAACACTGTTCTTTATTCATTTCTTTCTGCATAAGCTACGTTATGGGGTTTAAGCTCATTTGAGGCATATAGAAATAGGGAGATCTGTTTATATGAGCTAGAGTCATTTGTTTCACCTCAAATTCTACATTTGAGTTTTCTCTCATGTCTAATAAGGAATACAAGTCCTCTTTCTCACTTGTATAACGTTATTTTCTAAAGACAGATGTTTGGTGCTCATGTGTTGCTGTAATTTTCAGCTAATTCATTGTGGGAGATCTGAATAACCTACTTAAGGTTATTTATTTGAGCCTAAATTCTATAAGGAGGTCAAATAATATATGTTATAGGGCATCACAATATTTTTTTGCCTTATCTTCACATCTGCTTCCTTATACAACTTCCTAAGGAGTTTGCTGCAGCAATTCCTGAATAGGAATAATCACATATCTGTAGACAGAGATAGAAAAGGGCCAGGTAGCCTCTAGTTCTCTCCCTTATTTGGAAGGAGACATAACTCGTAAATACCTTAGCATTCCATATCTGGAACATACTTGTGATATTTCCGAAAAAGGAATATTATAGAAATCCACCCCTGCAATATTCACCTGTTTATTCTGGAGGTTGAGGAAAAACAACCTTGTAAGCTCTAGGTGGTGTTGTACATGTTTGAACTTCTCACAAAATTGAAAACATCACACATTTTGGAAACATGAGAGGATAATGGGATATGAGGTGATATCCACTGTGCTCTGGGGTTCAAATCTATTCACTTTCCCTCCTTTGTGGTTTGGTCTCATAGGCCCTTGGCCTCTTTCACTGTTGCTACTGTTTTCTACTCCTGACATGGTGATTAGTGTTGTTTATGGAAAATCTTGGCCAAGTGGAGTAACATGAAAATGATGGTGGGAAGCTCTTGCAAATGAGTGAGACGGAGGTGAGGTATGACTGTTTTGTTTTGAGCTTGATGAGGGCCTTTACTTAAACTGATCTATGCTTTCCCTAGTTTCACCCCTTTCAACTGGAAATTACTAGCTTGGAGTTCAAAACAGATGTTTACTTTGTCATGAAGATCTAGGGTTTAATCATCTCTATTAGCCATTAAAACACAAAAATTACTTGGAGGGCAAGGATGAAAAGGCCACCTACCACTTTAGCTTGCTTGCAGGGTTTTTAAAAGAGTCTGGAGGGCTTCCCTTGAGCTGATGGATTTTTTTGTGAAATTTGGGTGACCTCCTTCATTAGTGAAGTGTCAGGCCATCGTGTGCCTCTGAGCGTAGCACCGGGTGAGTCGGGTGCCCTGTGTGCAACAATGCCTCCTCATGCAGGCTTGCCAGCCCTTGGGCACAGTGCTGGGCCTGTCAGGTGCTCTATGTGTGCATCGCCAGGAAAAAGAATGAGTGTCAGGTCGGCCTATGGGCGTGGCATCATGCCCCTATGCATGTTGGTCTACCTGGGCATAGCACCAGGCTATACATGCAGTGCCACCTGGTGTATGCGCAATGCAGTGTAAAAATTTCACTGCGGAGACCGGCTTTCATGCAGCGCCAGGGTCTTTGAGCACATCGCCAGGTTCCGTGTGTAGTGCCAGTAACCTAGCCCAAAAATTGACCAGAACTGAGAAAAAATCTCTTTGGAAGCTTTCTTGCTCTTTGTAATGGAAAAATGAGATGGGAAGAAAAATGAAGAAGGCCTTTTATACCTTTTTAGACCAATACATGAAATTCAAAAACCCACTTTGTAATGTTTTTTAATCTCTTTTTCATTTGTCTAATATCCTTTTTGACCTTTTTTCAGGTGATTTGAAAACTTCTCTAGGTAATTCTTCTTCCTTTGGTGATATCTTACTGGAGAGATGAAAAGGTTCTTTTTAACCTTTGAGGGTCTTATCACTGTCAAACCTCTTTCTGCAATGAGAAACTGAAAACACATGTTTTATCCCTTTCTTGACATTTCTGAATGTAAGTGATCTGAAAACACATTTTCTTACCTTCTTACTGATTTTGACAGTGACACATCCTCTTTAACAAAGATTATAAATCATGCTTGCTATGTCTCTTCCTGATTTGTTGTAGGTTCCATGACATGGTTGTTTTTGGTCTCCTTTGTCATTCTTTGGAGTTTGAAAACCTTCAGTCATATAAAAACAAACTCATGATTAACTTGACTTCTTGTCTTGAATCTTAACCTTATGCTTTCCTTCCTTTGACCATTTTGAGGGCTATGACTGAAAATGGAGGCTTGATCTCCTTCACACTGATACTCTCTGCATTTTCTCCCTTCAATGTAGTGAAGCACCATTTCCTTGGCCAACCCTAGGAATTACCTTCAATAACTTTTTGGAAACTTTCTGCTATCATGATGGAGGCCCATCATCTTCATTTCACTTGCTCTGCCTATTTTTCCAAAATCTTAGTTTTTAGGGCTGTTAGAGAAGAATAATTAGTGCTGTATTATAAGTTCTCTATAGCCCTTTCAAGTTCATTCATTTATGTTAAGTTCACCTCACCTTTTTCCCTTCTTTATTTATAACATTGAAAAATCTTCAATATGTCCTTGGTTGCGTTGATGTCTCTGTGTCCTTGTGATCTTTTGCATTGGCTTCTTGCTTGGAAATTCTATTTAGCCAATTAGTCCCCAAAACCCTGATTCTATTTGAACATAGGCATGCTTCCCTTTATTTGTTGTGGATGCCTTTAGTGAGGAGCTGTCCTCTTACCTTACCTCATTTTCTGCTGATAGTCACCGTGACATTCCTACAGAAATGTCAAAATGAGCAGCTTTTCTTTGTAGAATTTGTGCTTGACCAAGGGGGGCTTCCTTGAAGGATTTCTTGATCCATTTTGGACAATCATGCGCTGACCTTCTTACTCTTTGATTCACCCTCTTGGCACATGAAAAACAGTGATTTAGAACACTAAAAAAATCCTACAACCTATGAAACCCTAAATGACCTAGTGGGAGGCTCTTTGGGCTTGTCTTTGACTGAAAGCTTGGCTTTGAGGTCTTCAAGTATAAAAAATAGATTTTTTGACAATTTGATGTATTGATGATCCAAAATCCAATGTACTTGATTTATCTAAAGAGCCTACAGAGATATTTTTGAGACCATAAATGCTTGATGTATCCGGGAAACACAAGAATGAGTAGGTTGGTTGATGATCCTAGGTGGCAAGTGGAGGGGTTAGGCAATTCAAAACAGAGTGCTAAAGTCAGAGGTGGCAAAACATAGTAAAAATGAGTGGCATGAGCCCATGATGGTTCTTCTGGGAGTGGTAAGATGACCATGACATGATAGGATAGTGAAAAAGTGAAAAATTTACCCTAAGGATAATGAAGGCAGTGAGATTTCTAAAACTTACAACATTCATGAATGACATCAGGTGATGCTTCAGGGATAATGGGAAGATCTCCTAGGAATGACCCTAGAACGAACGACGGTTTGAATTGGCCAGGGCCATATTTTTTGTACCATGAAAGACCATCTGAGGCTATACCTACATAGGGTTGAATTACATCTGTGTTAGTTAGGGGATACTTCTCGCTGTGTGTCAGCTAGCCTACAGTCATGATGCGGTCCTCGTGGGGGAACATCATAATGCAAAAGACGGGGGAGGTTATGGAAGACATGGCGTACATATAACTCTTCCTGAGGAGTATATATTAATCCAAGTGAGCGTCTAAGACTTCAATTTCTATGTGGACTTGTTAGTCATCCATAATTCTGATTTTATCCAAAGATGACTAAATTTGACAAACCCAGATTTCTAGAACAGAATTGCAAGAACATGATGAGTTCTAGAAATCTCACTACCTTCATCATTTCAAATCCATTAGTCCATTGAAATATTCATCTATTTTTCCTAAAAATATTATCTTGTTGTTCCTTAGCAGTGTTGTTCCTTAAACATTGTTGTTCCCTAAAGTGTTGTTCCTTAAACAGTGTTGTTCCCTAAGCTACTGTAGTTGTTCCTTATTCAGAATCCTCAAGAAACACTACTGAACAAAAAGAGACTGTATGTAGGCCATTTTTTCCATCATTTGCTAAAGCCCAGTTCATTCTTTTCCTTTATCATTCATCCTCAATTTTCCCTAAAAAACCCCTCCAAACCATCATAACCCCTTTATATGGTTCGAAAAAACCTCTTTAAACCAATACACTCACTATTTTTTTGGTTTAAAACACCCCTTTCACCTATCGAAACTTCCAATTTTGCCTAAAAACCCATTTTTTAGCTGAAAACAATCTTTTTTGCAACTAAGGTTTAAGCCCCTGAGGGCTTAAGCCTTTCGCTCCTTTTCCCCATATGTCTGAGTGCTATGACCAAGTGCCCAAACCCCATTGCATCGGCAATTCCTCTATGAACCTACATTTCCTTTATAAAATTCTCCCCGCCAATGCGAATTAGCTCCCTTTCTCTAGCCCCTGGTCACTTCTCCTCCACGGGACCATGCCCCAGGCCCAAGCTCTTAGTCCCCATCGCATCGGCATTCCCTTTATTTTCCTCCTTCCCCCTTATCTTATTTTTTGTTGATCCATCGATGCGATTAGCTCTTCCCCTCCACTCCTAGTCCCTTTTCCTCCATAAAAACCTTTCCTTCTAGCCCCTTCCCTTACCTTTTATTTACCCCCTGCACCCTTTGTAAAACACTTTTTCTCCCTTGTATAAACATGCTATCAAAAAAAGCAAGCCCACGTCATTTCTTGGCCCCACCACCCACCGCTTAAACTGCTCATCCAATCCTCCTCCACCATCCACCCTCCACCCAAGTACCTTCCACCTATCATGCTCTCCCGCGGCCATTGGATCTACACCCCCAGATCCTATGGCCAACGCGTTGTTTCACGCTCACTTCCCAAAATAACCAATCGCATGATATCAACGCGAAAAGGGTGGTTTCCTAAGGACACATGGTAAGTGATGTGTGGTATCGTGTTCAAAATGTGTAATGCAACTAACCACCCAACAACTGCACTAAAACCACAAGCGGTTTCTGCAAAACCACTCTCATCCATTTTTCGCGCCCAAACCCAATTTGAATCTTTTTTTCACGGGTTTTCGCCTCTCTGTCGTGTAATCCCCTCTTCTGCCTGCATATCCTGCTCCTCCGCCACTCCTCAGCCTCTACGCGCAGTCAATTCCCATTCCGCAGGGTTTCATAATATTTTTATTTGTTTTTTGCAGGTTCTATGGTGGTTTTAAGGGCCGAAAATCCTCCCATAGTTCATAAAGGTATGGGACAAAAAGGTTACGACCTTTATGGTCCAAACAGAGGCCAAATCATGAAGAAAGGGAATTGCCAGGGTTAGTTTCGTGGTTCGATCGGTGTTCTATGAGCACTGTTTACACTATCAAACCCTCAGCATCTCGAAGGCACCTGTCCACAATAGCAAAAGGGAAAAGTTAGAAAATATTTAAAAATAAAGGGTTAAATGCTAGAACCAAGAAAAAATTGGATAAAGCGCAGCAATTAAAGGAAGGAATTGAGGCCAAAAAACAAAATAAACAGGGAAATAAAGTTTCCAATCAAGTAGCGTATAAAGGAAAAAGGGCAACAATGTTACATTATGAAGGCCAAAAGCATCATCAGGGCTTTAAACACAATTTATGGATTAAAAAAAAGATAAAATTAGACCTTAAAGAAGCCTCCAATACATCGACAGAGGCATTTATTCGCTTAATAAATCAAATTGACACCTTTCACCTACTTTCTGTCCATAAAAGAAAAATTATAGTTATTTCAAAGTCAGAAGATATTACAATCTGTCAGAATAGTTAATGTAAAGACAGAAAAATCCCTCAAAGTCAATATTTTCAACTACTTCATCCTCAGGAAGTATAAATAGATTTATTACGCAGAGAAGTAGTTGAGAGGCATTCCTACCTTATGTTTTGCATGGTTTGAAAGGCTAGGAGTGCATTTACTATTTCATTAATAACATTTTGAACCCTAGATATTTCCACCTCCTCAATTACAGTATAAATACTGCTGTGGAACTCATTTGTAAGGGTTGGTTGCTGGCATTCGAACTCTTTGCAGTTGTACATAGTCTGGCTGAAGAATAAGAAGAAATTGAAGTTTTTGGAATATTGATGATGTTTTTACATGTTTTATTAATGAGAAGGATCTATCACTGGATCCTTGAGCATGGCTGTTGGTGAAGTATTCTAAATTGTTAATGTTTTTCCTATTTTTCCATTATGTTTCATCATTTCTTGCTTGTATTAGAGTGAAAATTTTAGGCTAACAAATGTCTCCTAGAAGCACCTTAGACCTGTTTTCTCTTCACTGTATTTATGTTTTCATCTGCTGAAGGTTTTATTGAGTAGTTTGACTGCTTTTAACCTTTAAGTTTGTTTATTTCAGAAATAGTTCAAATAGTTGGTTTCAGGGATGATTTATGGTTTTCCCTGCTTTCTTGCTGCCTCTTGAAAACTATTTCTGAAGTCTCCCTTTATAGTACCATTGTTTACAGTCTTCCAAGGAGGTCTGTTTTGATCATACCCTTTGTTCTTGCTTAGATAATTGTTTTGAAGGTCTTTATAATTGCAGTCTTAGATGTTTAGGAGTTCCCTCTTCTATAAATGAAGTTATCGTGAATCTTATATGTTTTCTAAGTCTTTGAAGGTGAAATATTTGGATGAAATAGAGCATTCCTCGACTCCTAGATTTCATTGGAACAATTTTTCTTGGAATTATTATTTGCTGAAGTGTGGTTTCTATAATTTATGGTTAGCCCTATCTATGGAATACCTCTTCATGTTCAGATGATGTTTTAAGTCCCTTTGTTGAGAGGTACATATAATTAAGGATTCTTAACTACCCTTAGTTCTACTTCTTCTTCTAAACCCTTAATGTCCATTTCATTTCATCCACCAAACCCAAGATCCACTAGCCAAGTTAGATTTTCCCTTTGATATCCCATATCCATTGATTGAGCTTGTTATAAATTCTTCTTGACTCCATTGCCCAATGGTTCTGATGTTTCCCCTTTCTATCTATGCTTCCTGGATCATTCATGTCCAATCAACCAAAAAAAAACAAACAAACAAACTTGCACTTAATAACTAGCCTAAAATCAAAATTTTACAAGCATAAAGCTATATCTTTACAAACATATTGAGAGATCCCTCTCTGAGACTAGAAGGGCTAGATCCTAGAACTCTAAAGACTGGTTTACATGTTTCCTTGTCATTTGGTTTGCCAATCAGCCAAGTCATAGGATCCTAACATTCTAGTGATCACGGTGGGAGTCAGGACATCTCAGTATATAGTCACATAAATACCTCTAAAAACTCATTAGACCTTCAGTAACTCAAAAAATTTCTAGTGAATCTTCCACCTCATCGCCATATCCAACATTCTGGATCACGGTGGGACCACTGAGTTCATAGTTGCCTAGCAAGCTCTTATAGACTCATTAGTCCTTCAAAAACTATAGAAACTTAGAAAACCCCAAAAAAAAATTCAGATTGGCCTTCATAATAAACATTGGTGGTGGACCATAGAATATTTTACCTCCAAAAGAGCTAAAAATTTCCACCTGGCGACTACACTGGCCTCCAGTAGGCCTATTACTTTACCAATCCTTGTAAACTCCCCTAGGAATGCATTCAACAAACCCAATCATACTATTGGTGGACAGAAAAGTTCAAATCTTCCACTTGGCGACTCCACAACCTCCAAAAGACCTAATGACTCCACTTGAAGAAGACTCTAAATTGGTTGACAAGATACAGTGACCTCCTTTTTATAAACATGGATCCAAGTATGGACAGAGAAGAAAAATTAGATACATTATTTAACATAATGGAAAAAAT
The DNA here is from genome assembly GCA_034641835.2 of Pinus albicaulis. Taxonomy (NCBI): domain Eukaryota; kingdom Viridiplantae; phylum Streptophyta; class Pinopsida; order Pinales; family Pinaceae; genus Pinus; species Pinus albicaulis. The sequence goes on from CM076583.1 coordinate 749,564,867, forward strand.
GATGTACATACTTGATAAAAGATCAGATAAGCAGAAGGCTCATACATATATTGATTATCCAGAGAAACCTATGCCTTTCCCTGATCAAACACAAACTCAACCACTACAAGACATATACAAGAAGCAAAATATGTATGATGAGCAAGATTACAGAGAAAGAAATGAGGAATATTGTCAAGAAGGTATTGATTGCCTACCTATACCTTGTGTTTTACTTTTAAAAGAAATTTATAAATAAGCTGCAAACATAAACAAGGAACAGTACCCTGAGGAAACACTCAGCCATCTTGAACTCACAACATCTGAAATAGGAGAAGAAACAAAACAAATATAATCTCTGCCTTTATGTTATAACTCATTTCAGATTATTAAATAAGAATGGAATCCTGACAATATATTAGAAACAACTCATGAATTCCATGTTCAAAATGAATGTCACAAAGATCAAGAGGATTTTTTTGAGAGTGGAAAAGATCAGGAAATAGAAGAAAGTCCTCAGGATCCAACTGAAACACAAGTATTCATTCACCTTTCCTTCTAGGTGAGGCTCAAGAAGACATCCAACCTCAAAATCAGCCTTCATAAGACAAAGAGGACTGTTGTTTTTCTGTCCAAAGCCAAACAAAGGTTCCTCCTCTTTTGACAGAAGAAGAAACTAATCAAATATTAAATAAACAGCCAGCCCTCAAAACTTCTTTTGAACAAAACACTTCTGCTCATCTACCTACTAAACCTTGTTGTCTTGAGCCAGTAAATAAAATTGTAGATCAACTTAAAGAAAAAAAATTGATAACCCAATATGCTTGATTGGTGATATTGTTTATACTAATGATTTTCCAATTTTTGATCAGTCTGATGACGATGATGAGCTCCAAACAGAAACTAATCATGCAGGGAAACCAACAGTGGATTGGTGTCATGAATTTCATTATCATCAGCAGGAAAGAAGTAATAAAAAAATGCAGCCCATCAGAAATAACTTTCATATAATTGGGAATCAAAAATATATCAGTTATAATGTTGAGGTTGAGAAGAAAGAGGAATTTCTTGAGCAGGATGAAGATAAAGAGCCTTCTCCTGAGAGGGTTGAGGTAATAAAGGATACCCCTGCTCAAGAATATGATGATCTCTTCATAGAGTACAGTCCACTGAATCAGAGCATAACAAGACTATAAGAGGACAATACTACAATCTATGATGAGTCCTCCAGTTCAGCTAATAATGAAGATGAGGAAGAAGTTCTTTCTTAAATGAGTCTTAAGCTTGATCCAGTGGAGGAAAAAATAATCTTGGTTGAAACCTATCTTCCAAATATTCATAACCAGGCATTGTTTCAAGATCCCTATGCTCATTTCTTGAAGATATTTGAAGAAGGGATAAAGGTTTTTAGGAGCAGTGTATTACCAAAAGTAAGAATATTATTTAGCACTGCTGTTAAAAAACAAGGGAAATGGGAGTGGCCCTGTTTGTCCAACATGCTCAAAGAGATGAGCAAAGACCAATCATGGAACCATCTGATTGACTGGATGTATTGAAAAAGAGAATTGGTCAGCTAAACATGTAAATATTCCAAGTTAGATTACGTTATATAGGAAATAAAATAAGCTCATCCTATGAGCATTTAGTTAATTTTTGTTTTTTCTTTGAAAAAGAAAAATTGAAAAAAATACACAAAAAACAATAGAAAAAGAGAAAAGAGGGCAGATATAAAAGAAGAAAGGTACATCTCCATACCAAAAAAGAGGAAAATTTGAAAGTGTGCAAGCTTAAATGCCACTACTAAAAGAAAACACTGCTACTTAGTCATACAGCCTAATCATGACTAGATAGATTTCAAATATACTGTTGATAGGTTAGTGAATTAGATTTGCCAAACAGTTTAATCTTGGCTTATCAGTAGAATAGATTAGGATAGAAGAAAGAATGGTTCAAAAATGCTCAAAATCTGAACCAAGAAAAGGAAAAAGATAGCTCTAAATAGATCAAAACCAGAGCTAGAAGAAGAATAGAACGATGTTTTATAATTTTCAGATCTTAAGCCTTCACAAATTTTGTTTTATTTTTCTGCAAATAAAGTCTATGTGAAGCTTGTACATACATCCATAGACACCATAGAAAATCAGACAGTCTAATCCTAATTTGACTATTTTTAAATTTCGATTTTAGAAAATATAGAATAAAATCTTCCAGACAGTTTAATCCTGACAGATAGTAGCTTAGGTAGAGAATTAATGGGTTCAACAGTTTAATCTAAACTCATGGAAGAAATAAGGATAAAATTAGATAGTTTATTTCTATTTTCAAAAATAAAATATCAAAGAGTTTGCTAGTTAAAATGCACTCGAAGGAAGAAAAAGAAAAAAATGCTAGAACAAGTAAGGTTGGGTAGGTAGAGATTTTGTTTTGAAGAAACTACATGTTGCAGATTGATAAAGGTTGTCCTTTTAAAAAGAAGATCAACAAGAAAAGAAGAAATCTGCACAATGGATAAGGCATTGATCTACTAAAAGCCAGAGATCTGTAAACTGAGGTTCTGGACACCTAAAAGGACAGTTGTCCTCCCCAAATAGAGCCACTGTCAGTCATCCATAATTCTGATTTTATCAAAAGATGACTAAATTTGACAAACCCAGATTTCTAGAGCAGAATTGCAAGAACATGATGAGTTCTAGAAATCTCACTGCCTTCATCATTTCAAATCCATTAGTCCACTGAAATCTTCATCTGTTTTTCCTAAAAAGATTATCTTTCTATTCCTTAGCAATGTTGTTCCTTAAACAGTGTTGTTCCCTAAAGTGATGCTCCTTAAATAGTGTTGTTCCCTAAGCTGCTACAGTTGTTCCTTATTCAAAATCCTCAAGAAATACTACTGAACAAAAAGAGACTGTATGTAGGCCATTTTTTCCATCATTTGCTAAATCCTAGTTCATTCTTTTCCTTTATCATTTATCCTCCATATTCCCTTAAAAACCCCTCCAAACCATCATAACCCCTTTATATGGTTCGAAAAAACCTCTTTAAACCAATACACTCACTATTTTTTAGGTTTAAAACACCCTTTTCACCTATCGAAACTTCCAATTTTGCCTAAAAACCCATTTTTTAGCCGAAAACAATCTTTTTTGCAACTAAGGTTTACGTCCTTGAGGGCTTAAGCCTTTTTCTCCTTTTCTCCATATGTTTTAGTGCTATGACCAAGCGCCCAAATCCCATCGCATCGAAAATTCCTCTATGAACCTGCATTTCCTTTATAAAATTCTCCTCGCCGATGCTAATTAGCTCCCTTTCTCTGGCCCCTGGTCACTTCTCCTCGACGGGACCATGCCCCAGGCCCAAGCTCTTAGCCCCCATCGCATCGACATTTCCTTTCTTTTCATCCTTCCCCCTTATCTTATTTTTTATTGATCCACCGATGTGATTAGCTCTTCCCCTCCGCTCCTAGTCCCTTTTCCTCCATAAAACCCTTTCCTTCTAGCCCCTTCCATTACCTTTTATTTACTCCCCGCACCCTTTGTAAAACACTTTTTCTCCCTTGTATAAACACGCTATCAAAAAAAGCAGGCCCACGTCATTTCTTGGCCCCACCACCCACCACTTAAACCACTCGTCCAATCCTCCTCCACCATCCAACCTCCGCCCAAGCACCTTCCACCTATCGCGCTTTCCCGTGGCCATTGGATCTACACCCCCAGATCCTACAGCCAGCACGTTGTTTCGCACTCACTTCCCAAAATAACCAGTCACACGATATCAGCACAAAAATGGTGGTTTCCTAAGGACACATGGTGAGTGATGTGTGGTATCGCGTTGAAAATGCGCAATACCACTAACCACCCAAAAACTGCGCGAAAACCACAAGTGGTTTCTGCAAAACTACTCTCATCCATTTTTCACACCCAAACCCAATTTGAATCATGTTTTTGCGGGTTTTCACCTTTCTGCCATGAAATCTCCTCTTTCGCCTACATATCCTGCTCCTCCGCCACTCCTCAGCCTCTACGCACAGTCAATTCCCATTCCGCAGGGTTTCATAACATTTTTATTTGTTTTTTGCAGGTTCTATGGTGGTTTTAAGGGCCGAAAACCCTCCCATAGTCCATAAAGGGATGGGACCAGAAGGTTATGACCTTTGTGGTCCAAATAGAGGCCAAATCATGAAGAAAGCGAATTTCCAGGGTTAGTTTCGTGGTTCAATCAGTGTTCTATGAGCACTGTTTACACTATCAAACCCTCAGCATCTCTAAGGCACCTTTCCACAACAAAAAAAGGGAAAAGTCAGCGAATATTTAAAAATAAAGGGTTAAAGGCTAGAACCAAGCAAAAATTGGATAAAGCATGGCAATTAAATGAAGGAATTAAGGCCAAAAAACCAAAGAAACAGGGAAATAAAGTTTCCAATCAAGAAATGTATAAAGGAAAAAGGGAAACAATGTTACATTATGAAGGCCAAAAGCATCATCAGGGCTTTAAACACAGTTTATGGATTAAACAAAGATAAAACTAGACCTTAAGGAAGCCTCCAATACATCAACAGAGGCATTTATTCGCTTAATAAATCAAATTGACACCTTTCACCTACTTTCTGTCCATAAAAGAAAAATGATAGTTATTTCAAAGTCAGAAGATATTACAAACTATCAGAACAGTTAATGTAAAGACAGAAAAATCCCTCAAAGTCAATCTTTTCAACTATTGCATCCTCAGGAAGTAAAAACAGATTTATTACATAGAGAAGTAGTTGAGAGACATTCCTACCTTATGTCTTGCATGGTTTGAAAGGCTAGGAGTGCATTTACTATGTCATTAATAACATTTTGAACCCTAGATATTTCCACTTCCTCAATTACAGTATAAATACTATTGTGGAACTCATTTGTAAGGGTTGGTTGCTGGCATGCGAACTCTTTACAGTTGTACATAGTCTGGCTGAAGTATAAGAAGAAATTGAATTTTTTGGAATATTGATGATGTTTTGACATGTTTCATTAATGAGAAGGCTCCATCATTGGATCCCTGAGCATGGCTATTGGTGAAGTATTCTAAATTGTTAATGTTTTTCCTGTTTTTCCATTATGCTTCATCATTGTTTGCTTGCAGTAGAGTGAAAAGTTTAGGCTAACAAATGTCTCCTAGAAGCACCTTAGACCTATTTGCTCTTCACTGTCTTTATGTTTTCATCTGCTGAAGGTTTTATTGAGTAGTTTGACTACTTTTAACCTTTAAGCTTGTTTATTTCAGAAATAGTTCAAATAGTTGGTTTCAAGGATGACTTATGGTTTTCCCTGCTTTCTTGCCACCTCTTGAAAGTTGTTTCTAAAGTCTCCCTTTAAAGTACCATTGTTTACAGTCTGCCAATGAGGTCTGTTTTGATCATACCCTTTGTTCTTGCTTAGATAATTATTTTGAAGGTATTTATAATTGCAGTCTTAGATGTTTAGGAGTTCCCTCTTCTATAAATGCAGTTATTGTGAATATTATATGTTTTCTAAGTCTTTTAAGGTGAAATATTTGGATGAAATAGAGCATTCATCGACTTCTAGATTTCATTGGAACAGTTTGTCTTGGAATTATTATTTTTTGAAGTGTGGTTTCTAGAATTTATGGTTAGCCCTGTCTATGGAATACCTCTTCATGTTCAGATGATGTTTTAAGTCTCTTTGTTGAGAGGTACATATAATTAAGGATTCTTAACTGCCCTTAGTTCTACTTCTCCTTCTAAACCCTTAATGTCCATTTCATTTCACCCACCAAACCCAAGATCCACTGGCCAAGTTAGATTTTCCCTTTGATATCCCATATCCATTGATTAAGCTTGTTATAACTTCTTGTTGACTCCATTTCCCAATGGTTCTGATTTTTCCCCTTTCTATCTATGCTTCCTAGATCATTCATGTCCGATCAACCAAAACCAAACAAACAAACAAACTTGCACTTAATAACTAGCCTAAAATGAACCTTTTACAAGAATAAAGCTATATCTTTACAAACATATTGAGAGATCCCTCTCTGAGACTAGGAGGGCTAGATCATAAACTCTAAATATTGCTTTACATGTGGCCTTGTCATTTGGTTTATGAATCAGCCAAATCACAGGATCCCAATGGGACTGTCCTTCCAGCTAAATAGACCAGGACATTTTGGTAGAGTCCGATGGGGGTCGAGGGATGACCATCATATGCTCGAAGCATTATGACTAAGGGTTTTAGTTCAGGAGAACCTAACTTCTACCAATTTTTTTTTGACATGATGCATGTCGATGCACCCTCATCTATAAAACATCGGTGAATAGTGATATTCTGGATCGACACTGGTATCTGGAAGGAGACCATGGAAGGAAGCCGGGGTGTAATATTCCCATTTTAGCACACAACTAAATGGAATATTAAAATTTTGTTTTTATCACCTAGCAGCTTAATAAATGGGTAAGGGAACCCATTCTTATTGAATACATGAATAAAATCCCTCATAATGTGAAAGGGATCATCAAAATAGCTTTATTTTTCACCCTCAAGTGTGAAAAGGGGAAAATGCATGAAGACAAGGTCAGGTTTGACCAAGTCAACAACGTTGCCATAGGAGTGGATCACTTTAGAAGACAACACAGTGTGAATGAGGAAGAGGATATTTGGTGGAGGAAAACCTAATGAGTGGGACCCATGGAGATATATATTTCACTTTTTTAAAAGGAGGGCAAGGCAACCATTGTCATTCATGAATTGGATTATTGATTTCATTGTCTATTCATACATTGTGCATTCTTTTGCTGTTTAGCAAGAATTTCTGAGGAGTTCCTGTTTAGGATTCCTTCTCCTTATTGAGAGGCCTATTGAGGGATTTTTCTTCATACTCCACATTTCTTGGGTCAAGGCCAAAGCCACCTCCTTCAGTCACAACATTATTCCTGAAGCAGGATAACTTTGTGTTGCAGTGTGTTGTAGTGGGGACTCCACAACACCATTTCCTTGGATCATATTTCAGAGGAGGGAGCTTCTATTCCTATAGGAGGTTAGTGAGGGAGATTCCTAAGCTTATTTCAGATCATTGGCATCAGGCCAAGCACTTCCCTTCACCAATAGTGCAGTCCCTTCTCTAGACTACGTTATTTCTGAGTGCAATTGCAGTGGGGACTTGCTCCACTATTTTGGAGGGTGAGATCTTTAGGGATTGGATCAGCCTTTCACCTGAGAGATCCTTTGGATGAGATTCAGCCATCATTTGCAGCATCATCAGCTATCTACATCCATTTCCAGTTTCTGAGTTGCAGCTGCCACCCAGCAACTCCGACATTTCTGCAGAATTTCCATTTTGTGTATATTTCAACCAATCATTTTAAGGACTGTGTATTGTAGTTTCCAGGGGTTGAGATATTGCTCCCCATTCTTTATTTGATCTATAAATTTTTGTATCCATGTATTGACATTATTTTGTAGCAGTTCTCATTCATAGACTGTGCATTCATAGCTTGCCTTATCATATGTAGCAGTGTATTACATGATTATTGTACTTGTGTCTTTGATGATGGATTTGCCTAAGCTTGAGTGATCATTTCCTCAAGATCTTGTACACTTTCTGCTACCATATTATTTATAAGATGGCTATGAGATCTTATTGTATTTTTTGAATTTGATGTTATTCATTTCTATTTCCAGTCTTGTTCATGTATTGCTAAATCTCCACATTGGTAATATATTGAGATATTCCCAATAGTGCGGCTGTTCCTAATTTGGAATATTACAGTGGTATCAGTGCATGATCTTTGGCTCAGCCCGTGAGTCTCAGCCAAAGAATATCAAGATGACGAAGAGGATAAGTTTACTCTCATCCATTTCAAATCCAGAGGAGACCTCTCCAAGGAGGTCAAGAAGATTGAAGAAAGAGAAGAGGAAGGACCATGCAATTCCTACTCTCACAAAGAAGAAAACCGGAAGTATGAAGGACACTTGGAATTAGAAATTCTAAATGAGTACCTTTCTGAATACAGAGCTAAACCTAAAGCCTTCCAAGATACTCTATCTTTTCCACAATTTATTCAGCAGAAAGAAGGAAGAAGACCCTACAGCTATGGGATGATGAGAGGCAATAGATTTCTATTGTCCACATTTGATGTATCACTCACATGTGCAACAGAGGTTTGGGTGAAGAAGCTAGAGGATTTCTTCCTGCTACATCCTATAGTATACAGAGAGGCTATAGAAATTGCAGCACTGCACCTTGAAGGTGAAGAAAATTTTTGGTGGATCAGCCATCTAAGCCATGTAAGGGTTTCAACTCTTGCTGAGTTTTCTCAAAGAATGATCAGAAGATTTGGAAAAAGGAGGGAGGAGCCCTTACCACCATCTAGTGAGGCATGTACCAGCGCTGTTGAGACCATGGAGGAGCAACCTTCATCTTCAGCAGTTTGGGAGGCCAACACTTATGAGAAGGAAACTCTTGCAGCCCTGCAAGGAGCTTCCACATTTCACCAAGGTATTATTAAAAATCCATCTCTTGTCATTTCAGAAAATTTTTTGGATGAGTCTACATCATTGCATGTAATTGACCTAGAGCAGCAGAATAGCACTGCGCTGCATAAGAGAAGTGATGGAGAAAAGAGGAGCCATTCCTCATGTAAGCACTCAAAGGACAGCTTCATTCAGGAAGCCATAAAGGAAGCAGTGAGAAGGAGTAGACATCTGGAGATAATAAACTCTTTCTCCTCTCTAGATGACACTCTCTTAATGAGATACCACAGCTCAAAGAGAGACTTCTACTGGCAGTAGATCCAAGGCCTCTTTGGTTTTGGAGGACCATGCATGAGGAGGAAATCTCAAGGAGAGATTCCAATGGAGGTGCACTCCCACACATCATGGAGTGCAATATTATTCAACAGTTTGAGGAGGTTCTTCACTTCTCACAGGAACAGATAGAAGATGGAGGACATCTTCGGATGGATAACATCTCTCATGACTGTGTTGGACATTCCTTGAGCCATGCACATCATTATGGGAGGTTTTTTCCTACCACCTATTTGAGTCCTCATAGGGTCAAATTGATCCTTGGGAAGATTGCATTTCAAAGTCCCATGAAATGCAGAAAATTGATTTGGGATGATGGTAGCCCTCATGGGAGGAGTACTAAGATGAAGGATGGAAGGAGACATCCACAATTGGTTGAGTGGATGTGGATGGTGAGCAAGAAGCTGGTAAGCTACTTGCAAATTTATGATACTGGGCAGCAGGAGGCTTGGCTGCACTGGTTACTCTTGAAGGAGTTTGGCCATCGCTTGGCATACACTCTTTCCAAGGGTAAGAGGATGGAGAAGATGTGGCAAGATGCTGTTATCATGGAGCAGCAAAAATTATGGGTGCATAGTGATGATGCAACATTCATGTCATTCATTATGTCTTCATCACATGTCTTGTATGATGAGAGCATGAGGAAGTAGCAAGAAATTTTGTTGCTTAGGTTGTTCTATGGAGAGCAAGGACATATTTGCTCTCATTTATTATATGATGTTGCAGGAGTAGGAGATGGCACTGTCATGGTGCAAAGGGGATAATACTTGACCTGTGATGATCAGGAATTACTCCCACCTTGGGAGAGATTCCATATTTGCAGCAACATTATTGGAGGGTTGCCCATCTATGTTGAGGAAGCTGAGGGCAACAACATTGTGCCACCTAGAGATTATCTAGTGCCTCATGCAGAGGAAGGAGGAGCTCTTGCTCTAGGTAGAGGGATTATTGCATATTTGCAAGGAAATCCCCGGGATCTCATGTATGGCAATCTGTTGATATTGCAACAAGATGATGAGCTTAGTTGAAAGAAGTGGCCTTCACTAAGTGGGCCCGCAGGCTATTTTTGGCACAAAGTCTATTTTTAGACTATGTATATTTTTAGACATGTCGATCATATTCTATGAGTTGTAGGATGCTATTTGTGGATGGTTGGTCAAGTTGGAAAAATAGATGGACTTCTATTTTTAGACATATTGGGCGGAATTTATTTTTAGATTGCCAGTCTAAAAATAGATATGTCGAATATTATTAGCTCTTAATAATATTTGGACTATAAACATTATCTTATTCTCTTGGAGCACTTCAGTTAAGTGCACAGATGTGGCATGGGAGCTGACAAATAGTTACGCTGTTACGGAACTGGTGGAGACTGTTTCATGGAGAATTAAGTTTAGAACTCATGTGAGAGAGTTTGGTGGAGTTGATTGAGGAAGTTAATGGAGTTGTGTTCAGTTTAACTGAGTTAAAAATAGTTGAGCTAGTTGTATCTAGTCTAACTGATTGATACACTAGTGAGAGTGGTGTGAATTAGTTATTAATTAATCCACTAATTATTAACTCATTAATCAACTAAAGAATACATCAGTTAACTACAGTGCATGGACAGTTTCAGTGGAGGCCAGTGAAGAGGTAGGTGAAAGAGCAGTGTGACTATCAGTTGTGACTATACTGGTGCATGAGTTTGCACCACACATTAATGGAGATGCCAATGAGGATTGTGTAGTACAAGCCAGGTGGTTTGGAGTTCATTCAGAGCCATTCTTCAGCAGTGATTGCGCATTAGAGGCAGGCTAGCAGGTGGTAGAGATTGGAGCATGTGTTTTGCTAGATTGGACTTTATTAGTGTGTAGCAATTGGAGATTGTATTGAGAGCTTGCGAGGAGCATTGTATGATGATTGTTACATGATACATATGACATATAATATACAGATAGTTGGGGTTTTCAGCTTTAAGCTTTCCCATAAAATACTGTGTTCATATGTGTGATTGTTTATGGTTTTAATGTGCGCATGCGATTGTTTTTATTTCCGCAATTAATGATCAATGGTAGAAGAGATTCTGTATTGTGCATGAAGTTAAAATAGTGTGTGATCAGGAGAATATCTGTGTATAACATATCAGTTATCAAATTTCTACACGATCAAGGCACAATTCATGTTCCATTGTTGAAGAGGCGTGGAACCATGGAGACACAAGGAGAAGGTAGGGAGAAGACCCAGCATCATGAGATGAGGAGTACACATCCCTATTCATTTTTGGAGGTTGATGCACCTAAGAAGGTTATTGGATTGCGCAGTGGAAGCATGGAAATTTTTTTTCATTCATATATGCAATCACCTCTTGATGATGATGTCTCATTGCATGGAGAAATTTTGTCGGGTAGACCACTCGATCAGCAGAGGAGGATGTATGCTTCACCAGTTGAGGCACCACTCAGTGATTTCAGAGGAGTGGAAACCTTGGGAGATAAATTCACAGCATTGAGAGTCTTGGGTAGACTCAAGTAGGAGAGAGAAATTCTCTCAACATCATTTTCACCCACTCTCATTTCAGATTCTGCGCTGTGGTAGAAGCAGTAGGGGAAGGATAACAACCTTCCAACTTGCATCTTTGGCATGGGAGATGTCAAATAAGAAGATGACCATGTGATAGATATCCTTCATGAGGAATCATCAGCACTATCACTATGGAGGATAGATCCATGTTGGAGCTCTGGGTTGTTGGTGGAGTATTCCTAGGATCATCTTGCTTGCATGATATTGATAGATCAGCATATGAGGAGATGCATAGAACATGTGCAGATGGAGGAGATACATAACTCTTTGGAGGAGTTAGCATAGCCACCTATTTTCTCTTTAAGGGTGAGAGGAGACTCATTTTTGAGCCACTCCATTTGCATGAGCAAGACTTATGGTAAGGGTATTGTTTATTTGCATGATGATTTGTATATTCATCCCTTAACCTTATATGTACAGGATGTTGCTCCAAGGAGGAGCATTCTTTTTTCTAGACCCCAATGTCTACTTGAGGCCATGAGCACTATTGGTGATCACTCCCCAGGAGGACTTGGGGAGGAAATGTATTTTGGAGGACATACTCACTTTGCACCATACATCATTCACTTTCTCCATACATTTGAGGAGAGTGGGACAACAAGCAAGTGGTTGAGAGGCCACACTTTTTGTCATACTGTTTTGTAGTTGAGGGTCAAACTACATTGGTTACAATTGAGGGACCATTGTCCTTCTCCCTTGCCATAGATGACAACAAGCATGGTTCTCATTATGGCTAATTATGTTGGTGTTTTCTTTATATTTGTTTAGAGCATGATTGGGGGAATGGCACATTGGTTGAATGTGTCCCTTGGGGGAGAAATCTCCCACATTATTTGCATTGCATGTTCTAATGGGAGCATGAGAGGACATGTGGCCACTATAGAAAAATATTTGTTTCCATTTGAGGTGAGCCATATGATTGATTGGATTCCATATGATGGTGACTTCCAACTCATCACATATGAGATGATTTGGGACAAAATGTTTCATAACGTTGGAGAAGAGATCCTTGGGGGTCTAGTCTTCATCTTGCCACTTGAGGGAAAAATTATTGCAGCCCAAGATCAGCATATACTCTGCACTTATCCTAAGTGGAGAAGGGGACATCGTGGGATAGGTTATTTTGTCTACCAAGATCAGATTTTCAACCCACCTATATTGCAGGAGCCAAAGGTGGAAGATGATTTTCAGGAGTTGCCATGTTGGGAGGTAACTCATTTTGTATGGATGATTGCTTGGGGGATGGAGGATCCACTTGGGGAAGATGTTCCTCAACACATTTCAGACTCCATGCCTTGGGTGGATATTTTCCATTTCTATCCTTGCAGTTGCTTGAGGACAAGCAACATTTGGGAGGGGAGGACTGTAATATTCCCATTTTAGCACACAACTAAATGGTATATTAAATTTTTTGTTTTTATCACCTAGTAGCTTAATAAATGGGTAAGGGAACCCATTATTATTGAATACATGAATAAAATCCCTCATAATTTGAAAGGGATCATCAAAATAGCTTTATTTTTCACCCTCAAGTGTGAAAAGGGGCAAATGCATGAAGACAAGGTCAGGTTTGACCAAGTCAACAACGCTGCCATAGGAGGAGTGGATCACTTTAGAAGGCAGCACAGTGTGAATGAGGAAGAGGATATTTGGTGGAGGAAACTCTAATGAGTGGGACCTGTTAGCCACCTATAATATTTTGTTATACCAAAAGGTGGCTAAGACTTTTTGAGCCTCCAAGGAACAAATTTTATCACTTAAAAATTGTTGGCTCTTGAAGACTCCTAGAAGGCCTCGTGCCTCTGTCCAAAATCTTCATTGCTGTTACCGCTTTATACTTAGAAATTCTGCTGATTCCAAGTAAAAGACTGCTGAAAGACCTTCATTTTCCCCCTTCTCAAACCTTCATCTGCTCCCCTTTTTCTCCAAAAAACTCCCTTGTTTTCATAAATCCTCTTCTTCCATCTATGAAAATCACTTTTCCATAGTTAAAAACCCATTTTTTGACTATCCCGAAACCATCAAACTCCATTGAAAATTATGAAAAATTCATAAAAAATACAAGTATTATGACTATGAACTTAAGCCCTTTGGGCTAAGTCCTAAACCACTTCCCCTACACATGCCCATGTGTTAGAACCAAACGCCAAAGCCTTTCGGTGCTAATCGCATCGCACACATTCAAACAGCGCAAGTCTTTTGCCATAGACCAAAAGTTCCGATTGTGATTAGGCCATTCTGATTAAAACCTCGATCATATTATTTCCATATAAACTTGAGCCCACCCTCGGCGCTTAGACCTTGTGAATATTTCATTCCCAAACCCATTTTTCTTTATAAAACCCAAAAACCGTTTATCCAAAGTTTCAACTTAAAAACTTGAAGTCACGTGTTTAATATTTTAATGGGTTGATTGAAAGACCGATCGCGCAATCGCAATCGGAGAAATCAAATGGGTAGATCAAAAAGACCGCATCAGAACTTCTGATGTGATTGGGTCCTATGTATTATAAACCTCGCCCCTTTATTTTCTTTCCATATAACTTTTCCCCAGGACCAAGTGTTTAGGATCCCGGGTGCTAATCGCATCACAAATTTTCAAATGGGTTGATCGGAAAGACTAGGCTCGATGGCCCGATTGTGATTGGCCCTTGTTTTTATACGCCCGGGCATATTACATTCCGTAAAAACCACCGGCCCCGCAGTCGGGCGCCTATCATATATGTATATCCCGATCCATCAAAAAACCTTTGTTTTTGTTTAAAACTTTGGGTTTCATATTTTATATAGTTCTTTCCGTCGGTTCACTCCAGAACTAATCCCCGCCATTGATCATATGCTGATCAAACGACCATCGCTCCGTCGCATCGGCAATTTCAATCGCATCGCAAATGTTTAATCGCATGCTTTTTGTTTGCCCCCCCGATTGCAACTCCCCCAATCCAATCTCCACCATTGATCTCGTTCTTAGATCGATGGCTGTCGCATAATCGTTTCTCCCCTCTCGATTGTGCAATCGCATCGGGGTTTTTCAATCGCACCTTTTTTCGCCACCCCCCGATTACCGATCCTCGATTGATTATCCACCATTGATCTCCTCTCCACCTTCCAAGATCCGACGACCCTCATTTCCTTCGATCACGAGTCTTACCGCCGCTTCAAAACCTGCTGATTCATTTCCCACCATTGATCTAAACCTCAGATCAACGGTCGTCGCTCAGTCGCTTTGACCCTCCCGATCGCGCAATCGCATCGGAGTTTTTTCAATCGCGCCCCTTTTCTCCTCCCCCCGATTACGATTCCCCGATTAAATCTGGACCGTCCACGTGTCCAAATCCAATGGTCACGCTCCTCTCCCGCCTTCTGAAGCAGTTTAACCTATTTTCGCAGGATTTCTTAATTATTTCGTGTTTTGTGCAGGTTTTCAATGGTTTTCATCGTTATACAAAGAAATGCTGAGGGCTGGAAATGACGATTCTCATGCCTTCGTTTCATCTAGGAGAAGCCATCTGCGGGGCTCCATTCCATGTTTTGTCAATGTTTCATGAGCATTGATGCCGAGAAACCCAGCGCGGTCCTGCACATCGACAAGACATTGTTTTATTCAAAGGAACAGTCAGAGAGTATCAGTTTTGAAAATAAAGCACGGTAGATGAAGATTGAAGACAATATTACGGGGATTACGGCTAAGACGGTTATCAAAAGCCTAATCCCCGACTCAAAACACAGTTTAAATAAAATCATAAGTGTTTCACTGACAGGAGGGCTTCCGCCGCTTCAAATGAGGCGAATAAATTCCCCAACTACCATAAAAGCCACCTGTTGCCTCAAACCTTTCAAACAAAGGCCGAAGTTATTAAAGAAAATCCAATATTCGCCTCCAGCATAGCCAGGGAGTTACTTCTGCAAGGAAATCAATGCAGAAATATCTGCAGAGTTACTCCACACATTACACAGAGCCTCAAAGTCAAATAAGACTCCCATCGAGTTTTAAATTCATAAATTGTAAACATTAATACAGTGGTCCATCTGTTCACTTCTCCATCGAGCCCCTCAAAGGGCTGAGAAGTCTTGAATCTATATTTATTATCTTAAGAGATCTTTTTGTTAGATTTCACCTCCTCATTCTTCTATAAATACCTCAGTAGAAGATGAGAAATTGTTGGTTGAGTTGCTTACAGAGCTTTGAAATACATTTGAGCCTAAACTCCTGATTGTAAATAGTGTTCACTGGCCCTTGGAGCTCTGCTTGTGATAGATTAGTTAGGCTAAATAGTGAAGATGATTGCTGAACTGAAACATTGGACTTGAATACTGTAACTGGTTTGACATCAATAACAAGCTTTTCCTTGGGATCCTGGTCTATATTACTGGTGAAGTGCTTCTTTCTTTGTTAATTGTTTTTCCTTCTATGTATGCCATATTGTTCATATTCTGCTGTAAAGAATAGTTTAAACAAGGTTAGGATCTACTGTATATCAGTAACCTTCTCTGGCTGAGAAATATTTATCTTAATGTTTTCCTCAAGTTTGTTTATTCAAGAATGATTTAATACAATTTAAACAGTTAGGAATGTTGGTGTTCCCTTGTCCTTCTGCTTTCTTAAACACTGTTCTTGAATGTGATTTCCATTATTTGCTATTAAAGTTAGACTAGAGAAGATATGGTTTGCCCTGATTCCTAGATCCTTTTCTCCAAAGGCAGATTCTGAAAATTTCCCTTGGTGTTGACTGAAAGCAGACTAGGTTTAAAAGTACTTTATCTGATCTTAAGTTACACTTTGTTTCTCTTATATGTTTTCATACTTTCTGAAGGTAATTATGTGGGTTACTGGATTGTTTTTCAATTAAGCTACTTTAATAGAACTTGCCCAAGAATTTTATGGTTAGCCCTGTCCTTGGTTGGTTTTAAACAGTTACTTAAGAGGCTTTTCTTGTTTGGACTAACTATAAATCCTCTGAGAAATTATTATCAGTTTCCACCCCTCCAACACTTTATTGTTTCCATCCCATCACTCCAATCTCAATAATCTTGTGGTATAGATGACTTGCCCCTTGGGTCACTCTTGATGTTGTTGTTCAATTAAAGCCATGTTATGACTCCATAGCCCAATGGATTAAAAACCAGCGTTATATCTATCTTTTAGCCATAGCTGTTCTTCCCTCTTGCAACTTCTCACCTTTGAAACTCTTTGCATTCAGGAATTTTCACCTCAAACAGTAATCATGCTCAACCATCCAAAACAAAACAAAACCCTTGGCCTTCATAACTAGCCTAATATCATTATCTCAAACTTCAAAGACAATATCCATCTTTGTACATATTGGAGAGATCCCTCTCCAGATTCAGGAGGGCTAGATCCTAGAATCCCAAAGTTGGTTGAAACGATGTTGTTTCTATAATTGGACTCTGCCAATCTTGCTAATAAATTACAGAACCCCAACATTTCTGGCAACTCCACTGGGGAGTTACAAACCCAGAAGTTTTTAAGGATAATTATACGATATTCAGAGATTTGGTTCATAGAGCATTTGCTTTATTAACCAGCTGGAGCCACCAGCAACATTTTTGGCGACTCCGCTGGGGAGATGAGTGTTTGTATAAGAATTTAGAGACCTCAGAAAACCCTTGATTCAAGAAAATTTTGTGAGTAAGAAGCACCCTTTTCAAGCACTACCACAGAAATGGTAATCATGATGAAACTTGTTTGAATCAGTGACAAACTAGGTCAACCCTAGGATTCTGATAAGGCTTCATATAACCTTGAAAAAACAGCTAGCTTAGCCATAAGAGTAGACTGTCTTTGTCTCATAACCTTAGCTAAGTTTTGAAACAGAGTTAGGATATTCTTAAAAACCACACTACTAAAAACAACTCAGAAAAACCTAAAAAATTTTCAGATTGGTATTCAATAAACATGGTGGTGGACCATAAAACCTTTTACCTCCAAAGGAGCTAAAAACTTCCACTTGGTGACTCCACAATCCTTAACAGACCTTAAGACTCCACTGGGAAGAACCCTTATCATCATAACATCATTTAAAACTCAGTTAGAGGACTGTAGGATTAAATTTGCGTAAACAGATTAGTTAACCTCTTAAAGATTGTCATATCTGGTTGAACTTGTCTTGTTTATTCGGGTCTAAAGAACACGGCATAGTGGCTTCTAGAAAGTTTCACACTAGAGCCCATCCTGACCCTAATCCACCTGAGATAGTTGATGACCCAGAAAGTATCCTTTGGAAGTCTCCTAAGGTTAAATTATCAACTATTTTCAGATCACCCTTGAGAGCTAATTCAGTCCCTGAAAATCTTTCGGCTCTACAACAATCACAAGTTGACTTAGTAAATCCATTCAAAACTAGGTCATTTGATGATATAATACAGCTAGACTCTGAGTCTTCACTTTCATCCCCGGAGACAAGTAAACATCCTAGTAGTAGAGAAACAACACCTCCTGATTTACATTTCCTTCACAACCTAGGTGTCTCTCATCCAAGATCAGCTCAGCAGTCTACTCCTGATCCATCCACTTCTACTCATCCTACATCCACTGTTCAAACCACCACACCTCAGTCCACTTTCCCTTTTGTTAATCCACCTCTTGTGAATCCACCTCCACCTCCTACCACGGCTGCATGGTATGCTCCCTTAGTCCTTCCTGTACCATTAGTCAACCTTCCACAGGACTATCAGTCCAAAATCCCATTGTATGATGCTAGCAATGCTACAATTGCATCACAATATGTGGATAAGATGAATGACTACTTTGACAGAAATGAAATTGATGATGATTCTATCAAGCTCAGATTATTTGCTCAAAGCTTAGGGGGAGAAGTAAGAAAATGGTTTAAAGGCTTAGCCCCCCATAGTATAAATGATCTCCAAGGATTCCATCAAACATTCTTAAACAAGTGGGAAGTAAGGAAGAACCCTCTCCAAGTTCTTGTTGATTACAACAATCTCCATAGGAACCCAGGGGAAAGTGTGCAAGCCTACTGCACCAGATTCAACAGTGTATACAACGCACTTTCCCCAGAACTAAAACCTCCACAAGGTTTAGCTTTAAACAAACTTCCCGAAGGTTTTGACGCTGACATGACCTATTCACTGAGAGAGAGAGATTTTGCAACTCTTGAAGACATGCAAAGGGGTGCTCTTTCTATGGAAGTGAACTTGATGGAGAAAAGAGCAAGAATGAAGAGCGAGAAGAGAGTATCTTTTAGAGAGGAGTCCACACTTTCTACTTCCAACTCAAAGATGGAAAGGATGATGGAAGAGATGATGAAAGAGATGAGCATAATTAAAAGAGCACAAGCAAGTCAAAATAAAACTGCTCCTCAAAACAGAAACCAAAACCAGAATCAGAATGTTAGAAGGAACCAACCTCCAAACAGACCTAGGGAAGATGATCAACAGACGAAATAATAGAGGAAGGTTCTATCAACATGCTGGAGGTCGATGATGATGATTTTGAGATTCATTATGATAAAAAACAAGGTCTATATGCACCGTATGATGACAAAATAGATGATGATGAAAATCATTATCAAGACATGGAAAATGTCATCATAGAAACTCAAAGGGAATATGACCTTAGAAGCAAGACTAATCAACAAGCCCCCAACACCAAAACCTCTGACAAATCTTCACAAAATAGCACGTCAACCAAGCCTAAAACGGTCAAACACAAGGAAAAAATGGTGGTTGTAAATTCTGATAAAGGTAAAGAGAAAGGCACTCAAAACACTGAAAAACAGAGTGCAGACTCTAGCAGTACTAACACTTCAGCTAGTACTCCTATTACAACCATTATGTCAAGTGTAAATAAAATAAATCAGCAAGTTGTTGCTGCTGATAAAGTGACAACTAACAAGGCTGAAACCAACACTTCAAAGAATCAAATTCCTTTCAGCCTGGAACAGGAAATTTCCAAGATTAAAATCTCTGTTCCCTTAACCGAGTTAGCTGCCCAACATGTATATAGAACTCAAATTTGAAGGCTTTAAATATAGAGGAAAATGGAGATAGAGTCAATCTTAGTGATGACCAGCCCGAGCTTATTTTTGGTCCAAAGATTGAAGGTAGATACCAAGAGGGACCTGTTCCTCCTTTCTACGTGAGTTTAAACGTTCATGAAATTTTTTTGCACAATGCTATGCATGATTTCGAGGCTTCTCATAATTTAATGCCTAAAGCTGTGATGGAGAGCCTCGGGCTAGAAATCACCAGACCTTACAAAGACCTTTACTCCTTTGACTCAAGTAGAGTAAAATGTCTAGGATTGATCAAAGACCTCTGTGTTAACTTAACCCAGATCCCAGCCAAATGCTTACTCATGGACATTGTTGTGGCTGATGTGCCCCCAAAGTATGGAATTTTATTATCAAGATCTTGGGGAGCTAAGTTGCAGGGAACCATGCAAATGGACATGACCTATGCGACTATCCCTATTTTCAATCAAACTAGAAGACTTTATAGGGAGTCCCATATGCAGTACACAATCACAAGCCAAGACAGACTGCAAAACTCTCCTATTTATTCTATCAATACGGGCCTTGATTCTTTTATCATGTTTAATGATGAAACACTCAGTGAACAATTCACACTAACTGAATTAATGGCCAACAGAGAAGAGGAGGTAAATGTCAATGAACCATCGAAACATTTTGCTGAACCTTTAAACAACAGAAAACCAAATATGGTTCTTGAGCTACAAGTCATACGACCTTCACTTTTAAACCTTGACACTCAAAAAAGCGTTACTCTGCTTAACGAAAAGTCTGAAGAGTCAAAACAAATCCAATCAGGTGCCGCTAATCATGAAAAATCAGAAGGCACGATAGTTGAAGAGGACATTAAACGTGATGAAACCAAGACCAATCCTTTGTGGAGTATGTATTTTGATGGGTCATGCACTAGAAATAATGCTGGTGCAGGTGTTTGGATTACTAACACTGAAAACAATCATACAGAATGTATTTCTTGTAAATTAAACTTTCAGTGTTCCAACAACATAGCAGAATATGAATCCCTTCTCTTAGGCTTGCGTCTCTTGAAGAAATTAGGAGCCAGGAGAGTTAATGTGTATGGGGATTCTGAGTTAATCATTAGGCAAGTCAATGGGGAGTATAATGTAAATCATCCCAGACTTAGAGCCTATCGGAATGATGTCATGGACCTTTTGAAAACATTTGAGGAGTCCAACCTGAGTTTTGTCCCAAGGAAAAGAAACATTGCAGCCCACAATTTAGCCTTTGCGGCCAGGACATGTCTAACGCCATATGAAACTGGAGACAACACAACTCCGATAAAATTTAGACCAGCAGTGCCTGATAACAAAAAATATTGGCAAGTGTTTGACAATGACAAACAAATAGAAGACTTCATGCAATTCAGAAATGAATTCGAACTGCATAGTTCGGACTCAGATTATGATACAAAAGCGCCAACGAAGAAAAATTTCTTGAGTGAGAAAGATGATGTTCTCCACGAACTTGTCAATATGTTCTTTAACCTATTGTCAGCAAACCATGTAACAAAACAAAATTGAGTGCGGAGAATCAAAAACGGAAGAATTGGAAACTCTGCACTCTAAAGATGAAAGTTTGCCTAAGGGTCTGGCCCCTTTATAAGAGTTGTTCGATTTTAACGATGTGGCGAATAAACCAAAACTGGAACCTATAGAGACTGAAGTGGAGGAGTGCAATATAGGCAGTGAACTTAAACCTATGATGATTAAACTGTCTAAAACTTTACCAGCTCACATTAAACTTAAATACATAGAGTTGTTTAAAGAGTTTTCTGATGTTTTTGCATGGAGTTACGAAGATCTTAAATCCTATGACACTGAAATAATACAGCACAAAATTCCCCTCAAAGAAAACCAAAAACCATTCAAACAGAAACTACGCAGAATAAACCCTGTTCAGGTGCTTTTGGTTCAGAAGGAGATCATGAAAATGTATGAAGCTGGTATCATTGTCCCTATTAGATATTCTGAATGGGTGTCTAATCTGGTGTCAGTTAGGAAGAAAACTGGAGAAATCAGGCTTTGTATAGACTTTAGAGACTTAAAAAAAGCTTCATTGAAAGACAACTACCCTTTACCTAAGATGGACCATATTTTACAAAGGGTGGTAGGGTCTAGAAGAATTTCTTTGCTGGATGGCTATTCAGGGTACAATCAGATCTTAGTTCACCCTGTTGATCAATTAAAGACAGCCTTTACTACACCATGGGGCACTTTCATGTATGTGAAAATGCCTTTTGGTCTAATGAATGCTGGAGAAACTTTTCAAAGAGCCATGGACATAGCATTCTCGGAGGAACTGGGCTTCTTCATCATTATCTATCTTGATGATGTTACTGTGTTTTCAAAAATAGATGAAGAGCACTTAGAACATTTAAGAAAGGTTTTCGAGAAGTGCAGAAAGTTTGGGATATCTTTAAACCCTAAGAAGACACTATTTGGTCTCCAAGAAGGTAAACTTCTTGGGCACATTATTTTAGAAGAGGGTATAAAGATAGATCCAAAGAGGATTGAGGCCATATTGCAAATCTCTCATCCTCGAAACATCAAGGAGTTGCAATCTTTCATTGGGAAGATTAACTTTTTGAGAAGGTTCATCCCTAACTTAGCTGAGCTCCTTAGGAATATCACAAACATGTTGAAGAAGGAGCAAGGGGTAAAATGGACCTTGGAAGCAAAGACATCCTTTGAGCTGGTGAAACAAGCGTTAACCAAAACACCGGCTCTTGTAAGTCCTGATTTTTCAAAAGATTTTTATATTTTCTCGTTTGCATCAGAACATACCATAACTGTTGTCCTTCTACAGAAAAATCCACAAGGACAAGAGCATCCTATTGCATTCTTTAGTAAGGCATTGAGGGATGCCCCTTTGAAGTATAACATTATGGAAAAGCAATATTTTGCTTTGGTTAAGGCTTTAAAAGACTTCAGAGTATACATCCTTCACTCACACATCATTGCCTTCGTCCCAAATTCAGTTGTTAAAGACATCCTAACACAGGACTCAGATGGTAAAAGAGGTAAGTGGATTGCTGTTATTCTCGAGTATGATTTAGAGATAAAACCCACTAAGCTCATCAAAGGCCAAGGTCTAGCTAGATTAATGGCTGAATCGAATTGTGAAGTTCTAGATATTAATATGATTAATGCTTTGGATAACCAAGAAGAATTCTCAACTCCCATTGTTGGAGACCATTTTATGAATTCTCCTTGGTATGCTGATATTATTTATGTTTTGCTTAATCTGAATACACCTCCTGGTTTATCGAAAACAAAGGCAAGGTTCTTGAAGCTAAAAGCAGTAAAATATTGCATTATAGATAGATGTCTTTATTGGAAAAATGCAAGTGGTATATTGCTTAAATGTTTGCCTGAGTTTGATGCAGAGAAGGTTAAGCAGGAATTCCATGAAGGAGAGTGTGGGGGTCATTTGTACTGGAAGTCAACAACCAACAAAATTTTGAGGGCTGGTTTCTATTGGCCTACTCTTTTTCCTGATATACACAAGATGACCACTACTTGCCATAAATGCCAACTGTTTGAAGGCAAGAGAAATTTGCTACCCCTTCCTCTGCATCCAATCACTGTTGAAGCCCCTTTTCAACAGTGGGGACTTGAATTCATAGGAGAAATCCATCCACCATCTTCTGCCCAGCATAGGTGGATTCTTACTGCCACAGACTATTTCACTAAGTGGATAGAAGCCATTCCTTGTAGGCAGGCCAATGATTCAGTTATCATAAAATTTATGGAGACTAACATTCTCTCCAGATTTGGTTTTCCTACCAAAATTATCACTGAAAACGCAGCAGCATTTGGATCAAAGAGGATGGTTGACTTCTGTCATAGATATCAGATATCATTGGGGCATTCCACAACCTATTACCCTCAAGGTAATGGACTTGCAGAATCTTCCAACAAAAGCTTAGTGAACATAATCAAGAAACTGTTGGAGGACAACAAAAAGTCTTGGCACACAAAGCTGATTCATGCACTTTGGGCTGACAGATTAACTTTGAAGAAATCTATTGGTATGTCACCCTTCCAGCTTGTGTATGGTACAGATGCAATTTTTCCTAACAGCCTTGGTGTACCAGTTATGAAGTTAATTCAAGAGTTGCAGACTGAAGAAAATGACATGACCAGAAGAATAAATCAGACCATTCATCTTCAGCAAACCAGAGAGGAAGTGTATAACAAAGCATTGCAGAAGCAAGATAGTATCAAGAAGATCTTTGATAGAAGAACAAAGGCTAGCAATTTCAAGATTGGGGACAAAGTTTTAAAGTGGGACTCAAGAAGGGAAGAAAAGGGCAAGCATGGAAAATTTGACAATCTATGGCTTGGCCCTTACTCTATTCATTCAGTTGCTGGTAATAATGCTTTTTTCTTACAGGAACTGGATGGAACAGATTTGTTCGGGGGTCCTGTCAATGGCAGGATGCTTAAGCATTACTTCTCTTGATCCATTTGATGTTTTGAAGCCTTTTTATCTTTTTCCATTATGAATAGTCCATCCACCATTGCATTCAAAGTTATGAAAAATCAAAAATACAAAAACAAAGAAAAGAATGAAAAGAGGGCAGATTGACAAAACCATAAAGCTATAGCCCCATACCAAAAAAGAGAAACAAATATGAAAGTGTGCAAGCTCAAATGCCACTCCTAAAAACACAATTCTAGTTAGTCAAAATGTTTAATCTTGACTAATTAGCTTTAAATTTTTCTGCTGATAGGATAGCGAATTCGATTTGCCAAACCGTTCAATCTTGGCTTATCAGTAGATAGATTAGGATAGAAATTGAGGGTTCAAGCAAACTCAAAATCTAAACCAAAGTTTCCAAAAGGAGAATGACTCAAAACTGTTTTATTTTCTGAGTCACAAAAGAGAAAAACTGGTTCTAATTTGCTCAAAATCTAAACCAGAAGAAAGCAAAGACAGCTCAAAAACAAAGCAAAAACAGAGCTGTGAAGAAAAGAGAAGGCCATGATAAGAGACTTTCAGATCTTAAGCCTTCCATTTGAATTTTAATTTTCTGCAAATAATAATCTATGTGCAGCTTGTTTTTATGCCATAGATCACAGCAAGTCAAACAGCTTAATATTGACTTGACTGTTTTTTTAAATTTCTGTTGTAGAATTTAGAGAATGAAAGTCTGTTGGACAGTTTAATCCCAACATACAATAGATTAGGTAGAGAAAAATATGAGCTCGACTGTTTAATCTGAGTTCAGGGAGAAATAAGGAGTAGAATTAGATTAGTTTTTATGTTTTCAAAAGAATAAAATGTTGTGAAAGGATTTTTCCAATCCAACTGCACTCTAAATGAAGAAAAAATGTTAGATCAGTAGAATTGGGTAGGTAGAAAGCTTGATTGATGAAAGATTCATTATTTTTATGGCTACTAATATGTTTTCAAAGCCAGATCATCCAGCGAAGGAAGGGTAGCCCAATGGATCAGGCACAGGTCAGCATCCCAGAGAGAACAATGGATGAGGCAACTGATCAACCTCCCAGAGAATGCAAGTCTGAAGTTCTTGATGCCTTCAAGAAGGCACCATCCCCAAGTGGAGCCACTGTTAGCCACCTATAATATTTTGTTATACCAAAAGGTGGCTAAAACTTTTTGAGCCTCCAAGGAACAAAGTTTATCACTAAAAATTGTTGGCTCTTGAAGGCTCCTTGAAGGCCTCATACCTCTGTCCAAAAATCTTCATTACTATTTCCATTTTATACTCAGAAAATTCTGCTAATTCCAAATGAAAGACTGCTGAAAAATATTTATTTTTCCCCTTCTCTAAACTTCATTTTCTCCCCTTTTCTCCATCAAAACTGCCTTGTTTTCATAAAGTCCTCTTCTTCAATTTATGAAAAATTCCCCTTTCCATAGTTAAAAACTCACTTTTTAACTATTTCGGAACCCCCATTTCCATTGAAAAACCATGAAAAATTCATACAAAATACAAGTCTTTACTATGGACTTAAGCCCTTTGGACTAAGTCCTAAACCACTTCCCCTCCACATGCCCATGCGTTAGAACAAAACGCCAAATCCTTTCGGCGCTAATCGCATCGCACACATTCAAACAGCGCAAGTCTTTTTTCCATAGACCAAAAGTTCCGATTGTGATTAGGCCATTCTGATTAAAACCTCGATCATATTATTTCCATATAAACTTGGGCCCGCCCTCGGCGTTTAGACCTTGTGAATATTTCATTCCCAACCCATTTTTCTTTATAAAACCCAAAACCCACTTATCCAAAGTTTCAACTTAAGAACTGGAAGTAACATGTTTAAAATAAAATGGGTTGATCAAAAAGACCGATCGCGCAATTTCAATCGGAGAAATCACAATGGGTTGATTGGAGAGACCTGCATCCAAAGTTTCGATGCGATTGAGTCCTATGTATTATAAACCCCACCCCTTTATTTTCTTTCCATATAACGTTTCCCCGTGACCAAGTGTTTAGGATCCCGGGTGCTAATCGCATCGCAAATTTTCAAATGGGTTGATCGGAAAGATCAGGCCCGCAGTCCCAATTGTGATTGGCCCTTTTTGTGTTTTACGCCCCGGGCATATCATATTTTATAAAAAAACCGCAGGCCCCGCATTCGAGCGCCTTCCCGCCTTATATATTCTTCCGCCCGATCCATAAAAACCTTTGATTATTCCAAAGTTTGGGTTTCATAAAAATATACGAGGGTTTTCCCCCGGCTCATCTCCACCGTTGATCATAAGTCAAATCCAACGGTCCGTGCAAAATTGCATCGAAGTTTTTCTTTCAGTGCATTTTTTTTTCCCCTGATCGGCCATTCCCCGATCCATTCTCCACCATTAATCTCGTTCTTATATCGACGGCCTGCACTCAATCGCATCGCAAAGTTTTAATCGCATGCGTTTTTGTTTCACCCCCGATTGCCGATCCCTGATTGGTTACCCACCGTTGATCTCCTCTTCACCTTCCGAGATCCAACGGTCCTCATTCCCTCCGCTCACAATTCTTACCGCCGTTCCAAAAACCCACCGATTCATTGTCCACCGTTGATCTCGTTTTTTAGATCGATGGTCCGCGCATAATCGCATCGCATAAATTTAATCACATAGTTTTGTTTACTCCCGATTACGATCCCGATTGCGATCTCACCCAGATTGATCTGATGCGCGGATCGGCGATGGCGCTTAATCGCGCTGGAATTTTCAATCGCATCCCCTTTTCTGCCACCCCCGATTGAGACCCTCCGATTAGATCTGGACCGTCCACGTGTTCAGATCGGACGGTCCAAAACTGCTCCTCCTTATTCTTCTTCCGCTATCCTTTTTGCCTTTCTATGCAGATCTCCACCGTTGGTTGCCTTCATCTGACGGCTACACTCCTCTCCTGTCTTCTGAAGCAGTCTAACCCCTTTCGCAGGATTTCTTAATTGTTTTTTGTTTTATGCAGGTATTTTAATGGTTTTCCACTGAATAATGAAGGAAAGCCGGGGACTGGGAAAGACGTTTCCTGTGCCTTCGAGCTACTAAAGGAACCATTCACTGGGTTGAATTCAATGATTTTGTCAATGTTTCATGAGCGTTGATAACACTTAAAAAGCCCCGCGCGACCTGCACATCAACAAGACACTATTCTATTCAGAACACAGTTAAAGAGTATCGGTTTTTGAAGAAAGCACAGAAGATGAAGATTGAAGACAGTATTACGGGGATTACGGCTAAGACAGTTATCAAAAGCCTAATCCCCGACTCAAAACACAGTTTAAAGAAAACCTAAAGTGTTTCACTGACAGAAAGGCCTCCACCGCTTCAAATGAGGCGAATTGATTCCTCAGCTACCAAAGGAGCCACCTGTTGCCTCAAAGCATTCAAACAGAGGCCGAACTTATTGAAGAAAATCAGATATTCGCCTCCAGCGCAGCCAAGGAGTTAATTCTGCAAGGGAATAAATGCAAAAATATCTGCGGAGTTACTCCACACAGCATACCGAGCCTCAAAGTCAAATAAAGCTCCCACCGAGCTTTGATATTTATTGTAAAACAGTTAATACTGTAATCCACCTGTAAAATTCTCCATCGAGCCCATCAGAAGGCCGAGGAGTCATCACTTTGTATTAATTGTCCTTAAGATCTTTCGTTAGATCTCACTTCCTCATCC
Source organism: Pinus albicaulis (assembly GCA_034641835.2). Taxonomy (NCBI): domain Eukaryota; kingdom Viridiplantae; phylum Streptophyta; class Pinopsida; order Pinales; family Pinaceae; genus Pinus; species Pinus albicaulis. The sequence goes on from CM076583.1 coordinate 749,592,381, forward strand.
TTCTATAAATACTTCAGTAGAAGATGAGAAATTGTTGGTTGCAGAACTTTGAAATACATTCGAGCTTAAACTTCTGATTGTAAATAGTGTTCACTAGCCCTTGGAGCTCTGCTTTTAATAGATTAGTTAGGCTGAATAGTGAAGATGATTTCTGAACTGAAACATTGGGCTTGAAGACTGTAACTGGTTTGACATCAATATAAAAGCTGTTTCTTGGGATCCTGGTCTATATCATCAGTGAAGTGCACCTCTCTTTGTTAATTGTTTTTCCTTATATGTATGCCATACTATTCATATTATGTTGTAAAGAACAGTTTAAACAGGGTTAGGATCAGCTGTATATCAGTAACCTTCTCTGGCTGAGAAATCTTTATCTTAATGTTTTCTTCAAACTCGTTTATTTAAGAATAATTCAATACAGTTTAAACAGTTAGGAATGTGGGCGTTCCCTCCTTCTGTTTGCTTAAACATTGTTCTTGAATGGGATTTCCATTATTTGCTATTAAAGTTAGACTAGAGAAGATATAGTTTGCCCTAATTCCTAGATTCTTTTCTCCAAAGGCAGATTCTGAAAGTTTCCCTTGGTGTTGACTGAAAGCAGACTAGGTTTAAAAGTACTTTATCTGATCTTAAGTTACACTCTGTTTTTCTTATGGGTTTTCATACTTTCTGAAGGTAATTATGTGGATTACTGGATTGTTTGTCAATTAAGCTGCTTGAATACAGACTTGCCCAAGGAGTCAATGGTTAGCCCTGCACTTGGTTGGTTTTAAACAGTTACTTAAGAGGCTTTTCTTGTTTGGACTGACTATAAATCCCTTGTGAAATTATTATCAGTTTCCACCCCTCCAACACTTTAATGTTTCCATCCCATCATTTTAATCTAAATAATCCTGTGATATAGATGACTTGCCCCTTGGATCACACTTGATGTTGTTGTTCAATTAAAGCCCAGATATGACTCCATAGCCCAATGGACTAAAAACCAGCGTTATATCTATCTTTTTAGCTTAGCTGTTCTATCCACTTGCAACTTCTCACCTTTGAAACTCTTTGCCTTTGGAACTTTCCACCTCGAACAGTAATCATGCTCAACCATCCAAAACAAAAACAAACTCTTGGCCTTCATAACTAGCCTAATATCATTACCCTAAACTTCAAAGACAAATCCATCTTTGCACTTATTGGAGAGATCCCTCTCCGGATTCAGGAGGGCTAGATCCTAGAATCCCAAAGTTGGTTGAAACAATGTTGTTTTCAGAATTGACTCCTTCCAATTCGCTTAATAAATTACGTAACCCTAACACCTCAAAACCGTGCGAAACCTACCTTCTTTCATCTCTCGTTGATTTTATGTCAGAAACTCGATACTCTTGTCCGACAATAGTTTTGACCACGTTTTTTGTTGCTTTTGTAGGTGCGCAGAGGGTTTTATAATGTTACCAGTGCTCATGAGGCATGATAAAACCATATTTGGAACCCTACAGATTGATCTTCTTCATGAATAGTGGCCTGGGGGATCATCATCCCCGGCCCTTGACTTCATTTAAAAAACGTGGAAAAGCTTTAAAACCTACAAAAAACGAACAAATTTAAGAAAACTCGGCGAAAAAAGGTCTAGACAGCTCTAGGGCGCGAGATTAAATCGTGGTCATTGGATGAAATCAACCAACGACCGAGATCACTCAATGGGGTTAAATGGGGAGGCGGTTGGATGAATGAATGGAGGATTAAGTCCGGGCCGTTGATCTAGATTGATCAACGGCTGAGATCAATCGGGAGCTTTATAATGCGGGGGAGAAATGTTATAACGGAATGCAGGGAAATGTATCAGGACCGTCGATCTTCAAAGATCGATGGTGGAGAAGCCTCGATAAAATGCCCGGGAGAGAAAACAAAGGGATAAAGAGTTGGGGGTTAGATGTAATATGAGCCGTTCGATTAAAGTAATTGTCGGCTAAGATCTTCTGATGGGGTCTTTTGGAGCAAAGGGGAAGAGCGATGGCTTGGGGTCATAATGAAATCTGGGCCGTTAGATTTAAACGATTGACAGCTGAGATCAATTAATGAGGCATTTGAGAGCAGAGGAAAATGGTAAAAAGGTTTGAGGTTGCATTAAGTCAGGACCGTCGGATGAAATCCATCAACGGCCAGGATCAACGAACAAACACACTGCAGAAGAGAGTGGTAAGGCGGAAAAATTATCGGTTTTGCGCAGCTCAAAGGTGGTTTCAAAAATCTTCAAAAAAAACGTGATATGCCTCGCTACCTGACACGTGTCCCTTAGAAAACCACTTTTTTCGCGTTTTTTCTTGGCGTTAAACCCCGGATGAAAAAAGATGTGAAACGCGCTGCTGGTCGTCGGATGGAGGGGTGTAGATTAGACGGTGCGGATCGCACACGACGGAGGGCAAGATGCATTGATGGAAAGGTAGGTGGGGTCAGACGGCGGTTTAAATTTGAACCGTTGATTCTTTATGATGGACAGTCCAGATTCGATCTTGGGCGATGAAAGCAATGTGAGACGGGGTGTTGGGCGAATATCAGACACAATAAGGATCGTTGATCTGCAAAGATCAACGGTGGATCTTTACCGAGAATTTTAAACTGTCGGGCTTTGTGAAATAACAAAGAAAGGTCAAGTTTGATCTAGACCGTAGGATCTATGAAATGGATGATCGAGATCCAATCGGGGTGATCGCAAATCAAAGGAGGAAAGGGGAAAACACAAAAGGAATTTTTTGATGCGATGTAACGCTATCCGTCGGATCTGGGAGTCATATTGACGGTCAAGACTTAATCAGAGGGGCAAAGGCAAAGAGTTATGGGCAGAGAGTGACGAGATCTTAGCTGTTGGTTCTTGTGGATCCGACGACGAAGATTTAATCAGGAAGAATGGCATCGGAGGAGGGCAATGGAAAGAAACAAAGGGAATTTGCGATGCGATTGTGGATTGACTGTCGGATCGAAGGGATGATTGACAGCTGAGGTTTGATCGCATCTAAATTTTGAAGGACATGAAGAAAAGGGAGGACCCGAGGAGGACTTGCGATGCGATGAGCCGACGTTTGTTGATCGGTTTTAGATCGACGGTCAATATTTTTTGCAAACTCTAACTGTTGGGTTTTATTAAAACACAATGAAAAGTCGGATTTTTATGAAATACAAAGGAGGAAAAGCTTTTGACGGGGTTAGGAGAGGAGTTTAGGCCCTTTAAGCACCCGGTTGCGGGGCTTAAGGTCCTATGCGGAAGGGGCCTACCAGAGTTAAGCCCTCAGGGGTTGAAGAAAATATTATATGGAAAAAGGGTATTTTGGCCTAAAAACAGAGTTTTTTAAGGCAAATTTGGGGTTCCGGTAGAGGGAAAAGGAGATTTTCAAACCAAATGGTAGGAGACCAAATGGTTTTAAAAGGGTTTTGAAGTAAATTTGAAGGTTAAATGAGGCTTATGGAGGAATTTTCTGAAAGAAAGAAGGGATAAAAATGGGGTTTTTATGAATGAAAGGAGGGGTAAAATGAGGGGAAAAATGAGATTTTTCAGCAGTCTTTTCTTCAGGCAAACAATAGATTTTTCAAGTTTATGAGGGAAACAACAGTGAATATTAACTAAAGGGTTAGTTAACTTCATAGGACTTTAAGAACTAGCAATTTGGTCATAAAATTGTTTCTTAAAGGCTTAAAAAATGATCTAGCCACCATTTGATATGACAAATGTTTATAATTGGATAACACATTCCATGCCTGCCTCAAAACAAAAAATAACAAGTGCTTCACTGGCCACTTGTTTGCTGCCAGAGTCATCTCATAAGATGGAAACATGAAGATACAATGTGGTGTCAATGGTGCACACCAAGAATCATGTGGCTTCCCGAACAAACCACCAAAAAGATAACCAGAATCAATGCTACAAGTATTTGTAAGTACATCATCATACAATATGCAATAAGAGATAATTCTTCTTGATACATCATGCTGCTCAAACAAGGAAAATAAGTACAATAAAAAATGTGAAATTATACCTCCTCCATCATGTACTTGAGATCTTGAGCTGAAATGGCTCAACTGGAATCTTTCCCTCACCTCCAATGAGTAGGGAAGTGGTTGTGACCTCCTATCTATCACCATCCGGGCTATGCATCTCTCCATATGTTGAAATGTGTCATATTGGATGCCCTCCCAAGTGAACTCATCTGCCAAAGAAAGATATGCATCATAATGCATGGAAAGGAAGTCCTCATGTGCTGCAAGTAGCAACTTCTCCGTAAGACTAGAAGCTCTAGTCAAGAAGACTCTGCCATGTGAATAGATGACCATATCATCCACCATATACTCATCATCTCTATCCGGGTCATCGAGAATCATGCATGCACCAAGATCCTTGGAGTACTCTACTAAGAGCTGAGATCTTCAATAAGAATCAATCCTCCTCTCCCGTTGGGGTTCCTGTTGGCCGTGTTGGCAAGATCAAAGATGAGACAACATGTAACCACTGGGACCCAGGATCTAGCCTTCCTAGGTCCAGAGAGGGATCTCTCTATATGAGTCAAAGGGTATGTCTTTGAGGCTCTAAGTTATGATTTTAGGCTAGTTATATGCACAAGGTTTGTTTGTTTGTTTATGTTTGGTTGTTGGGAATCAGGAAAGAAGGGTCCAATATAAGACAAGGATGAGCAAAGAGGAAATTAGGCAAAGGTAGATAACTCAGAGAACATCAAGGCCATTGGGTAATGGAGTCAAGAGAGGATTTACTTGTGTTCAATGTGCAAGCTTTCAGTTGGGCTAGTCATCCAAAATGAAAGGAGAAGAAACACCCAATTTTGTCTATAGATCAAAGCCGTAGGTCATTAAACTCCAAAATTCGGCTGACCAAGTTTAGGCAACAATAAGGATCTTAGAAAGGCTTAATTGAGATGGAAATATCCTAGTGAGGCAGAGACAGGGTTCTAGACCTCCCAGTGTTCTCAACTCATCCAACTAAATCCTAGCAAGAACATCTAAACATAGATTTCTTCAATTCATACATCAGAGAGCAGGCAATGACATCCACTACACTGGTTAAATCAATTGAAATCAATATTCAGATACACATGTAAGCAGAAAACATAAAAGGCTGGGAGAGCAGCAACATAAGGTACCTATCAAGGGTAAATCTTATGCCAAACTTCTGATGCGAGCCAGTAGAGATGGAATGAAATGAAATCAAATGCAGAGATAAGAAAACATCACCAGCTGCTTTAGATCAGGATCCAAAGAAACATGCTTGTCATATTAAAAACAACACCAATCAGGTACATTCATTGTCCACAGCTTGAACATTCAGTCTGAATACATCTAATCTCAGCCTATCTTACAATATTACACAGATAACTTGTCTCAAGAGGAAAATGCTTGCATTTCTCTGATATCTCATCAACAACCCCTACAATAATTTCCTTATGTGTTTTTATAGCAGAGAATAAATGGAAGATCGACTGAGGAGGTAGGTGAACACTAAATGTTGTATTAAACATCTGAAAGAAAGAGGGCCGAGGCCCATTCTTCTTGTATGTTGAGTATTTAATCTCTGTCACCCCTTTTATGAAAGAGTGATCTTCTTCAGATATGATTTTGACATGTTTCGGTTGTGGTACTCCTGGTGATTTGAACAAAATAAAATAAACTACTGAGAATTCTGCCATATCAATGCTCTGGTGATTTTGAACCGTTGTCAGGGTGGAAACTCCTTCAGGGATAGGGTGTTTAAATAAAATCTGTATGGACGCCCTGTACTTGATGAGGAAAAACATTATGTTGACCAATAAACCCTGATGTTACCTTTTACTCATGTTCAGGACCTTCTAATTGATCCTCGTGGTCTTCAAACTGGTGCTTTGCCTCCTAAAATACTGATTTAAGGCTCAAGATCTTCATTAGCATGCCTTAATCTCCTTTTCTTTTCACTGGAACACTTTGTCACTTCATTTTTGCTTCTGACAGGTTAGCTCAGGTTTTAATGGCGCTGGGAGATTTTTAGAGTTTGGATTCTGTCTTTCTTTAATGCAAGTCCTGTCTTCACCTTCCCGGGTCATTCTTTATATAAATTTTGCCGCTGAAGATGATCTTTCTTGATTTCTCTATCACTGTAACAGAGGCTGCGCATTATGGCAGTATTTTATCATTTACAATCCTGCAAAACACGAAAACTGTGAAGAACACACCATGGACGGACAATGGGTGCAGTGGGGATGGAGGAAAAAGGCCGTGCAATTGGTGACATGGCGGAAAGAATGCGGAAGAACAATGGAGAAACACTCTGGTGGAGGGTGGCAGTCTACAGAGCGAAAAAATGAATGAAAAACATTAAAAATCATGAAAATGAACTGATTATACGTAATGGAATGGGTGAAGGTACGGAGGGTACACGTGGAGATGACGTGGTGAAACGGGAGACCGTGGAATAGTCAACAGCGGAGGAACAAAACTGGACCGTCAATCGTGGTGGGGATCAACGATGGAGGGCAATGGACGGTGGGCCATAGCATGGGTTACCGCATGCGCAACTCTGTTGATTGATGACCGTAGGATGAAGCCCTCAAGATTTGACGGCTGTCGTGGATTTCGCTCGGCATCCGTGGTCGAGAGATAACGCGCGGGGAAAAAGTGGTTTTGTTGTCGTACAGGGGACAGGTGGCGAGCGTTGTATGGAATCGCTGGGTGCTCGGGGAAAACCACTAGTTGCGCATAAGCGGTGCGGAATAAACCAGCGGGTTTGGAATAGTGCACGGGCGGGGACCACCGGATGGAGGACTATGGACCGTTGATCCGACGGAACGAACGACGACGCGCGATAAGAAAATGGATCTGGGAAATGGAGGGTCTTCGGATATCACATACCATCCGATCAACCAAGATTGACAAGATGGAAATTCACTGATAAACTCGTGGATAGGTTCCTTGTTTCAAGGTGGTTCCTGGCACTGACGCTGGAGGGAAAAAACGTGGGCGCACACGCCGAAAGGGGCTAGGGCCTCATATACAAAGTGTATGATTTTTGTGATATTACTTTTATTGCATTTTAGGGGCCACTAAGGGTTAACGATAGGGGAATAATGGGGGAATTCGGCCAAACAATGGGTGTAGGAGTGATTTAGGAGGGTAAAGGGAAAAATTTGGGGGTAGTAAAGGGAACTTTGACAAAGGGAAAAGGGATGAAAAGGGATATTTTGCAGGGGTACAAGAGGAAAATGAAGGCTTTTAGGAGCACAAGTTTTTGCAATCAGAGGGTCTTTTATAATGGAAATAAATAGAGGGGATTATCAAAGGCAAAGGACCAGGAGACTTCAAGGATGATGTGTCTCAGGGGAGATGCATTCATTGAAGGCTCAGAAACAATTTAGCCCCCTACTTTGCCTGTCAAAAAATTTACAGGGGGCTAACATTCCTAAGAGACAAAGATCGGTGATCTAGCATATGAAGCCATGTTGTCGTCACTTTGACATCCCTCATTCCAAATTCATACTCCAAACTCCTCACCTCCCTGGAATCCAAGAATGGTGAACCAAGAGGCAAGATATCTCTCACCAATTCTAGATCTGGTGGCCTCCCAGGTGGAATGCCTCCATGTAGTGAGACATCAATGTCAAGAGTGGACTGTACATATGGTTGGGAAACCTTGCCCTTGCCTTCATAGCGCAATACAGCCTACCTCCTCTTTGCATTAGCTCCCTGAAATAGAGAAGGGTGTGCATCTCATCACATGATGCTATTCTTCCTTCCTACCCCCTCCTTCCAGCTGCAATGCTTTACAATCATGCTGCTCACTGATTGTGCTTGAACCTCTATGTATGAGATCCTGGGTGTTGGGGTTCCCATGTTTTGGCCAGATTGGCAAGACCAAAAAATGAGACAACATCAGAACCACTTTGGGGCCCTAGGATCTAGCCCTCCTGGACCCGGAGAGGGATCTCTCCAATAAACAAAGAATGATTTATCTTTGAAGCTCGAATGAGATGTTAGGCTAGGTATGAAGCACAGAAGGGGGGTTTTAAAATGATTTGGTTGAAGGGTTGCTGGGTTGGTTAGGAGATCACAGACTGGGAAAGCAATGGGAAGAAAGGAACAGAACAGCAGGAGGCTTCAGCAAGGAGAATGGGCCAAGACCGTGCCATCCATTGGGCTATGGAGTCATGAGAGGAAATTACTTGCATCCACTAGCCAAGGCTTCCAAAGGGCAAGTCATCTAATACTAGAGGATCTTTAGATTAGATGGTGGGGTGGAACATTAAGGGAGAAAAGTGAAAGAAGGAGAACAACCCAATTTCTGTCTATAGATCAGGTCAGAGGTCATTTAACTCCAGACCTGCTTGGACATACTCAAAGGCAGCCCTCGAAGAGGGACAAAGGGGCTGCTTATAGATCAGACCAGAGGTCATTTAACTCCAGGTCTGCTTTAGCAACTCCAAGGGAAAAACAGAGATAAGTTAAACAGAAGGGATCTTAAAAGGGCCAGCTGGTCGTGCAAGGATCCTAGTGGACAGGGCTAACACTTATCCCCAGTGTTCCCAAACCTTCCAGCTGAAACCCAGCAAGAACATCTAAGCACCGATTCAACCAATTCATACATCGGCCAGCAGGCAATAACATCCGCTGCGCTGGTTAAATCAACTGAAACCAGCTCTTAGATAGCACATAGAGCAGAAAACATAAAGGTAGGGAGAGCAGACAGCATAGGGCACCTAACAAGGGTGAATCCTATACCATTATTCTGATGCCTACCAGAAGAACATGAAACAATGTGAAAATGTAATAAACAGAGTAAGAAAACATCACCAATAGTAATAGACCAGGATCCTGTGAAATGTGCTTTGGTTAACTGATGCAAAACCAGTCATGTACAATGTAGCTCAATGGATGTTACAGTCTAGACTTTTCTCCTCCCAGCCTATTACATACAACTACTCTGCTACTCCCTCCCACGACTGTTCTAACAGTCAAGAATGAATCCCTCTAACAACAAAACTACCAGCAACTGAACAACAACCTTTACAATTCGTTTTCAGGGATTCTTATAGGAGAAGAATGAGAGAGAGAGAACAGCATGAGTAGATAGACAATTAATTGATCGCATTAAGACAGGATCGGCGGAAGTGTCCACGCCCATGCTGCTTGATGGCTGAAACGCAGCGCTGTATGTACTCGGTAGACTGTTTGGAGGCTCTGTCAGGTCGATTTTGACCTCAGATATTTCTTTGGAGTCCTTTCTGGTGCTTGGAGCTTTGCGCTAGCCTCTGAATAAATGAACTGGATGGAAGATCTGCACGGTTTCTCCATTCCTCTTTAATGCTGCTCGACAGTCTCTTGAGAAGTTCTGTCAGTGCATTAATCTGTTTAAGGGCTCGAGGAGGCATGGAGATTGCTGTAGGAAGGTGTACGTCTGGAGAAAACGTCCTGCTGTTAGGTAGCGCAGTAATGACTTGGCTAGTGCGTTCTTAGTCTTCAAACAGTGCTTGAATCCTTTGAATGCAGGATTATAACCATTAATCTTCACTTACAGGCTCAAATCCCTTAAATCCGTCTTTGCTGCTGTGCTGGCGGCTGTGATAGCCTCTCTGTGCTATTCTGCATCATAAAATAAACCTGTTAAGAACCTGGTAGTGGTGGCGGAGAAATTCTGCAGAGGCCAGAGGAAAGGTGGCGGAGCGGTGGAGGAACAGTGAAAATGGCGGAGGAAACGGTTAATCAACGTAAAAGCCCAACAATGCACTTTGGGCGAATTACAAAGGAAATGGAAGGAAAACAATGGAGCGGAGGGGCGGACGTGGGACCCGGCAGAGGCGGAGGGCAACTAGATCTTGACCGTCGGATCTGTGAGTGGAACGGACGGCTACGATGAAATCGGGCAATCGCAATCGGAGGTCGGAGCGGGTGGCAATCGCAATGTGCCTTTCAAAAGTTCCGATTGCGATTGGGAGCGGGGTGCGATTGAATGACAACCGTTGATCTCGGGTCCAAATCGACGGCGGGGATGTAATCAGAGAGGACTTGCGATCGGGAGATCGGGAGGGGACCTGCGATCGGGAGCTGCGATGGCCATTGGATCGTGAAACAAACGAACGGCCCAGATTGAATCGGAGCGGAAACAGAAGAACCTGCGATCAGTGATCGGGCGGGGGTGCGAGTGAGCGCTGGCCGTCGGATCGCGGAACAGATCAACGGCTCAGATGCAATCGGGGGATAGTGCGATCAGGGGATCGGAAGTCATAGTTGCGATTGATCGGGGGTTACGATGTGGATGTTGCGATTGCGATTAGCGCTTGGTCCCGCCCGCCGGGCACATGTGTGGGGAAGTGGTTAAGGGACTAGCGGAAAAGGGGCTAAGCCCTATAATAAGGTCGAAAAGGGGTTTTGGGCCCATTTTAATGGATTTTAAAGGCGAAGAGGGGAAACGATAGAGGGAGAAAGGGGAGAAAAGGGAAAACAAAGGGTAGGGGAAGAAATTAAAGGGGATTTCGGGAGGATTTGAGGGGTAAAAGGGGAATAGAAGGGGAAGACAAGGGGGGAATAAAAAGAGGTTAAATGAGGGAAAAATAAAGGGGAGAGGAGGCCTTTGGGCACTTCTTCACATAACAGTGAGGCTTTTAGGGGAAATCAACAGAGGGGATACTATCAAAGGATACAGGGCACACGGAGGCTTCAAGGAGACTGTGTTTTCAGAGGAAATGCATTCCTTGAAGACTCAACAACAATCTAGCCCCCTATTTGCTTGTCAAAAATTTATAAAGGGGGGCTTAACACTCTTTAAGAGTTCTTGCAAGGATACAAGAATCCCTCCTGTTGGAGCTCCTCCTCCCTCTACATGAGGTACTAGATATGCTCTATATGGGACAGCGTTGTTGCCTTCACCTTCATTAGTGTGTATGGGAAAAATCTCAACAGTTGGATCCTCTTGTGAAAAAGAGATCTCCATGCCCTCTTGTTTAGGAATGTGAGCTAGAGGTCTTGCCTCTAACAATGTGTAATGCAACATGTCATCTTCTCCCATGGTTTTCTGAAGTGGAGTCTCCTCAATCACATGCAAGGTTTTTGTTTTCTCAATTTGTTCTTGCTTATGTGTTTTAGGAAGTTTTCCATCAAACTTTCCCACCAATGTTTCAATGAATCTTGCATAAGAGGAAGTGTTTGCATTTTTCAAAGACCAAGATTCAAAAATCCACCATGCATGAGCCTTACCTCTGAAATGCAGCACTGCAACTCTGATGGCTTCATCTTCAGAAATATGGTGCTGCTGAAAATAGGAGTCTAGCTCCTTCACCCAAGCTCCAGCTGAACATGTAGCTGATCCTGCAAAAGTACATAAAATAAATATACCTGCATCCTACCGCTTGCTCTTCTCCACCTGGATCTTGCAAAACTCTTGGAAATCAGTATGATCTCTAAACCTCTCAGCTTGAGATTCATACTCCTGCAACAAATCACTAAGAGTCCTCATCTTAGGCATTCTTCCTCCTTTCATCCATCTCAAGATAGATCTGGGCACTTGTCTGCGCTGTGCATCATGGTGTGTAGCTGCATTCTCACACTCACCATGTGCAAATCTAGATTCATCTCTAGATCCAAACTCCTTTGGAGATTCCATCTCCATTCTCATTTTCTTCAACTCTTCTTGAAAGCTCTGCATAGATTTTAGAAGAATCTTTGTAAGCTTATCTTCCTTCCTCCCTTCACATACTGAAGCATTCTCTTTTCTGTCCATCTCTCCTGAAATTATAATGGCCTGAGATCCACAGGCTGAGCCAAAGATCATGCTTTGATACCACTGTAATATTCCAAAACAGGAAAAATCTACACTATTGGGAATATCTTAAGATATTCCAAAAGTGGAGCTACAACAATACATGAACACAATATTGTAAACTCAGTAAATATGATCATTTCATGAGAAAGAACAATATTCATCCATCATTCTATTAATGGATCAGCAACAATGTACAAAATATCGTGAGGGACATGCCACTCAAGCCATAAGAACAAGTCTCCAATGATCAAAGCAATAGATACATGAGATGTTGCAACTATATAGAATGTCGGAGAGTAGTGACTACACAGTCTATACTAGTGTAGCTACTACTGCAAATATATATACATGAAATATGGCTGAAGGAAACAAAATAAATGCCCAATAATGAAGATATGGGCTCCAATACAATAATTCTAGCCAACCCAGGAAGGATTGCTAGAAATGTCGGAAAACATACAATGTGACAAATAACCCTGGGGTTAATGTGTCACTGTAAACTGGATCTGATATAAAATGAGGCTATGACAGATCTAAAATAATGATGTCCTCCTCCAATGGTATTTCTAATTAGAAGGCCGATCCCTCTACTCAGAAATAGACCCTCTTGATGAGCTCAATGAACCCTCCCAGCAACTGCCTCTGAAAATAACGCAGATATAGACTGAAACTACGTTATGGGAGATAGTGGATGGTTCACCTAATGCCAAAGATATGAAAATATTCCTAGGAGTCCTTCCTACTAATCCTCCAATGGATAGATAAACTCTCCACTGAGAAATAAGCCCGAAAATGACTCTAAGAGATCCTCCTTTGTTGCACCCTGCAACACAACCTAGCTCTAAATAGAAACAGCGTTGTAGCTGAAGGAGGTAGCTTGGCAAAAATTCCAGAATGAGGAAATGTAGCCCAAAGAACATCTCCTTCCCTGAGGACGACCAGGAACACCCTTGTGCTAAACAGCACTGCAACCCTGGTAAACAGTAAGAGGAAGCCAAGTCTCAACAGACCAAAGCAAATAATAATCTAAGCATGAATACAATGGCTACCCTCCTCTCCAAATAAAGCAAGTGCTCCTCTCCACAATGGGTCCCATCCATATGTGCCACCTAGCCCATGCAAGTTGTCCTCCATTAAAATTGCGTTGTCCAACCTGGAGATGCAATGTATCTAGACAGTGCATGTGGGCTTGGTCAAATATGATTGAATCAACATGATCCAATCTTGTTCACACCTGTGAGTGGTCAATCCAGCTGCTTATTCTCCCCCTTTTCACATGGGGAATGTTATTTTATCTTCTGAAGAGGTTAATGGCCCTCCCTACCCATTTCATTCATCTACTGCTAACTATAATGTTCCTTTTAGCTTGAGGCTAAAAATTGGGAACATTACAGAAAGCCATGCAATTGTCCCTTGAGAGGGAGCTTGATTTGCATGCAGAGGAGGAACTCTTTGTTCCAAATAATGAACCTCAATATGTGGAGCAACGACATACGGAGGATCATGGAGTGGCAGAAAACACTCATGCAGAGCCAACCACCAGACATGGTAGAAGGTGCACCACAGAAGCTGATAGATTGAGACTTGATGCAACAAAACATGTAGGAGCACCTACTTCACTGCACAGACAGAGACAGTCTCCAGACAGGTTTACTAGATACATGGATCTTATGAGCAAGTGTATTGTGACAGAGCCATCCTTCTTTGAGGAAGCAGTGCAACAACCAATTTGGATTGACGTTGTGGTTGAGGAGTATGACTCCATCGTTAAGAACATTGCATGGGAAGTCATCCCAGGATAGGTCAGAAAATTAGTGGTTGTATATAGATGGATCTATAAGGTGAAGCAGGCGACAGATGGGAGTGTGGAAAAGTACAATTTGCTATACTTGTAGCCTGGGGATTCTGATAAGTTGAGGGGATTTACTATGAGCGGGCTTTTGCACCGGTTGCGAGAGACTCATCGATTAGATTTATCCTTGCACTCTCAGCACAGATGGGGTGGCAGATACATTAGATATATGTGAAAACTAATTTTCTCAATGGATTTTTTAGGAAGAAGTGTACATAGAGCAGCCACAAGGTTTTAAGATCTTTGACAGTGAGTCGCATGTGTGTAGACTCGAGAGAGCACTGTATGGACTGAAGCAAGCACCTCGTGCTTGGTACACTAAAATTGACAGCTATTTCACTGGATTGGGCTTCACCAAAAGTGAAGCGGAAGAAAACTTGTACCAGATTGTGGTTGATGGTAAGCTCTTGATTATCATACTTTATGTTGATGATCAAATTTTGACAGGTGATGAGTAGTTGATAACTTCTTGCAAAGAGGATCTTGCACGAGAGTTTGAAATGAAGGACATGGGACTCCTTCACTATTTTCTTGGTTTGGAAATATGGCAGTGGGATGGTGAGCTATTTGTTTCTGAAGGAAAGTATGCCAAAGAGATTATGAGTAAGTTTAACATGGAGTGTTGTAAACCCATGGAGACTCCTCTTTGAGGAAACTGGAGGAAGGAGGACGCTACATCAGGTGAGGTAGTGGACGCTACTGTTTATAGGTAGGTAGTGGGTTCACTAATGTACTTGATGAACACCAGACCAAACGTTTGCTATGCAGTTAACCAACTGAGTCAAGCTATGGTTAAGCCAACCAAGCTCTTTTGGAAGGCGGGGAAGCATGTCTTCAAATATCTCAGGGGCACTACAGAGTATGGATTATGGCACAAACAAACAAAGGGAGTGAAGCTTTAAGGCTTCACCGATGCAGATTGGGCAGGCAGTCCATCAGACAGAAAGAGCACATCAGGAGGGATATTCAGCATAGGATCGACAACAGTTTCTTGGTACAACAGGAATTAGCGATCTGTGGCACTCATTTCAGCCGAGGCAAAGTACATGGAAGCCAGTCAGGCTGCATGTGAGGCCATATGGATGAGGAATATTCTGGTTGGTTTGTTTGGTTCTTATATGGATCCGACAATGATACATTGTGATAACTAGAGTTGCATTAAACTCTCAGTTAATCTGGTATTCTATGATAGGTCCAAGCATATATACATCCGATACCACCATCTCAGAGATTGTGTTCAGAGGCGCATTATGTTACTTCAGTACATTCCCATAGAAGATCAGGATGCAGATATTATGATGAAGGCACTCGCCAAGAGAAAATTCAAATACCATAGAGGTAAGATCGGGGTGGTAGATAATCACTTTCTTGTTGAGAGGGAGTGTTGAAAGGTCAACAAGAAATGTGTGTCTAATTTAATTTCCCTTAATTAAATTGGACAATAAAATGTAATCTTATCTCATAATCACTTGTAATAGTTATATGAGTGTGATAAAATCAGTTAGCTCATGAATTTCGATTTGAGGGTGGTTGGTGAGGCATGCAAAGTGATTCTATTAGTTATGGAGTTCGAGTTGTAGTTAGTGCATTAGGTTAATGCATGAGAAATCAGTTAACTCAATTAATTGAGTTAAAGTAAGTTGAACTAGTTGTAATTGTTTGTTGCATTAGTAAGAGATCAAGTGAATTAAATCATATTTAATTCACATGCAGTGATCTTCCATGCAACTAATGATTTACTATTAATAGTTGCATGCATGTCAGTTCCAGTGGAGACCCAGTTGAGACAAAGGTTAAATGGATGTTAACTATCAGTGATATCATTAGTAGGTTGCTCGCATGCAGTAAGAAAACCATATGATTTCCCATGAGCATTTTACAGTTTTGGAAGGATGAATTTCCTAAAGAATATGGATTTAATTCCACATGAATTTTGCAAGCAATGCAGGATGATTAGAGGCAGGAAATTGGCTAAGTTTTGGTCGATTTTGTCTAGGTCAGTGTGAGACAGTTGTTAGAGTGCAGGAGACTCTTGTGAGAAGAGTGCATTGTAATTGTTTCATGATTCCTTGGTGAATATACAATATAAGATAGAGAGGTTTTGAGCAGCAAGATTTCCCTGGGAAAATATCTATGTTGTGGTTTGATTTGATTCTTTCTTTACTTGTTGTGATTGGTGATCATGTTTATTTTACGCAATTGATTTGTAGAAGGATTCAGTATCTTGCTTTAGTAGATCACATGATCAGATTGTATCTATTGATATACATAATGTCTGTATAATTTATACACCCATTGGGAAACTAGGTTTGTTGGCCATTGGAAGCCATTATAAGCCAACCAAAAACAGAAGGTTTCAAGTCTATTAAATTCGGTCAGATCTGCCTTATTGTCTAAATACCATAATAAGTTTTTCCTTCTAAATCTAAAAATCCCTATCGCTATGAACATCATAAAAATTTAAACAAAAAATGAATTGTTAACAGAGATAACCAGTAAATAACTAGCCCTCGAAGGACTCAATAGGCACAGGGTATTTAGCACTAGACCCTGGACTTTGAAAATACTATGGGAACCGAAGGTGATGCTCAATTCTACCCAAGCGAACATTTTGTTGTTGAACCTGGAACTGCAACAATTGAAAGTATTTTTGAATTTCCTTAAGGGAAGGGTCGATCAACATGAAGTCATAGGTATGCATGATGGATTTGGCCACCATATTTTTAATCCTCCAGTATAGGTGGATGGTCTGTTTGTATTGAGAGACTCTACCTCAAGTGTGACCTGGGTCGAGGACCAGCAATTCACATTCCAATTATGGTTCTTCTTTCTTAGCTTTGTGGGTGAGAGCCTCTTCCCACCCCACAATAACCTTTCAAACTTGCTTCGGGATATCCCTCACGTAATCATGTGTTTTATCCATGTTGTGTTGGCCTTGAGTCTTATGGCCAGTTCTTCTCAGTTTCTAGGAGGAGGGATTTCCCTTCTCCCTCCTCAAACCTTTCTTCTAGGTTTGTCGGCGGCCTCTACCACCATTTCCTCTTTGACAATCTTTTCTCTGTTCATATGCACATGTGGGATATGAATGGAAAGGCATTCTAGGAATGAGCAAACAAACATCCACCCA
Organism: Pinus albicaulis; assembly: GCA_034641835.2. Classification (NCBI taxonomy): domain Eukaryota; kingdom Viridiplantae; phylum Streptophyta; class Pinopsida; order Pinales; family Pinaceae; genus Pinus; species Pinus albicaulis. The sequence continues at coordinate 749,609,133 of CM076583.1, forward strand.
GAATAAAAAAGTCCTCCACTCCTGAGACTTGCCTCTGTGACAAGGGCCAAGACTAAACACAAGAGCGAGGCAACATTAGTGTTCCAAAAATAACATAAATTATGCAACAAGTGATTCCTTCTCACACGGTGGTACTTAATCATCATAATCTTATTCCCTCAAACCATTATAAGCAAAATATAGGTTTGAGTTCTGGTTCCATGAGACCCCTTTGACAGAACCCCATAAAATTTTTGCATAACCTCACCACAGTCAAAAGAGATCCAACGACATTGGTTCAGAACCACTATAAAAAACACAAAAGTATCATTGAAGCAAAGACCATTCCTCATTCTCCAAAAGTGTGCGGAAACCCTTGCAATTTTGGGATAGCTACATGCGTAGCCCTCCAAACCCAAGACTAAGGTTCCCATTCTCTAAAGCATGATTCCATACAGAATCGATATCGATGTAGAAAACCCGAATGCATAAAATAAATAATACCTCTCACGACTCCATAAAAGTAGGACATCTGACATCCCATACTGACTGTTCCAGCGAATTGTGAAAACTAAAATTCTACCAACTATATCCATGTTCTCTTGATAGAAAAAGGAGAAAGAGAACGACACATACCCCATGTTTTTCGACCTAAAAATTCCACTAAATTCTTTTTGCCGAGCACTCCCGCTTTCAACTTGCCAACAATGTTCCACACTCTGAATGCAAAACTGGAGGAGCTAAAACAAATTCATAACATCAAGATGTTTCCTTCACCAACCAGTATCCCAATTTCCTTGATGATGGCACACTCCAACATGGGATTCACTTGCGCACACGCGAGCATCGCCATAATACCTTCCTCTCCACCTGTCGTCGACCTATATGATATGTTGTCTGGCAGTCTTCATCTTAATTCTGATAATCATGATCCCCATTTGGATCCTCAACTATATCGCACCTCGATTGGGGGTACCTTGGGCTTATAGTATTAATCTCTTGGGTTTAGTACTATTCCCTTGGGTCTATAATATTAATCCCTTGGGTATATTAATCTAAAGGTTCATATTCCTAGGGTTTAATATTTTTTTTTTTGGTAAATTAGGCTAACATCTATTAATTTGAAAGGAGAAACAATACATATGCTACAGGCTGGGTTGGTAAGCTATGCTTAACCAATCCAAGCCTTTGTTGCGCAGATAAGGGGCTGCCTTCATGGAGGAAACCAGCCCAAAAAGTACATGAAATAGAAAATTACAAAATGTGTTGTAGCACTGGTGAAAATAGAAATACTGTGGTAATAACAAGCATGAAAAAAAAGGAAGAAATGGCCTGTTGTGTAGTCATTAGTCTTTGGCTTCATCATCATTATTTGGATCTTCCTTCACTATGGGATAGGCATATGCTTGCGCGACAGATTCCTCTTTATCGGTGGGTAGACGTTGTGTCTTGGAGATCGGTGCGCAAAGGATGGGAGCCACTGGGTATTCTACATCCGAGACGCGCGTCCAGGTACCTTCTGAATCCATTATCCAGACATCTGTGTCATCCCCCTCCTCTTCCTGACCCGGAAGAGGCTTGGTCTTGCAAAGCAAGGGGTGCTCCTAGTGTGCAATGGTGGACTTCCATGGTGCACTTCTACCTCTCTACATAACCTGCAATGGAGCCTCCTCCCCTTAATCAAGTTCAGGGCTTTAGGAGGCCTCTCTGGCGTGACTGCTTGAGGAGGAGCCCTCAACAGATTCCAGGCGATTTTATGCCCCCCTGTGGTATTGACTAAGGAGCGCTTCTCTCTGGCCTCCTCATATAGTTCTTTGTCGTAGCCTGGGAGCCATGGTTAGCTGAAGCAGTGGAGGTGCGAATCAATGGGAATGCGCGTCAAGGAGGGAGGTGAGAAGCAAGGTGCACGACACAGGGCACGGGATAATTGGTGCACCCAGGCTTATGACACTGGCGGGACAGATGGAGCTGGGTTGAGGTGCGTAGTCGGGGAAGAGCGTAGCTCGGGGAATTCTATGCAGCGTAGCACTAGGGGGAGGCTATGCAACAAACTGGGCACATAGAAGGGCAAGAATTGTAAAAAATGATAAAACTGAAGGAAATGACTGTGTGTCTCCTTGTGCTAAATTTCCTTCCCTTTAAAAGGCTTGTGACATATGCAAAGAGGCTGATCATAATTTTTCCTCGAACGCAACTGCGTGCTGTAATGGATTTCATGAGGAGGCATGTGCGATGAGTTATGGCTAATTAGCTTGTCAATCTAGGTGATCATTTAGAACGATAGTTCCAGAGAGGTACCCTAGAGGGGGTGATGTTGTCCAAGCTTGTATTCATTATGCCTTATCTCTATCAACTCATACAGATGATTGCTAGATTGTGGCTCCACATTGAGTAAGGACCTGCAATACAGATCTTCGTCCTCTTGGGCGTGGGAGAGGAAGTTGTCATGCATCCTTTTGTTGTCACTCGCATCCGGGGAGAGAAGATATTTTTGAATGAGATTTTGGAATTCTCTTCTTAAAGAATCATCCTCAACCTGGGTGAGGTTGGAAAGATATAACTCTCTCTGACTTTCCGCCCCTTTGTTTGCGAGGAGGTCTGCAACTAAGTTTGCTTTCCTATGCACATGGTGAAAAGTTCTTTCTTTGTGATTTTGTATTAACTGTTATAGAAGTTTGAGCCTGTGGGAAAGCCTCTAGTTGGTGGATACCTTTGTGGAAGCAGCACCATGGAGAATTATTGTGGTTTCCAGAGTGATAATTTGTGAATCTCCCTCCATTTCCAGGGGAAAATAATTGAACTCAATTTCTCTGTAGGTTCCCTGGATGAGTCCTTCAAGCTCCGCGGAGTTGTTGTTGTCCCAACCCATATTGCCATAGTATATCCGAAGAGGTTCGCCCTGGGAGTTCCTAAAGATGCCTCTGAATCCTACATTCCTAGGGTTGCCTTTGGATGCACCATCAAAGTTACATTTGAAGAATCCATTTGGGGAGGCTTCCATTTGGGGGAATCTTCTTACGCTCCTTGGGATAATATCCTGAGGGGTATTTATAATCATATTCTAGTTGCTCCATATGTTACGCTCCACAGTGGAGGTGGGGAGATCCTCCTCACTCCAAGAAGTAATGGCCAGGGTTTCGGTGAGGTTGCCGTGTATCCTTGCCCAAATTTGTTCTTGGGTGGATACTTTGTCTTTGAATATTCTACTATTCCTTTCTTTCCATATGTTCTAAAGTCCAGGATCGGGAGGCCCATGATTTGTTAGGTCCCTATATCACTAGTATAGTCCTTATTATTGTTAGTGTAACCCCCTTATTGTTATTATTGTACCCTTGTAACCCCCATTTTGTTATTATTGTGCCCTTAAATTATTATTGTTAGGTCGGCTAGGATTACATTGTGGCCCACTAGGATACATTATGGCCCCATGGACTCCTATATATAGAAAGGAGGTTTTGTAAATTGTATCATCCAAGAATTGTTCATTTATGTAATGTATTGGAGGTTGCCCCCTCGAAGTGGCTTATTTCTAAGGCGTTCATATCTCGTTTCTTCTATTTTTGGAGCTGGTTACACAACATTTGGTATCAGAGCTTTGGATTCTAGGGTTTCGCTGCTCCAAACAGGTCATCGTGGAATTTTCGCTATAATGTTTTTTCTACGAAGTTTCAGAAGCTGAAATTTTTAGGGTGCGAAGCCGAAATCTTGAGGAATATTTTCTAAAAATTTCAGAGCTTGGTTCGCAATATTTTTGGAGATATGATCTGTGGAAGTTAGGTCTTTTTTCAGGCTCTAAACAGGTCATCGTGGCATTTTCGCTATAACATTTTTTATACGAAGTTTCAAAATCTGAAATTTTTAGGGTGCGAAGCTAAAAACCTGAGGAAACTCTTAAAAAAATTTCAGATTTTGGTTCACAACATTTTCGGAGATATTATCTGTGGAAGGTAGTGCTTTTTCAGGCTCCCAAATTTCATCTCAAAGAGGTGATCGTGGGAAAAGATTCATAAATCTCTCTCTAGGCATCAGATTGGAGTTCCGTAAAAAGTGGTCACAAGTACACAAATTTTCGTTTCTTGGCTATCAATTTTAGGGTCGAAGGATGAAACCGTGACATGTGGAAAGTCGTACAAGTTTTCTCTACTGAACCAGTCCATAATTAGGTCATTGTGGGAGATTGGACGCAACTTTTTCTTGGAGAATACAAATTAGGTCAAAACTATGGCATTCGAAAGAGAACTCAGAGGGCTAAGTTGGTACTAAAATTCAAATATTGAAGTGTTGCAATCACAAATATAATCCAATTTCAATATCGAGCTCCTCAAAAGCAAGAAAAAAGTGTGTATTTTTTTTCCGAATTGCGTAAGTCTTGTTTGAAGAATCAATTTTAATTGATTCCAAGGGCATATTGTAGAATAGATATCAGTATTGGGTTCTAAAAGATGCCCCATAAAAATAACTCAACACCCATTAAGCCTTCATAAGGCTCTACTAAGACTCATGAAGATGAATAATTGCAAGATGATCTATCTAAATTACAAGAGCAAGTGCACCAAATTTCGCTCTCGCAAAGAGCAACAAAAAATGAAATGGAAGTTTTGAAGAAAGGCATGGAAGTTAAGATGGATGGCATGGAAGCTAACATGGAAGCTAAGATGGAAAACATGAAGAATGATCTAAAAGCAGACATGGAAGGTTTGACAAAGTTGATACAAGAAATGTTTCATAATAGTGAAAAGATAGTAGAAGAAACTCATGATGAGAACAAAATAAATGTTAATCATGATTTCACAAACTCTAATGTTGGCAGGAAGAACCACCATATTCAAAAAATGGAGATGAGGAAGTTTTATGGAAAGGATCCTGTAACATGGATACTACAAATGGAGCAATATTTTGATCTCCATAATGTGCAAAACACACAAAAGGTACGCATTGCAACTTTACATTTAGAACAAAATACATTTGTATGGTATCGATGGCTTTGCTCCGTAAAAAAATTGTCACTTGGTCAATTTTTACGGAGGAAATGATAGCACATTATGAGGATACAAAGAGCAACACCTTCTTTAGCCAATTGATAAATCTCAAACAAAAGGGCTTAGTGGGGAGCACATTGAGGACTTCCAAAAATTGAATATAAGGGTAACTGATATTCCAGAGGAACACAGGATTGATCTCTTCATAGGCACTTTAAAGGATAACATCCAACATGAAGTTCATGTTTTGGAACCTGATTCATTGGAGAAGGCATTCAGGTTGGCAAGAAAAATTGAATATAAAATTATGGCGACAAGGAAGCCTACCACTCACTTCTATAAAGAGGGAAGTGTTGCTACTCCTAGATTTCCACAACCTACAAGGTTGACACCACAACAATTGGAAGAAAAAGAGCAAAAGGGCTTTGCTACAGTTGTGATAGAAAATACACTAAAGGTCATAAGTGTGCTAAGAAGAAATTATTTTACATAGATTGTGAAGAGGAAGAAGAAAATGAACAAGAAGAGGATATACACCAGGAACCAACCATAGAAGGGGAAGAAATGAATCCAACCATATCGTGTAATGCACTGGCAGGAATTACCACTCCTCAAACTCTCAAGATAGAAGGACATATCAAGAAGAAAAAGGTAATAGTGTTGATTGATTTAGGTAGCACCCATAATTTTATTCATTGTAAGGTAGCCAAGGAATTAAATTGTTTCCTATACCCAGCACCAGAATGTCAAGTGATGGTTGCAAATGGAGGAACTATAAGTTGCTCTGGAAAATGCCATAATATCAAGCTAACCATGGGGGAATATGTATTGACTAGTCCAATGCTTTCCATTCCTATGGGAGGTGCTGATGTTATACTAGGAGTACAATGGTTACAATCTTTGGGGACGGTAGCTTTTAATTTTCAAGAACTTTTCTTGAAATTTTTTTCAGAAGGAAAGGAAGTCGAATTACGGGGTATTGCGGGGAAGCCAGGAAGGATAATAAGCTCTAATGTAATGACAAAGCTTCTAAAGAAAGAACAGCGAGGCGTAATTGCACAATTATGCTCACTAGAAGTTCCAACATCAAAATCATCTATTTCTGCAGATCTCAAACAAGTCTTGGACAATCATTCCAAGGTGTTTGAAACTCCCAAAGGACTCCCACCTATTCGTGATCATGATCATGCTATTCATTTGATTCCAGGAAGTGTTCCTCCAAACATCAGGCCTTATAGATATCCTTACTTCCAAAAGAGTGAAATTGAACGTATGATTGCATAAATGTTAGAGGCGAGTATAATTCAACCAAGTCAAAGTTATTTCTCTGCTCCTGTAGTATTGGTACACAAGAAGGATGGATCATAGTGAATGTGTCCGGATTATAGGGAGCTCAATAAGCTCACCATTAAAGACAAATTTCCCATTCCTGTGATTGATGAATTATTGGATGAATTACATGGAGCAATTTATTTTAACAAGTTGGATCTTCGTTCAGGATATCATCAAATTAGAATGAAGACTGAAGATATTCCAAAAACAACATTTCGAACTCATGAGGGTCATTATGAATTTTTGGTCATGCCTTTTGGCCTTACCAATGCACCTTCTACATTTCAAGGGTTGATGAATTCCATTTTCAAACCCTTCCTTAGAAAATTGTGCTAGTATTTTTTGATGATATACTAATCTACAGCAGGTCTTGGAAGGATCATGTTGAACATGTTGACAGGGTGCTCAAACTATTGCAGGAGAAACAATTATATGAAAAAACATCCAAATGTTTCTTTGGAGTACAAGAGATGGAATATCTGGGTCATATTATATCTCACGAGGGTGTTAAAGTAGACCCTAACAAAATTAAAGCCATTAAGGAATGGAAAGTCCCCACGACCATAAAGCAGTTGCGAGGATTTCTCGGGTTAACGGGGTATTATCGCAAGTTTGTTAAGAATTATGGGAGAATAGCAGCACCTCTAACAACATTATTGAAGAAAGATGCATTTTCATGGACTCCTGAAGCAACTAAGGCCTTTGAACGTCTTAAGGAGGCAATGTGCCATGCACCGGTCTTAGCTACGCCGGACTTCACAAAAACCTTTATTGTGGAATGTGATGCCTCAGGAAATGGAATTGGTGCAGTTTTAATGCAGGAAGGAAGACCCATTGCTTTTGAAAGTCATCCAATCAAAGGAAAGTATTTACAGAAACCTATTTATGAGAAGGAAATGTTAGCAATACTGCATGCACTAAAGAAATGGAAAAATTACCTAATGGGAAGACACTTCAAGGTAAAAACTGATCATGATAGTCTTAAACACTTTTTGGAACAAAGACTATCTTCAGAAGAGCAGCAAAAATGGGTCACAAAGATGTTGGGTTATGACTTTGAAATAATCTACAAAAAAGGAAAGCTTAATGTTGTTGCATATGCACTCTCAAGAAGGAATGAAGAGGTGGAAGCATTGCTTTGTGCCATTTCTATTACCCAACCAAATTGGATAACCAAAGCAAGAGATGAATGGAAGAAGGACAAAGATGTATGGACACTCATTCAAAAGTTGCAGCAAGATCCTAGTACATCTGATACATTTAGTTGGAAAAATGATTCCTTATGGTACAAATATCGTTTATATCTTTGTAAGAATTCCCAACTAAAACAAAAGATTCTTCTGGAATTGCACACTTCTCCTTTAGGAGGACACTCAGGATTTTTAAAAACTTACCACAGGGTGAAGAAAGAAGTTTTTTGGGATGGCCTTAAATCTGATATTCGAAAGTTTGTGGCGGAATGTTTGGTTTGCCAGCAGAATAAAGTGGAAACAATTAAGACCCCAGGACTCCTACAACCTTTATCCATTCCAAGTCAACGTTGGGAGGAGATTTCAATGGATTTTATCACAGGTTTACCTAAGTCTGAAGGAAAGAGTGTCATCATGGTGGTAGTTGATAGACTTACCAAGTATGCACACTTTTGTGCATTATCTCATCCATTTAAAGCAAGTATAGTTGCCACTACATTTATGGACAGAATTCAAAAGCTACATGGAAGCCCAAGGGTTATTGTGAGCGACAGAGATCCCATTTTTACTGGAAATTTTTGGACGGAGTTATTTTCTTGTTTGGCTACTCAATTAGCTCATAGCTTATCTTATCATCCTCAATCTGATGGTCAAACTGAGATAGTAAATAAATGTTTGGAAGGATATCTTCGTTGTTTTGTATCTGATAAACAAACACAATGGGTCAAGTGGTTACCTCTCGTTGAATGGTGGTATAACACTTCCTTCCATACTGCAGAAAAAATGACCCCATTTATGGCACTTTATGGATGTCATCCACCATCCATCATGTTGTCGACAGATGTTGTCGCTCCTAGAGACAACCTAGAGTTTCCATAGACCAGTGCCTATGACATCTTATCATAGCAAGGAGCATATAATGAAACTTGGGTGTCAATCCAAAGGCTCTCCTGCTATCTCTTGTAAACAAGGAAATTGATTTAAATGGGACCAGAACTTACAGAAAATGCCACAGGGAAAGTAATGTTGCAGAGACAAGATGCAAAACTCTAACATAAAAGCATCAGACAGTTAAGAGACAATTTACTGTAAAGAGGGCCGATTCAAGTAATATGCCACAGAAATCAAATATCAGAAGGTGTATGCGGTGAAAGAAATATAAGAAGATATTAGTTATCTTTGGTTTGATACCCAGATACACAACAGAACCATATATGGGCTTATCAATCTAAGAATCCATACATGACAATGGCGTTTTAAAAGCATCCTCCCAAAGCAACTAATATAGCAGAAAGGTGGATGAAATGAACATGAAACAGTATATCATGCCTGAGCCATATTTAAAGCGCTTGACTAATCCAAGTATGGGTATCAACTAGGATAAATCCTTACCTAAAATTAGTGAGCCACTCGCATTCCAGTACATGATACAAGAAGATGGATAAAATGAAATGTTGTATTAAACACATGAAAGGAAGTTACATACTGTGGGATACCAAAGACCAGAATCCTCTAATACAGATAGAACTCCTCCTCACTGAGACCCTACGGGCTTTGAGCCTTCATACAAGAGATTTTACAAGATGTATACAAAAATTCCTTTCACTGCACAATTCTCTGATAAAAATCTAGAACCCTTACAATGTCTTTCTTCTCGGTTTTTATAGGAGAAACCGAAGACTCTAGAAAATGAGGTAGGTGATGCGCATTGAATTTGCTCAATTCAAACAAAATGGCATAAACATTCGCGCCCATACTGCTCAATTAATATGCTGTGATGTAGGTACTCTGAGGCCGGTTCCCTAAAGTAAATGCTTTGGATGGAAATCTTTTCAGGAACAAAATGCGGAGAATAAACAACGCAAACATTCTGTCCTTTCCTGAAGAAAATTCAGCTGAAATAAAACCTTGAGAGCATCGCTCTTTGTGCTTTTTTACTTTCTACCTTCTGAACCCTGAATAAGGATTTAAAATCCTCAATGTCGGATGCTGAATCCCTTGATTTTCAACTGATACTCTTTGCCGCGACATAAATGTTCTCATCTACTAAAATCTGCCTTTTGAATTACTCTGAGGGGTTTGACAGATTTACATCCTGCTTCATTAATGAAAGCCATGTCACAGCAACTACCCAGGGCTTTTCCTCATAAATTCTACCTTCACAATCTGATCCCTCGGTGCGTCTTTGATTTCTATAATGGAGGCGATAATTGAATGGCAATTTTCCATTGCCGCAAACCTGCAAAACCCACAAATTCGTCAGGAAAACAAGTGCATGGGGATGGCAATGCAATGGAGATGACTTGGGTGACAGGGCGATGCGATGAAACGGTGAAAGAATGTAGGGTGGCAGTGAAAACACAATGAAACCATGGTGAGCAGACTGGGCAGAGGTTTATATCGTGAAACGCTAAAATATGACGTATAAACGAAATATATGAATGGTGGTGGAGAAATATGATAGACGCGTGTGATGATGCCGAGGAGGGAGGCTCGGTCAACAGTTGGTTGTTCGAATGATTTGGGCCGCACGATCTCCAAACAAAATCGACGGTTGGAACTGTGCTGGAAGGCAATAAACTGCGGGCCCGAAGCACTGTTCACCTAGATTAACGTCTGTGCAGCTTCAGAATGCGACAACTATCGAATGCGGACCCCAAGATCGAATGGCTAGCGCTGATATCGCTACATGACTTTATCCGAATGATAATGCGCGATGGAGAGTGGTATTGAAGTCATACAGTGGGACACGTGGCGTGTGCTGAATGGAATCGCTGCGATTTAAGGAATACCGCCTGCCCTGGATGAGCAGTGCGATGAAAACAGGCCGGTTTTGGAGTAGAGGACACAGGGCGGGGACCACAAGAGAAATGGGATGTGGTACATTGATTTGTGTTCGATCGGACGGTTCAAAACATGCCCGATAGCCTTATACGGTAAACGCCTTTTGATCTGGCATAGGGTCTCAGGGCTGGGTCCTGTGGAGAAAGGGGGTGCAGGGACTAAGGCTGAAGGGTGCTAAGCCCAATATATTTTCAAATATGAATTTTCACCCTTTTAGAACGCGATTTTGAAACCAAGAGAGGGCAACGAGAGGCAGTTAATGAACTTTGCAAACCGGGCGAGGCTGATGATTCGAACCATCTTTGTTATGTGGGAATGATCGTAGTCAACACATCACATCATATTTAAGGGAAAATTCGAAGGTTCAAGTAGTGGAAGATCATCGAGCATAATGAAGTTCTCCAACTGAGATAACCTGAATTTGGCACAAAATTGAATGAAACAACAGGCAGATCAACATCGCAGCGAGAGAAGTTTTGATGTAGTATATTGGGTATTTTTACGGCTACAACCATACAAACAAATGTCCCTCAAGCAAGCTAAGAAGGATAATAAATTATCACCAAAGTACTATGGTCCTTACAAGGTGTTGCAAAAGATTGGTACTATGGCATACAGATTGGAGCTTCCTGCTTCTTCGCGAGTACATCCAGTTTTCCATGTTTCATGCTTAAAGAAGGTTATAGGTGAAAATATTCCAGTTCAAACAATATTGCCAGAACTTGATGAGGAAGGAAAAATCATATTGGAACCTGAAGCGGTCATGGAAACAAGAACTCGGCAGCTACGGAATCGATCAATTTCAGAGTATCTCATCAAGTGGAAGAACTTACCCACTGAAGATTCTACATGGGAGGATGAGAATTTTATACGAAAGCACCCAGAGCTACTCAAGCATTGAGGACAACACTTTTTTGAAGGAGAGGGGCATGTTAGGTCCCTATATTACTAGTATAGTCCCTTATTGTTGTTAGTGTAACCCCCTTATTGTTATTATTGTACCCTTGTAACACCCATATTGTTATTATTGTGCCCTTAAATTATTATTGTTAGGTCGGCTAGGATTACATTGTGGCCCACTAGGATTACATTATGGCCCCATGGACTCCTATATATAGAAAGGAGGTTTTGTAAATTGTATCATCCAAGAATTGTTCATTTATGTAATGTATTGGAGGTTTGCCCCTCAAAGTGGCTCATTTATAAGGCGTTTATATCTCTTTTCTTCTCTTTTTAAAGTGAGTTACAACATAGTGTGTTCAAAATATTGTTGGAATAATGATTTTCTGTCCACCTGCTGATGGTGTTGATGATGTTTCCCCTTTCTCTGTTGGTGCGTCTACACAGGATAGCTATTATGTCCCACAAGACATTGGAGGTAGGGCATAGGTCCAACAAGTGGTCGATGGTTTAAAATTTCTCCTCGCAAAGGGGCATCTTGAGGGACCTACAAACCCTTTCTTCAAAAGATTATCCCATGTGAGGTTGCGTCGTTTACTAGGCAACCATAAAAAGGTGGCTAATTTGGGCTAGAGCTTGGCCAAACATATCTTCTTCCAGATGAGGTTGGTAGGATCTGGGTTCTGATGATGTAAGAGGTTGTAGACTTCCTTCGTAGAGTAGTTTCCACTTGGCGTGTTACCCCATCTAAGGATATCAATTCTTGGCTGGATTTTGATTTTTCTTTTAGTACTTAGCTCCTCCTAAATTTCTGTGTGATTTTCATTATACTAGTCTTCTTTCCATTTGTTTGTATGTATCCAGTTCATGTATCCTTGAGTTGTGTCATCAGTCTAGAAATCTTGCACACACTAACTCTGCCTTGCTTGTAATGTTGTGCTCCACAGTGGTCTGGTGAAGATGGAAGAGAGTATAGGAAATTGCTTCTAGGCATCCTCCCATAATATTGCTTGAGTTCCATTGCGCAGCTCCCAGAAGCTGTGGGTCTGTTCATCTGTTTTTGGTTGCTTTCTACTTTCCATATTTGAGATCCTCTTGGGTCTATGTTAAATTTGATAAGATCCTCCTTGGGCCATGTGCTAGCATATTTGGTTGCGCACAGGTTTGGCCACAGAGTGTGGGGGTTGGACACCCATTTCCACTAGTTACTAACTCCCATGATACTATTGTTGTGCTTTGGATCACGCAGCCCTAGCACCCCATGACCTTTTGGTGTGCATACTTATTTCCACTTCACTAAAGCCCATTTATTTTTCTCTTTGGTACCACCCCACAGGAAAGTCCTTTGTAGTTTGCAAATGGCGTTGAGGACCCATTTCAGAGTTACAAGTACCTAGAAGAGGTAAATGGAGATAGACTGCAGAACTTCTTTGATGAGTACCAAACGACCTGCTATATTGAGAGTGCGATGAATCCAGTTGGATAACCTAGTTTTTATTTTTTCTAACAACGCATGCCATGAGGAATGATTAATGTCAGTGGCAGTGAGAGGGGCACCAAAGTATTTGGAGGGTAAGGAGGCTATGGAGAAGCCTAGAATGCGAGAAATATTACGTTGAGTTATAGGGGGGTGTGGAAGAATAAAATTTGTGATTTGTTAGGGTTGACCTCTATGCCAGAAGCTTCAGAGAAGGAATCTAGCAGATATTTGAGGGAACGGGCTTCTTGGACCGAGGGGTAACCCATAATCATATTGTCATCCACAAATTGTTGATGGGAAGAGGGAGGAAGGTTGTGGAGGGGAATACCCTGTAGATTACCTGAATGGACAGAGCTTTTGAGGAGTCGACCCAACCCTTCAGCCATAATGATGAAAATGAAGGGTGAAAGGGGATCCACTTGTCTGATACCTCTTGAGGGGTTTAAGTTTGCTGAAGGTATACCATTGCCCAAGATGGAAAGAAAAGTTCGGGAGGTTATGAGGCTCATGATCCATCTAACCTAGGTGTGGCTAAAGCCAAAGGCAAGAAGGACATGTTTGATGTAGTCCCAACTTATTTTGTTAGAAGCCTTGGATAGATCTATTTTGAGGAGCATGCCAAGATTTTTGGAAATTTTGACAGAATGGATGACCTTGTGGGTTAAAGTGATACCATCAAGGATTTTCCGCTCTTCTACATAGCCCATTTGCTTCGGGGAGATAATCAGGGGGAGGAGTTGCTTCAGCTTGTTAGCAATAACTTTGGAAATTATCTTATAAATGACATTGCAGAGAGATGTGGGCCTGTACTTACTTGGCGTGGCAACATTGTCTTCTTTCGATACGAGGGTTATGAAGGTGGCGTTTAGAGCTAGAAGAAGCCAGTGAGTGGTGTGTGATTCCTAAACTACACCCCAGACCTCATCTCTAATGGTTTCCCAAAAGAAGTGGAAGAAGTTGGTGGTGAATCCATCAAGGCTCGAAGCTTTCCCTTCCTTCAGTTGGAAGACTGCATGTTCCACCTCAGCAAGAGTAGTGGCTTTGAGCAACATCTGGTTGTGATCTTCTGTAACCAACTTGGGTATGTGCTCGGTGATTTTCCATATTGCCTCATGCCTTTAGGTTCTTGAAGGATGTCCTTGAAGTGGTTGCGCAGCTCCTCCATGATGTCCTCTTGCTTTTCCAGCCACTCTCCATTTTTATTTTTGAGAACTGTGATTCTATTATGCATTATCTGTTGAATGGTGGAGAGATGGAAAAAAATTGTGTTTAGTTCTCCCTCTTTGAGCCAACAGATCCTAGATTTTTGTCTCCATAGGATTTCTTCTTGGCTTCTTCTTTCTTCCACCTGAGTTGATAATATCTTCTCTTGATTCTCTGAATCGGTTGAGCAACCCTCTATTATGATAGTTTTTTGAAGCTTCTTTATTTTCTCTTCCAACTGTCTTTGCTCTTTCAAGATATTGTCGAAGATGGATTTGTTCCACACCTTCAGCTTCCCTTTGAGAATTTTCAACTTTGTCTGGAACTGGTGCATTTTTGTTCCTTGCAGTGGTAAAAGGGAAGACCACCAATCAGAGACCATTTCCTTGAACCTTGGATGTCTGAGCCAACAATGTTCAACTCGGAATGGTTTGGGCGCAGGCTTACCTGGACTTAACCATTGAAGTTGTATTGGCCAGTGGTTAGAGACGGTGGCCGGGATAATGGTAGCTTCTAGATCACCCCCAAGGCGTATGAAGTCTTCCGTGATGAGAAACCAGTCCATTCTGGAAGCAATTTGGTGGGTACCTCCTCTTCTATTGTTCCAGGTGAAGATGCCATTGGAAGTCTGCAGATATATAAGTTTGTAATCTTGGATGAAGTTCTTGAACCCAATGTTGTCCATGTCAAGATGCAGTCTTCCTCCTTTTTTTTCCTGTAAATTTGTTATCATATTGAAGTCTCCTCCCAATAGCCAGAGTGGTAGAGATCTTTGTTTATTGAGCTCAGCCATGTTGTCCAGAAGCTCCGTTTTCTGGTGAAGATTCTGGGGAAAGTAGACATTCCTTAGCAAGCCATGGATATTCGTTCCAATCAGGTGAAATTTGGCCTGAATGAAATTTCTATTGGACTGGCAGTTCTATATGGAGATGATTTGGGTGTTCTAGATGATTGCCAGTCCTCTAGAAGCTCCATTGGCATCAACCGCTATTGTTCTGCATCCTTTCCATATCTTTTTAAAGATTTATTCCACGATGGAGTTGGAGCATTTGGTTTCTTGCTTGTGGAAAATTGCATGGTGTTCTTCAATGATTATTTTCTTGATGATCCTATGCTTGGTGGGGCTGTTGAGCCCTCTTATATTCCATGAGATGATCTTCATTGATGGGGGTTGGTAGTGTAGGCGTAGAATCGAGTTAACTTGGGGAATCTCCCAGAGTCCACCATTTATTTTCCCATTTCTACTGTTCTTTGCAGCGTTGTTTTTGTCCTCTTTTGTGGGATTCTTTCGTGAAGTATTTTGTATTTATGAGCGTACCCCCCTGAATTCCCAGAGAGGGGAGCTGTTGTGCTTAGGTTATGATTTCTTCCAACTTTTGGACCTACTTCTCGAATATTAGGCGAAAGTCCTTCTTATTGCATGCATCCTCTAACCGTATGAGGTCCAGGCCCTCAAGATCAATGCTCTATGGCTCTTCCTCCATAGCTTTTGGGATTGCATCCAACACCTATTCTTTGCGCTTCGATGTTGATTTGTCGCCTACGAGGCTAGGGATTTGGGGTTTCAGAAAGGCCTCCGGTTGGATCTTGTTTTGGTTTTTCTTGGAGGTCTAGGGCTGCTCCTGCGAGGTTCACCCTCTTTCTTTGGCTGGTTCATTCTAATTCTCACTCAGCTGGGTTAGGGAAACGAAGCTATTGCTAGTCGCAGGGTCTTTTTTGTTCTGGTGGGGATTAGTTCTCTTGTTATGCCTTTTCTTGCTTGCTGCCTTCGTGAACCCTTATGTTGCTTGGTCATTTGATTCATTTTCAGCCGCCGCTTTTTTGTTTAGAGGGTAGTCTCTAAACAAGTTCCTATGTTGGTGACATCTTCGACATCTAAAATGAACATGCTCATAATCTACAGTTTGTATCCATTCAAAATATTCATGCAGCAGAATTACCTCACCTGGTAGACACTCCGCTATGTTCATGTAGATGCAGATTCGAGCATATGCTGTGTAGCGATTTATCTTTATTTCCTCTGTCGTCTTGATGAATTCACCTAGGGAATTGCCTATATCCCTGAGGGTCATCTCATCCTTGTAATCCTGGGGGAGGGAGTAGAGCCTGATCCATACCAGAGCCCATGTGAGATCTTATTTGTCTGGATTGAAATATTCAGTCCAAAGATGGAGGTATAGGTCTACAGAGTTGAAGAAATAGGGTCCGCCATCCATGATCCTATTTTTGTCTTCAATACAGGTAGAGATCACATTGAAGAAGCCTTTAGCACATAGCTAAAGGTCAATATGACCCTTGGGTTTCCATTTAGAAGCTATCCATCCTCAAAGGGCCAAAAACCCTTGAATTTTCCTATCAACACATGATCCTTCATGAATTGTATTCTTTCGTTGATGTGATGCGTATGGAGCTCGATCATGGTTATTTTGGGGTTATTCGAAATGCATGTAGCTGACGTGATATTCGCCTCTTCTACAATTGATATATTTGCCTGTTGCGTTGTGGGAGTCACCCCTGAAGTGTCATGAGATGGGCCAGAGTTTTGCTGACTGTCGATGTCATCCCCTACCACTGCCCCTGTGGGAGGTTGGCCTGTGATGGGGGGAGCAGTGGTCCCTCCATTGTTTTCTGTCATAGGTGAGCCTCAAGGCTAATCCAGGAGAACGATCGAGGCCTAACGGTCTGGGAGGGAGGTCTGCCTGGGGCAGCTTGTGCTGAAACCTCCAAACCCTAGGAGATGGCGGTCGCCCTGGTGCAAAGCATTTTTCCTCTCAAAAGCCCACCTAGGGTTTAATATTATTCCTTTGGGTTTAATAGATTTTCCTCGGGTTTATTATTTCATTAGGTTTATAATATCATGGTCAACATAGGTTAACCATGGTCCTACGTCGCATTGTGACTTTGATTGTCTCAATATGAAAATCGATCATGATCAACCATGTTTATTTTAGGGTTTATAATATTTATCTTAGGGTTTATATACCTCAAGTTAGTCAATCATGGTCAATATGAAAATCAACCATGGTCAAACATGGTCCAATGTCACATTGTGACAAATATTGTCTCAGTATTAAAATTAACCATTGTCAACCATGGTCTCATGTCGCATTTTGACAAATATTGTCTCAATATGAAAATCAACCAGGTCAACCATGTTTATTTAAGGTTTTATATAATTTGTCTTTGGGTTTACATACCTTGGGTTTATGTTATACCCTTTGGTTTAATATTATTCCCTTGGGCTTATTAATCCTTTGAGTTTATAATTTCAATCATGGTCAACCATGATCAATCATGGTTAACCATGATCGATCATGGTCAACCATGGTAAATCATGGTCAAGCATGGTTAAGCATGTTCTATAAAATTAATCATGGCCCAATGTCGCATTATGACAAGGAATGTCTCAATATGAAAATAAACCAAGGTCAACCATGTTTATTTTAGGGTTTACAACCTTTAAATTAGGGTTTATATACCTTGGGTTTATAATATTAATCACTTGGGTTTAATATTATTCCATTGGGTTTATTATTCCTTTGGGTTTATAATATCAATCCCTTGGGTTTATAATATCAATCCTTTGGTTTTATTAATCCAAGGGTTCAACCATGGTCGACCATGGTATAATGTCGCATTGTAACAAAGATTGTTTCAATATGAAAATCAACCATGGTCAACCATGTTCATTTAAGTGTTTATAACTTTTGTCTTAGGGTTTATATACCTTTGGTATAGGTTATTCCCTTGGATTTTTAGTATTAATCCATTAGGTTTATAATATCAATCGTGGCCAACGATGGTCAACTATACTGATCAATCATGGTCAGCCATGGTTAACCATGTTTTATAAAATCAATGGTCAACCAAGTTCAATCATGGGCAACCATGGCCCAATGTCGCATTGTGACAAGGATTGCCTCAATATGAAAATCAATCTTGGTCAAACATGCACAACCATGGTCCAACGTTGCATTTTGACAAGGATTATCTCAATATGAAAATCAACCATGGTCAATTATGGTCAACATTGTTTATTTTAGGGTTTATAATATTTATCTTGCGATTTATATACCTTGGGTTTATAATATTATTCCCTTGGTTTATTATTGTGAGGTTTAGTATTATTCCCTTGGTTTATTATTGTAAGGTTTAATGTTATTCCCTTGGGTTTATTAATGTAAGGTTTAATATTATTCCCTTTGGTTTAATATTATTTCCTTGGGTTTATATTCACTTCTATTTTTAATATTAATCCATTGACTTTATTATTCCCTTTTGTTTATAAATTCATGGTCAACCCTGGTCAATCATGGTCAACGAAGGTCAACCATGTTTTGTGAAATCAATCATGTTCAACCATGGTCCAACATCACATTGTGACTAAGATTGCCTCAGTAGGGAAATCAACCATGGTCATGCATGCTCCATATTCACATTGTGACAAATATTGTCTTATATGAAAATAAATCTTGGTCAACCATGGTCCAACACCACATTGTGACATTGATTGTCTCAAAATCAAAATTGACCATGGTCAACCATGTTTATTTTAAGGTTTATAATCTGTATCTTAAGGTTTATATACCTTGGGCTTATAATATTAATTCCTTTGGTCTAATATTATTCTGTTGGGTTCATAGTCCCTCGGTGTTTTAGTATTAATCCCTTGGTTTTATAATATCAATCCCTAGGGTTTATTAATATAAGAGTTCATATTCCTACGATATAATACTAAAACCCCGAGGGAATAATATTAAACCAAGGGATAATAAACCTAAGGGATTAATACTAAAAATACAAGGGATTATAAACCCAAGGGAATAATATTAACCCAAGGGATTAATACTAAAAACAAAAGGGATTGTAAATCCAAGGGAATACTATTAAACCCTAGCGATTAATATTATAAACATAAGGTTCCTAGATGCGGGTGACACACTTGACACGGGTGGACAACAACGCACTGCAGAGATCTCCAATGAAATTCCCCACCTGTAGCAGATCCAATCGCTGTTATCTCCTCGCACGATCCTCCCAAAAACACAGATCACGTAGAATGGACAAGCCTGGTGTCACCTAACCCAGACCATCACCTCACCCTTACCTCCATTAATGACCATGATGCATAATCAGCAATACAACCACGCTTACCCCTCTACGCCTGCCCAACTACCTGAGCTCCACATGCAGATCACTCATTGCCTCTTTGACATTCCTCATCCACAATCCTATATATCCTCCCATTCTCGGCCCCTTCCCTCCCTCATTTTCCCTCCACTGCATTTAGCTCTTATGTTATGGTTTCTCGCTGCTAAAAACCAGCTGCGAAGTCTAAGTCATGGAGTGGAGCTGCGCAACCCCCCTCTACCTAGTGCATTGCATCTTGCGCACCTGCCCCCTGCCCCTGCAGCTTCTCCTGCCCCTGTGTTTCCCCCGCCACCCCTCCCAAGTGCGCAATGGCACCCAGGCTGCACCAACGCACAAGTCGTGGTGGATAGTGAGGGGCTCTCCCGGGCCGCTATCATCGAGGCGAGGACAAACGCCTCGAATGGATTGAAGGCTCCTCATCAAACTCTCCAGCTAGCCATCATTATGTTCCTTAGTAGCACACAGACTCCTCTAGGATCCCGACGCAAAGAGGAGGTCGTGGCACGAGGAGGTCCACCTTCACCCCCAGAGCTCCCTCTCCGCAGAGCATTCCGGCACCCCCGAATAGTACTACGCAGACCGATGAAGACACAGATATTTGGATCATGGATTCCGACAACATTTGGACGAAGGTTCCTGAAGGAGTAGATCCAAACTCCCCCATCCTCCTTGCTCCTTCAATTCTCCCCACACGCACTGCTGCTGAAGTGGAAGCTGCAATGGAAGCGGCTGTGGTGCAAGCCCATGCCTGTCCCATCATCGAGGAAAATCCCCCCGCAGTGATGATGAGGATGAAAAATGTATGCGTCGATGTTCAGTCTTATTTTGTTTTTTGTCATCTGTGCCCGCAGGGCTTTACTGTCATGTCCTACTCCTATGCTCCTAAATGTATCAGCGCTACTGCGCACAAAGTAATTCCTGCTCAGAATTTTTGACTGGGCCAACCCCCTCCCCCGCGACAGCCCATAAACAGTGTAACAAAGGTAGGGATTTGTTAAGCGCAGCTTACCAACACTCCCTGTAAACTATGTACTTTTATCATTTCGAAATTAATAGATTAGCACAACTTACAAAAAAAAATATATATTATAAACCTAAGGTTTATAAACCCTAGGGAATAATATTAAACCCTAGCGAATAATATTGAATCATTTGGTTTATTAATCTCTTAGGTTTAATATTCCTTTGGTTTATATCATTGGATTTATATACTTTGGGTTTATAATATTTATCCCTTCGGTTTAGAATTATTCCCTTAGATTTATAGTCCCTTGATTTTATATTCATTGGTTAATAATCTCTAATTGTAATCCCTTGGGTTTATAATATTACTATTATTAATTACTATTACTACTAATATTACTAATTAATATTACTATTATTATTAATTAATACTACTACTATAAATTCATATTTATATTATTGCTATTATTATTAAATAATTAATTTTTATTACATCATTTAAATTTAAATAATAATAAATAACATTTAATATTAAATAATAATAATAATTATTAATTATAATGATGATAATAATATTTTTATTGCAATAGAGTTTTGTATTATTGTTATATATTTATTAATAGTAAATATAAATGAAGCCATTAATTATATCAATCAAATTAATATATTAATGTAGTTGTGTCATATTAATTTTGTTAAATTTTTATCTTTAAAATAAATATTTTTATTTTTTTATTCTATATATATATATATATATATTATTTTTCTTTATGAAGAATTTTTTCGGTAATAATCACATACAAATGAACATTGTCGACACATTTCGAACCAACCAGTGTGGTTCAACATCCGGACTAGGTGAGAGATCAGATCCGGACATTGAGTTTAAATAGATGCAGAAATGGCTAAACTAGCCGTTAGGATAACGACTAGTTTGACTATGAAATTTAATAATCACTTGTTCCATTTTAATTGATTTAATTATTTACTAAATTATTAAATAAAATTATAACGACTAATTCTATTGAATTAATTTAAAAGTTTAAAAAATATATATTTTTAAATCTTTATATTTTATTTTATTTTATTTAGTTAAATAATAATAATAATTATTATTATTATTATTATTATTTATTTCTTTATTAATTCGTTGTTATTTAATTATTTATTACCTATTATATTTTTTAAGTATTTTTATTTATTTAACATTTATATTAAATAAATAAAAATACTAAAATATAATAGGTAATAAATAAAAATACTAAAATATAATAAATAAAAATACTTTCTCCTTAATTTTAAACCCCCTTCCCCTTAACAGCTTTAAGTTCCTTTACTCTTCTTCCTTTAATTTTTATTACTCTTCTTCCTTTAATTTTAATTATTTACTAAATTATTAAATAAAATTATAACGACTAATTCTATTGAATTAATTTAAAAGTTTAAAAAATATATATTTTTAAATCTTTATATTTTATTTTATTTTATTTAGTTAAATAATAATAATAATTATTATTATTATTATTATTATTTATTTCTTTATTAATTCGTTGTTATTTAATTATTTATTACCTATTATATTTTTTAAGTATTTTTATTTATTTAACATTTATATTAAATAAATAAAAATACTAAAATATAATAGGTAATAAATAAAAATACTAAAATATAATAAATAAAAATACTTTCTCCTTAATTTTAAACCCCCTTCCCCTTAACAGCTTTAAGTTCCTTTACTCTTCTTCCTTTAATTTTTATTACTCTTCTTCCTTTAATTTTATTACTCTTCTTCCTTTAATTTTATTACTCTTCTTCCTTTACTTTTTATTACTCTTCTTCCTTTACTTTCTCCTTAATTTTAAACCCCCTTTCCCTTAACAACTTTAAATTCCTTGATTGATATTTCTCTTCTTATAATCAATTCCTCATCAAAATTTAATTAATTTAATGCAAAATTCTCTAGTTTCCATACAAAATTCTTAGCCTTAGCATTTTTTCACTAACTTTATATTGACTCCAATTCATAAATTTAATATTTGTATTATAATTTCAACCTTAATTCTTTGAATTTAATTCTAGTGTCCTATTATATTATTATATTAGATTATAAATCCAATAATTATAACATAATAATAATTTTAAATTTGATTATTTAACCCCTGAGTTTTCTACCAACACAATAGAATAGCAGAGGGCAGTTTTTTATTGGAATCAGGTAAAAAACAATTTCAAAAAATCACTTAGTTGGAGTGTTTGAATTGCATTTTTTATGGTAGAAATGGATTCAACACTATCAAAAACCTTTAGGGCACCCAAAATAACCCAGATTTTCAAAAAAAAATTGTAAGAATTTTTCATAATCTTACTAGAATTAATGAGTTATTATATGGGTTTTTTAGACTACTGCATTTAACCCCATTTTTAAAAATTTGATCAAATAAATATATTTATTTATACAAAATTTTCCCTATATTTCTAATTTTCATTTTTGTTAATTTTTATAAATCTATCCACCCATGGTTGATCTCTATAATAAACAGATCAAATAATTTTAATTTTAATATTTCTTTTTTACTTGGTCAATTTATCAACTTTCTCTTAATTTTTCCATCTCTAACGACTAGTTTTGTTTATTAAATAATTTAATTTAATTTTGATTTTAAATTTAAATAAATCAATCATATTTTTTACTTTATCAAAGTTTTATCAATTTTTTATCTCTCAAACGGTTAATTTTTCCCCTTATCTATATATTATGGTCCAACACTCTTCTTATCATTATCTGTTCAACTTCTTGCCTCTGAAATGGGTGAAATATTCACAAGAAATACCAGGCTTTTCAAACAAAATACATAAATTTGAGAAATTATATATAATTCAAAATTCAAAATTATATTTTTAAATTAATTTATAATTATAGTAATAATAAATACCATGATTATATATTTTAAAAAATATATAATTTATTTATTTTTAGGAAAATAAGTTAATGATGTTAAAAAATATAATAGATTTATATATTTTTATTTAAGAAGAAATTAAATTAAAGAATACTATTAGGTAAAGAATTATAGTTATATATTATTATTAGGTAAAGAATTAAAGTTATATATTATTCATAAGTGTATGATTTTATTAAAGATAGTTTAAATGGTTTAGTAAAAGTAAAAGTTTGTGTTTTAAAATTATTAATAAATTATTTTAGATGATCAAGTTTTGTTTATATATTAAGATAGGTATTTGAGATTCTATTGATTTAATGTTAAAATATTAATTTTAAAGATTATAAATTTATCATGGTTAAAATATATATATATATATATTTTAATTTAAAATAACATTGAACGGGTTCATGATAATAAAATTTTCTTATCATTAAAAATAAAATAAAATAGTAATTGTTTTTTAGATTAAAATATAGTTTTTATTTACAATTTTTCAGTTAAAGTAAAATTTAATGCTATTTTCTTTAAATTAAAATGACAAGTTAACCACTTAGATACACCAACTTAACTACTCAAAATTAAAATATATCCTAGAAAAATGAAAATACACCTATTTAAAACTACTAATAATTCAAAATTGTCTTTCTTTTAAATCAAGTGATAAATCAGCAAATTAAAATGACAAGTTAACCACTTACATACACCAACTTAACTACTCAAAATTAAAATATATCCTAGAAAAATGAAAATACACCTATTTAAAACTACTAATAATTCAAAATTGTCTTTTCTTTTAAATCAAGTGATAAATCAGCACGGATTTCTAAATAGAAACGATTTCCAGCTATCCTTGCAATCAATTTTACAAATTTATTTAAAATAAAAAAACCCTACAATTCAAATTTGATCCGGTGTCACGTCAGTGCGGGTATCCATCAATATTTGGTAATGTCAGTCAACTTTCGTATGTGTCTCGTTAAAATAAATATCATAAAGATTTAATTTTATTTAATATTTTTCCTATACAAGTTTCTGCGGTCTGATTCAACTTTATTTAAAATAAACAAACCCTACAATTCAAATTTGATCTGGTGTCACGTCAGTGCGGGCATCCATCAATATTTGGTAATGTCAGTCAACTTTCGTATGTGTCTCGGTAAGATAAATTTTATAAAGATTTTATTTTATTTAATATTCTTCCTATACATGTTTCTGCGGTCTGATTCTTAGGGTTATGAAATTTTTCGTGGGTTTATGATCAGTGGATGTGTCTGATTCTTAGGGTTATGAAATTTTTAATTAAGGTTATGAAAATTTTAATGGATTTATGATTTCAGTGGAGGTGTTGGAGATATAAATTTGAGTTGTGAAATTTTTAAAATTTTAATGTTTAAAGATTTTTTTAAAGTGTTAAATCTAGGACGTGTCTACCGAGCCCGCGTTTTGGCCTGGACGGCAGAAATCCGCCGGAATCCGGTCAACTAAATTTGCAAAAATCAGGTAGTTGCAGTGCTTGGAATCCATTTTTGACAGTGGAAATGGATTCAACACTATCAAAAACCCCTGGGGCACTCAAAATACTAATGTTTAACAACTATAAACTATAAACAAGTTTCTGGGCAAAACTTTGCCGGATTTTCTGAAAATCGTTCCCAGATTTTGGGTCAAAACGCGGGCTCTTTAGACTACGGTTTAAATTATATTGATATAAAAAATTATTAACTAAATTCCAACGAAAAACTCCAAAACATTTAAATATAACATTATTGTACATTACTTGTAAATGTGGCGCAGCATGTTTACGTATGACAAGGACTTGCATTTTTTTTTGACACCTCCACTTTCCACACTCCCCGATTGACTACACCGACGGAAATGATTCTGATGTTTCTCCGTTACCACATTTGCCCCATTTAACACGGAATAATTCATTACAGCATGGCCCTCACGTCTTTCTGTCCGTCTAGCGGCGGAGCCTCTTGAGGGCCCACGTCCTTTCTTTCGCGTCCGTGGGTTGTTTTTCCGGCCCCACATAGGAATGGAATATTTTTTGGTGATATTTTTGTTTGGAAAATAATGGAAATTTAGTATAATTTTTGGTAAAAATTTGGTAGAATTTTTTTAAAATTAGAGTGCTAATGTTTAAGCTTTAAGATTTTGAACGTTTTATGGTGTTAAATCTATTTCTATTGTAAAAAAAATTAAAAAAGATAAGGAAACTCAGATAAGGAGTAAGGTGTTCATGGGAGTTTGTGGGTGGGTGAGAAAGAGCACGCCCTGAGAACGAGGGGTCTACGTAACGCAGACTTGGGTCTGAGTCATACGTAAAAGAGATAGCACAGTTTTGGGATGTTAACACTAGTGTTTGGTCCACTGTTTGTTTCAATTATAAGGAATTACGCTTTTGCATGATTTGATGGACAAGTTTCCTGATGCAAAATGGTGAGATGGCTTGTGGGTCAGCACGCTCGAGGAGTCCCACCGCTCGTGGGCGTTCCAAGAGCCCTGTTGGTCGCGACCGTGGTAGAAGGGACAAGGGGAAAGCAATTGAAGGCCAACCCAACTCCCCTTGGAGCAAGCCAAGAGGGCGCACGCTGGCCATTGACGTAATTCAAGAGGCAGCAATGACGTACCATGAAAATACTTCAGAGGAAATTCAAAATCTTATAGAAAAGTGGGAGGCAGACATAAGCAAGTAGGCAGAGACAGAGATGGCCACTGAGGAGTGGAAAGATCTAATTTCAGACCCGGGGAAAGCCAGAGGTAGGCTCAGGGAATTCAGAGAGACCCTGTTCCTTTACTAGTCTATGAAAAGTATTCTCGGTAAAGCTCTAGAACAGATTTCAATGACCCTGGTGGCTCTAGCCCAGGACTTCCTAGATTACAAGATGGAATTTGATAAGTTTCAGTTTCAGTTTGAGTAATCTTCGACTCGTTAATTTTGTTTGTTGATTACTAGATACATGCAGATAGCTTTTAAATTTCAAATGTTCAATAGATATGATAGGCAAATCGGTAAAGACAATGTAAGTGTGAATATGCAGGGCATGTTTGTTTGGTTTAACAAACTTAAGATACTCTTTTCTTGGATAGCATACCACGCCATCAAGTGGCCAACAAAACCGGTTTTCCATCCTAAGCAAGTTGAGACCACCAAAGTGTAATATATATATATATGAATGTATGTTAAATAAAAAATAAATAAAATTAGAGTACTAAGAAGCTTAAAAAAAAAACAAAAAATCATCTAAATGAAATTGAAAACGCCGTTCCATGGAGGTGACCGGGTACGCCGCATTGACGATCGAGCACTTCGTTCGTTATTTTTCGATGATGGTGCCGGTGCTTTAGTCAATCATTTCGGAATCCGTTGGTTGTTGTAGTTATCGTGAAGTACCCTAGAGTTTACTAGGGCGATCAATAAATCTAATGTTAAAGTTTTATTAATGGTAAGGACAGTATATGTTACTTGTTAGATTATATTGCCCCGCATATTAATAGAGCTATAGCATTAAATTTATTGATGGTCAGCAACATTCATGTATCGTGAAGACTTTAAACTCCAACCAGGTCAGAGGTTGTTTCTTTCCGCTAGTGAAAATAATTATTTATGTCTCTCGCAAAGTGGGTTATGAAATTTTAAAAAGTATGCTATTTAATTCATGTCTGACTATACCTTATTTATTTAATTCATGTCTGACTATACCTTGTTTATTATATATAAGTTGAACAGCACATCCATCATCACATGTGGCCCACGTTGGTCATAGTTGTTAGAAGCTTATTAGCAAACTTAAAGACTTGTATAGAAAATTTTCGGTGATAAAAACTTACAGACTTTTTAATATTCTGAAAACTTAAAAGGCTGAAGTTATGCCACATAATATATGCTGATATCTTTTATAACATAAACTTTCTCGATATATTCCTGCTGATATTACAATGGAGACACGCATTTAACATGATAATACTTTTTGCCAAAAAATTGACGCGAATCCAAAACCTAAAATTATATTTTACCGGCAGGTCATATTACAGGCCTACGCGACGCGGCGTGGAAATTATTCTGCAATATCATCTACTAATTGAATTGACATCCACTGATAAACCAAAGCTTTTTTCCAATATTTAAGTGGGAGAAATAGCAGACATGAGTCCTGCCATGCTATTCTTTAACTCCCTTGCCGTTTGCTAGACTCTTCCGACTAAAGCCAGATCACAGAGCTATATAAATATATAGCTTCCCCTGAGTTGCATAAACCCAATCTTGCTTATGCTTTTTTCATTATATCTGCTTTGTTATCCATACAGTTTGTTACAGCAGCTCTTCGCTGCAGCCGAACTATCATCACCGTTGTGTTCCGTGTTCGAATCTCCGGCCCGTCTTTCAAGCATGTCTGCCACGCTCAGAAAGCGGTGCCTAGAGCCGGAGGCTCTGCCGGACTTCACTGAACTTCGGGAGTCCAAACGCTTCAATGGCATTTGCGAAGAAACGGATCTGTTTCTCCATTTGCCCCTAATAGAGAAAACCCCAGCAGAAAATGAAGAAGTCAATGAAGAATGCGCTTCCAGTGAGGATTTCGTAACTGGTGTGATGAGAAGCCTGGAGGAAGAGATCAGCGCCACATGTTCCACTTTTTATGCTCCCGTCTCGGGGGATAATAATTCGTCGGCCTACGATATTTGTAGCGTCCATGAGGGCCAAACTCTAATTTCGGACTCAGATATTGATCTGTGTTACCTCCTAGAGGCTTCAGACGACGAGCTCGGCATTCCCTCGAGCCCAATTCTGGACTCTAAGAACGAGTTCTGTCAACCTCCGAAGGAGACCTTCACCGCCGAGGGTTTGTCCGCGACCCCGGATCTGAAATGCCAGGGTGAAAATTGGGATTTTGTCGATGAATTTCAAAATTATCAACACTTTGCTTTGTTGGAAAATGCGTGGGATGCGAACCACGTGCAGGATTATACGAACAAAGATTTTTCCGGCCAGGAAATGTTATTTGAGGGGGATTTTCCTGCGGCATGGACTTTGGAAACTGCCGGTTATATGTAATCAACGGGCTGCTCGCATCATTTCTAAGACGAAAATACCCGTTCTTCAAATCGGTTGGCAAAGTTTACAGCAGACTTTCCAGAATTGTGAGACACATTAGTTAAAGAAGAGATTTTAACACCACATTTTGGTACTGCCAGCGGTGAATATGTGTCAGCGCTTTTGGAGGTCACTAACGGAGTCTCTCCATCCTCACCCCGCCAAAAGTTCAGCTGTGTGTGAAGGCAACAGCCAAAACTTCTGTTGTTAAACCCCTTACCCCGGCTCCAATATTAAAGTTTGGTGTTAATGTTTACCAATCCATAGAACCGATAAAAGAACATGTTTAAATTATTTGGTATATATACTATATGACTTTCCTTTGCAATTTTCATCGTGGTGGCCATTTAGCGTATGTGGATGTAGATTTTGCTTTTCGCTTTGCTCGTTCATTTCCTAATTCACGTGGAAGGATTCGAAATGTTGACCATTATTTTATGATAGTGTAGATAATCCGGATTCCCAATTCTGCAATTAACTATAACTAAAAAAATTTGAGAACCATAAAAAGAAATATGTTATACATGTAAATTATTAGTTCATATAACTTTTATTATAATATCATGTAAAGTAAATAAAAATAATATAAAACATAATATTAAAGAAAAAATAATATGCTATATATATTTAATTAGCTGTGGTTTAACTAGACTGTTTTTTTGGGTGCTTGTAAATCCACATTATAATTATCGAACTTTAATATTTTGGGTGCCTTACAGGTTTTTGATGGCGCTAACTCCATTTCCACCATCAAAATCATGATTCAAACATTGTTATTTCTTAAATTTTTTTAGCCCGGATTCCAGCCAATTTTAGTTATCTAGACAATTCCTCCGTCTCGTTAGACAACTCCATTTAATTATTAATTTATATAAACAATATAATTTCATGTTTAGTAATTAGAAATTAAAAAAATGCTTGAGATGTTTAAACCTTATATTTTTCAAAAATATTTTATTTTAGTTAACTTATATGAATATTAACTTTATATATTTATATATAGAAAATTAGTTAAAATAAATATTTTAATGTTGTATATAATAAAATATGTAAAATAAGTTATAAATAAAATATTTTAATATAAATTAATATTAATGTATGCTTAACCATATATATTATTTAAAAATACAATTTTAACCATAAAAAAAATAGAGATTGTTTTCTTTCACTTTAAAATAAATTTACACTCAAAATTAAATCCATGTTTAATATAAATCTATTTTAGTTGGTTGAGATTATAAATCTATGTTAGTTGGTTGAGATCACTAAATTGTATTTTTAATTGGGTGTAAGCGAGCATCAGTGCACGCTCAATTGCCAACGTTTACGATTCGCTTACACTGATATTTGGGGCATGACAAAAATATTTTAAAATCGAAATTCTGGCCCTTTTTAATTTTTTTCTTTAATAATTACATTACTTTAATTATAATGATATAAAATTAGAAATATGTGACCAGAAAGACAAATGTGAGTAGTTTGATCAATCTCTGTAAAAGAAGATACGGAGAGAGTTCGTAAAAGCAAATTCATGTATAAATCTTTTAGACATATCTTAAAATAGAGCAATAATATGACATCGAGTATGTAAGGGATTACAAATTAGCAAATTCATTGCTTCATCCTTTCTCATCATCGTCCCAATAAAATAATGTAGGATGTAGAGAATGATATTTAGGTATTACGTAATAGTGAATGGAAAAAAAGGGGGTTAGATAATTTGGGAGGTAGAGTATATGTTTAGGTATTATGTAATAGTGAATGAAAAAAGAGGGGTTAGAATAGTTATAATTTTTAAATTTAGAGGGTAGAAAATATAGTAAATGTGAAAATATAGCAAAAGCAGTTGGAAGCAAATATTGGAACATATATTTAATAATATTTTATTTATTAAACACTTTGTAACTTAAGGGGAGCGAAAGTATACATAAAATTTATTCATAGAGTTATTGAGTTTATAATATTTTTTGAAGTTTCAAGTTGCCTTATTGTCTTCAATCATGTTTCTAACAAAATGATATTGCTCATTAATATGCTAAATTTAGTTTGATAAGAAGGGTTTTAGCCATAGAGATTGGTGCTTTCATTGTCATAATTTACCTTTACAAATTTCTTAACAAAACCAAAGACATCACATCTACAACCATATAGCCACCTTACTAGAATGATTGGTTGCCATGTATATCTATAGTTGAAATTGAAACTATAATGCCCCTCTTGTTCATCCCACTATTCACTCTACTGAATAGGTTAAACGCATAACGTCTTGTCAATCAAGAACTCCAACTTATTCTACATCAACAAAACCCTATACATTCATCACTATGTTCGAGGTTTTCCTTGATAGAAAATTGCATAATTTGAAGTGCCATGGAAATATCCTCAAACCATCTTTACAACTATGTAACGTTTCTTCCTTCGTTTGACATATATCTGCTCAAAATTCCCACTATATAAGCAATGTATGGTTTAACATAAACCATAACATCAAGCTTCCAACAATGCTTGTAAAGAGAACATGAGATATGGACACCCGCATGAAGATGATGGTAAAAAAATTGGTAATCCAATGCATAGAACATATGTGATTTCTTAGAAACACACATGCATTCCTAATCATATAGTCTAAATGCTCCTTGAACCACCACACATGCTTGCTAACTTAGATTTTTCAAGAACACGCACATTCTTGATGTGCGTGCAAATTTCTAAAATCGTGAACAAATTTTCAAAAGTGGGTGTGTGCTTTTTAGGAATGAACATGCACATTTATAATTTTACATGTAATTTCAAGAGTGTGTGTTTATGACTATAGCCTTGGAGAGTGAGGGAGTGAGGGAGGGAGAGAGAGAGAGACAAAGCTATGGGGACTATTGTTGTAAATGAGGGGCTAAGGGAGGGAGGGATATAGAAAGGGAGGAGGGAGAGGAAGGGGAATAGATTTAGAGAAGAGATAGAGAGGGAGTGAAGAAAATAGGGGTAGATTGACAAAGAGAGATAAACAATGAGCAAGAGAGGAAAATAGTGAGGGGATAGAGAGAGATAAAATGGGGGATAATGGGGAAGGAGGAGAGAGGGAGAGTGAGGAGATTTGGGGAGAGATAGGAAGAGGGAGATAGGAGGAGGGGGTGGGTAAGCATGCATGAGAAAGGGAGAGAGATAGAGGGAGACAGGGTGGGGGAGGAGAAAGAGTGATAGGGAGTGGGATGGAAGGAGGGAGGGAAGGACATAGTGAGAGAGAGGAAAGGGGCAAGAGAGAGAGGCAAAGAGAGATAGGGTGTGGGAGTGAAAGGGGATCGAGAGAGAGGGAGGGAAGGAGAGAGGGGAAGATGGTGTGTGTGTGTGTAGCATACCCAACCCTTTAATGCATGATGAAGGTTGCATGGTGTCTATATCCAACCTCCTAAGTCACCTTAAGGAAGTTGGGCTATCGAATTTATTCTTCCTTCAAACACCTCTAAACCCATTTATAACAACACAATCATCTTTTTCTCATCAATAACTTTCCACCAATATCCATTTCATCTCAATCTAATCTATGGACACAAATATATGTGCGTTTGAAAATTTTCCCTCCAAGTTCCATGTTAGCATCCAATCATGCCACATGGTAGACATGTGTTAGTCCATGTCCATGTGTCACCACCTCAAAGCACCATATCGTCAACTAAACCACATCGACTTCCACCATAACACTATTGTACTCTCTAATCCATGCCATTCCATGCCACTACATCTCACCACATCATCAGCGAGGTTAGCATGCCACATCACCCAAGACTTTCCTTCATGCCATGTCGACCTACCACCCAACATGCCACAGATATCTTGAAGGCTCAAAGCATGGAGTCCACTAATAGACTTATCTCTAAAAAGTGACAAACATTGTTGGGGTCCATTAGTATTAGGAGTATGTATGAAAACATACATGTTGGAAATACAAAGAGGTGGTGAATCAATTTTGTTACTTTTAACAAATTAAATAGCTTTTAAAAAATTTGATGCACATAAGTCACAAGACATAGATCGTTTTATACAAGATATAAAATATATATATGAAATTTTTTCTACCCACCCATATACCATTGCATAGACAATTTTTTAAAGTATTTCAATCAATTTCTTATCTCAAGGTTCAATTAAAAAACACAAATAAGATTGAAATAAGTTTTACTCATTTTTAAAAGATGTCATGTAAAACAAAATAGGTTTTATTCAATATTATTTCTTTTAAGATTATCTACAAGAGATTAGTCATAACATGATATAAGTAACTCGTATTGAAATTTAATATACAGGTTAAAAAACAATATATGAAAACATTTCTATAATTTTATATAATGTTATCAACTTTCCTAATTTACAAGTAGTTATCCAAGTATTTCAATCAATTCCTTGTGATTGAAATAAGTTTTATTCATTTTTTAAAAACTCAAATATGATTGAAATAAGTTATATTCAATTTTAAAATATGTGGAGATGTAAAAGTTAATAATACAAGTTTTATTTGATTTCATTTTGTTTGAGTTTATCTATAAAATCTTATTCATAATGCACGCCAGTCAATAATTTTTTATTTCTTCCATTGAAATCAATGCACAATGTTAAATTATTTACCTTGTAATTAATCTACAACTGATATCTAGTTACATCAAATTATAAATCAATATATTCACTAAAATCAATGCATCTAAATAAAGCAATCAAATAGGACGAGAAATAAATATCTACACTAAAATTAAAGCATCTAATGCAAACAATAAAATAGGATTAGAAATCAACATCTACATTGAAATAACTACCTCTAATGCTGCAAGCAATCAAATAAGATTAGAAATCAACATCTACACTGAAATCAATGCATCTAGCGCTAGCAATCAAATAGGATTAGGAATCAACATCTACACTAAAATCAATGCATCTAATGCAATATCAATAAAACAAGATTAGAAATTAACTTATTTAAGGAAATTAATGCATCTAATGCAATATCAATAAAACAAGATTAGAAATTAACTTATTTAAGGAAATTAATGCATCCAATGCAAACAATGCAATATAATTAGAAATCAACATCTACATAGAAATCAATGCATCTAATGCAAGAAATCAAATAGGGTTAGAAATTAGCATATATACACTGAAATAAATGCATATAATGTAAGAAATTTTCTTCCCTTTCTGTGCCCCCTCCATCTATATAGATATATTCCTCCATCTCTCCTTCTTTGTCTCTCTATCTCTCCATCCCTCCCTCTATTTCTCTTTTCTTCCCTCTCTTCCCCTTCCATCTATATCACCATTTCCCTCTGTCTATTCTTCTTCATCTCTCTATATCACCTCGCAAACATAAACATTGTTTCTCCATATCTACCTATATCGGTCTCCTTCTCCCTCTCCCTCTCTCTCTCCCTATTCCCCTTCTCTCCCTCTATCTTGCCTTCTATCTCTCTTCCCTCCTACTCTCCTCTATCCCTCTCTCTCCATATCCCTTGTCACTCCCTCTCTATCTCTCTCTCCACCTTTATCTCCCTATATGTCTTTCTTCTTACCTCCCTCTCTCGCCCTCCAAGTCCATCTCTCTCTCTCTCTCTCCCTCTCAAGTCATCTCTCGCTTCCTTTCTCTCCCACCTCCCCCTGTCTCTCCGCCTCGTCAATCTCTCCCCCTTTTCAATCTCTCTCTCTCTCTCTCTCTCTCTCTCTCTCTCTAGCTTCGTCATACAACTCTGTTGAATATCTCCACAGGGGCTTCACTCAATGAACCTCTGGCATATCACATGCATTCCTCACATACTAAACAATACCCCTAATTTTAATACATATTGAAAAATACCTCTAAAAATCACATTATTTAACTCCCAACCAATACGAAACCAATACACCTTCCAAATTTATAAAATCCCTACTTTCACTAGATATTGTAGGTATCCATTTTTTCATTAACATTTTTTATACTGCTTTATAAATTTTCATTAACTTTGAGCTCCATTTTTTATATATGCCAATATAAAAACCCTTTACCCCCTATATATCTCCCCAATATATTATGTCATTTTTTGCTCAATGTATATCCCCCAATATGAATGCACATGGTATGGTATTGCTCCCCTAGTGAAGCCCCCTTCACTATCCCCCTCCCTCTCTCATTCTCTCTCTCTCCCTTCTCTCCATGTCTCCTTATTTGTCTTTCTATCTCACCCCCAAACCTACACACTCCTGCTCCATCTCTCCCTTGTCACTCCCTCACTCGCTCTCCACCTTTCTCTCTCTATATGTCTTGAACTTCTTCCTTCCCTATATTTTCCTCCAACTCCATCTCTCAAGCTCCCTCTCTTTCTTAGAGACTCTCCCCTCCTTTCCCTCTCTCCATCTTTGTGTCCCCCTCTCTCTCTTACCCTTCTCTCCCACTCTCTTTGGACTCTATATTTCAATAATTTTAAAATACTTTGATAATTAAAATATTATGTTTAAATATTTTTTATTTTATTTTAATGTCGGACAACAATTTAATTTTTGTATATAATACATTTTAAAATGCAAGATTTCAAATGTGTGTTGTATATTCACTTGGAAGGAAAATGATATTTTTCCATGGAAATATTATCGAAAATTTTCCAAAATATTAATGCTCCAGCTACCTCCATCAGATATACATAGAGCGCTTCATGTATTCCAATTGAAACTATTTAGGTTTTATTTCTTTATGTAACTTTAAGTTATGATTATTTCATAATTTTAAAAATGTTATATATTTTATTATGTTAGATTTATAAAAAAAAGAGGGTAAATAAAATTAACATATTGACTTAGCTTGTATGACTCTTTTTATGTTAATGACTCTTTTGTTGACGCCTATCACGTATATCAACCACATTTATTAATGTGGTTGTGTTAGTATATATTATAATATGACACATTTTATATTATATTAAAGTTAATAATATTATATTAATCCAAAATTAATAAATTTAATATTAACATTAAAGTATATATATATATATATATATATATATATATATATATATATATATATATCATATTTTGTAATTTAATTTAATAATAATAAAAATATTTTTTAATATTAAAATTAAAATTAATAAGGTTTTTACATGACATGATAACAAACATTATAATAAAATTTAGAATTTTAAAATTTGGTAGAAACTTAAATTTGAGATCTCTATTGATTATAAAATCTAAGTTATGGGTTTTTTTTTTAAAGGCTCAATCGAGCCCTTGCTAATCACGTAAATGGCTAGATTGAGGGTTTACAAAACGCTTAATCGAGATATTTGAATTTGAAATTTAAACACTCGATGATGCACTTTTAAGCACTCGATCGAGCCTCTAAAGTCCAAAAATCCACAATTTCAGCACCCTTTCTGCAAAATTTCTCACAACACCATTTTGTACCCTAGAGAACTTAGGGTAAAATTTGTACTTAGGTGGCATAGTTGATCATGTTAGATTCATGAAGGAATCCTCTATCCAATGGAATATTCAGTAACATTATATTATAAAAACCATAGTTATTATAGAGTGTCGTGTAAATGAAAAAAAGAAAAACCTAAAATAATATTAATAAACTAATGAAAAAAATCGTTAAAAAATAAATCATATTAATAAAAACAATTTTTAAAATAATCTCATCATAATAATGAAAATTAATATGATAATAATAAATTAATATTTCAATTTCTTTTTAATCTTTCTTTATATTTAATAAATATAATAAATTTTATTTAAAAATAAAATGTATATTATAAAAAAATAATAATCTATAAATTATCAAATGCTATATTATATTATTGTGTATATATTTTCTCTAGTTTTTCGCTAATGGGGGTGTTCGGTTGACAACAAACCATCGCAGACCTTAGGCAGGTTGTTTCCTGGTGAGCAATGAACATGGAAATAATGAATAACATGCAAAGGTTTTCAATGGCCAAGGAGGTGGTGACCCTAGGTGAGAGTGCCAAGCCACCTACTTGGCGCAAGGTCCTTGACGTATGGAGGAGGCCACAAGCATTGAGTGCGGGTGTCGTATGTTGTTTTATCTATGGCATTTATTTCGCGGGATTAAGGTACAACGAAGTGGGTTCTGAGAACACCATTGAACATATAGTGAGGTTTTCAATGCTGGCATGAAGGAGCAGGCTTGTGGGAGAATGGAGATAATGCAGATTTTCCCTGACATGCGATTGATCTGCATTTATGATACACGAATTATGGGTGTTTTTAGGCAATAAGAGCTCAGGATGGGGTTTAACACTTGCCGCATGGTGAAGGAATGTCAAAGGCTCTATTCTGGTTAATGGTTAAACATCACCTCCTTGATTCTATTATATATAGGTCCTACTGAGCACGTAGGGTGGAGGAGAGTATCGATGTTTGTAGGGTGGTGCCAATTTTTTTTAACATTTTCAGGGTATGCATTGGAGAATTGTGTTCTATGTGGTAACCTTATTTGTCAAATTGTTATCATCTCCATCCTCAAACATGGTATTCTGGTGAACTCTCATCCAAATTATTTTGGTCTCGTTACTGTCCAATCATATATAGGCTCTAGTGCTGTGGTGGAGTGGTGAAGAGCACCAGTGTATGTAGGGTTGCGCTTCTTTCAGGGAAGGTGTGGGTAGAATGTTCTTTCCATGGACAAGGATTTTCCAGAGCTTCATACTGTCAACTTAATTTCCTTTTTTATTTCTCTTTGTCCCCACCATTGAGCAGGTACTTGATGGCGTACTCGGGCCTAGGGTGGACATGCTGTTAGTTTGGGTATTTTAACTGTATACGATGTCATTTTAGGTGGTGTAGTTGTGTTTTCTTGAGATACATTCCATTTCGAGCTTTTCTGAGGGATATAGTTACGGGTGGTGGTTATTGTGGTTGGTCTCCTCTTTGTCTTTTCCACTCTACCATTATCTTAGACATGGTTGTAGGGTCATGAGAGCCCATTAATTGTATTTTTTGCGCTTTCTACATAATTCCTCCTTTGACCCTTTTTTTTGAGTTGGGCGTCATACTCTCTTCACTAGATTTGCAATCCCTCGAACCCTTTGACTTATCTTTCAACTGGCTATTACTGGTTGCCACTGTATGGTATAGTGGTTCATTTTCGATTTGGTTTTAATACTGTGAGCTTTTGAATTGATCATGGGGGTAGTTACGACGTCTCAGGAGGAGAATTTGCCTGTGGTTCTAAGTTTGAATCAGTATATAGTCCTGTTTGCTTGGAATACTCACTGTTATGGGTATGCGGATGATGTTTACACTTGGTTTATCTCTCTACTAGTTGTGTCCATTCTTATGAGAATTAAGGATTTTTTGTCTCGGTTTTTCCCAGCTCTTCATCGTAATTTCAATTGTGGGTTGTACCAAGTTTTGTGGGTTAAGTTTCATCGCAGGTTCTTCTATTCGTTGGCACCATGAAAACAACTCATTAGTAGGAGAGCAGGCTCATCTATGACATCCTCATCCAGACAATGTTGTCTCTTTAGTTGGGAGTCATTAGAAAATATTTATGATGTTGTGCCTCTGGAGGTCCGACAGGAAATTCGATCCCTGGAGGGAAAAGAATTTGGTGAAAGATGATATCATTCAGATTCTGAGGTTTTTGAAAGGAAAACAAAGTGGGTTCCAGACCCAGGAAAATGGAGAAAGCATCGACTATATTTCCTGTAATCAATATTCTCACACATCCAAATGACCTCTCTGCTCCACATGGTGCTGAGGGACAAACAAGTTGATAATTACAAGTTGTTTGCGGGTCAAGAGGACCTCAAACACATAATGCGGGATATCAGATATGATATGGATGACATCGTGATTTGGTTGAACAAAATAGAGCGCTGCATCAACTCAGATTCATATATCGAATCCACAAAGCCCCATAATGGTGAAGCGATCATTGATGCTACACCAGTAAACATGGCCATTGGAAACTTGTCTCCATTAACATCCAACCATAATCCTTGATGAATGATTCTACCTATGTGCTTCCGTCATTCGGGTTTTTTTCCTCGGCTCTCATATATTTTGGTTTCTTATATTATGTTTGTTTATGTTTCCATAGTATGTATGTGTCATCAGTGGTTTGTCTTGTGTAGTTGTTATATCTACTTACTGGTACTTATGGCCTTTGTTGTACGTCGGGGCAATAATTACTCTTAGTTTTGTGTGGATACTATCTTTTGGTTAACAAAGTCAATAATATGGTACAAATAATATCAGTTATAAATTTTGTTTTTTGAATATGAATAAAAATCATAATCGAATTTTACCCCATATATATATGTTTTCGTGCTAAGCATTTGTTTTCCCATAATGAAAATAATATTTTTCAACTTTATTGTCCCATCAATCACCAAGATAAGTGGTTCACTTAAAGTCTAAATTTCATCAGTAATGTTATTTCTAGGAAATTGAAGTGTATTTCCAACGATGGCCACCAAGTTAGAAGAAAAATCTAATAATAAAGAATGGAATCTCGTACCATACTGATTGGTGAGTCGAAACAAATAGACCACAACTTCATAAAATCATATAACTAGTACTTGCTCATTCGAAAAAATGAGCCGACGGCGTGCCTCGTCAAACCCCCGCGCCGTGAAGGAGGAGCGAACGACTTGACAGCAGCACGACCCAGTTGTGGATTGGACAGCAGGAGCTAGGTTGCTAGGTTGCTCGCCAAATGTCAAATTTTGACAGGGCAGAAGGGCGATAGGTGGAGCTATGAGATTGGCTGGGAGCACTGTTCATCCCAGCAAAACTCATTAAAGAACACCTTCGGTGTAATAATTCTTCTAAATAAAAACTAAATGATATCCTTTAACTTTATATGTTTGTAGTTGATCCCACCTCATGTTCATCAAATTGTGGTTGGGTTCTTTTGGCAGGTTGCACGGAAAGATGTTTTAAATCATGTCGTTTGTTATAAACATATTTACTTACATATTTAAAATGGGATAGGTGACTTGCCAAAGAGTATTGGTGTCCCACTTTCCCTAAAGAGTTTGACCGTAACGTGGTTACTTTTGTATTTACCCAAGGGTGGTTTGGCACAAAATAGGGAACTTGTATAGTTTAAGGAAAAGCAGAAAAAATTGCTACGATATTCCGTATATTGAAACATGAAGAAAACATAATTAATTTGGTATGGAGAATTTTGCAATATTTGGTACAAGAGCATATGCTCGGTAGAAAGGGTTTATTAAACTTTTAAAAAGCACCGAGTGCGTCTTTGTTCCACACAATCCAATCCACAATGGGTGGTCCATTAGATCCGTACGAGTTAACTGAAATGCCTACAAGCTTACTCTCTTCTCAATGATATCTACTTTGGGTGATCCAATATATATTTAGCACCAGAATAATAAAATATTGTATACGACTAATTTTTACGAATACGATGCTCTAGAGAGGGCGTAAGTGAAGTGACATCGCTCGAGAAAGTAAGAAAAGCTGGTGAGTGGGTCTCATGCTTTTTCTACCAATTGGTGCAATTATAATGAATATGAATTAATGATAACGTAGTGCTTTTTTATTCTAGAATTTTTTAGAATATGGTAAAGTATCTTGAAGAGTTTAATCATTATAATTAATTAATAGAGTAATATATTATAAAATAATAATATTTTTATAATTAATGTAGTTAAAAAAATAAAAGATAAAAAGATAATTTAGTTAAAAAATAAAAGATAAAAAGATAATTTAAATTTTCAATTGAGATAGATATTTTTTTTTCAAAACCAATAGGAATTTTATTTATTTTTCATTTATTTTGTATGTGGTGTTATTTGATGGAATCAAAACAAACTCTGAGGTGATGCATGCAGGCATGTTTATGTGATCTCACTCATGTCAAGAGAAAAAATAAAGAGGGTAGATGGACTCATATTGTAAAGCTTTCATGTCAAAATGGTGCTAACTAGTATGGTTTAGTGTTTGCTCACACCTAGTGCAATATTATGGTTGGATAATAACTCAACTTTGAATGGTTAAATTGAGAAGCAAAAGAGGGAGGAATTATGAGGGAATAATGATCATTAAGTGACATAAGCTTTAGCGTCACTTCTTAGTCTTGTCTCTTTGCAACGATTCTAAGTTTTTATATTATTTTTAAAGTTGGATTACTATGATATCTATTTTGGCTCAACAATGTGAAAGGGTAAGAAATATTCATCTACAATTGCTTAAATTCTCATGCACTAGTTATAGAGGCCTCCTACCAATTCTTCTTTCTAGGTGGGTGACCATGATCCTAATTTATGCACTATTTTCCTTGTCGTCAAGTCTCCTATTTGTCCATCATTACCAACTCCCTTTTGTGTCCTCTATCAATAAACCTCAACATAAAATGGTAAACTCTAAAAGTGAGGTATGGCTATAATCCAATAATTACAAGCTCATATGGGTGTCTAAACATTTTTTTAATGATCCCTTGCCCCAAAATATCCCCTACTGCATTACCTGAACCCAAATTGAATCCATGAAGACAACATATAATTATCATTGTCATTTCTTTGTTGTGATCAATGCTAAGGTTTCCCATATGGAGAAAATTTTTCAAACAAAAGGGTGAAAAATTTTCAATGATCAAGTGGAGCTGGACTTCAAGGATTGGGTGTAGGATATAGGGTTTTCACGTTCCATGGATACTAAAATATTTAAGCTTCAAAACCTCTACTCATTGAATAAATCTTTCATATCGTAGCTAGTGGAAGAGAGAGGTCAACAATAGCAGGCTCTTGATTATAAATTAACTTTGATGGAAAAAAATTAAGCAGTCTTCATAGTCATGTATAATATTAATATTATAGTGAAAAACCCAATGCACAACTCAGTGGCAACAATGCCTATATTCCAGCACAGACCACCTCCATCAAACAATACCTTGTTGTCATCTACTAATACATTTAAACTAGCAATTGTTCTTAAAGATGTAAAGTACAATGTTATAAGGTTTATCCCTGTTTTAACTTTTTGTGTATCACATTAAACCAAACATGTAGTTTGATGTGTGAAATACATATATTTCTTTGGTGTGATATACATTATGTCACACCCTTCTTTATTTGGCTTGATGCGTGTATCACATATTTTCTTCTTAAATGTGATATACATTGTGTCATACCCTTCTTTAAATCTTGAACGATATGCATTATATCTCTGAGATGCATGTAAATAAATAATTAGATATGTGTACATGTATTTGAAAATATTTTCCAATTGGATTTATGTTGTTGGTTGGGAGGAATGATTGGTATCCTTTCCACCTAGGTTCAATTCTCATAAATGACATGTAGAGCTCCTATCAAAACTACATCCAAAACCAACTTTGACTTCAACTCTAATTTTGAAGGTCAAAAGTATCTCTCTATCTTGATTAGTGTATAGAATACTCTATCTTGAGTAGTGTATAGAAGAAAATAAGCATTGCTAAGATAATGAGTAATTTTCATGATCTCTCTGAAATTGGGAGTTGGTCAATTCCTATGAATCATTTCCTAAAATATTGGATGAGATAATAGATGATGCCACCCTTATGATAAAGGTGATACCAAAGGGATTGAAAATGAAAAGCACTTTCTTTTAAACTCTCCAACATATGCCTAGACTAAATTTCAATTTCAAACTATTTATCATAATAACAACATTTTTATTTTTTTAACCCAACAAAGTTAAAGTGATTGATAATTTATTAATTCTTTAAAATTAAATAAATCAATTTTAAAATTAGTAGATTTTAATCATTTTTATTATCATTATTATAATTATAATTATTTATATTTAAATTAATATATATATATATATATATATATATATATATATATATATATATATATATATATATATATATATATATATATGTGTGTGTGTGTGTGTGTTATAAAATAAATATAAAGTAAACTATAAAATTATTTATGATATGCACGTATAGTACTGGAAAATCCAACATAAAACTATCTAAATTTAAATGGTTACAAGTTGATTATTTTTAATTGAAATTATTATTAAAAAATATTATTTTTTAATTTTAATAATTTTACAAAAGTATGTCTAGCAAATCCAACATAAAACTATCTAGATTTAAATGTTTACAAGTTATC
Source organism: Pinus albicaulis (assembly GCA_034641835.2). NCBI lineage: Eukaryota > Viridiplantae > Streptophyta > Pinopsida > Pinales > Pinaceae > Pinus > Pinus albicaulis. Next base: position 749,651,305 of record CM076583.1, read on the forward strand.
CTTTTAAAAGATTATTTTTAATTGAAATTATGATTTTTTAATTTTAATAATTTTACAGAAATATTATTATAAGAAAAAAACTTATTAATAAAAAAAATATTCTAACTTTAATTTAATATTTATTAAAATTCAAATTATTATTATTATTATTAAATAATAATTTCAAATTAAAAAAAAAAACTATTATAATAATTAATAAAGAAATAATAAATTTAATAAAATATATTTATTTTATAACATTTAAAAAAAATTATTGTACTCATTTTTATATAAGATAAAGAATCTTAAACATTCCTCATAAAAATTATATAACATATAAAATTTACTCATTCAATTCATTTAGATATAATTTAGAGGGAAATGAAGAGAAGTGCAGATTAGAATCATTATACACAACTTGATATGAATTAGGGATCTAAATTTTAAATAAAAAAAGGGTTTATAATAGAAGTTTGATAAGAATTTATTAATATACATGTTTAGTTCATTATATTTTTATAATATGTATGGAGTTTTCTATTTTACAGTTGTTATTATAGCTGTGAACCATATGAGGTGGACCTATCGTCAATGGTTCCAGCGTTATGATCAGATGGATCCACATTCAAAAAACACCCACAACCACCTGGACTTGGATTGGCTTCACAAAGTAGTCCTAGTCATGCTTTTCGCTCACTCCTCTATTGCCAAAACAATATTGGAATTGGAGCTCCCTCCGGCCAAGAAAAAAGATAAAAAAAAAAAGTCAATCATCCGCGACAAATAGTTGAAAATAACTGAATAGTCATCAGTCAAATCTTATGCCCATGGTCTGAGGCAAAAAAATCGATTATAAAGTGATGCTGGATGGTCACTTACAGGATCTAATGGACAGGACAATGCATCACGCCAAATCATACATATAATACAGTAAGGAAACACCTTGTGACAGTTATTTTGGTATTTTGTGCCTTGTCCATGGATTTTCTAAAATTCTTTTTTCATTTACCTTAATTCGCAAGAGAGGGTACTAATAGAAATAAAGTCGAGGATGATGATATGTTACTGATTACGTGGACGATGATATGTTACTGATTAAAGTTTAGTTCATCCAAATTCTAAGAGAAAAAATATAAGAGATCTAATTAATTTACCTAAAAATTTTATTTATATATTTTAAAATATTGGAGAGAATTTTTCTTAAATATCCATGGTCAGACTTTTATGTTTGAAATAATTAAATAATTTCAAAGATATAAGAGAATTTATTTTTTATTTTAAATAAATTTGTCATTTTTATTAAAAGATTAAATATCATTACAATTTTTAGCAAATTATAATGAGATTTTAATATTACATATTAATATACATTTCATTTTTTCTCATTAAAAATAGTCTTCAATTTTCTTGTGTCTATTTCTTCATTTTAAGACCCTTCCATCTCTTAAAAAAAAAGTTCATACTTAATAACAACAACAATTTATAAGTGGAATAATCATGATTAACATTATATATATTTATATATATCTATATATATATATGTAAAATGTGTCATAACTCATTATGAGAGCTATTAGATTTATGAATGCTTGTTATTTTCCTTGATAGGGTTTTATTTTCAACCACCATTCTCAAGGTAGGTTTGTCTTCTTCTCTGTCCCATTTATATAGTATTGTTTAATCAACCTACATGTTTAGGAATATATTAATAGTCTTTATTTTTTCTTACTTTTTTCTTGTTCATCATTTTACAATTATCATTGAATTGATTGGCATCATTTGGGTTTAAGTAAATGTTATTTTTTTTATTTGATAGACTCATGTTTGAGGACATGTATGTTGGAAATGTCCTACTTATTGACAAAGTTAACCTTGAACTAATATATTTTCATAATCCAATCCAATTCATCCAATTCTTGGATGGGTTTCCAGCATTTTTCTTGAAGTATAAACCTTTTTAAAAAACACTTTAATATTTACTTATATATAGAAATACATAAAAAGATTAAACGTAATCTAACTTAAGCCATACTTCTCCTCTCATTATATTAACAAAACAGTTGATGAATAAAATTTAGGTATTTAACAAAATCACTTAATACTAATCCACCAAATAATATAAATAGCAACATTAATATTTTAACAAAAAATATATTACAATAAAGTAAAACCATTAAAAAAAAAACCTAAAGCCAATTATATCATATCAAAATATACCACAAAGAATATCACACATATCCAATAATATAATAACATATAAAACATTAATTTATATATATATATATATATATATATATATATATATATATATATAATATATATATATATATATATATATATATATATATATATATATATATATATATATATATGATGCCTGGTGATGAAATGATAATGATAATATATCCAAGAAAGCTTAGCACAGAAATAAAATCTTTTGTAAAAAATCTTTCGGTAATAATCACATGCAATGGAACATCATCACCAACCAGTGTGGTTCATCATCACCTAGTCCTGATGATGAACCACACTGGTTGGTTCGAAACGCGTCAACAATGTTCCATTGCATGTGATTATTACCGAAAGATTTTTTACAAATTATATGATGGATCACAGAAACATAGATTCCAGAAATAAAACCGTTAATCCATATTATTATTAACATCATTTAAGCTGTACTCCCCATGTAGTGTGATCATAGATGCTAGTGAAGACAATCACCAACCACATGTTATGCCACCTTTATGGAAGTTGTTGAGTATGTAATATATGGCAGGTGGTAGGTTAAATATAGGTTTAATCAACACAAGTTTTTCTGGTCACTTTAATCAACACAAACTCTTAGCTATGATTAATCCAACAATGATAATTCAAGGCATAATGGTAATGGAAAAACAAACATTAAAGCTCCTTGAGTACCATAATCCTCTTCAAAAATGGTGTATGAATCCATTAAATCATTGATCCCTTTAAAATATTTTTTTTTTTTTCAGGAAGTTTGTACTTCTGATTGTAGCATAAAACAAATTATGGTTTCTTGTTTCCTATTTATGTAATCTAGTTTTTTTTTGCTTTATACCTCATTCTTCTCATCCCCCTTCCGCTCCTTCTATATTTTGAGTTGCTAAAGCCTACATTTCCTTTACCATTGGGAAATCATTATGTCTCTCCTCCTCGTGGGTTGTCATTGCAGAGATAGAAATGTTAGGATATTTGCTTCCTGCAATATTTTATATGTTATCTTTTTCATTAGATGGATCTCTTCTCCTACTTCGTGTTTCTTGTCTCCCTTTACCAAGGAAAATTTTAGGGGCTAATATTCATAAGTGGGATAATTTTTCATATTGTTTCCAAAAAAAATATTTTCATTTTTTGTTTTTAAATGATTTTACCAAAATTTTATAATATAAAATTATTTAACCTTAGAAATAGCTAAAATTTTAGAGAGACCATAAGAAAATCATTAAAATTTTTAATATTTTTACAAAAATATGACCATATAGTTTATATTTTTCTTATTAGAGATGAGTAAGATTCATGAAGGTTTCTAAGCTTTAAGATAATTTTTCATCCTTCAAAATTTTCCCCGGCGTTAGCTTATTTTCCTATCCATCAATATCAATCCTTCCTCCTTCATTATCCACCCCAATACTTGGTTCTCAACTTAGCCTTTCTCCTATCTCTACCACTCCACTCCCCTATCCCAACTCCTCATCAAATGGGTAGTCATGTCACACAAAGATTCTACTATATCTGGACCAATTTCTAGGGGACATGATCCCCTTCTATTGCATCAAGCCCAAATGAGTTTTGAGGACTCAAATGTAAAGGGAGCTCATGCCCACCAAGTTTAGTGCAGGAAGAATTAGAGGTAGCTAAACATGAAACATGAAAAAAAAAGAAGGTTTTTGTTAGATATATAGGTGGAGGAAGATGTAGAGCACTAGGTACTTGACACAAGCAACACCTACTCCAAGCAAACCCAATATATGAAAAAGTGGACATATACTAGCAATTAAAAGCATCACAAGAAAGGTGCTGGTTGAGAGAAATGAATCCCATGAATAAAACAACCTCTTGCAACAACAAGTCAATAAAACGAACAACAAGATCATAGTGTTTTCTAGGAAACTAAAAAAATATGGACTTTCACAACAAGGAATAAGATAAGCAAGGCCCAACTCCCATATAGGTGGACTCCCCCAATAGTTAATAATGTTTTTGTTTTTTATAACTTCTATTTGAGATCATTGACACAATATTTATAGAATTGTACATAGTTGTTATAGGTTTCTATTTATTGAAGCTATTGTCAAACTTATACTTGTTTATCTATTTAAATATTACTTTATTTTGGGACCAATTTCCTAACCTTTATACATATTATTATAATTATGATATGGTTTCCTAATGAGGAGAAATATGAACTATGTAATTATTTTTATCAATAATATAAGACAAGATAGCCTAATTTACAAAAAAAACATTTAAATTGTATTGAATATTGCTTCAAATATTAAATAATATTGCTCAAAAATTAAGTTATCTAGCTTTTGTACAAGGAAATTATTTATTTGTCTCAAATTATTGAGAGATTGGTGAGAGTGATTAATCTCACAAGAATTATGATGATGATGGTAAGGAAATTGTATAGTATTATTAGGCGAAGTTTAATTATTTGACATTTTTTTTTTCAATGATATATTTTTGGTAAAATTGTTAGTTTTTCTTACTTGAAATAAATTTTTAATTGTATAAATAGATTCATAATCCTAAAAAAATTTAAGATATTTAGTTTCTATAGATTGAACAATTCAAATTTAATACTTTAACATTATTTATTGAATTTTAAGTAAAATTCTTTAAAAACAAAAAAAACAGAAAAATAATAAAACATATAAACTATATTATATTATTAATAATTACTCAAGAATATATATATATATATATATATTTTAATATGTGTTGATAAGATTTATAAATTTAAGTTTGAAATATGTACAATGATTTTGTTGTAAAAAGATTAGAATGCATATGTGATAATTAAACAAAATAAATGGAAAAAGTATCAAATTTTATATAATTTGAAAGTGATTGTAACTCACATTAACATTAATATCTCCTTATCCTATCTTTGTGTTTAATTATAATATTAAACATTATTTCAATTCTTTTATTTTGTATTATGCTAATCAGTAACAAAATAATATAAAAACTGAAATAAAAGTATGGTAATGTAATGATTCGTTTGATAGAATATAAATTATAATACCTTTGATATGATATACATCTATATCATTTATTTGTTTATATGTTATTTCTTAAACTTGATAAGAGAAAAAGTCATGTAATAATTCCTTCAATATGATATACATTTGTATCATTTATGTGTTTATGTTATTCTTTAAAATTAATAAGAGAAAAAATCATTCAAAGATTTCTTTTATAACATTGTTTGATAATTATATCACAAAATATGTTATGCTATATAATGTCAATTTTAACTAATAAAATTAAATATAAAATAATTATATTAATAAAAAATATGAAAAGTAATAATAATAATAATTAAATTTTTATTATTTTCTATATTTAATAAAGTATTTTTAAAATAAAATAAATAGGATAGGAAAGCAAATTTCCAAATATGCATATCTTTGGGATAATTGTATTCCATCAAAATATTCCATCTTTTTGAGTGCAACTTTGAATAATAAAGCCAATAATTTCTCAACTTCAAAAGTTTACATATTAATTTTCACATCAATAACCAAAATAAGTGGTGTAGGTTGGCATTCATAAAGTCGATGCAAAGTGGAACGATGGCCACCACGTTAGAAGAAAAATCTAATAAATCTAATAATGAAAAATGGAATCCCTTATGTTACTGATAGACAAGTCAAAACCAATAAATCACAGCTTCATAAACACACACATATATAATAAACATTGGAAATGAAAACGAAATGATAACCTTTAACTTTGTATGTTTGTAGTTGGTCCCACGTCATGTTCACCAAACTAGATTCTTTTCCCAAATAATAAGTAGTTTGTCACGACAAAGATAGAATAACGGGTTACATTTGTGACTTCATTTGAACGGAGTAGTATGCTCAAAGATTCGTACCTTAAAAAAGGAAAAAATTAGTGGGATTCCTCTCACTGGTTGGAGGGAAATTAAACTTTTTACACCACTTGGTTTGTTATACACGTTATAAACATATTTATTTTAATGTTTGAAATGGGCCCTACAATGGGATAGGTGACTTGCTGAAGAGTACTCTTGTTGTCGCACTCTCCAAGAGTTTGACCATGATTACATTTTACATGTATCCAAGGGTGGTTTGGAATAATGTAGGGGACTTATATAGTTTTAGGTAAAAATAAAATAATTTGCACGGGTATTCGGTATATTGAAAGGAAGAAAATATAATTTATTTGGTAGGGGGCATTTTGCATTATTTGGGACAAGGACATATGCTCCGGAGAAAGGTTTTATTAAACTTTTTAAAAGCACCGATTCCCTCTTTGTTAACCACAATCCAATCCACCCTGAGTGGGCCACTCCAGCGACTTGAGTGACATGAAATACCTACAACTTCATCTTCTGAATGAAAGCGGAATAATAAGTGGGTCGGTTGATTAGCAATGCAGTGAATTATCATAAATATATATTTGTTAGATGCTTTAAAGAGTTGACTATCAAAAGTGGTATTGTTCCTTTACTAAAGAGACCGCCGTGTTTGATCGTATTAAACGATAATAGTATTTAATTAAAAAAATTTAAAACTAAAATATTTGAATAAAATGATAAATCTAATTTTTAAATTAAAATAGGTTGTTTTTTTTAATAATTTAGAAAAAAAAATTGAATGGTATAATTTCGGTTTTTTTTTTAATTGGTAAAAGAAGACCTATTATACACTTGGCAAGCTAGGTACATATGTAGAGTTTTTTTGGGAACATTTTTAGTTAATTTGGCTTTTTATGTGCAACCATACTATCAAGCTTGTCCATAAAACCTTTAGAGTGTGTAGATCTAGAAAGTGACCATGTGAACTCGAATTTTTTAGGATCACACATTATTGAGGATTAAAGTCATTCCTACATCATTATGATACCATATAAGAAAATGCATATGACCATGTAGGATCTTAGAAAAATGACATACTCACAAATTCACTCATGATATCAGGGAGAAACCCCTTAAAGGGAAATGTCCATAAGTAGTGCTCCATTATTTCTCTCAAAATTCTTCTCTTTGTATAATGATAACCTATATCCTTTATTTATAGAGTAGATGCTAGCATGCAAAGTACATGCAAGTCACTCTTTTATTTGCAGTTCACTAATCCAATAACTAAAATATTATCCAAGTTAAGATTACTTAAACTTGAGATTTATCCATATAATGATAATTATAATTTACTTAATATGCATAATTAATTTGTTTGCATGTTCATATTCAACTTATATTCATTAATATTGTGCACATAATTATATGCATAAGTAATTTGTTTACATGTTCATATTTAACTTATATAATTTAATTTTGTGCACATAATTATGTACCAAAAAATATATCCCTTTGTTATTATGTGAACTTTGAGCTTCTCCAATTTACCATTTGCATTCAACTTCTTAAACACCCATTTGTTACCAACAAGTTTTCATTTAGTCACCAATTCAACTAGATCTTATCCTATAATCCATTGCCTCCCTAACAATTCTAGGATCATCATCAATACTAGATAGAAGAAAAAATATATTTGAAATTAAGAAGTTAATATCTTTCTAGATGTCTTCTTTCCCAAATTGATCTCCTCAAGATTAAAGTTGAATGTTCACACTCTTCAATATCATATTCTTCTACTCAATTGGATTCTTCATCCTCCAATTGAAACATTGTTTCCTTTCATTCTTATTCCCTTTGTTAGAGTTCTTTTAGGGGATTAATTTTCCCATCTTTCATACTATATCATGACCTAGCCAATATTCTTTCATAGTAGGTTGTTAAGTTTATAGGTTTTTATACCATCATAACAACAATAAAAATGCTTTCAATTTTATTATCTAATTTATTTATATTAATCCTTGAAACATGAATTTAAGCATCACAACAAAAAAATTTGAAGATATTTAAGAATTATTTTTTTAAAGTTTCTACTTTTTGAACCTATTTTAATATCATATTAATTCTTTTTAATTATTATTCGATTAATTCTAATCATATATAAATTCCAAAAATTCTAAAAAAATAGTTAAATCCTTTCATAAAACTATTTAATGATGCAGATTCCAAAAGATCTACAATTAAAATTAAAAAAAAACTATCACCTAATTATGCATATAGACATATATCCATGTTTATTAATTTTTGGAAATCCCTGATCACTTTCATTTGCATTTTGGTATTTGATGTTTTACTAAATGTTTTCTTTATCTTTGAAAACGTATTTATACCTAGTTTTAAATCTAACACGTCATCTATAAAAAATGATAAAATATAAATCATGACATTCAATGATTCAAGTAACCTGTGATAAAATTTTATAAATATAGTAACTAGTGCCCCAACTCCATATTATAATGCACCCAGGATAATTACTAAATCATAATGGTGGTTTTAAGCACAAGCGGGTTAGAAACTTAACACAATGAGCATGATCATGGAAATTTTAATTAACTATTATAGTAACCATAAAAGTTTGTTGAGCAATGAAAATTAAGACTCAAGCGTCTTAATTCCTACAATAATCACATTCGCTCTAATTTCATTCTTTTCATTTAAAACTTCTTACATATCATCGAGTGTTCTAATTATTCTAATAATAATGCAGAAAAAATCAACATTTATAAATTTAAATAACAGGTAAAATGAAAAATATAAAATTCTCACGAACGTCATATTTTCATTCGAGAAGTAAATGGGATATGAAATTCGTGGCTGCTAGATCCAAAGTTTTTAAACGTTAGTGGCTAAAATTATGTTCGTTTGTTTGTGAAGATTTTATTTATTTATTGGTTTTACTCATAGGCTTCTGTCCGAGTCTTCCGGTTATGCAACCTTTAATGATGCTTCCTTCCCATCATGAAATTAATTAGGAAGGTTACCCTCTGAAGTGCGGCCATGTTAGGTCAAATTATTTATTTATTTCTTAGGGAGTGGGTTATGAAATTTAATCAATAGTACATATTTAATTCCTGTCTTGCAGTGAACCTTATACAAATTTATACGTTATTTCAAAAAAAAATAAAAAAAAATAACATCACATGTGGGGGCATATTAGGAATAGCGGTTAGGAAGATCATTATCAAATTTAATGAGAATTTTAATATTGTGAAAACTCAAAATACTCGAGCAATGCCTCCTGCTATGGTGACAACTTTCACAACATAAAGTTTCCTACCATAAATATATCATTAGTTTCAAATCCAAGCCCGAGACGAGATACTGGTTCAATCGGGGTAAGAAATTTTAATTTATTCCATGAGCGTTCATGAATTTTTTTTTTTTTTTAATATGTTTATTTGATGGGGAATTGAATATTATATTTTTTATATTTAGAGTTTTTTTTTGTTAAAAAATACATGACAAAAAAAGTTTTTGACGCGTTTAGAACCAACTAGTGTGGTTCATCATCTAACCACTGTGATTCATCATCAACGTTGAGTTTAAATAAATGTAAAAATGACTAAACTAGCCGTTAGGATAACAACTAGTTTGACATCCTAACGACTAGTTTCACTTTAAAAATTAAATTCAATCGGTAATAACAACTAGTTTGACATCCTAACGACTAGTTTCACTCTGAAAATTAAATTCAATCGATAATAGTTCGTTTTTAGATTAAATAATAATAATAATAATAATAATAATAATAATATATTAGTTTTAATTACATAATTTATCAATAATTAAATATTTTTATATATATTTATTTTTTATATATAGTATATTTAATAAATAAATAAATAAATTATTATTATTATTATTTTTTAATTTTATATATATATATATATTATTATTATTTTTTAATTTCTTTTAAGAGAGAAGGGTAAAAGAAAAATGAAAACACCATCGAAAATCATAGACCGAGCCAAAAAAAAAATACACGGAAACAAAAGACACTTAAGAATATAGGGTAGGAATCCAACACATACTGATATTCAATTGTTATTTCTATTGAGATTAACAGATCTTTTCTCCCTTAACTTATTTTATATATGATTTCAAAACAAAGCAATGGCCAATTTAACTACGCTTTGTAGAGAATAATATGTTAATTTAATATTTTATAATTTTCTTAAATTTATTAATTTTTATAATTTTAATATTTTTTTATAGTTTTAATGAAAACTATTAATATTAGGTAAAAATACTAAACTAAAAGTTGAGCTGTTTGTGGAAGCAAAAGCCAAAACTTCGGTGTTAAAATGTACGCTTACATCGGACCTACAAAATGATATCATTAAATTATTTTGCAATATTCAATGGTCATTTACTTTGCTGAGCTTACGTTGATTTACTTTCTGGCTTTCCTAAAATACTTCAATTTAATTGATAGCTTTATATTGTTTTTAATGAAAAATTTGGTTGCAGAATTCATAACTCATTATATTCTGATGATTACTTCTACGAAGTGGGATTGTCCTCATGATATGTATATGTTTCTTTTTTCTCTCCATGTTACATTTCGGAGTGGCATTTGGGGGATCGTTTTAGTCATTATCATGACTCCTTGCTGGATTATGAATCTCATGTGATGGGTATGTTTTGCCAGATCACATTATTTTTGGTTTTAGGAGCAATGTTGCATATTTTGGAAGTGATTACTCCCTTCACTTCTTATGCTGTATTATGCACTGTTTTTATTTTCCATAATATAAAACAGCGTTTTTTTCTTTTTGAAAAAAAAGAACTAACCAAATTTTGATTGAGTGTAATCTGAGCATAAATACAAACTAAAATGCAAATGTTTTTTAACCGTGAAAATTGTGATGTTTGGGGCATAATTAATTCCATATTATGCTGTAAAGGGAAGATAATTTCAATTTCAGATATTAATTGTTTTATTAAATTTAGCAAGAATTTTAGTAGATGTTCTAGTTTATTTGAGGTGCAGAATTTTAATTATAAATATGATTTATATAATTATAATTTTAAAAAATTGAAGATGGATGAATTGGAACAAATTTCAAAAATAATGATTTCATATTTTGTATTTTTTTAATATTTAATAATTTAATTATAGTAATAATAATTTAAAAACATAAAATAATGTAATTTGATAAAATTATAAAAATAATTTTAAAATATATAAATTTTGTAGAGATTTTAAAAGAAAAAAAAAATATAACATAAAGTATGTAAGGGATTTACCTTTGACAACGCATAATCCCTAAAAAGTAGAAAACATATTGGTCCATGTATTTTATATCATTTTAATAATAAAATAACATATAATACAATATTCTAGTGTAGTGTTAATCAATGTCAATCTACAAAATAGACTTTATTAATTAGATATATGTTATAATTACAATAATTTTTTTATTGAGATGGTTAGAAGACATAAATCTATAAGACACAAAAAAAATAACAAAAATGGACAATAGAACATCCAACAAGATCTTATTGTTGAATATTTTGCAACAACCAAACATTCATAAAACTAATTATTTATAATAAGAGAACTTTTCAACAATAACAAACTTTATCATTGAATCTAGAATATTCTTCAAGGTATCAACTTTCTCCAAGAATACCTTTTTTCTTTGACCTTGTCTCTAACAAATGATACTCCTCATCAATATACAAAACTAATCCTTAAACTAATCCTTGAACACCATATGTGTAACCATACAACTAACATACACACATAAGTGGTTTTGATGTACTTGGTATCTATATTTTAAAGTGCAACTACAACGCCTCTACCACTCATCTCTTTGATTGCTTTACCAAATAAGTCAAACATGTAACCACTTGTGGAGCCTTTATAACCAAGATTCTCAACTTATATATCAACAAAACCATATATATATATATATATATATATATATATATATATATATATATATATATTTTCGAGGTTTTCCTTCATAGAAAATTGAATAGCTTGAAATAACATGTAAATATCTTCAAACCCTTTTTACCACTATGTAATGTTTCTTAGTTTTGACATATATTTTCTTAAAAATTCTATTGCATGCGGAACATGAGATATTCCCTTTACCTCTTATTATGTTTTCAGAAAATGTAATGTCGATAACTAAATACACCTACATGAATATTTGAACAATTTGCATTCCAATGTATTAAATCTCTATAATATTTTTCTCAATATATACTTCCTAATTCAACTGAAGTTTCATGTTTAGATGATCTATTTTAATTTTCATGAAAAAAATAAAAATCATAGCACCACGGTCCTTGATCCAGGATGATCTAGGATGGCCTAAAACAACTAAATGTCCCCAAATTTTGATGAAAATAACGCCAAGTGGAAGAGATCGACGAGATGATTCCATCGCAATTTGAATCACGTTAAACTGAGTCTATATGAGAAACTTATTGCACTTTGAAGTTTTACAAAAATAGGTAAAAAAGGACAATGACACATGGAAACCTCTCAGAGTAACAGGTGGCAAGTCCTATAGATGACACTTGGAGGTTATTAAAGGTGTTGTGGCAATGACTTAATAATGACATGTGGTAGTATTGAGTATCGACATATGGCATTACGTGGTTGGTTAATTAGATAGTTGACATGGCAAGAGGTGGACGAATCAGGTGATGACATGTGGCCCAACTAGAGGGAGCCATGTGGCACCACTGAATGGAAAAATATGGATTAGCCCAACAAATTAGTATCGGTAGGATTTGAAATCATAACCACCAACATATCAACTAAGCTTGCCACCAATAGGCCACGCCATGACCGTTGGAATTAATAAGTGGCATAACTATATAAAATTTGTTGGAATGTATTGTCAAAATGGAGAGGCCGCGAGCCACGTCCTCTTACAATCCGCTGATAACCCCACTCGCATTGGTGGATATGAACATTTGTACATATACTAGCAATTTCCCTTAAAGGTGAAAGATACACCGAAGGAATTGAACATGCATATGATGTTACTGCAAAAATGTTGGAGCAAAGGAAAGATAACAACTTAAAGGGTGGAGGATGCAGGGGAGGAAATGTGTTCAAGCTTGCAATAGCCTCACACTAGTGTCGATGCCTGTTTCATAGATGTTGTTCGAACCACCTGCCTAAGTCATTTTTTTCCAATCATACCACTATGTCAAAATCTTATATACATATTATATCCAAGCTATAACATGCAAGGTAATGAGGACAAACATTACCATAGGTCCTTATTTTAAATTTAGATATTAAAAATTAATAAAAATATTTTTATCCCTACTTTATTATGGAGATTCTGTCATTACTATGGCTTATCAATACTACATGCCCAAAAAACCACAACTCATTTCATATGACACTTATTCATATAACATTTTTTTTTAATTTGTGAAAATGTGAAGTTGGGAAACACTTTTTGCCCTTTTTTGACGTTGAAAATTGTAATTTTCTATGTTTTTCAACTTCAACTCCACTAAACTCATATTTTTATTGCAAATTATGCTTTGACATAAAACAAGAATTGTAGAGAATTGTCTTACCTCCATACCCATAATTAAAAAAAAAAAATATTGACATATAGAGGGGTAAATTTCTTGTTTCCTAACTGCATATACTTGAAATTTTTAGGCAAACATAAGTAGTCACTT